>QTSX02004274.1:0-730861 GCA_014839935.2 Entomophthora muscae
AAGATTGTCACCAATTATTCATCAATCTAGGTGTTTCTTAGGGAATAGTTTCCCCAAGAGGAAGTAACATATGATGTTGCAAAATCTACCCCAGGGTGCTGGAAAGCAGAGCTTCAGGGATTGTCTTAAGGTCATCTGGGACCCACACTTGGTATTGATCCAGTTTATCATCAGGGACAGATAGTCAGGAATTGTGCCAGCTGTTTCTTGCCTTACAGAGCCAGAGTCAGCCATAGCACATAAGTTTCAATCCTGTACATGTGCTAACTCCCTTGGCAGGGTAGGTGTTATCAAGTTTGACTTCCCTGACAACACCAGGCCCTCTTGACTCTTATTCCAGCTTGTGTAAGTCATTCTTTACCACTTAAACCTCATCTTCTACTTGGAATCATTTTTCTTGAAGTGGTATTGCTTCCCTCTCCGCTCTTTCCTTTTTTGTTTCCTGGGTTTGTATAGCTTGCTGTACTGTGGGGTCATTGTTGCTGGATACCCTTTTAGGTAAGGGTAGGTTTTGTCACAGTAAGTTCCATAATGCAGGGGATTATTTGGTCAAGTAGGAAAGCTCAGAAAGCTGAGAAACCTTTAAAAAAGCTGACTGATTTAAAAGACTTGAATCAAACATTTATCACAAATGGGTTACAGCTGCTCCAGTTTGCTGGTCAAATCCAATCCCCCCTATAAGTTGATGTTGATAAATTAATGTAACTTAAGGGTCACCAGATATGAACCTATTAATCAGCATGGCCGTCAGAAATTGGTCACCCAAGGGTTCTTTGCAACCTGGACCAGATACTCACTTGACAATGTGGAAGAAATAGGAGCCCAGGATCCAGGTGGTATTGCTTAGTCAATTTTTGATATATATTAAATAATTTTCACTGTTTCAAATCTAAGAGTTGAGTCCTCCCAAAAATTTACTCAATAAAAACCAAATATCCCTTGGTCTAATTTACTTTTAAAAATGCATCCTGTAGTTGGATTGTTGCGCTACATTCCCTACAATCTTATTCTAAGACAGATCATTACTGGAAGATGGGGCCCTGCAGTTGGAACTTTGTTATTGGCACCTCCCAATGTTAATTTCATGCCTGCCAATCTTGGAGTGGTCCCCCCTGTCTTTGAAACTGAAAATTGTGTTGCCTCTCAATGTCCTGAATTTTATTCCAAAGATACTCTGATGCTTTCATAGGCTATTTATCTTGGGCTACTTTGGTTAGGTTTAATTATTTTACTTAATCCTAGTATCTTAATAGGAAATCTTACAAAACAATATTTGAAGCCACATTGGTGGTTAATCATTAATTCTATGTGGATTTGGGTGGTAATTTCCCACCATTTAGAAACAGTTTCATACTATCCCGCAATTTCCGTCACAGGTTTGGCCTCAGAGCGGTAATAAAGATGGTTGGTTTGTTTCCATAGACAAGTTCATACAGGCTTTTTCCTGTATTGAAGTTTACACAGGTACAGAATACCATTAATGCTATTAGCAGAATATCAGCCCAGAGGCACAGATCATTGTTGGATAGTTTACTCAGTGCCTCTAAAAGAGAGCCACTTAACCTTTCAACTCTCCCATTAGCTTGTGGGTGATAGGGGCTGGCTACACTATGCTTATTCCCGTTCTTGATAGGGTAGATGTTTGTATCCACAGCAGCAACCTGGTTCCTCTGTCTGTTATTAGGAGGTCAGGCTTCCAAACTTGGCAACAGTTATCCTCACCAATGAACAATCTCACATAGTTTCCTTTATGTTCTTTTGCTTCTTGAAATACTGGTCATTATTTTACATAGTTTATGGCTGTGACAATGTATTTTTTGCTTTTTCTGTCTCCAGCCATGGGTTCCACAACATCCAGTGATCATACCTTGAATGATGGGATGATAGGAACTGGTATTACAGATTTGGGGGTTCCTTGGAATGAGCATACTTCTCACATACTTTGCATTGACCAAGCACTTCCTTGATGCTGTTCAACATGTTTGGTCACCAGTAGCAGGTCTTGAGGTACTATGCAGTTTTCAGCTATGGGTGTGCCCTAAGTCTCTACAATAACAAAGGATCATGTCAATATTTTGTGTTGACAGGACATATACTACTGCATCCTCACTTGGCAATATGCAGTGGAGGGACCATATACGTTTTTTAACAGATGTTTGTTCTTGAGGACCTTCTCTTGTACATCCTTTGGAGTGCCAGGCAGGAAGTCCTCTTGGAAATTCCCCATGATTAACATGGGCCAGTTGGGGTCACCATCAGCGCAGAGGACATTTTTTCTGTATGGCCTTGACAGGGCATCTGCAGTAAGCATTTTCTTGCCTGGTTTATATTCAATTTGCATGGGGTATCTCTGTATGAGATTCATCCATTTGGCTTTTCTTATTGACAAGTGCTTTTATGTTTTGAAGAATATCAGCAACTTGTGGTTGGTGAGTACCTTAAACGTTTGGGCTCCTTCCAGATATAATTGCATCTTCATGAGACAGTGTATGATGGCTACCAACTTCTTGTCATGTATGGGATACTTTGTTTGCTGTTGGATAACTTCCTTGATTCATACGCCACGGGGAGGAAGTCTTTTTCTGCCGTTTGGATACAGAGTACTCCTCCTATGGCATAATCAGAAGCATTGGTTTCTAGCTCATAAATCCCC
This sequence comes from Entomophthora muscae, assembly GCA_014839935.2. Taxonomy (NCBI): domain Eukaryota; kingdom Fungi; phylum Entomophthoromycota; class Entomophthoromycetes; order Entomophthorales; family Entomophthoraceae; genus Entomophthora; species Entomophthora muscae. The sequence continues at coordinate 2,654 of QTSX02004274.1, forward strand.
TCACAATTCAGGTATTAGAGAATAGGGGTATTGACCATGTGTTCCTTCAGTTGGCAGAAGTGTTGATCACGTAGCAGTGTCCATACAAACTTGTTTGTTTTGCCCGTGATGGCAGACAGGGGGGCTGTTAGGGCACCCCAATCAGGGATGAACCTTCTTACGTAGACTACCATTCCCAAGAACATTCAAACTTCACTCTTGTTACGTGGTGCCGGCATGTGGTTATAGCTCTTAAACTTTCCAGGTCTGGGTGGACCCCCTCTCTGCTGATAATGTGGCCAAGGAATGGAAGCTCAGTTGAGAAGAATTCACACTTGGAAGGTTTGGATACTAGTTAATTGTCTTGGAGTGTGTTGAGTACCATGCAAATGTCTTTTCAGTGCTGTTCCATAGTGGGGCTATAGATGATTATGTTTCTGAGGTATAATATGGCCCTCTTTCTGATGTGCTCTTTGAATAATTTGCTCATAAAGGTCACAAAGGTACTTGGGGCATTCCCAATGCTTAAATCAAGGACAATACATTAAATAGAGCTGTACTTAGTTCCAAATGCTGTTTTGGGATGTCTTTGTTATGGAAATTGCCAGATAGTAAGAAGCTGTCTCCAAGTGGTGGGGAATTGCCACCCAAATCCACATGGAGTTAATGATTAACCACCAATGCAGCTTCAAATACTTTTTTGTGAAACTTATAAATGAGATACTAGGGTTAAGCAAAATGATTAACTCTAACCAAAGGAGCCTGAGATAAAAAGCCTACAAGAGAATCAGAGTGTCTTCAGCATAAAATTCAGGACATTGAGATAGAACTAAAGTTTCAGCTTTGAATTTAGGAGGAACAACTCCAAGATTTGCAGGCATTGGATTAACATTGGGCAGAGGCAACAATGAAGTACCAATGGCAGGGCCCCATCTTCCCGTAAAAGTCTGGCTAAGAATTAAATTGTAGGGAATGTAGTGCAGAAGGCCAACTACAGGATGCATTTGAAATAAAAGTTGGACCAATGGATATTTTATTTTATTGAGTAAAAATTTTGGGGGGACTCAACTCTTAAGAGTTGAAACAGTGAAAATTTGTCAGGATTTTCCTTTTAATTTAAGCTACTAGTAATCTTCAGGATCACCAACATCTGTTTTCTACTCAACCTTGGTCAAATGCACCTCAAATTTTATTTTTCAAACACCCCCTATCCTTTTCCTTTCCCTGTAGTTCATTATTACCTATTTTAATGGTTAAAATTTGAATCCAAAGTTACCTTTAAACCCTGGACAATTCTCAAACCGGGACCTAACAATTAAGTTAGTTTTAACAGTTCCAAACTTGTTTACCCTTTGCTTTTTGCTCTGGCTTATACCAGCAGTTTGGACTCCATTTTTCTGTCTTACCACTTGCTTTTTTCTTTATCTTCAGCTGCTAAACCAAAGCTGCCTGTGGGGTTCCTGTCCACCAGTCCCCAAAGTGTGTCCTGGATCATAGCCAGGGACCAGCTGGAAGGGATTGTCATTCTCTAGTAAGGGAAAATGTATCTCAGAAATATGTATATAGTCAAAATGGGATTTTATTCACTCTCATAAGGAAGATCCCTTAGAAACCTTCTGGTATATGGCCTGGTGGGTCAGGGAAATAATATGGGTTTGCCAATACTTGGAGTCCTCTGACAATATCTTGAACTCCTTGTACTTTGTCTTGGACTTCTGCTCCTTAAACTTGGACTCTGGCGCCATGCTTAGGATCCATTTTCTTATTCTTGGGCTCCTGCTCCATTATTGTGGGCTTCAGCTCTCTTTATAGCTCCAGTGGCCTTGTTATTCTACTTGTATAAGTACAACCAAGCTCCTGCTGGTGATCAAAGGCTTTCAAAAACCTCTCAGCAGAAACTTAAAAGGCTGGGAAAGACCTCAAAAAAGACCCTGTAACTTTCCAGCCAGCCAACTTTTTATAGTGTCCTTTTCCCAACAGTTTTGACTTCAAAAGGTCTTTCTTCAGAAGCTTAAACCATTATTGCTCACTTTTTTATAATAACTTAAGATTACATACTTAATTTCTCAAAAGCTTAAAGTATTAATTCACTATTTCCTTGCTTATAATTTAAGCTTTTGGCTTCCAACCAATTATTTTCATCAGGAAACCTGCCAGAACTCAACCAATGAATGCAGAGCGCAGAAAATACCATTTCTGAAGTTCCACTGGGATCCAACTAGGAAAATAATTTCCACAGCTCAAACCTCTCAAAGCAACACTTCTTTGCGCTCCAAAGCGTTAACTGGTCCAGTATTCCAGCACCAGTTCTCCCTAAATTCAACCTAAACCCATTTAAATAGTAGAATACTATTTTAACTGTTCTTTCTGGACCTCTTCAACGTTTTCCCTATATGTTTACAAATCTTGTAAAATCCAAGGAAAACATCCCACCAAAACAACTTTGTATCCAGCTCTCATAGCAACATACCTTTGTCTATCCTAGGAACTTAATATATAAATATCTTACCCACACTTCTATCCACGTTCCTTCTTGATTTTACTGCTAAACCAAGGCAAAAAATTCTACATTTTCCCACTTTGGCAAATCAATTCAGCAAAATCTTGGCTCATTTCTCCAGACCACTAGTTCTTCACCATCATCTTTGGGTTCTTCAGCCAGCTCTTCAACCACATCTTCCAGCTCTTCAGCTTAACCAGCAAACAGTCCATCTTAGTTCATAGAAAAGCTCCTTTCCAGTCTTTAAACAGCCTATAAGTCCTCTGGCTACTTCTTTATTATGACCAGCTACTTCTGCATCATGATCTTTGAGCCCTTCCACTTATCCTCACTAGGAACCATCTTGGTTCCACCTGCATAATGAGCCATTTTGGTTCCAAACTTCAATATGAACCAACAGTCCTTCAACTAGCCTTCTCTGTGAGCAAACAGTTCCTCTCACTAGTCTTCTCTGCTGATTCTGTGAACCACCTCGGTTCTTTATCTCAGTCCCCATTACCAGAACTTGTAGAGCAGGCATGAATCTACATTGAACTGGCATTTGACTGGGCCCTTGCAAGTGGCATTCCACTTAGGCCATCCAACCATAGATCCTCACAGACTATGTTGTTGTTTTTACTCACCCAGGTGCTTAAGTCTGGGCTTTCAGTTGCAGAGTAATCAGCTCTACTTCCCAGAGGCCTGATCACACCAAGTTCTGCAGCTTGCTTCCCCAAGAAAACCACCTTGATGACACCTCCAAGCAAATCTATACCCTCCAATGCTCACTCTTGGTTCTCCCCAAAAGCTCCCATAGGGGCATAAACAAGGACACCCTATCAGTCTGTTAGGTAGGATGATTGCTCACAGACCTCCTGTAAGCGTGCAGGGTATGTAGAGCCCTCAGAGCTCTTCCCCTCCCTGGCAGCCCGTGTTACCTGCCAGGGGTCCAAAACCTTCTCCACCTCAAACAGAAAAATTTCCCTGCTAGCTATCTCATTCTTCACCCTTTTGCAGCCACAGTTTCCTGCTAGATGAAGAACTCTAGCCCACAGCAGCCAATATCTTCTGCTGGGTGGAGGCAGCATCTTCCTCTAATAGTATTTATACCTACTAGCTAGGACTTACCATCCCTAATAGCCATCATTCCCTACTAGGCCTCTACCTGCAACAAATAACCAAACTTTTGCTTGGCCAACATTAGCCCCACCTGAAAACACCAAACATGTGGACCGTCACACTGCCACTCCCCATTGTCTCCTTTACCTTTACCTTAAATTTAAAAAGTTAAGTCAAGAACATGTGCCTTCAAATGATTTTTCCACCATCAAAACATCTAACCGCCTTTAGTTAGTTGTTCTTTCCCTTTTTTTACCTCAAAACCCAATCTGGAATACAAGCTTGTGCTTCTCTCCAGTCTCAACTTAAGTTGATATTGTTTGACTTGCACCCCAAAAAGGTACTTGTTAGGTTTTGTGGCTTGTGTTTTTCTTCAAATTTTTAGTCTTACTTTAAATCTTGGTTTCAAGATTCCTTTTGATTTTATCCTTCACCAGTTAGGCAAGATTTTATAGTGGCCCCCACAATTTAATTGTTGATAGCTTCAATCCCCCTGCTAGTGAAGACCATTTCCCAGGCTTAGAAATTGACTTTTTAACCAGATTTTCAGTCATTAAGACTGGTCTCTATCTTATTTCTTAGGGTTAATAAATTGTCTTAGTCCTTATTTTACTTCATATAAGCTCTTAGGAGCCTTAGTTCTGTTACTATTGCAGACCTTGCCTACCTTTCTATACCTGACAAATATAAACATACTTGGTTTAAAGGCCTTAGTTTACAACAATTTACCCCAAGCCTTCAGACCTTACAAAGTTATTCAATATATATCAAAATTTGGCTAAGAAACACCACCTGGATCCTGGGCTCCTATCCCTTCCGCATTGTCAAGTGAGTATTGAGCCCAGTTGGCAAAGAACCCTGGAGTGATCAACTTCTGATGGCCATGCTGATAAACAAGCTCATATCAGGTGACCCTCATATTACATCAATTTATCCCCATCAGCTTGCAAGGAGGGATCAAATCCAACTGGTAAACTGGTGAGCTGTAACCCATTTTTGATCAACCATTTGATTAAGCCTGTCAAACCAGTCACTTTTTTAAAGGGTTTCTGGCTTTTCAAGCCTGCCTACTTGGCCAAATAATCCCCAGCATTATGGTATTTACCATGGAAGTCTTCTGGTTCAACACGGATTTAATGGTTTACTGATGTTAACCCAAGCGGTGTGAAGAACTGTGCCCCCCTAGAGCGTTAAAGAGGTTGTCAATCAGGGGCAGGGGATGCCTGCTCCCAATTTTTGACCTTGTTGAGCCCCCTGTAATCAGGGTCAAGGTATAACCCTCCATCTTCCTTAGCCATGAAACAACCGCTTTGCCAAAAGGAGACTTTGCTGGTCCAATGTGCCACCTTTCTAGGGCTTCATCCAGGTAAGCTTTCATTGCATTGTCTCCTTGTGGGTTAAGCCATAAACAGGGGGTGCTTTTGGTACACTTTTTTAAGGTTGATTTTGTGTTAGATACCTCTGTTGGGTGGCAGGCCAGGCAGTTTCTCCTGGAAAGCTGAAGGGAGCTCTTGGACAAGCTGTTGGCATATCAGGTCTCTCTCACATTGGGTCTCTGGACTTTTAAAGTGGATAACTTTATAGCTACAGGTGTTTCAATTATTTGGCTAGGATAAGTTTTCTCCTCCATCTCCATGATCTTCACAAATACATGGTCCTTCTTGAGTGCATCAATGTTGCAATGGAACCTATGAGGATTCAGTATTTGGAATCAGGGAAGACAACAGTCCAATAGAAAGGACAGGAATAATAAGGTATTGTTAATTGTAAAATATCGTGATTAATATACTATATGGGGAAAGCCACACAGCCACAAGGGGGTGGCATGGTGGCTTGTTCCATGTAAGGTTTGGAGCCAAGGAATAACTTGTGCGGGGATCAGCAGGTCAAATTGGTAGAGCTCCTAATTAGGAGAAAGTGCCTACAATTTGATATTGCCATCAGATTGGCTCATGTTGTTATATACGTCAAGGGGCAACTCATTGTGCGCCCCCTGTGTATTGTAAGATACATTGGAAGGCAAGTCTGGAGGCTTGGTTGCAACATCAAGATGAGCTGGGTAGGCATGGTGGTGTGCCTTGCCTCATTGCATGGTGAGGGTAGCGCTATCCCAGTCAATATGAGGTTTGGTCTTTCTCATCCAATCCAAGCCAAGTATAAAATCATACTTGGGGATTGGTATGATAGGGCACTAAGCGTAGTCCGCACGTCTCTAATTTGGGCACAGAAAGGTTCCGCTTCCTTGGTGGCTGGTGTGCTCCTATTATCTGCCATGCTAACTCTCTTGATATTGCTCCAGACCGTAGGTAGCTTCATGAGGCTGGCAAATATCTTGTTAAATAGGGATTGGCCTGCTCTAGTGTCAAATAGTGCTGTGCCCTGATATCTGAAAAAGCAGAAAGGATAAGTGAGGAGTTTATTTCCAGTTTGGGCAGCAAACAGTAGAGGATTGCTGAAGGGTACTTGGATCATGGTGATTGAGTCCATGTCTTGTAGGTTGGGAGAGGGTGGCTTGACTTAGCACTCCTCTGAACTTTTCCTCCCTTGTTGATGTCATCAGTGCTCACTTGATTAACCTGAGTGGTGGGATTTCTGCTTTGGGAATGGGTATTATTAGCTCAGTTGTTCTGCTGGTTAGATCAAGGGTCCTTCTTTTCTGTGTGACTCTCCTTGCGCTTTTTTGTTGCATGTAGATCATCAGATTCCTGTGCAGCGGGTTCCCTTTCCAAGAACACATCCTGAATGTTCTTGCCGCGGGTCATATCAAGCCGACATCTAATGTGTGTGGGAAGGCCATTGTAGAAATCTAGCCGTGGCCAAGCTTCATCAAAGTTAATTGTGTTGAGAGCTCAGTTGCATAGGCCTTCATATGCTGCAATGTAGCCCTCAATTGTTCCTGTCATCTTAAAGGATCTAAGTTCTATCATTATTATCACATCAGAGTCCTTCACGGCAAACCTTTTGAGGAAGGCAGCCTTGAACATATCCCAGTCTTTACTGTGGTTGGGATGTTGGTTGAACCATTTGCTTACAAAGTGGGAGGCGGCCCCAGTGACACAAAGGGAGATTCTGCTGGCCCAGAGTCTGTGGGGGTAGCCCACTTGTGTAAACTTGATTTGTGTGCTTTGGATCCAGAGGTTGGCGTTCTCTTGGCGTAGTCCTGCAAACGTCCCAATCTCTGCTGAGCGTAGCCGTTGAAATATGATATTGGGTATCTCAGGTGTCTGCAAAATTGGAGTTGGAGGTGGGTTCAGGAGCCCACAAGTGTTGAGGAGATTATACCGTTTGGTAGGGACAAGGACATTGTTGAAGCCAACAAAACCTGCAGGGACGTCCCGTCCTTCTTTGTAATCTCTCTAGCCGGTGGGGAGGGCCATCTGCTGGATTCTTTTCTTGGGAGGAATTTTTCCTTTAAGTTGCATAGGTGTGGATAACCTACCTGTGCTACCACTGTCAAGTATATACTTCTGGGAAGTATAATAAACAAGATACCAGAGAAACTTAAAAAGAGAATGATACTTTATTGGATATGAATATAGGATAATATATATTATCATGGGAAACCACATACTTTCTATGTATGTCATGGTAGTCATGGGGCTTATCCAAGTGAGTGTTCCTTTTAAGTCATGAGGCTTGTCCAAGTTGTGTTCTGCTTAGGATTTGAAATGTTGGATCCCCATAATAGATGGTTGAATGATAGTGGTGCCACTGACTTATCGATCAGTTGGGGAATCACTTGGCGAATCACTTGGGGAATGAATTCCCTGAGAGGGAGCAATTGAAGATGTTGCAACATTGTTTTAAATTTGTTGATTTTGGATCAAGTTTTATTGCTGGGTTCTTGTTAGCCTACTCTATACCACTGTTGTCAAATACATACTTATGGGGTCTATGATAGGAGGTGAGGAGGAAAGTTTAAGAAGAGGATTGTATCTTTGTTTGGTATAGAAGAGGAGTGATATATAGTGAACGGATAAGTTTATGGCATCCATTGAGATCGTGGCAGCCATGAGGGGTTGGAAGATTTTTTGATTGTCTTGGAAATCAAAGGTTGATCCCAGTATAGTGTTTGGATTTTTTCTTAGGGCCACCTTTACTTGGTGATTGGGGCATCTTTTTGGGGAAATGATTTCTCAAGGGGGAGTAATTGGGATGTTGCGGCACTTGGTTAGCTGTTTAAGATGGTTGTGGATATATTTTTCTTGTGTATGGGTACTTATTTACTAGGCTTGGTTGGATAGTGATGGTTTGCTGATGTGTCTGGAGTGGATACAGTTGTTTGATGGGAAGGGTTTAATGGAAATGTAATATGTTTTGGGGGTGGGATTAGATCTTTCGGATAAAGGCTTCGGCCTCTTGGGTATAGCGGTGGCATGGGAGATCGATGGAACTGAGGTCGTCATCCAGGATCAGGTCCTTGGAGGTGGACCGGGGGTTGTGATGGGAATGGGTATTGGGGGTGAATTCAAAGAAGTTGGGTTCAATGGATGGGGTGTAAGGGGTAAACCACGAGAAGAACTTTGGACCCCTTCGGTTTAGGGTTGGGGTGTGAGGGGGCAGGCACGAGTTCCTTTTGAGGGGTTCGAAGTAGCCGATCTCGGCGGAGGGCTGGACGGAGGGTTGTCTGGCGGCTTCCGATAGCTCGGAGATGATGTTCATGATTAGATCCCTTGGCCGCGGAGACTTCTCGGAAGGCAGGCGGGAATCCAAGAATGGGGGTACCTTCCAGCCCTTCTTCCGGAAAATACTTTCCAGGGCACCGGCAAATGCAGGATCAATCAGCAGCACCAGCAAGTTGAGGATCCCTGGTATGGCTGCCAGGTTAGGCAAATAAAACGATGGGAATACCTGTGCCAATCACGGCAACGAATATCAGGACGGCATTGAATTCTTCCGTGTAGAACATCAAGCCACGCAGAACCAAGGACGGAACCTGCGTCACCAAGGGCAGCACGCAGTAAAGGGAGCTGGGAATTAGAATTTCAAAGGAATGCTTACATTCGCCCAATCAGCTTGCCAATCCTGTTCCGCAGGGCGAGGTTGTCGCGGGCTATGGCGTCCCTTGAAGACGTGCGGATCAGAATTACCCTGTCCAGCACGTTGATCTTCTTGCGCAGCTGAACCACAATCATGACCACAGCAACGGTGCAGTAGCAACAGGCAAGCAACCCCCACGATATAAAGAATACCCAGCTGTACAGGATACCTTCCCCAGAAGAAGAATTTCGAAACTCGCAAAACCCATTCTCCTCTTGTAGCCCAAGCTTACCCGCAGCCAAAGGAACTGCTAGCAGCACAACTGGGATTCCAATCGAACCAGCCCATAACAGGCCCTCAATGTCCAGCATCATCCCATGACAAAACACCAGCTGCAGATTCAAGGCTACTGCAGTATTGAGAAATATATACACCAGGGTAAGGCAGTTGATAACAAACGAAAGCCCAGTGCAGAGGGCGTCGTCTTGGCTATAGTCGTTGTAGAAGACAATGGCGAGAGACTTTACCACATCAACAACTGAAATGGCCAGCGTGAATCGAATCGATACCCGATCCATGCTCCTGCACGACATACATCCCCCAATAATCACCACCGCCAATAGACCGCACACCGCCGATACCACATTCAAGGCAAAGTTCACCTTGCCCAGGGCATCATCCAACGGATCCATGGTGGGTCCGCCTGCCCAGGGCCGTTTATCAGCCATCCCAGACCCAAGAGAGCAAAGTATTCTTGCAACAAAATATCTTATCCATCCAGTCGGTCCATAGACAGAAACCAAATACCATTTAAAAATAACATTTATATAACAAATTAACTTCACTTGAAGCCCAACCTCATGATCTGGCACCCATCTCGGAATGACGTCATTCCGAGTAATCATGTTGGCTTTGTAAATTCTAGCCTAAACAATCATTAAGCTTCATACTAGAACTCCTGTAAACCTACAACAATCTATCTAAACTGAGCTTTACCCTTCTTTAATTAAATAAAACCATTCCAAGCCCTGCTACTGGGTTTTATGGGGCTCAAGGTATATCCCCTTAGTAAGCTCAATGGATCTTTATGCATACCATGAAACTTTATCCTATCAATTTACTATGCACATTTTTTCTATTGGCTGCATCGATTTTTAAAAACACCATCATTTAATTAAATTAAACGATAACATTTCCAGCTGGTCCTTTTGGTGCAAACTCCTGTTATGACGTCATTAAGAAATTGTAAACTCTTTGCATCAGAAGCCAGTGTTCAAAAAGTAATTGATCGGCCTTTAACCAGTCATCATTTAAACCGGATTGAAGCATTTTAAATAGGAATTTAAGTTGATACATGCTTTTCAACCCGATCAGTAACAATTCAAAATATGGATTTATGGCTGATAAAGATCATTTTTCAGTTTGGACCCAAAAAGATCAATTCGCTTAAAGATGTTGTTTAGCTGGCGTGGGGCCCACGATTAACAGGATTGGCTCTGGTCACATGACGTTTCGTTCGCCATCCTAATCGGGGTCCAACTTCATTTGCTCAAGGCATGCCATCCTTTCATAGCCTATTCCGCAGAAACTATAATTCTCATGCCATCGATGCGCCATTGTCACCGACACGAGCCAATATTTACTCGAGCCGAAACAGCAAATCCAATCGCCCCTGTTTGGATCTAACTTATCCCATGTCACCCTAAACATCTTGATTTACATCCTCAAGGCATTAAAGCATGCCCTTCTGTAAAATCAACATCCCTGCCACGCGATACCACAAGAACTAAAATCCGATGTAGCTTTGCTACCAATCTTGGACGCCACCCCAAGAACGATCCCTCCAGCACCTTTAAACATCCCATTTAACATAATTTCCTATATCAAACCAAACACATCCCCTTCCGAATTTGAACAGTTTCAATTGGTCAGTTTCAACTGGTCAGTTTCAACCAGAGCTACATAAAACAATATTTTGATGTCTTGGGAACAATCCAACGATTGTGAATTCAATCCAACTTTCTAGGAACTTTATGCGCAGGAAGGAACTCCAATGTATCACTTTGGAACTTGTAGCCTATCGAACATGGTCCCAGCCAGACAGTTCCTGGAAGACTGTTAAGGCCAAATCCCTACAAGCCTGATTAACCAAATATACGAACTTCCCTCCCCAAAATAAATACGCACTTGAGGTTTTTAAATAAATTCAATCATACATGACATTACTCCTCATCCACATTAAAAATATATCACATCAAGTTGCTTCAAGTTGTAGAGAAGCTGAAGTCACATAACAAAACAGATCTCCCGAGCAGCAAGTGTTCTCGAACATCCCCTGCTGCTTAAACTATTTCCTCGCGGGTGATTCTGGACCATCCTTCCCTGCCAAGCCCACACAATCCCAGTGACACAGCTGGCAGTTGAAACAGCTCTGGCTGGGACCGACCTAGGTACCATATCCCAGCCATGGCAGCAGCCAACTGCCCATGGTTCATGCTCTTTTTCAGAACTCCTCAGAATTAAAGGATGTCAGTTTATGTCAATCAACAGTAGATTTTGGATCATTTCCTTTCTATCCAAAGCGGAGTGGATTCTCTATCATGTTTCTCACCAGGGTTCCCATACATTTATCTATCAAATCCATCTCTTGGCCACTATACGAGATCAATAAAATATTTTTAGCCGGTAAAGAACTTTGAACCGGGCTAGAGGGCAAAATATAACCTTATGGAAATGATGTACCCACCAAACACAAGCCCATCACCTCAAACAATGGCCATTATAGGCTGGCAGGTAGACACTTCAATCCCAACCCCAAGATATATCAAAAAGGTTTAAACAACCCCCACAAAAAACACCAAAGTTACAGCATTGGTAGCAAATGTAGGTAAGCCAAACTTTTTGTTGGAAAAATTCCCAACACCTCTACACATACCGTAAAGGAAAACCCCAGAAGAGCATAATGGCAGGTATTCTCCCTGGCTGGATACCTCACACTGTGAGCACCACCATCTCAAAAAGAACATGATGCATACCAAGGAATGGCTTTACTCATGGAAGGTGTAACATCTGTTCCATACAAGGATCCTTTCAGATACCCCCAGATAATCCAGAAACAACAGCATGAACCCAAACAGATTCAAATACCAGCACACATAACCCTACCCCTACTGTCGTGAATTGCGCCATTAATGCCATTTCAATATGGCCTTCAAATATTGATATGTGCAAAGATTTGGTTGGTTTCACTTTCAATTTTGGGAATTCCTCCCCTTCTACAAATGGGTCTGGTTCAATATCTACCCATTCCGGATTATTGTACCTGTCTGTGATTGATTCTGGTATGATGTCATCCCAACATGACCCCCTCAGCCACTCTGTCTTTCTAATGAGCAATCACTGTCCCTTGTCTACTATTTAAGTAGAATCATTTCTCCTAATGAAGACAAGTTTATCCACATTTGCATTGGCTTTAATATTCTTCAAGTCTTTTCCTTCCTTTTTGTGAAAAGGAATTCTTCATCTTGTATTCCAGGAAATTAAGATACATGCCCTTAATTTTGCCTAGAAGGCTAACCCAAGGCTAGCTTTGAACCTCAAATCTTTTGTTATAAAGATTTCCCACCGCGTCCTCCTGGATGTTGTCCCCAGGAGCTGAACACGACAAAATGGTGCTCACTACAGGGGCTGCAAGCCCCTTGGTTACCCTGTTCCCACACACATTCTCTGGTCCTTCTCCCTTTGTTTCTGAAGTACCCAAACAACCTAAAGCTTCTAGTCCTCCTCTATAAGAAGACATCACCAATGCCCCCTCAACTCCCATGGTATTGGTTCTGTCCCCCGGGCCTGTGTGGGCCCCCATTCCAGCTCTCTCTCTCAATTATAAGCAAGCTTGTGCTGCCGTCTGCTCCCTACTCCACTCTGGCACTGTGGCAATGCACACTATCCCTGGTCTCTGTCCTGGGGACACTTCCAAAGACCTGTACTCCTTCCTCTTGGACTTTGGTCTCCCCCTGCACTGATGAAATCCATGGATATGATTGGCGTTTTGGTCAGCCAGTTCATCCAACCTGCCCTAGTTCACCATCAACTTGCATTAGGATCCCAGAACCAACTTCTAAATGCTGTAGCCACAGCTGTCTCAAACAACCATGCTCAGAATATGGCATATCAAGAATGGTCCCACAGTCTCTTTGTGTGTATTTCCAATAATCAGCTCAACTCACTGGCCTCTCAGAAGTACTTGACCTCCTCACTGAATTCCCTTTGCTGCTTGCTCCCTGGATACATCAAGGATCAACTATGCAAATTGGATGAGCATCAAGCAACATGGCGTGGACAAATTGAGGCCTCTCTTCTAAAGCATCATCAGAACTTTGAGACTCTGGTTACCAAACTTAACCAATCTTGAGAGCATATTAATTCCCAGCTCAAATTGGTTGCGACTCATGTCAATACCTGGGACCAGCACCTACAACACTTTCATGAATGAAATTTCCATACTTGTATTGAAAACCCAAGAGTTGAGCCCCAGCTCCCAAAAGACGGATCAAACCCTCCAGGACAGTCCAGGACCCGCCAATCCGTTAAGTCAAAGGCTCAAATTGTTGAATTACTCTGCAACCCGCCGGCCTACTACAGAGAATTTCCTGAATAGTTGCCAGTCTGCCACCAAACTGGTGCCAACAAAGACCCATACCTACAAAGGAAATGTAACCTGGCTAATGAAGGTTGGGGAAGGACCTACTGCCAACCTGCCAAGGGCCAATACTGGAGCTTTGGAATCAACACTAGAAGCCCTGGAATCAAACCCTGATCCTCCAAAGACTACTCAAGTCACGCAAAGTGGACAGGAACCCACCCACTTGCTAAATTGCATAACCAAGTTGACAAGTTACTCCAAGACCTACTAGTCTCCCAAGGACAATTCCCTGGATGGTCATCAGATTGATGCCAACCTTGAGCCACCCAAGACCTGAACCTATGCAGAGGTTGCAGCTTGCCTTAAGGAGGTTAAAACAAAACCTATTTTTAACTCTGCCAATGACCACCAGCAACTGCCAGCATGCCGTCCAGAGAGGGTAGTGCAATTGAACTACTCAGGTGACATATTGAACAGTGGCGGCGGAACAAAGCATTGCCACTTCTATTCACCTGAGCAGGTGCTACCTGGATCTCCCGCGCTCAAGACTCTAAGCCAAGATCCATGCCCCATCAGTGCCTTGTCTGCAAACCTGAACCCTGCAAAAATCAAAGAAGCAACGTCCCATGGTATAAAAACCACAACGGTATGGTGAAGACCACATTGTTATTTTTGATAATAAAGTTTTATGAACCTTTGGTTTGAACAAATCTTGCCCTATCTAGTCTTAGTGATCTTCCATCTTAATCCCGGTCAAGTAGACTACCAGGCCGCTGCCCCCTCCCAAGACCAATCTGCCAAATTGTCCCAGGCATTAAACTGTCCCCTGGGAGCCCCCTTTGGACCTATGCACTTTACTGAATACCCCCCAACCCAGCCTATTCAGAGTACAACTTGGAAACCATCCTCATTGCTGACCCTTTGGCAAGGACTAGAAGTACCAAATACATAGGATGCAAAGGAAAGAGGGTTGAGATGCCGCCCTTATTGTTCAAAGACAAGTACAACTACCTACCAGTGTACTTTGTTCACATGACTCCACCGTTAACCCCAAGACCAGACTGCCCCCTGGAACCTACTGCCGCAACTGAGACCACCTCTACCCAACTGTTTGAAGTACTCTACATTACTTTGACAGGATTGGTGGATTCTGTGGTCTCCAACTCCAGACCCTGGTCCTTAATTGGGCAATCCATATCTTATATTATCAATTTAGCACCCATTCTATGGTGAGCCCTACCCGCCGGCTTGGCCGCACCTCACCCTGAGCCGCCCAATGCCTCTACCTACAACTGGTTTCCTGAAAAACACCAATATGGTCTGGATAAGGCTGAACTAGGCAACACTCTGCACCAAGTACAAAATTACGTGGATGATAGAGTAGTGTCCATTGAGATGATACCTCCTGCATGTCACAAGTGACAAACTCCTATTGACCATGCTTACTGGAAAACCTCAACTACGGGATTTGAACCCTGACACCCTGCAGGCTGGCAGCCCGCAGGACCAGCTGCCCGCAGATTTTTGGGCAGGAACCAGAACAGGATTTAACTTTGGAAAATCCTTTAAAGCTTGATGAGTCAAAATCACCTACATCTACACCCCCACGTTAAAGGTTCCTGTTAACTCAACTAATCAGTGGGCAGGTCTAGCCATAGAACCCAAAATAACCCAGGCCACCACAGAAAGGGAAAAAAGAAACTTCCTATAGAACACGGGCCACCCAGAGATGATCAACCCCATAACCCAACAAAGGAATTTGAGTATTCTCAGTTCAAACCAGCCAATGAATTAACTCCTGCAATAGATGCCAGCAAGGACAGGAAAACCCTGGTAGACAGTAACACCTGGGCCAAAGAAATTTGTAAAAGTTTACCCATGACAGATGGGCGTAATTATACCCTGGACTGCCAGGAAGTTGCCCATTGCCATTCTTGCAATAAAGTGACATAAACCTTTGGTTCAACCAGGTTATTCCATATTTGATATTAGTTCTATTTCATTTACAGTCTACCTCCTCTGGTTCTGCACCTCACACCCATCAACCCCAAGAAACTGCAGACCAGCTGCCTGACCTTTATTATCCACCAGGAGCTCCCTACAGCTCAGTACATTTCACCAAGTACCCCCCAACCCTGCACATTTGAAGTTCACCCTAGAGGAAATCCTAATCTACAACCCTGAGGCCAGAACTAGAGAGACCAAGACTGTTTACAGGGAAGGCCACAAAATCACTATATCTCCCCTGCTATTCCGCAACAAGTACAACCACCTGCCCATGTATTTGGTCCCAATGACTCTGCCTCTCACCTGGCGGCCCAACTGCCCGCAAGAATCCACTTCCACTCGGATATTTGGAGTGATGTACATCACTCTTACCGGCTTGATAGATTCTATGGCACCTGTCAGCAGACCTTAGCTCTCCTGGGCAAATTGTTATCTTATATTGTAAATTTGGCCCCAATCTTGTGGTGGGCCATCCACCTGCAAGTTCCCAGGAACCCCCCACAGGCTGGATCCCTGATATTTTTGCAATCTACCTCAAACTTGGTAACCTGGGCCCTGTGGCGGATCCAGATCCAACCAGTCCATCCTGCCATTACCCTGCCCTTGACTCTTATTGCCATTACCTTCCTTTGACAAAGCTTCAAAGAGCTTTGTCTCCAGAGAGGCAATTTTATGTGACAACACTTTGTTATCATCCCGCCAACAGGCCATGATCTCAACGCTCTTTTCCTCCCTTGCCCTTAAAGCCTCAATTTCACAATTTGCCTTTGCTTTCACTTGTTGTAAGATTTTGTCCCATCCTACTAACAGGTTCCAGGAATCCCACACATAGATTTAGTTTCCTTGGGCAGGAGTACCTTCTTTTGCAAAGTAATTGGAATATAACTCTTCAAACACAGCCTTTACTTCCACCAAGGACTCCCCAGGCACAGTCTTGGTGACCTCCAAGCTTGCCCAAGCTTTCTCCAACAAACTTGTAGGAACCTCTTTCCTGGCAGCAGCAGTTTCTACGCAAAGTACTCCAAATTTGGCCCTTTCAAAATTTAACAAAGAAGACATAATAATTGAAAAGGCAGTTGAGGAAAAAGCGTCAAAATTGACTATATATATCTTTATTAAAGTTTAGCTGTTTTTGCTTATATACCATTTGGGGTATATTTGGCTGAAAACCCCTCTGGTTCCTGAATCAACCTATGATTCATCTCACATGATCTATGACGTTTGAGTCATCTAAAACTAGATCTTTACCTAAAAAATCACCAATATTTCTCAACCTATGGGAATCAACTACAATGGGAAGAAGTCACCTGACTCCATTCATCCCAATGTACCAATTCAGCATGGAGCTTCCTCAGCTCCTGGCGCCAAAACCCTGTGGATTAAGCATCCCAAAACTCATCTATTGATGTTCCAACTGGGAACCAGCTGATCAACTCTGAATTCCTAGGCATCCTTGCCTTTATTTAGTTATCTTTGCATTTAATGGTTTTTTGTCTTAAAACCCATTAAAACGCTTCAAAACTCAAACCAGGCGCCTTGGCGCTTTGCAAATCCATTAGGGGCGCGGCAGCGCTTTTAACCCAAAATTTGGGGGTTTACTTATGATTGAATTTAACCAAACTTCTTGACACAGTCAAGGCAATTTAACCAATATAATTAAATACTCATTAATTATATTCCTGTGTATTTATTAATTAATCTTCCCAATAAATTAAACCATTTTTGAGACATCCCGTCTCCCAGATTGACTTGGCCAGTCTTGCCTTCTTTTCTTTTATTGAACCTAGATATCCAGTTTTCAGGAATCTTAACCTTAAGACTTCCAATCCAGCCTATCTACATGCAATAATAAGAAAAACAGAGATAACTTTATATTTCAGAGCATTTATTTGGCCAAATAATCAATAGTGATTGTCATACGGTCACAGGCTCTAAGATGAGGATAACTCTTGGGGCATCTTATATGCTACTTTTATTGATCTCAGCTTACTATGCATACAAGCTAGCTACCAACCTAATCACATCAGCAGCCCAACACCAAACCAGTACATAATAGAAAGACACCCTGCTTGGCGTTGAGAAGACCAAGACCCCAAACTTGCAGGTTCAAACTTTATAGTAAATCAGACCACAACCAAGGTGGACATGCCTCAGATGGGGAAGCTCACCCTAGAAGAAGCCAGAAGAGCCATGCAAGTCCTCTGTCTCCATTTTCAGGCTAACACAAACTCATATTCCAAAAACACTTAGAAAGTCCTTGGAGTGGCCTCCATGCTCTCCAGCAATGCCTTAGACTGGTTTGGGAAGGCTACTGCCAAGGACGTTGAGTTCTGCCTGGACTAATCCCAATTTGAGAGTGGACTGATGGCCACTAGCAACAACCAAGACACCTGCAATTACGCCCTCATCAGTTTACTAGACATCAGACAAGGACCACACACTCTACAGACATACACCAACAAATTCCTGAAACTGAAAGCCAGAACCCAACTCAAGGACAAGTTATCAGCCATCTTGTACCGCTGAGGAGCCTGCCCTGCCTTGAAGGAGCTCCTTAAGCATCACCCCCTATGCTTGGCCTAGATGAATTACTCCTTTTTTGTAGAGGGTGTAGCCTCAACCAGGAAGGCACCCCCTCTCCCACTCAACGCATAACCAAGCCCTGAAACCTAACAGACCAGGAATTTCTCCTGATGAACTACAGTGCCACTACTTTGAAGTGTTGTGTTTCTACTGCCACAAACCCGGGCACCTCACTAAGGCTTGACCCAAGAAGAGTGGTACTACAGTTTCTTTAGCACAAATAAACACCTCCACCCAGTCTTACAAATTTATCCAAGTCAAAGAAAAAACACTCACAACATCCCAGATTATTGAAGCCTTTATTGATACTGGAGCAGAGGAGAGCTTTATTGACGCCACCCTTGCAAAGGACCTAGGACTAAAGACTACCACTGAAGGTGTCAAAGTAACCATTAGAAAAAGCTCTCACAACTTGGGATTCAGGTGTGCCGCCAAGTTACCATTGAAAATAGGTCAGAACACCTACCCAGCGCTCCCCATCATCCTGAAGGGACTTCCCCACCCCTTGATCATAGGAGACTCCTGATCCCAAAGACACAGTGCTATTCTAAATTTCTGTAATCAAACAGTTGCTTTGAAGGGAGACAATTTGTGTGACGTGGTGCCATTCCAGCTGGGTCCAACCAGCAAAAGACCCAACACACTCCTGACCCTGAAAATGGAACCCAGTGTGGGGATTCTACCGGCCTCCTTAGAGAAGTGGAACCACGTTTTCAGCAAGGAAGCAGCAACCCATCTCCCCAGCCACTCAATCTACAATCACGCCATAGACTTGTTACCAGGAACCCAACCACACCACAGCCCCATCTACAGCTGCAACCATCATGAACAAGTAGCCCTGAAGACATACCTAGAGGACATGACAAAAAAAGGTTTCATCTGGGTGTCAAAGTCCCCTTGCTTGCCACCCATGCTGTTTGTAGGGAAGGAAGATGGCAGAATGCGTCCCTGCGTGAACTACCAGAAACTAAACAACATTACAGTGAAGAACCGCTACTCCATCCCAACGCTGACAACCTTTGCAATGTACTGACTGGAGCCCACATGTACTCAAAAATTGACCTGAGAGATGCCTTCAACCAGATCAGAATCAAAGAAGGAGACAAATAAAAGACGGCTTTCAAAACCAGACATGGGTTGTACAAATACCTAGTTATGTCGTTCAGCTTGTACAACACCCCCAGTAATTTCCAAATAATGATCAACTCTGTTCTAGGCAAGTACCTTGACCAATTCTGCGTGGCATATTTGGACAAAATCCTCATATACAGCAAGTCACATGAAGAACACCTCAAACACCTTGACCAAATACTGGAGAAACTCTCACAGGCCAACCTACACGCCAAGATGAAGAAATGTGAATTCTTCCAGTCTGAGGTCAAATTCCTGGGATATGTGGTAAAGACTGGAGGGTTTGCTATGGTTCAGGACAAAGTGGAAGCAGTGACAGCCTGGCCAGTACCCAAATGCAGAAAAGACATGGAAGTTTTTTGGGCCTAGCAAATTATTGCAGGGATTTCATCCAAAATTTTTCTCAGATTACTTTGCCCCTGACCTGTCTTACTCTGACAAGGTCCAGTTTGTCTGGACTGAGGAGTGCATCTCTGCGTTTGTGACCCTGAAGGAAGCATTCACGTCCACCCTGGCCCTTGCCATGCCTGACCCATCTAAACCTTTTGTGCTAGAGACAGATGCATCCAACTTTGTGGTGGGTGGGGTCTTTCTTTAGGAAGGAGGGGATGGTATGCTACATCCTGTAGCATATTACTCCAAGAAAATGCTACCAGCTGAAGGGAACTACCCAATATACAACAAAAAAATGCTAGCTATAATAAAGACATTGAAGCATTGGCGCAGGTACTTGTGCGGTGCTGAACACCCGGTAAAGGTTCTGACAGATCACAAGAACTTAGTCTACTTCTTCAAACCACACCAGCTGAACCAACGGCAAGCAGGATGGGCCTTAGAACTGACTGGCTACACCTTGACCATAGACTACAAGCCAGGAAAAGTGAACATGGTACCAGAAGCCTTGAGCAGGAGAGCCGACCAGATTCCCTCCTCCGCAGAAATCAAGGACTGCAATACCCATATATTACTAGACGCCACCAGCCTAGGAATACAACTGAAGTACCTGAAGATTGCTGACAGCAAACCCAATGTGATAGGAGCTCAGAAAAAAGACACCTATTCAACCAAACTAGTCAAAGCCCTGACAAAGGACCTGGATTGCCATCACTCAAAGAAAGGATACTCCCTGAAAGGCGCTATCCTGCTTCTCCACAACAGAATCTATGTACCCAAAGGCCTAAACCAAACAAACGTATTGATTGACTAACACAATTCAGAGATGGCAGGCCACCCTGGTAGACACAAATCCCTCTCAAGTATCAAGCGGAACTACACATGGCCGGGCATGGACAAGGAAGTAGCTGCCTATATCAATGGTTGCAAAACCTACAGAAGAACCAAGACACATCACTCAAAGCCAGAAGGACTACTGAGACCTCTGGACATCCCTGCTGGACCCTGGAATTTGGTGTCAATGGACTACATAGTAGAGCTCCCCCTTGAAAATCCTTTGATGCAATCCTATTAATGGTTGACCGCTTCACAAAAATGGCTTACTTCCTCCTGACCACTACCCACTGCACGGCAGCTGAGACTATCAGACACTTCCACAACCGCATCTTGACACAACACAGCACTCCAGAAGAAATCATCACCAACCAAGGACCCCAGTTCACTTCCCACTACTGGACCCAAGTGATGAAAGACCTTGAAATAAAACGTTGCGTGCCAACCTCATATCACCCACAGACAGACAGAAAACTGAACAGGTTGTTGAGGGTCTGGATGTACAAGCATTCTGGCTACTGCTAACCTACTTAATATCCAGCCATTGCCCAATTTAGTTCCCTTCCAATATACTGTTCAACATACCAAGAATGGTAACCAAGAAATATCACCTGAATGTCCAAGTATCCTGTGGCACAAACCCATCTAGCACATGACCAACCCCTAGGTTTAATCCAACTAAATCCCCGCCACAGCCAAGTCTATATAAGTCTAAAGTATTATCCAATAAAATATAATTCTCTTCTTTCTTAATTCCATATTTGAAGCTTCCCCAAAAGTTGCTCCTTATCACTGGTAGCAGCTACAGTTTTTTTGACCACGCCCATGAGAGAGAAAATTACTGACCAAAACCCCCCACCTTTGCTCACGTACTCAACCAGGCCACATCCCAGGATACCTGGAAGACATACTTCCACGCCCACAACATTGACAAATATACCTAGTGGATGCACCGTATTTGAAGGTCTGGTCATGCCCAAAGCATGCACCAAGATTATTCAATACAGTCACTCTCTTCAACCACAAACAAATGCTATACCACCTATCACAGGTGAAGTGACCAACATCAAATACATTGGTATTGACAAGTTCTTTGGTAAAAAAAAAAGAAAACATCCTTAACTGGCCAGACCAATCAGTCACTAAGCTCTGCGCCAGCCGCATCCTGCATGAGAAATGGGTCCAGGAAGCCAGCAAGCGCCTGTACAAGGCTGCAGCTAACTGGTTTGCCACCTGGGTTGGCTCACAAACTGACAACCAGCTTGATAACTGGGAAGAGTTCAAAGCAGACATCACCCACAATTTCTGCGTCACCAAATCCCTCCAAGACATTGCAATACAGCTCAGTGATCTTCCTCAGAAGACCACTATTGCAGCTTACGCCAACAAATTTGAGGAAATACGTTGCAAGATTCAAAACCCAGCGTAAGCTGACAACTTACACACCAGAGCATAATTCATCAACAGAATGAAACCCTCTGTTGCTGCCCTCATCTGCCCAGAGTAAAATACCTCCATGCCTGCGCTCATTGCAGAAGCCAAGCTCGCCAAAAAACACACAAACATGGAATATGCTGCACACAACAGCAATTGCTCCTCAAATAAAAATGGCAGAGAAAACTTGAATGCCAAAAAAGGCCAAATTACCAACCATAACAACGGCAACTTTAATTGCAACAATGACAATTGCAGCCAAAGTGCAAACTGCTCCCTTCCCAAGAATGAGAACACCATCAAAGTTAACAATGCGGAAGTAGCAACCCACTATGAATCTGAACCCACATTCTCTGACCTCAAAGGTCTCAAAACAGAGGAACAGGGAAAAGAGGAGGGGGAACAGGCTTAAGTGCCCCTGTCTCCCCCCAACTTGACAAGAAATTGTACCAAGGCACAAATTTTGCTTCCCGCATCCCCTGTGTTCCACAATCCTCCATTTTTATGAACATAAAAATCAAAGATTGCTCACAACTTCTTGTCTACCCATACACTTACAAATCACATGCACATAAAATTTTATTTGACTCTGGTGCACAACATACTATGGTTAGCAAACCTTTTGTAACCAAGTACAAAATACCAGTTGTCAAATCCAACTTCAAGTACACCAGAATGACAGACAAATCAAAGGTTCTACTTGAAGGCAAAACAACTCCCTTCAGAATTGACCTCCAAGGCATAAAAAAGTCCATCAAAGGACTCATAATGAACAACATAAACTATGAAATTGTAGCAGGCATGGACTGGTTCACCCAAGTGAACCCCAGCGTATGTTGGAAAACAAAAACCATGACCATCAAACACAAAGAGTCAACTTCAACATCCTCAAAGAACCAAATGACCTCATTCTAAGAGACACAGTATTTGTCCAGGTCATAAACCAAGATGACTCAGAACATCTAACCAAAGATAGTAACCTCCACATAATGAGGTACACTGAATTCAGAAAACATACAAACACAAAAGATCCAATGCCCAGAACTTGCAGCACTCCTAAACAAATACGCTCATGTATTCAAGGAAGAACTCACAGAGTTACCCCCCAAACAGGAGGTAAAACATGGCATTCATTTATGCAAGGCCATGCCTAAACCTGCACCCATCTACAGACTCTCCCCCATGGAGACACAAACCCTCAAAACACACATTGAGGACAACCTAGATAAAGGCCTATCCGCCTGTCTGAATCTCCATGAGGGGCAGCAGTATTCTTTGTAAAGAAAAAGGAAGGCACTCTATGTCTAGTAACTGACTACAGAGCACTAAATGAAAGCACAGTAAAGAATAAATACCCTCTTCCACTTATAGAGGATCTGTTTGCAAGACTATCAGGTGCCAAAATTTTCTCCAAATTTAACCTCACCTCAGGGTACAACCAAGTTGAAGTAAAGGAAAAGGACATACCACAAACTGCGTTCCGTACACAATTTGGATTCTTTGAATATAGAGTAATGAACTTTGGGATGACCAATGCTCCCAAAACGTTTGTCACCATGATGAACCAAGCACTAAACAGTCTCTCAAATACATTATGCTACCTTGACAATATCATCATATTCTCAAAAACAAAAGAGAAAAACCTCACACATGTCTGCAAGATACTCAATTGACTTGCAAAGCACAAAATTTATGCAAAAACAAGTAAGTGCCAATTTGTGGAAAAGGAACTCCTGTTCTTGGGCCACATTGTCTCCGAAGGTGGCATCAAAGTAGATCCAGGCAAGATTAAAGCCATAAATAACATGCAACACCCCACCTCTTTTAAACAAGTTAGATGCTTTCTCAGAATGGTAGCTTACCTAAGGAAATACATCAAAGACTGCAGAAAACTAACCGCACCAATCAATGACTTAACCAAGGGTAATGCCAAAAATAAATTCATCTGGTCACCAGAATGTGACAAGAATTTCCATTTATTAAAACAAGATTTGATTGAAGCACCAATTTTGCAATACCCTAATAATAATGGGTACTAAAATCTCATGTCAGATGCAGTGACACTGCCATTGGCGCAGTCCTGCGCATCTGCCAGCCAGGGAAGCAAGACTTCCTGTCAGTATGTTACAAAAGCAGAGAACTAACTAATACAGAGCAGAGATACCTGATACACAATAAGAAATTGCTAGCAATATACACGCTTGCAAAAAATGGAGATGTTACTTAGAAGGAAATTTAAACGTCCAAGTACTAACTGACCATAAATCCTTAATCTATTTCAAAACTCAGAACGCACTTGCACGGCAACAAGCTAAATTGATGTCCTTTCTGGAACAGCTTAACCTGGACATCCAGTACAAAAAGGGGGCAGAGCTGGTCACAGCTGATGCTCTCTCTAGACTATGTCAGCCTAGAGAGGATCACTTGACCACCTGCACCCTGACTGGCCAAACCTGTACAACACTGAGTATAAAACCAAAGGGAAAGACCCCTCAACACATTAACTGACCCACAATACATTAGTAAGAAACAAAAAGTATTTCCATGTATCAAATGGCACAGTATACCAAATTATCAATGACAAACATGCCCTATACATTCAACTCACACAAAGAGTTGACACCATACTAAGACATCACCGCCTACTAGGCCACACAAAGGCAAACAACCTATACCTCACACTAAAAGAGATAGTATGGTGGCCCAACCTCAAACAGGATATAGTTGATGTTCTGAAAAAGTGCACAGTGTGCAAGAAATACACCAGTACAAAGGCTCCTCAGCCAACATTCAACACAGTACCAGACCCTGAACCATTTAAGGTTTGGGGGTTAGACGTAGTGGGCCCCTTCCCAGAAACAAAGACAAACCAAAGTTTCTTCATTGTAGCTATTGACTTTGCCACACACTGGCCCATCTGCTGAGCAACAAAGGACCACAAAGCAGAAACCATCAATTGTTTCATTAAAAAAGCAATCATAGCCAACTACAGCACTCCAGACTACATCATAACTGATGGAGCAACCAAGTTATCAGGTCATGTAGTAAATGACAACTTAAAGTCTAAAAACATTAAACACTCCAAAACCTCTCCATACAGGCCACAGGCCAACAGTAGAGTGGAGCGCCTCAACAGCAGCCTTATCAGGACCCTAGAGAATATAATGGATGGTAAAGCCAAAGACACATGGCCACTATACGTGAAACATGCATTACTAGTATCCCGAGTCCGCACCAACCAAGGGACAGGCTATTCACCGTTTGAGATAACCTACGGGTACAAACCAGAAGTAATCACCTGCAACAAACAGCCCTACATAAAGACCCCCTGGGGAAACCTCCCACAGTAGAGCAAGCACTAAACCTACAACACATCTGCCTCAAAGCTAAAATAGCAGAAATGAAGAGGCTCAAGACACAAAAGGTAACCTCCACAGAGGAACCACTTTCCATCAACTCCCCTGTCTGGATTCTAGCTGGCAACAGAAAGAGACTAGACTAAGTACACAGGGGACCAGGCAGATTCATCAAATACAGATCAGATCAGAGCACAAAACTTACCTAGTAAAATTCCAAAGTGCCAAAAACCCAATTATCAAGAAATACCACAGAACCCGTCTCTGCCTTAGTAAAGGAGAGCACTCAACCAGACTGGTTCCAACTAGTAAATAGCTCCAGGAGCATTAGGCAGCAGCAGTGAAAACAAAGCCCCCTCCTGATGCACCAGAGTAACCCCTTAAGGGGGTGTCAAGGGTCTGGATGTACAAGCATTCTGGCTACAACCAACCTACTTAACATCCAGCCATTGCCTGATTTAGTCCCCTTCCAATATACTGTTTGACATACCAAGAATGGTAACCAAGCAATATCACCTGGCTGTCCAATCATCCAGTGGCTCAAACCCATCTAGCACATGACCAACCCCTAGGTTCAATCCAACTAAATCCCTGCCACAGCCAAGTCTATATAAGTCTAAAGTATTATCCAATAAAATATACTTCTCTTCTTTCTTAATTCCATATTTGAAGCTTCCCCAAAAGGCGCTCCTTATCAGGGTCAACCAAATCTTGGAACAATACCTCCAATGCTACACCAATGCAGACCAAGACAACTGGGCAGAGATGTTACCCATGGCACAATACGCCTATAACAGAAAAGATCACACATCCACAGGCATGTCCCCCTTCAAGGCTAACTACAGGTTTGATCCATCATGGGACCCTAGCATTGGCAGCAAGGAACAGAATACAGCAGGACAAACCTGGATTGAACAAAAACATATCACCCAAGAAACCTGCCTAAGGAACCTGATCCGCACTGTTAAGACCTACAAAGTGTTTGCTGACAAGAAAAGAGTCTCAGGAAACCCCTAGAAATAGGCAATGAAGTCTACCTTGACTCACAGAGCGTTCCCCTATATGCACCCAGTAGGAAGCTAGCTCACTGCTACTGTGGCCCTTAAAATATTATAAGGCAAATAGGAGAAGTAGCAAACAAACTAGAACTGCTGCCTACTTGGAAAATCCACAATATCTTCCACCAATCACTGCCATTCAAGAAAGAAGGAACCTCCCTTCCCCACCAGAAGATCAATACCAACCCTTCCGCCTATCCAGGAGGAACGCACAACCAAATACAAAGTGGAGTACATCCATGGACACCGCCTCTACTAAAAGACCCCACAGTACTACACCAAATAGGTAGGTTACCCCCCCTCCCCAAAGAGAGCACCTGGGAACCTGTCTCCAACCTGCCTAACGCACATGGAGCCATACAGCAATACTTGGACAAGAGGGCTAGGAAGTAGGAGGGCAACAGGAGAGAAGGGGATGATGTCACAAGTGACAAACTCCTATTGACCATGCTTACTGGAAGACCTCAACTACAGGATTTGAACCCTGACACCCTGCAGGCCGCCAGCCCGCAGATTTTTGGACAGGAACCAGAACAGGATTTAACTTTGGAAAATCCTTTAAAGCTTAATGAGTCAAAATCACCTACATTGACACCTCCACATTAAAGGTTCCTGTTAACTCAGACAATCAGCAGGTGGGTCTAGCCATAGAACCCAAAATAACCTGGGTCACCACAGAAAGGGAAATAAAGAAACTTTCTATAGAACGCAGGCCGCCCAGAGATGACCAACCCCATGACCCAACAAGGGAACTTGAGTATTTTCAGTTTGAACCAGCCAATGAATTAACTCCCACAATGGATGCCACCAAGGACTGGAAAACCCTGGTAGATGGTAACACCTGGGCCAAAGAAATTTGTAAAAGTTTACCCATGACAGATGGGCGTAATTATACCCTGGACTGCCAGGAAGTTGCCCATTGCCATTCTTGCAATAAAGTGACATAAACCTTTGGTTTAACCAGGTTATTCCATATTTGATATTAGTTCTATTTCATTTATAGTCTACCTCCTGCGGTTCTGCACCTCACACCCATCAACCTCAAGAAACTGCGGACCAGCTGCCTGACCTTTATTATCCACCAGGAGCTCCCTACAGCTCAGTAAATTTCACCAAGTACCCCCCAACCCTGCGTATTTGAAGTTCACCCTAGAGGAAATCCTAATCTACAACCCTGAGGCCAGAACTAGAGAAACCAAGACTGTTTACAGGGAAGGCCACAAAATCACTATATCTCCCCTGCTATTCCACAACAAGTACAACCACCTACCCACATATTTGGTCCCAATGACTCCGCCTCTCACCCTGCAGCCCAACCACCCACAAGAATCTATTGCTACTAATTAATCCACTTCCACTCAGATATTTGAAGTGATGTACATCACTCTTACCAACTTGATGGATTCTATGGTACCTGCCAGCAAACCTTGGGCTCTCCTGGGCAAATTGTTATCTTATATTTTAAAGTTGGCCCCAATCTTGTGGTGGGCCCTCCCTGCTGGGCCCGCAGGCCATCCGCCCGCAAGTTCCCAAGAACCCCCTACAGGCTGTATCCCTGACCCCGCACCTCCTATTGAGGACTCGCCTGACTTTGAAGCCAAGGTATGGGAAGCCATAGCAGAGCTCAAGGCTACCACTCAGTGTCAATCTTCTATTCAAAACCCTCCTTCAGTAGAACTTATGCCTGACCCTTGCATTGCTTTGCTCACCAACCAAGTAGTTACCTTGCAAGGAGAAATTGAGTGCTTGAGACAATGCCCCTCTAATCCTGATAATTCATTCTCTGAATCTAAAGGTGAAGAGTAAGCTGAAGTTGCTAGTACTCCCGCTCATGGCAATCATGGTTACTGCCCTGGCTTGGAAGGCCAACCTTGGGTCAACTACGCCCTTGCCCTGGATCCGCTAGCGGAAGTAAAAAATGATATAGCTGACAGGCAGGATGCACTTGAAAGAGAGGTACAAAACCTCTCTTGCTTAACAGAAACAATGAATGGACAGTTTATCCCTTTGGTTGCTCAAACCACTTTCCTGACCACTTGCCTCAATGGGATTGCTGGCACTCTATTGGTGCAACAGATTAAGACTGATGAATTTGGAGCTGCTGCCACTAGAGATATTAGTGGACAGAACAGCTCTACCTTGGATACCCTAGAGAAAAGCCTTTGACTCCTCTTGGCTAGACAGTCTGCTTCTGAATCTGAGTTTAATGGCAATCCTCACATTAATGTCCTCAACCCAGGTCACAACAGTCAATCCACCTCATTGTCCATTGACCCCAATTATAAGCCTTTGTTAAAACATATATTTGACCCTAAAACCTCTACCATTGCTGCCTTTCTGACAATTTACAAGACTGAAATGTGTAGGGCCACCAATGAACTTAAGAAGGACGTATTCTTATCTTTCTGCATCCCACGTGCCAAGAAGTTGTGGTCCCCAAACTCCCTTCTATTGTCACTTGGGAGGACATGAAGTAACTCCTAATTGAAGAGTTTGGAGGAAATCTCAGCTTGGAAGTCAAGAAAGATGTGTTTATGCATATTGCATTCAAGCCCAAAGAAACCTTGGTTGAGTTTGCCAATTGTTCCACATTGAAGGGCAACAATTGATCATCAGTCGCCAATTAACTCCCTGGGAAGATACACAGCATGTTCAAACGCTTTGAAGGTGAACCAACTCCTATGTCTGCACTTCAAGGCCCACAAAGCTTCCCTTACTTCAATGAAGAGTATCAAGACTATGGTAATCCATATGTGTGTTGTTTTGCAGGCAAGGGTTGATTTGGCTTAAAATAAAGACAATATTCTGAAGAGTGACACTGTGTGGTTAGCTGGTGACACTGTAAGCTAGTAGGTAACATAGGGCTACTAGGGGTAAGTATGGTGAGCCTAGTAGGTAACATGAGACTACTAGGGTAAGTAAGGCCTGGCTGGTAGGTAACATAGGACTACCAGAGGCAGATGTTGCCTCCACCCAGCAGAAGAAATTAGCTGTTGTGGGCTATAGTGCTTTCCCTTGCAGGAAAACTGTGGCTGCAGAAGGGTGAAGACTGAAATAGCAAGCAGAGAACTTTTTCTATCTGGGGGGAGTAGGTTTTGGACCCCTGGCAGGTAACGCAGGCTGCCAGGGAGGAGAAGAGCTTTGAGGGCTCTACGTACTCTAATACGCTTATAGGAGGTCTGTGAGCAAGCACCCTACCTAACAGACTGGTAAGGTGTCCTTGTTTATGCCCCTATGGGAGCTTTGGGAGAACCCAAAGTGAGCATTGGAGGGAATAGATTTTCTCAGAGGTGTCACCAAGGCGGTTTTCTTGGGAAAGCAAGCTGCAGAACTTTGTGTGATCAGGCCTCTGGGAAGTGGAGCTGATTACTCTGCAACTGAAAGCCCAGACTTAAGCACCTGGGTGAGTAAAGACAACACATATACATTGATCTATGGTTGAATGGCCTAAGTGGATTGCCACTTGCAAGGGCCCAGTCAAACGCCAGTTCAATCTAGACTCATGCCTTGGTCTACAAGTTCTGGTAATGGGGACTTAGATAAAGAACCAAGATGGTTCACGGAATTAACAGAGAAGACTAGCAAGAGGGACTGTTTGATCACAGTGAAGGCTAGTTGATGGACTGTTAATTCATATTGAATTGTGGGAACCAATATGGTTCAGTGTGTAGAAGGAACAAAGGAGGTTCCTAGTGAGGATTGGTTGAGGAACTGGTTGAGGATAAGCTGAAGGACAAGAAGATTATGATGCAGGACTAGCTGATCATAATGCAGGATGGCCAAAGGACCAGAAGTTTATGTTGAAGGACTGAAGAGCTGAGAGGATTTGAGTGAAAGACCAGGAGATAACATGAAGGGACTAGCCAGA
Organism: Entomophthora muscae; assembly: GCA_014839935.2. Classification (NCBI taxonomy): domain Eukaryota; kingdom Fungi; phylum Entomophthoromycota; class Entomophthoromycetes; order Entomophthorales; family Entomophthoraceae; genus Entomophthora; species Entomophthora muscae. The sequence goes on from QTSX02004274.1 coordinate 32,517, forward strand.
CTGGATACAGAGGCTGGAAGAACTGTTTTAGTGTCTTTTGAGAGGAAAATAGATAAAAAGAAGCAGTTAAATAATAATTAAATACTGCCTATTATGATTAAAAAAGTATTTAATATTCTATAATAAAAAAGAAAGAAGAGAAAAAATAAAATATAGTTTGTTAGAACTATAAATTTATTTTAAAAGAAGAATTAAGTCAGAAAGAAGCCAGAAAGAGGCCAGAAATGGAACAGAGAAACTATGAGGGCAAAAGAGCAAATTTTGCCAAGAACAACTAGGAGAGGTAAAAGGACAAGCAGCAAGCAGGGTTGAAGTTGCAAAACGTTGAGAGAGACACAGAGAAACGTTGTAAAATTGAGGGGTCAAAATTTGCCTAAGTAAAACATATGTGGAAGCGCTTGAGATTTGCCAGTGAAACGTGACAGGAATCACAGCAAAACCGTTTAAAACACGGAGCAGTTGTTTACCTGGGGCAAGACAGCCTCAGGTTCAAACCAGGGTCAAGAGCAAATCATCTGGGGAAAACTTTTTGGCAAAACTGTTGAATCAAGGTGTGTGATTAGCTGTAAGCTGAAGTCTATTTGATCAGTGTTTTAAGAGCTTTAAATTAAGAGTTAAAGCCTAAAAAATGAGGAGCAGAAGCAGAAAATTCAGGGCTTTCATTGGCTGAAGTAAGTTTTAAAATTTAATATATTATAGAAGGAGAAAAACTGGATAATTTAAGCTTTGAAAAACCAGAGTTCTAAGAGAGGTTTTTGGTCTGAAACAAGGGGCTATAAAAGGGAGAGCTATCTGAGACTCTTCAGGGACTGGATCAAGTGGATTAAAAAGGCCACAAGAGCTACAGAAGAAAAAAGACCAAGAGTAGGAAGCCAGAGCTGGAACAGACTGCAGGAGCCCAAGATCAGAACACAGGAGCCCAAGACCAAAGTGCAGGAGCCTAAGACCAAGGAGCAGGAGCCAAAGACCAAGTACAAGAAGTCCAAGAGATTGTTAAAGGACTCCAAGTACTGGCACAAACCCTTGTTATTCCCTATCCCAAGGCCATATATCAGAAGGTTTCTAAGGGGATCTTTCTTCTGACTGTGAATAAAACGCCTATTACAACCCCTACCCAGATTTCACGCAATAACAGAATATAAGTGCTATGAGAGCAATTACCCCACATTTTCTATCCTAGCCCAGGGGACAAGGAATCTTATTGCCTAGGGTGCAGAAAGATTGCCTCTTGTAAGTGTGCCCAGGAGGAGTGGGAAAAGGTGACTAGGCATCTTGAAATGACAGATAGAGGAAGGGAGTTTATTGGAGGAGAGTTTGCTAGACTATTACAGGATTGGTATTGGCCTACAGAAGGGCTTTCACCTGCTGAAGTACAAGTGTATGGTGGAGACGCTTGCCTAGTAACTGGAAAGGTACTGGAAGAGTTTGCTCTAATGCAGGACAAGTATAAGCTCCTAACCAACCATTCACCACTGTTGGAGAATGACAACTCCTCCAAGCCGGTCCCTGGCTATGACCCAGGACACACTTTGGGGACTGGTGACCAGGAACCCCACAAAGACCCTCTTGCAGGACATGCACTTGATCCATGGGGGTACTGTTGTACGTGAAAATAATGCCAACAATGCAGGAACTACCTCCTGCACTCCGCACATTATGACCCTAGGCTCAAGTGGGCAGTCTAAGAGACAAAGATGCCATAACTGTGATCAAATTAGACATCACTCACGTACCTGTATCAACCCTTGGGTAGAGGGTTGTGACCCAAAGGAGCAGGCGGGAAAAGAGAGGTCAGCTTAGAGGCAGAGAAGCTTTGCTGATAAATCTCCCCTGTCTCCTCCTGATCCCCCTTCTGATGTGGGATCTTCCCCCTCAGCTGGCCCAACTATCCTTCACTTGTTCCATAACCTCTCTAGTGATTCTGAACCCAAAGACTCTGACTGTGATGAGTCTGATGGTTATGGCTACTCTGTGCTGGCAGTCCTGGAGACAGTCTCTGTCCCTTACAAGCTACGTTCAGGGAAAACCACAACTACAACTTGCCCATCTGCAAATGAAGCTAAGGCTGTATTGACTAGTCCTTACTTAGCTCAGACTATTGTCCCCCTGTCTTGGTAGATTCCTCTGAAGAGGCTGCTGAACTAGCAGAAGCTTTCTTTCAGAATGTGACTGTATCTCTCCCCTTTCAGATTGTGTATAAGGAAATTCCTGACTTACAATGCATACTGGCCAAATGGGATAAATAATTGGAGGCAACTCAGGACGTGCTGGTTGTCTTACCCCCCTTTGGGAAAGATACTACTCGTGTGGAAGTATCAATCCAAAAGGTTAAAATCAAGGCTATCTTGGACAAAGGCTCTCCAGTCAATGTGGTATTGTCCAAGTCAATGAAAAATTTTAAGCTGGCTCCCAATCTCAACTACACTCAATCATATGGTACAGCTGGCATGGCTCAAACTTGAGCCATTGGTGCCAACTCTGCCCTGCCAATGAGGTTTGGGAAGCTTCTTATTGCATCCCCTGCTGTTGTCCTCAAAAACAAAAGTTACAATCTCCTGGTTAGTACACAATTCCTTTGAGATTACAATGGGATTGTGAAACTTCAAGATGGGTACCTATTGCTCTTAGGATATGAGATCCCTCTAATCTTTGAAGACCCCCCGCGTCTTCCGGGTAAACATCTTAAGACATGTGTGCTTGAGTACCCCACTGGTATCTTCTCACTCAAGTACAGGACTTATTCTTCCAATATGTGTTCCCCTCCTCCTTCCTGTCCTGCAGAGGAAGGTGTGTTTCTTTTGCCCCCACATCTATTGCCATCCCTCCAGGCTCCCAAGTGATTATAAACTCCCAGATATCCTACAAACTACCTGAAAAGTCATTTCTGGAGCTATATTCACCTGATTCCTTAAGCCGTAAAGAGCCTTGGTTATGCTCTGGGATTTTAGAATGAACTCAGAAGGAGCCTGTACAGCTGTTGTCCAACCTGACCACCCTGCCTATGCAGGTGACCAAGGGCCAGGTTGTTGGGCATGTTTGTATATTAGGTTCAGAGAAAGTGTTGTCCCTCTACCCTTTTGGAACATTTAGTGATTTCAACTTGCCTGAAGGAGACCCTCAGGTTCTCTCCCTGTTCACTGCTGCAGACTTCCTACAACTGTCACCCATTCAACAAAAAGATTTTCTGGAACTACTAGACTAGTTTAAGGATACATTTGCTTCTGGACCCACCAACTATGGTCTACCAATGGGGATTATCCACCAGATAGATACAGGTGATGCCCCACCCTTTTGTGACAAACCTTATTGCCGCAGCAGGGTAGAAGATGCTCAGGTCTCTAAGGAACTTAAGAAGCTCTTAGATGCTGGGCTATAGCTCCTTCCCAGAGCCCTTGGGCCTCCCCATTGTTGATCCTCAAAAAAAGTATGGAGGCCACTTCATTGTGATGAATTACTGCCGCCTGAACCCGCTCACAAAAAGAACTCTTATCCTCTTCCTAGAATTGATGATGCACTTAGAAGATTAGGGGGATCAAAGCTTTTCTCTGCTATGGATCTTGCCTCAGGATACTGGCAGGTTGACTTGTCTCCTGAAGATAGAGAAAAGACTGCGCTTTTCACCTCAGAAGATCTTTTTGAACCTACTTGTATGCCCCAAAGACTCTGCAATTCCCCTGCTACATTTCAACAGGCTATGGACTCCATCTTGCAAGATTTGAAGCTCTTCTGCGTCCTTGTATACCTTTATGATATTACTGTGTTCAGCTCCACCTTTACTGACTATTTGGACCACCTCAAAGCTGTCTTCATCAAAATTTGGGAGGCAGGCTTGAAACTCAAACCCTCTAAATGCTCCTTCTTCAAGGAGCAACTTGAATTCTTGAGCCATGAGGTCACCCAAACTGGAATACACCCTATGAATAATAAGGTGGAGGCCATTGACAAGATGCAGCCCCCCACAAACCTACAATAGGTCCAGGTATCTCTTGGTATGATGGGTTACTATTAAAAATTCAACCCTGATTTTACTGAATTAAGCAAACCCCTTGTCCAACTCCTTTGCAATGTAACCTTTGAGTGAGCTGACAGCCAACAAAAGTCTTTTGAAGTGCCGAAAGTCAAACTTAAGGATTCTCCCATATTAGTCTACCCTGATTACAATAAGGAGTTCATCTTGTACACCAACTCTAGTGGAGTAGCTGTGTGTGCTATCCTGGCCCAGCTTGAAAATGAAGGCGTGGACCAACCTGTGGCCTATTCTTCACAAGTCCTCAAAAACATGAGAAGAACTATATCAGCACAAAAAAGGAATGTCTAGCTGTTCTGCATGCAGTAAAACAGTTCAGGCACTACATTTACAGGACTCACTTCACGGTAGTTACAGATCACTCTTCCCTAAAGTGGCTGCAACAATTAAAGGAGCCCAAAGGTTGACTAGACTGTTGGGCCTTACGCCTGCAGAGGATACAATTTCACTGTAGTACATTGCCCTGGTGCACAACATCAGAACGCTGATGGTTTGTCAAGGATGCCCATACTAGCCATCCATTCTGCTGACGCTGATTGCCCATACAAGTTGATAGGGTATCCTGACTTCTGGACCACTGAACCAGAAGACATTTGTCTGGCACTGCAAGTCCTATCAAAGGATACTGTGATTTGAGATTGACAACTCTTCAAGAAAGTCAACAACTCTTATCTACCCTACGCCTGTCCTAGCATGAAGGTTACCATCATCCTCCAAGCCCACATTGACACGGGACACAGAGGAATAGAAAAAACTCATGAATGGTTGTGCAAAAACTTCTATTGGGAAAATATGTGCCTCCTAATTCCTGATGTCTTTGCCTCCTGTCATTCTTGTCAGCTCCAACACCCCCAACCATCACAGAATCAGTTCAAGCTCATCCACCCTAAGCATGCCTTCCACACAGTGATTATTGATGCTGTTGGGCCTCTCCTGTGTTCTAGATCTGGATGTTGATTCATCTTAGTAGCCGTCAACCACTTTAGCAAATGGGTTGAAGCCAGAGAAATCAAAGATATAAAGCCAAGACCACTGCTAATTTCTTGTTGCAAGATATCATCTACCTTCATGGTTGCCCTCAAGTCCTGCTTTCTGACAATGGGACCAACTTTAAAACTTGCCTTATAACGTCCTGTTGCAACTGGACCAATGAGGATTCAGCATTTGGAATTGGGGAAGACAACAGTCCAATAGAAAGGACAGAATAATAAGAATAAGGTATTGTTTATTGTAGAATATTGTGATTAATATACCATACAGGGAGAGCCACAAAGCCACAAGGGGGTGGCATGGTGGGAAGTTCCATGTAAGATTCAAAGCTAAGGAATAACTTGTGTGGGGATAGCAAGTCAAATTGGTAGCACTCCTAATTAGTATGAAGTACCCGCCATTCAATATTGCCATCAGATTAATCCATGTTGTTAGATACGTCAAGGGGCGTCTCATTGAGCGCCCCTTGTGTATTGTAAGATACGTTAGCAGGCAAGTCTGGAAGCTCGGTTGCAAAAGTCCATTGTAGAAGTTATGGGTACACATCAATCCTTCTCTGCACCGTATAACCCATCAACCAACAGGACTGTGGAACAAGCAAACTCCACCCTTGTGTCCATCATGAGGAAGCTTACCCTCTCTGATGCCACTAACTGGGATATGTTCCTCCCTGATGCCCTCTTTGTGTATAGACTCAGCAGACATCAAGTGACTGGCCAGTCCCCCTTTGCCATGCTATATGGACAAGAAGTCACTACCCCCTCAATCTTGGGACTCCTGTTGATTGAGGTTGACGCCTCTGATAATCCTGAAGCTCATGTCAAAGACTTGACTAATTGTATCATTGACATCCAAGCTACCACCTATTCTAATGCTTACAAGGTCAAACCCCTGGAACTCTTGCCCTCTAATGCTTCCAGGGCCCCCCTCCCCTGAGTACCAAGTGGGTGACCAAGTCATCTATTATCAAAATTGTACTGGAGGTTGTGCTCATAAGCTAGACTCCCTCTGGGTTGGACCTTGTGAAGTCACCTAAAAGAAGGGTGTCAAGTATACTGTGAAGCCACTGCCCTCTGGCCGCCCTTTTGCCAGGGTACACTCCAAATTCCTACACAAATATCAACTCTCTGTGTCCAATCTTGAGGGGGGAGATGTCGTGAATTGCGCATTAATGCCATTTTGATATGGCCTTCAAATATTGATAAGTAAAAAGATTTGGTTAGTTTCACTTTCAATTTCAGGAATTCCTCCCCTTCTGCAAATGGGTCTGGTTCAATATCCACCTGTTCCAGAATATTGTACCTGTCCTTGACTTATCCTGGTATGACCTCATCTCAACCTGACCCCTTCTGCCACTCTTTCTACCTAATTAGTGATCATTGACCCTTGTCTAATATTTAAGTAGAATCATTTCTCCTAATAAAGACAAATTTATCCACATTTGTGTTGGCTTTAATATTCTTCAAGCTTTTTCTTTCCTTTTTGCCAAAAGTAATTCTTCATCTTGTATTCCAGGAAATTAAGGTGTGTGTCCTTAATTTTGCCCTGAAGGCTAACTCAAGGCTAGCTTCAAACCTCAAATATTTTGTTATAAAGATTTCCTGCTGTGTCCTCCTGGATGCCGTCCCCAGGAGCCAAACATGACACCTACCTAGTGCCACTATTGGGAGATTCACAGGTGCCAGTGATGAAAATATTTCCACCTGGATGATTCCCACCCAAACCCATCCAGATGGAGCACCCATAACACTGTCATAAATTGATTGAGTTTAGTAATAGGATCTACAGTATAATTATCCATTATCTTATCTCCCACCCCATTTATCAGGATTGGTGAGAGAAGCCCCATGGAAACTGAACCCCCAAATCATTATTAGAACATAGAGGCTTTCAAACCCCAATATAACCATGATACCTGTACCAAACCACCAGCTGGTAGACTTCTCCATGGGTGGCTGGGTTTTCAGGTTATATCAGGAGCTACCAAAGGTAACATGTCCCTGAAGGCAACCATCTGGATGTACCACCCTCCATACCAGCAATCCCCAAAACTTGTTGGTGCATCTTCACTGCATCCTGATTGATATTTCTGGGTTAAACAGTTGCCTGTGGCGTTAAGAGTTACCCCCATCTCAGGTCTAAAGTTTTTCAGTAGGGCTGTAAAGGGAAGAGCCAAAGTGATCCCAGGCGTGTTGGCATGCAGGACGGTACATAAAGCCCCCAAAAATCCTTACATCTGCCTTCCTTAATCCCTGGCCCTGAACTGGAAAGCTTCTTGATACCTGATCAGGGAATTCTGGATAGCTTAAGCTGGATATAGATCTAGAATAATATGCTGTCTTTATTGGGAGAGATTAAATATCCCACTATACAGGGAAGCTATAGGACCATATCAGGATGCCATGGTGGTGTGATCTATATAGGGGTTGGATTTTGAATAACCTTCCCCAGGAGTTTAGCTGAAGCTGGCTTGGCTCAGAATAAGGAGATGCTGTTCTGTGGTTTGATATCTGGGGTGCAGGGTAGAATGTTGTTGTAAGGCAGGAAGCTGCTTAGAAGGTCATCCTAGACTAGAGCCTTAAGGCTTATATATCTATACCAGTCAACTAAAAAAGAGCTGGTAAATCCTGAAAGAGTAGTGGGAAAGAACACTGAATAACTTATCTGAGTGAAATGTTGGTCAAGGCAGTTTATCAAGCCAAGGGAGATAAAATTGAGGCCAGTATTAATAAAAGAGGGCTGGTCTAAAAGGCTAGTCTCAGGATATGAATACTGATCAGAGTTGACCACTGGATTTAAGCTGCCAACAATCCAAGACTGGGTGTGATTATAAAATCTACTTAACCTATGGAGAAACAATCAAACATAATCTTCACTTTAAATAGATGGGTTGGCTAAGATCAAAAGCAAGTGTTAGTTAAACTTAAGGATTATGGGCACTTAGACCTAGCAAGAACCTCTTTGGGGGTGCAAGTCAAACAACCTCAACTTCATGTTGAGAGTGGAGGCTTGCAGCTTTGATCATTTAATGGATCCAGGTGAGGCTAAAGGGGGAGAAGATTCAGATTCTTGAAGTAAAATGGTACTTGTAAGTCTGAATTGAAATAAAAGCCTGGTGTCAACTAGGTATAGTTAAACTTATTTGGAAAAATTTAAACCAAAGTTAAAGAATTAGGAGTAAGTGGGGAGCCTAGCGGCAATGACAAGCAAAAGCAGATTTGGAGGAGACAGGAGATGGGGAAAACCGGTTCAAACCCCTTTAAAATAGAGTTTAGAGTAACCAAACAAAATAAAACTAGAGATAGTTATTGATGGATTTGAACTAGCTTAATATATATTTAAAGCAAAAAAAGCTTAAAATCATTTCTGGCTATCAGCAGAGATAAAGACAATCCTGAAAGTTGTTAGATACAGCATGAGATGGCTCATTGAGGGCCTCCTGCATATTGTGAGATAATCTGTCAGTTAAGGCAGTGATCTCAGTTGCAACACCTCCCCTGCCCAACACCCTCATTTACAGCTGGAATTTGTGATGTGTCTGGAAAGTGGGTTGGATCCAGGCCCATACACTCCCACTTAACATGGCTGCTTTAACCAAGACTTGTATTGTCTGAAAGCTATTGCTGCAAATAGTTGCCAAGTTTATCTCCAGAGTTTCTAACTTCTTTCTGAGCTCTTTGGTACTGTCCTGCCGCTTTTCCAGCATCTCCACACTCCCTTTCTCACACAACCTTAGTCATTCAGTTTCACAATTTGCTGGTGATTTTTTTGTTGAAATATTTTGTAAAGGCCCCAAAGCAAGTCCAAATTGTTGCAAGTGTCTATACTTTTCCACTGTGCTGGCATCCCTTCCTTTGAAAAGCATCAGAGTAAAGTTCCTCAAAGGTGGCTTTCACTCATGCCAATGATTCCCTACAAAATGTCCCAGTCCAAATCTCACCAAGAGTCTTCCAAAGACTTCTCAGAGATATATTTCTGTAGTGGGGTACTCCCCACTCTTGACACACCAAATCTTGTCTTATTGAAAACAAACAGAACATACATGATGAAACTTGAAAACACAATGAGGGCAAAGTGATAATTACCAGCTAGATATCTTAATTTTACAAATCTGTCTCCATTCATATACCATCCAGGGCATATTTTTCTGAAACCCCCACCCCTTCTGGAACTTCACCCAAATTCTTTTCATGGGACCTATGGCATGAATTTATCCAGCTGAGATATTTTACCCAAAAGATATTGAAATCCCTGACTGATAAGAGCGTGTTTGAGTACATTCCAGAACTCCTGGAACCCTTCTGTGGAACTGTACTTTTTTCTTTAAGATAGCCCACATCTCCTGGGCCAAACTTGTGTGGAATATTTCTATTCCAAGTCCCCAATTTTTTTCCAACTGTAAAACAGCTAGTCAATCCTTAATGCATAAACAACATTGTCTTCATTTAGAATTCTTTTGTGCCAATTGCTCTTTTGCTATCAATAACCACCAAATGATCCAAATGCAAACCAGGCGCTACTGCAGCGCCCTGGAATGTTATAGGCGGCCCCTGAAGCATGGGCTGGGAGGAGCCTCAGCAATGTAAATATTGATTAGGTGGTGGGCTGGCGCTTTTACACCCAATAAGTTTTCTTGCCTGGGGGTTTAGAAATCTATCTTGGGGTTTGCGTCTGTTAACCTTTCTCTTAACACAGCCAAGACCACTGAATCTCTATTATTAAATCCTCATCAAACTGTATTCCTGAGTAAACATTAATCAACCTTCCTGGATAACTAACCAATTTGCAACATACCTATCAAGTGAGAATGAATTGGTATTTCCACCTCAATCCTGTTAACTAGTACAGCCTAATTATTTTGGGGATTTTATCACTACTTTCTATCAATACTGGGTTTGCACAAGAATTCTTAATCAGAGAGTTCCACAAACCCATCACTATAAAATATAGAATTCAACCTATTAATTTAAATACAATAGCAAGTTTATTTGGAGAAACACCTGGAGTGGCTGTTGTACAGACACAGAAACTTGTGGGAAAGGCATTTTTGAGCAGTAATGGCACATCAGGGGCAAAACTAGTTGCAGTAGTTATTTTGGTGCTCCCTTGAGCATCCTTGAGACAGTAGGTATTGAATTCATATATGGCAGTGATTATAAACAGACCAATGTGCTGGAGTTCAAGTCTGGCTTGCTATGAGCTTAATGGATACCAGGGCAGGAATATATTCTGGCAACTATTTTTCTGTTGGCTGATTTGCAGTCAAATTAGATATGACTATGATTTTCTTCATGTTTAAAATGATTAACTACACAATGGATTAAAATTTAAATAAATCCTATTTACTAATAAAAGCTATGCTTCACACATATAATAACTTTTGATTTCATTTTTTTGTGTTTAAGAGGCTTAATTTTAAACATTTATATTTTTTTAAAGCTAATTAATTGAAATTCCGCTACTGGAAAATAAGATAAGAACATTAAAAGCTTCAAATAGTGACTTTTATAGGAAATGCTTTCTTTGTCCTGTATTTTTGATCTTTTATTGTTGTAGAGTAAAAAACTACACATGAATGAATTGTAGTTGGATGAAATCTGACCACAATTGGTTACTGGAAAAATGATCAGTATGGTATATTCCTGCCTTGCATTAACAGGGTTGCTGTCAGGATTGAATTTTTAGCTTTACTGCTACTATAGACCTCTTTTTTGCTTTATTTCTACAAGCACCAAATCTGTTATGGTTAAATGGCAAGCAGCACTGTTCAAAGATAGTTGAAGAGGATATAATAGGCAAATAATCAGTTGCTTGTGGAGCATCAGGCCAAATTGGGAAGAAGGAGCAAGCATTCAAGATCCTCTGGAGGTGTAACAGAACAGAGTAGTCAAACTTGAAGCCAGCAAAAGCATGCTAAGAGGGAAATCAGAATAATTATTTGAAGGAAAATAAGTATAAAGAGAAGGCCAAGGTACAGCCAAGAAATCCACAGATAGTTGCACAAATACCAAAGCCAAGTTATCAAACACCAGGGCCAACAGGCCAAGGTGAATAAGCATTTTTTGAAAAACTTTCTTTATTTATCAGGGTATAGTAGTTTTCAAACCTGTTGAAATAAACAAATATTAGTATCAGGATTCAACTTTTTTCTTATAGCTGCTACTCTGTTTCTATTTTTTCTTCATTGACATTTATTTCTTCTCATGATTATTCTTATTAGTTTATTCATGTGCCCCTTTTTCCCCTTCATTTTCCACCTTTGGGGTCAAAATTAGGCTTTTTTAAAGCCTAGTTACAACCTAAATGTTGGTTAGTATTATTTTCAAACTTTACTTACCTTCTGCTACCAGATTCAAACCCTGGACCTACACGCAGAAGTTAAAAAGTTGGCTCCAAATGACTTACCTTTTACTATACGCTTGATTAAGTCCTCTCAAGCTTTGAACTTAGTTTTTCCTTGTTTTTTGCTTGCCTTTACATTCCAAAGCATCACCATAACTGCCTCCTTCTCCTCTTGGTCTCCTTTATGTCAGTTTAACTTATCTAAGTTAAATTCACAATAGTTGATGCTCTCAATCTTTATTTTTCAGAAAAGTCTCCTAACCAAAAATGGTTGAACCTTTTCCACCTCAATCCTGCATTTCACAACCAAAGCACAATAAAAGGCTTAGTTTTTTCAGTAACAACAATAAGTTGAGATTGTTTGACTTGCACCCCAAAAAGTACTTATTAGGTTTTGTAGCTTTTATTTTCTCAACTGATTCTTTTAATCTTATTTGAATCTTAGTTCATGATTCCTTTTGATTTTATTCTTCACCAGTTAGAAAGCTTTTATAGTAGCACTCACAATTTAATTGTTGATAGTTTCAATTCTCCTGCTAGTGCAGACCGTTTTCCAGACTTAGAAATTGACTTTTTAACTAAATTGTAAGTCATTAAGACTGGTCTCTATTTTATTTTCTTAGGGTTAATAAATTGTCTTAGCCCTTAATTTACCTTGTATAAGCTCTTAGGAGCCTTAGTTCAGTTGCTATTGCAAACCTTGTCCACTTTTTTGTATTTGACAAATATAAACATTCTTGGGTTGAAGGCTCTAGTTTACAACAATTTGATCCACGCCTTCAGACCTTACAATTAGTCAGTTTAGAATGTGAAGGTTCAGTCACAACAAATTTCAACTGAAACCGGTTGAAGGTCAATTTACTCAATAAGGCTTCCATTTATCTAGGGCCAGGAAACAAAAATAGTAAAACACATAACAAAAATAAATTCAAATGATGAATTCTAAAAATGAGACAGCAAACATATGGAACCCAAATTCAGACCAAACACAAACCAGTCACTTCCTGAAGCATTATACATCAAATTTGATTATGAGTGTGTGGCAAATATGATACAAACAGAGAACATATGTCAAGATTCACCTTTTTTATAGCTGCTATTCTGTTCATATACTTATTTGCTTTTTCTGGCTTGTAAGTTCTTCTCAGGATTGTCCCCATTCACTTTATTCATGATCTCCTTCTTTTTTCATCCTTGGGCTTTAAATTAGGCTTTGTTAAATCCTAGTTATGACCTAAATACTGGTTAGTATTATTTTTGAACATCCCTTACTACTGCTACCAGGTTTAAACCCTGGACCTATACACTAAAGTTAGAAAGTTGGCTCCAAAACACTTACCTTTCACTATACGCTCAATTACGTCCTCTCAAAGCTTTGGACTTGTTTTTCCTTTGCTTTTTGCTTGCTTTTACATCCCAGGCATTTCTGTAACTGCTTTTTCTCCTCCCAGTGTCTCCTGTTCTGAAATTTAACTTTTTAAGTTAAACCCAAGCCATGTTGTGTCTCTCCAGACCTTTTTTCTTTATCAAATACCATTAATCTTCTCAGGTTAAACTCTTCATTCTAAGTTGCACCTCATTTTTCTGAGCTTAATAAAAAGGCTTGGTTCTCCAGTCTCAACAATAAGTTGATATTGTTTGACTTGCACCTTAAAAAGGTACTTGTTAGGTTTTGTGGCTTGTGTTCTTTTTCAAATTTTTAGTCTTAGTTTAAATCTTGGTTCCATGATTCCTTTTGACTTTATCCTTCACCAGTTAGGCAGTTTTTATAGTAGCACCCACAATTTAATTGTTGATAGCTTTAATCCTCCTTCTAGTGCAGACCATTTCCCAGACTTAGAGATTGACTTTTTAACTAAATTTTCTGTCATTAAGACTGGTCTCTATTTTATCTTCTTAGGGTTAATAAATCAACTTAGCCCTTATTTTACCTTGTATAAGCTCTTAGGAGCCTTAGTTCAGTTGCTATTGCAAACCTTGTGCACCTTTTTGTATTTTACTAATATAAACATCACTGGGTTAAAGGCTTTAGTTTATAATCATCTTCCCTGGACCATGAGACTTTACATTATCTCAACTTCACATGGCAATATGCCAGAATTAAACTTTTCTTTCTCAACTATTCTTTTGTTTGTGCTAGCAGTTACATTATTTTGCACCTTAGCTTTGTCCTTTCTATTATATCTTATTTTTCCTTCTGTTCTTTAAGAACAAGTTACCCCTTGATAAGGATAATACAGAGAACATTTCCACTTCCCATAGTCAGACTGTTATACTAAATAACATTTCTAAGTTTAAGCAGTTATCTAATTCTTCAGATAGCACCTTCAATTTATTAGCTTTCCCACAAGCCCACTTCCAAGCATATCTTTTGGAGTTCAACTCAGACTCTCAAAAGGTCATCTACCTTGCAAAGCAACTTGAGGGCCCTATGTGCAGTTAGTTCTGTGAGTCATCTGTTTGTGATCCTTCCATCCTTGAGAGCTACAACTGATTTGTATCCAAACTGCTTGCACATACCACCAAGGAAGGAACTGAGGAGGAGTCTGCCACCACCCCAAATATGCGCTTCTCAAACTGCACCCAAGGAACTGGGCCCTTGATTGATTACAATAAGTGTTTCCGTGAGATACAATCCCAATTAAATGCTATTCACTCCAAAGCTTGTGACTTTTATATGCTTGTCTTAAACCCTGATCTCAAGGCTTTTCTAATCCACCACAACCTTCCTGAAGAGTTGGAACCACTCATTAAGACAGTCTTTAAGTGGTAAAAGAAGTTCAGAACTATATCAAAGCCACCTCAACCTTGACCAGTCCCAACCATCAGCCAGCCTACCACACAACTGACACCTGCCTTGTGCTCCTTTCCTACTGGAAGCCCATCCAACACTTCACCTGCCTCTGCCTACAAACCAAAGAAGGATGGCAGATATTGCTTAACTGCTGCCAAAGATCTTTGCAGACAACTGAACAAGCTGTGCTCTTACTGTGGACAGGGCAACCATTTGGTGGCAAACTTACCAGATCCCAGACAAATCCCCCACCCTAACCCGGAACTAGAGCCTACTCTGGATAAAACAACATCAGATTCTACAGGCACTCCCAACCATACCCAGATCAATAACATCCAAATCCCTGGAAATTCCTCTCTGCCCTTCATCTGGATTGTGATTCATGGCCCTGTCTCCAACATCAAGACCTTTGCCTTGTTGAATACGGGTGCCAATGTAAACTACATTGACTCCAGACTAGCCAAAGCTCTGAAGATCACACCTGGATCAAAGATTGATGCCTGTGGCCCCAACAGTTTGCCTGTGACAACCTTTGAGATAAAGCCTCCCATTCTGTTCCACCTGGGGAAGTCCCCCTTCCACTCCCAGTTTGTCAGTTCCAAGTCACTAAACTTTCCTGTTTACCTTAGCATGAATTAGTGTGAGGAAGTTGGCCTCATTGTCAGATGTCAAGAGCGCAAGGTTGATTTCTACACACATGACATTCCCTGCTCCCTAGACCTCTTAAGAAAACAACATCTCTCCAATAGTTTTTGGAACTTCAAGATGCTAAACTCTTGCACTATCTTACCTTCTTCAGAGACAGTCCTGACCAACAATGGAATCCCTCTCTGCATAAGCAACTATAAAGAGGTATTCAGTGACATGAAATGCTTCAACCTACCTCCCCACAGACCATACAACATCCAGATCAACTTGACTTAAGGAGCAAACCCACCCTGGGGAAGAATCATTCTGTTATCTGATACTGACAATAAGTTGCTCTTGGAATACATTAACAATGAGCTCAGTAAAGACTTCATCACTTGCTCTACTTGCCCTGCTCCTCTCCTATCTTCTTTTTTGTCAAGTACAATGGTTCCAAACAACCATAAATTGATTATTATGCCCTTAATGCTGTCACAATCAAACTTTAGTGTCACATTCCATCCACAGAAGCCCTCAAGGACTGCCTCTCAGGCAGTCAAATCTTTTCAAGATTGATCTCCATGCAGCTTTCAACCAGATCCGTGTTGCCAAGAGACACAAATGGAAGACTGCTTTCTGCATCCCCTTTGGCCTCTACAAGTACAAGGTTATGCCCTTTAGCCTCTGCAATGCACCTTTAACGTTCCAAGCCCTCATGAACAAGGTCCTCCTTCCCTCCCTGAACAAGTTTGTGGTGATGTATCTTGCTGATATCTTAATCTACTCCAAGAATACTTCCAACCACATCAATCACCTGAGAAAAATCATGGCTAGGCTCCAAGAGTACCATCTTTACTGCAAAATCCCTAAGTGTTGCTTCTTCCAGACAAGCGTAGAATTCCTTGGATATATTGTAACCAAGGAAGGATTTGTCATTGCTCCAAGCAAAATTGATGCCATCCTTTCTTGGCCGGTACCAAAGAACCGCAAAGAACTCCGTGGTTTTCTTGGCCTTGCTAATTACTGCCGCAGGTTTGTCCCCAGATACAGCAGCATTGTCCTTCCACTCACAAATATGACCTCCACTAAGGTTGAGTTTAAATGGTCTGCTGAAGCACAGGACTCCTTTGAGCAGATCTGCCACCTGTTTACCACTCCCCCGGTCTTGCTCATGCCTGATAGCAACAAACCCTTCTTCCTGGATACCAACACCAGCAACCATGCTGTTGGTGCCATCCTTCTTCAGCATGGGGGGAAGGTATGCTCCACCCAGTAGCTTACTACAGCCAGAAACATCTTCCTTCTGAGAAGAACTACCCTATTCACAACAAAAAACTGCTTGAAATTATCAAGTCTCTCAAGCATTGGTGCCGCTACCTCAAAGGAACCTTGGACACTGTTAGCATCTTCACAGACCACAGGAACTTACTGTTCTTCACTCAAGCCTGTTGCATATCCTAACAACATGTCTGATGGGTGATCAAACTTACCAACTTCTTGTTCACCATCACTTATAAGAAGGGATCCCTCAACGTCCTCCCTGGCCTACTCTCTTGCCACCCTACCACTGCTGACTCCAACCCTGAATACAAATATCTCAATGCCAAAGCAGTCCTCCCTGCATCTGTCTTCATCAAACAAAGCTTATCAACCCTATTCAATTTCCCAGACACCTATTCCATTCAGAAGGCCCAATCAGAAGACCCCCCTCCAACAAGATCATCCAGAACCTGCTATCCAAAGCAATGCCTCCCTTGGAGTATTCACTTGAGAACAACCTGCTTCTCTTCTGCAAACTATTCATGGTATCTAATAAGGACTTGCAGTTGCAAATCACAATTGGACTCCACAACTTCCTGCCTGCTGTACATTTAGATTATAAGAGAACCTTAGCCCTTATAAAGTCACACTAATGGTGGCCACAGATGGCAAAGACCACCAAGGAATATGTTGCCAGCTGCCTAGTATTTCTCAGAAACAAGAATCACACTTCTAAGCCATCTGGCCTTCTCTATCCTCTTCCAATTCCTGAAGGTCCCTGGCAAAGCCTCTCTATGGATTGCATCACCCAGCTACCCTTGTTCATAGGCTAAAATACACTCTTAGTAGTGGTTGACCACTTCTCCAAGGAAGCCTCTTTCTGCCCCTGCCACACAACTGTCACCGCCAAAAAAACCGCCAATCTATTTGTCAAGTATATATTCCCCCATCATGGAGTCCTTTGTGACATAGTCTCTGACCGTGGTCCCCAGTTCACCTCTGCATTCTGGCAAGATCTCATGGCCTCTCTTGGGGTAAACTCTCTCTACAGCAGGGCATATCACCCACAGACTGATGGAAAAACTGAAAGAACAAATAAGACCTTGGCTCAATATCTTCATTGTTTCATCAACAATAAGCAAGACAATTGGTCTGACCCTCTCCTCATTGCCCAATACTCCTATAACTCAGCATACCATGGATTGATTAGCATGACTCTGTTCCAAGAAAACCTTGGTTACACACCCTCTTTCCTCCCTGACTTGCAGTGTTACTTCTGCTTGCAGTCCAGAGCCAAGCTGGCTACCAAAATCAAGGAAACACTCAGACCCAACTTGTTGCCCACCTCTAATCTGCCATCTTAGACTACAAGAAGCACTACAACAAGAAAAGAGTTCCTGGCAACAAAAACCATCCTATTGACTCAGTACTCCTCTCAACCAAGAATCTTCTGGTTATTGTTGCCTCTTGCAAACTTTGTCCCCGTTTCATTGGACCTTTCCAAGTTATGGAGAAGATTAGAACTACCGCCTTCAGATTATCTCTTCCTGAGCACTTCTGCATCCACAATGTTTTCCATCTTTTACTCCTCCTGAAGATAAAACATCCCTCTCCCAACCACCAAAAAAAGGTTCCAACTCCCCCTCTCCATCTCCAGGGTTCCTAGGAATACAAAGTACAGGAGATCTTAGCTCATTGCACCTTCCAATCTGGCACAGAATACCTCATCCTATGGAAGGGCTATGAACTTGAGGACTCAACTTGGGAACCTGAAGGAAACCTCAATCACTGCCAACAGTTTCTTAAGGCCTAACAGGATCTTCAGACTAGCCGCTAAGGGGGGTACTGTCAGGATTCTCCTTTTTTATAGCTGCTATTCTGTTCATATACTTATTTGCTTTTTCTGGCTTGTAAGTTCTTCTCAGGATTGTCCCCATTCACTTTATTCATGATCTCCTTCTTTTTTCATCCTTGGGCTTTAAATTAGGCTTTGTTAAATCCTAGTTATGACCTAAATACTGGTTAGTATTATTTTTGAACATCCCTTACTACTGCTACCAGGTTTAAACCCTGGACCTATACACTAAAGTTAGAAAGTTGGCTCCAAAACACTTACCTTTCACTATACGCTCAATTACGTCCTCTCAAAGCTATGGACTTGTTTTTCCTTTGCTTTTTGCTTGCTTTTACATCCCAGGCATTTCTGTAACTGCTTTTTCTCCTCCCAGTGTCTCCTGTTCTGAAATTTAACTTTTTAAGTTAAACCCAAGCCATGTTGTGTCTCTCCAGACCTTTTTTCTTTATCAAATACCATTAATCTTCTCAGGTTAAACTCTTCATTCTAAGTTGCACCTCATTTTTCTGAGCTTAATAAAAAGGCTTGGTTCTCCAGTCTCAACAATAAGTTGATATTGTTTGACTTGCACCTTAAAAAGGTACTTGTTAGGTTTTGTGGCTTGTGTTCTTTTTCAAATTTTTAGTCTTAGTTTAAATCTTGGTTCCATGATTCCTTTTGACTTTATCCTTCACCAGTTAGGCAGTTTTTATAGTAGCACCCACAATTTAATTGTTGATAGCTTTAATCCTCCTTCTAGTGCAGACCATTTCCCAGACTTAGAGATTGACTTTTTAACTAAATTTTCTGTCATTGAGACTGGTCTCTATTTTATCTTCTTAGGGTTAATAAATCAACTTAGCCCTTATTTTACCTTGTATAAGCTCTTAGGAGCCTTAGTTCAGTTGCTATTGCAAACCTTGTGCACCTTTTTGTATTTTACTAATATAAACATCACTGGGTTAAAGGCTTTAGTTTATAATCATCTTCCCCAGACCATGAGATCTTACAACACATGAGGTTCAGTCACAAAAGTGATGAGCTCAAACACAAAACAACTCATTTTTTTTGAAAATTTTAATTATTTTTGGGACTCAAATTGGAAATAGTGGATGTCAGGAATTTTCCTGGGAACATTCCTTTCAACAATCTTAGCATTGTTTGGGAAGGAGGAATTTTTCCTATATTTCTGGGTTATTTAAACCACCTAAGAAACAAGAATTAGATGGTAGTATCAGTTTTGTTTTACCTGAGCTTAATAATCCAGATGAATGTTTGAATTCTTTAAATTCAAGAACAGGATTTGAACCTGGATCTTCTCAGGACTCAGTTGCTCAGGGTTCAGTTGATGTTAGTGTAATATAAGCATTAAACAATTGTTATCTTTTGCTCCTGCTTTCAACCAATCAAAAACTTCAAAAATAGATTTGAACAATGATTTTATCATTCCTGGTGACGTTATCAACAATTTGGATCCTTCTGGCTTAATTCTGGGTCTTTTATATTCTGTTTCTTCTTCTAACACTACTTCTGGTCCCCATCTTCTGTTTGGAGAAAACAGTGGATTTTCCAAGCCTTCTCCTGACATTTAAGTTAAGAATTAAGGATAATTTACCAATTCTGCTGAGAGAAACCCAATTATAATGATATTAATCTATTTTCTCCAGTTTTAAGTTCCTAACTACTCACCTTCTCCAGAAACATCCCCAAATTTCTTTAACTCCTTTACATCTTGCTCCAAACTATTTTATTGCTACCATGCTATATAAGCTGGTGATCTACATTTATTAATCTGTTCAATCAATAAAGTCTCCATTCACCCAAGTGAACTACTGTTTTTAATTTGACTTAAACCCTTCCATCCAAACCATGAGACTGCCCAAGACTTCCATTTGGAAATTCCTTGGTTATAAATGGCTTTTCTGGATAATCTCATTGCAGGCCCTTAAGGCCAGTATTTTTCTGGGTAACCAAGCCAATTCTGGTACCTCTCCCAAGTTCCATTATTTAGAGAAATCCTGGTGTTGAGTAATTCCAGGAGTCTGGTACATTGTGACCCCATTGTCACACAATACACCCCAAAAGGAAGAGCCTCAGAATTACCAGTCCCCCAAGAAGCCCGCCAATCCCCAGGTCTTCTGTCCTCTAGCTTCTGCCTTCCTCCTAAGCTATTTGGGGGAGTGCTTCTTCTTAGGTTGCTTCAACCCACTGTTGGGTTTCTACTATCTTTTTGGAGAGCTATTCCACTTTGGAATGGTGTCTCTGCCTGTGGGATATCTAGTGACTGATCTAAATCCCTCTGCAATCATTCACCATCTTGGAAGATTACTTCCAAGTGGGTGGGTGCCTGACAGTGGATTTCAGGAGTGAATCCACCAAAATCTATTCAGAGAGCTAAAGAATTATTTTCAATTTATGTTCTTCTAAATTTGGGCATTTATGTCTGAGAGAATGTCTCAAAAAGGAGCACACACTTAAATAAAATTAATTTTCTTGAAATACTTTGCTTCTCTGGTTTTAATAGAATTTTAATTACTTTTTATTTACAATAAGTTTCATCAGCAAAGATAACTTTATCATTGTCAAGGAGCAGTGCCAGGAGCTACTCCAAGCTCAGTCTGCTGATCAAGAGAGCACAACTGCTACAGCCCCCATCTTTACCCAGTTCAACTCAAGTTGTGAGGAGGCTAAGTTGTATGTGTCACCAAGCCCATCCACAGATGGCTTTTCTGATAGCCAATATGGTGCTCCCCAAGACCAGGCTCAGCCTGCGCCTGTGCCACATTTTGGAGACTGGACAACTGTAGCCCCCCTCTAACCCAAGCCAACCATTGTCTAAGAGTTTGGGCCAATCAGAGCAAGCCCTTCCTAATACAGGTCCCCTTATTCCTCAATTCTGCCAAAAATGATGAGTCATCACCAATGAGATCATTGAAGAGATTGTGAGCCTCAAGCAGAGTGGGGTAAATTTTGCCAAAATTGCCACTTGGCTTCAATTCACCAAGATGGTGATCAAGCAGAAGTTCCAAGCCCTCCTGAAGAGAGGTGTTACCAAGCTGGCCAAGAATATAAAGAAGCAGATTGACTCACAGATCAAGGAGGCGTATCCCCTAATGCTTGAATTCCTCCAGTGGGATCCATACCTCTGACTAACTG
This sequence comes from Entomophthora muscae, assembly GCA_014839935.2. Lineage (NCBI taxonomy): Eukaryota > Fungi > Entomophthoromycota > Entomophthoromycetes > Entomophthorales > Entomophthoraceae > Entomophthora > Entomophthora muscae. The sequence goes on from QTSX02004274.1 coordinate 53,547, forward strand.
AGGTCTGCTGCCTACTTGGGATCAAGGGCATTTTTATTTCCTGTTGCACAGCGCAGCTCTGGATGCATGGCTTGTAGTCAGTGTTATGATTCTGACCAATAAGCTAACAAATAAGTTGTATGATGGCTCTGATTTGCCTTGTGACCCGGTGATTAGTGCCACCATCACCCACTGCCTGTCCTCAATTTTGGACAATGTCATATTTATATCATATTATAAATTGACATTGCAACTCCATGATTATGGTTCCTTGGAAAAAAGAACAACCCCAAGGGTGAAAAGAAGGAACCAGAGGGGATTGTGATTGGTGTGTTCCTAGCAGTTTTGTCAGGAAGCAAGGCATAGATAGAGGCATTAGTTGACTCAGAAAAGAGTACAATCAGGCCAGTGGGTAATGCCCATCATAGGGTGGAATCTAACTTGATAACATAGGATACATATTACCCAAGCAAATACCAGGGCCCTGATTTGGGCACCATAGAGTCTACCATTCCTGTCAAAGTAATGTAGAGTACTCCAAATAGTTGAGTGGATGTGGCCTCAGCGGCAGTGGGGGGTTCCATTAGGCGGTTGGGTTGCGGGGTAAGGGTGGAGTCATAGCAACAAAGTATGCAGGCAGATAATTGTACTTGCCTTTGAACAATAAGGGCAGCACCTCATAGTACTTTCCTTTGTGTCCTATGTATTTGGTTCCTCTAGTCCTTGCCAAGGGATTGGCAATGAGGATGGTCTCCAAGTTGCACTCCAAGCAGGTGGGGTTGAGTGGGTATTTGGTAAAATGCACAGGTCCAAAGGGTGCTCCAGGGGGGCGGTATAGTGTCTGAGGAGGGTCAGCAGGTTGGTCTCTAGAGGGAGTGGTTGCCTGATTGTCTACTTGGCCAGAGTTAAGATGGAAGATCACTAAGACTAGATAAGGTAGAGTTTGTTTGAACCAAAGGTTCACAAAACTTTATTATCAAAAATGATAATGGGGTCATCCCCATACTGCCAGGGTTCTTATACCAGGTGGTTTAGCTTCTTTGTTTTTTGCAGACTTCATGTCTGGGGACAGTTAACTGGCAGGACCTGTACCTTGGCTTCTGGTTTTGCGGGCGGCGGATCCTAGTTGTGCTTGCTCTGATGAACAGAAGTGGTGATGCTTTGTTCAGCTGCTACTTTTCACCACATCACCTGAGCAGTCAATTGTATTACCCATTCTGGACTGGAGACTGGTATTAGCTGATGATCATTGGCAGGACTGACAGGAGGCCTTGTTGTAACTTCCTTTAGGCAAGCTAAAACTTCAGCATAGGTCTTGGTCTTTGGTGACACAAGGTTATCAGCAATCTGATGTTCATTTGGGGAATCATCCTTAAGAGTCTGGCAGATCTCAGAGTAATTTGACAACTTGGGTTTGCAACTTATTGAGTTGGTGGGTTTCTGTCCACCTTGGGTGACTCAATTAGCCTTTGGAGGGTCAGGGTTTGATTCTGGGGTTTCCAATGTTAATTTCAAACTTCCAGTCTTGACACTTGGCAGGCTGGCAGGTTCCTGTTCCTCCTGGTTGGGGAAAGACATCTCTGGCAGCCCAGGGTTTGGCCCAACTGGCAGTCTGGCTGGCTCCTATCTACCCTGGTCATCAAAAGGCTTTTTTTGAGACCCAGGTTTGATTCCAAGGTTTTTAATACAGGTATTGAAATATCATTCATGACATAAGTAAACAATTAAGTGAAGCCTCTGTCCCGCAAACAGGGCTGAGAACTCACAAAATTTATTGTATAGGTTACTTTTTTTATTTTTAAGGGATGTGGTAGAAAAAGTTTTTTCCATGGTTGGCAGTATTTCAGTCTTTTCAGAGCACCAGGAGGCCCCAAAGTCTCTGAGGACGCCCACAACCTGGGGAATGATGGCAGACAAACTCTGGTAAGGTTGGTTATTTTTTCTTTAAAAATTTTTAGGATGTGGGATATTATGCTTGGTTGGGAAATAGAAATGGACTTATTATTGTCCTCTCTTCATTTTGGGTAAGTTTTGATATGGCATGGTTTTGACAAAGTCCCATACAAGGAGGACAATAAGCTTGCAGAATTTAGGGGGCAGAATGTACTGGTTGAGGTGGGGTTTAAGGGCCACAGCCAAAGCCAAGACCCGCCACTCAGGTTTATCTGGTGTTGGTTGGATCTTTGTGAGTTGTTCTGACTTCATAGAGTACTCTGTTTCTAATTCTTTTATCAGTTTGGAACCAGCAGCTGGCGTCAGGATCAGCTGACACCCTATGTGGCGGACATAGTTGCTGTAAAAGGTTTGGGATACATAGGGTTTTAGGTATTGGTGGACTACTCCTTTGTTCTCTTCTATAAATAAAAAAGTTAGTATAATATTTTATTTATTTAAAATTTAATTTTTACCTACTTTTATATCTTTACCTGTTGCCCCCTTGACAGGGGCTGCTTCACAGGTCTCTTCACTTTTTGATTGCTGATCTTCTTCTGTTGGTTTGTGTTTTTTTATATTTTTTAATTGCTCAAACAACTTGGGATCCTTTGACCACGCCTCTGCAGTTGTGAACCCCTGTGGCTTGAATTGTAGGTTAGTGAGAGCATCTTTCTGTTCATTAAGGAGCCTTGTTACAATTTTTTTTATAGTGTTGGGTATCTTCCTCTTCACAGCCTTCACAGTAAGTTTATCCAATTTGTCACCTTCTAACACCACCTCCTTGATTATGTCCTTCATCTTTTTATTGACCTCCTTGATTTTAGCCACCACCGTGTCTAACTCCTTGAGCATTGCCTCCAACTACAACATGTTTTCCTTGTTCTTACCCCAACCCCTTTTATACCAATAAAAGTATCCCAATAAACTATATCTATTCTATTGTATCTAATAGAGATTTAATAAATACATCTTATTTTAAATTATTGTATTTTTAGTAGGTTTAATTAATACTATTCATTTGATATTGATATTATGTATATTTTTGTATATACCAACCCATTCTGTGTATTATGAACAACATGTTTTGTTCATGTACATGCTTTTTCCAAGTATAACATGATTTTTTCTCAAATCAGTATGCTAATTATGAGCCAAAGTACACATTTATTAAATAATGACCCCCTTGATAGGTTATATGTGGATCATATATTTCAGAGCGTGTAAACCAATCCATTCTTAGCATCATGAACAACACGTTTTGTAAGTGTACATGTTTTGTCTGAGTATAAAATTATTTGTTCTTGAATCAGTATACCAATTTTGACCCAAAGTAAACATTTATTAAAAGATAACCACTTTCACGGGTTATATGTAGATCTTATATTTCAGAGTGTGTAAACCAACCCATTCTTAGTATCATGAGCAACATGTTTTTTCAGTACATGTTTTGTCCAAGTACAATATAATTTTTTCTTAACTTGGGATGCTAATCATGTTCAGAGTGAAAATTTATTAAAAAAAAATAATTACACTCAGGGGTTATATGTAGATCATCCAGTTCAGAGAGTATATGCGCTGAGATGGATTATTTTTATTGATTATATTTGTTTCTATTATAAATTTAATATTTTCAAAGAGCTACAATTAAATGACTTTAAAAACTACAAGTGATACATACCAGCCAATTGGAATGGGCGTACATGCGGTGTCTTTGTGCTTGGCTCAGACCATACACGCCTCAGTTATTGCACCCAGTTTAATTTAATGAAATAAGCCTGTTGAAAATATGAGATGTCTTTGTTTGAAAATCAGCACACTGACTTGTGATCAATCTAGCACCAGAACACTGGGCTCTCTGGTGCTAGATTGACCACAAGTTGGTCTGCCAATTTTCAAACAAATAAATGTCTCATTTTTAACAGGGTTATTTCATTAAGTTAAACTGGATGCAATATCTGAGGCGTTTCTTGTCTGAGCCAAGCACAAAGACAAAAAACATTAATGCTCATTCTAATTGGCTGGTCTGTAGAACTTATAGTTTTTAAATTCACTTTATTGTAGCGCTTCAAAAATATTAAAGATATTATGGAAAACAATAGAATTAATAAATATTAAAGCAGCCAATTTAACTTGTGGCATGATAAAAATCAATCATCACTATAGTTAAATGTAAATTATATATTATAATAATAAAAAATACTTAAAAGTTAAACCAATATATATGATTAAATAAAAACTGTTGGGGGGGCAAGTTTTATTGGGCAAAATGGGGGGTAGATGGGGAAAACTAGGTGGCAGACTAGGTTGAGGGGGAGAATTTTATTAGCTGGGGGGTGGGTTCCAAACAACTGGATTGTTTGGCTGGGAATTAGGGCGGCTGGAGGGCCCACAGGTGATTGAGTACCTTGATTGGCTTGAAGAAATTGATTGTACATGACATCATATTCTGACTCAGGGAGGAAGGTGATTGGAATGTTTGCCAGGAATTTTCAAGTGGGAAGCTGGGTCCTTTGATGATTGGCTGTTATTATGGGCATTTAGCGCCACGTTTTTGCACACGTCAGCAACCTTATGGCAGGAAAACAGCACAGTGTGGTTGTTGCCTGAACTAACACCTGGCTGAAGGTTGTGGGGTTGCACTCACAGATTGTGTCCCAATGTCAAAGAACAACACATCACCCTGGTGAAGATCGGCATGACCAGCAGGACAAATGTAGACTTCATGGCTGTCTTCTTGTATTTTCTTGGAGGCCACTTCAGCAAACTCTATTTGGTGGCTCAGGAATATTTGATATTTTGAATTGGCTGAGCTCCAGGTAGCTAGCAGGTTGGAGAGGAATTTCCTGTACCAGTACCCCTTAGTGTAACTTGTTGTGGTTTGGTAAAATACTGTCCCTTTTGAAGAAGCTTGTCATGAATGACATTTTAATACTTGTATTGAAAACCTGGGAATCAAACCCTGGGCCTCAGAAAAAGCCTTGTGATGACCAGGGTAGACAGGAGCCAGCCAGCCTGCCAGTTGGGCCAAACCCTGGGCCGCCAGAGATGTCTTGCCCCAACCAGGAGGAACAGGAACCTGCTAGCCTACCAAGTATCAATACTGGAAGTTTTAAATTAACATTGGAAACCCCAGAATCAAACCCTGACCCTCCAAAGGCTAATTGAGTCACCAAAGACCAAGACCTATGCTGAAGTTGTAGCTTGCCTAAAGGAGGTTACAACAAGGCCTCCTGCCAGTCCTGCCAATGATCATCAGCTAATACCAGTCTCCAGTCCAGAATGGGTAATACAATTGACTGCTCAGGTGATGTGGTGAAAAGTAGCAGCTGAACAAAGCATCACCACTTCTGTTCATCAGAGCAAGCACAACTAGGATCTGCCACCCGCAAAACCAGAAGCCAAGGTACAGGTCCTGCCAGTTAACTGTCCCCAGACATGAAGTCTGCAAAAAACAAAGAAGCTAAACCACCTGGTATAAGAACCCTGGCGGTATGGGGATGACCCCATTATCATTTTTGATAATAAAGTTTTGTGAACCTTTGGTTCAAACAAACCCTACCTTATCTAGTCTTAGTGATCTTCCATCTTAACTCTGGCCAAGTAGACAATCAGGCAACCACTCCCTCTAGAGACCAACCTGCTGACCCTCCTCAGACACTATACCGACCCCCTGGAGCACCCTTTGGACCTGTGCATTTTACCAAATACCCTCTCAACCCCACCTGCTTGGAGTGCAACTTGGAGACCATCCTCATTGCCAATCCCTTGGCAAGGACTAGAGGAACCAAATACATAGGACACAAAGGAAAGTACTATGAGGTGCTGCCCTTATTGTTCAAAGACAAGTACAATTATTTGCCTGCATACTTTGTTGCCATGACTCCACCCTTAACCTGCAACCCAACCGCCTAATGGAACCCCCCACTGCCGCTGAGGCCACATCCACTCAACTATTTGGAGTAATCTACATTAATTTGACAGGAATAGTAGACTCTATGGTGCCCAAATCAGGGCCCTGATCTTTGCTTGGGTAATCCATATCCTATATTATCAAGTTAGATCCCATCTTATGGTGGTCATTACCCACTGGCCCAGCCGTACTCTGTCCTGAGTCAGCTAATGCCTCTACATATGCCTGGCTTCCTGACAACCTAGGTCTTTTTATAATGATGAGAATTAAAGAAGAAGCATACAACCTGTCTGTGACAGTCCACATGTTTGGTGGTTTGCAGGCAGGGCTTATGTTGGCCAAGTGGAATTTTAGTGCTTTCTGTGGAAGAAGTAGCTTTAGGACTGGTATGAGCTGTTGGAGACTGAAATGAGCCAGCTGAAGGATCATAAGATGATGAAGAACTGGTGGTACAGAGAAATGTGCCAAGATTTTGCCAAATTGATTTGCCAAGGTGGTAAAATATGGAATGTTTTGCCTTGGTTTAGTAGTAAAGTCAAGAAGGAATGCGGATAGAAGTGTGGGTAAGATATTTGTTTATTAAGTTCCTAGGATAGATGAAGGTATGTTGCTATGAGAGCTGGATACAAAGTTGTTTTGGTGGGACATTTTCCTTGGATTTTAAAATATTTGTAAGTATATGGGGAAAACAATGAAGAGGTACAAAAAGAACAGTTTAAATAGTATTCTACTATTTAAATTAGTTCAGGTTGAATGCAGGAAAGACTGGTGCTGGAATAACGGATCAGTTAACGCTTTGGTGCACAAAGAGTTGTCAATTTGAGAGGTTTGAGCAATGGAAATTGATTTCTTAGTTGGATCCTGGTGGAACTTCAGAAATGGTATATTTCTGCACTCTGCATTCATTGGTATAGTTCTGGCAGGTTTCCTGATGAAAATAATTGGTTGGAAGCCAAAAGCTTAAAGTATAAGCAAGGAAATAGTGAATTAATACTTTAAGCTTTTGAGAAAGTAAGTATGTAAGCTTAAGTTACTATAGAAAAAAGTGAGCAGTAATGGTTTAAGCTTCTGAAGAAAGCCATTTTGAAGGCGGAACCGTTGGGAAAAGGACACTATAAGAAGGTGGCTGGCTGGAAAGTTACAGAGTCTTTCCGGGTCTTTTTTGAGGTCTTTCTGGGTCTTTGACGGGTCTTTCTGAGGCCTTTTGAGTTTCTGCTGAGAGGTTTTTGGAAGTACTTTTGATACCCCCAGAAGGAGCTTGGTTGTACTTATACAAGTAGAATAACAAGGCCACTGGAGCTATAAAGAGATCTGAAGCCCAAGATAACAAAGCAGGAGCCCAAGAATAAGAAGCTGGATCCTAAGCACAGCGCTGGAGTCAAAGTTTAAGGTACCAGAGTCCAAGTTTAAGGAGCAGGAGTCCAAGTCTAAGGTGCAGGAGTCCAAGACAAAGTGCAAGAAGTTCAAGATATTGTTGGAGGACTCCAAGTATTGGCAAATTCATATTGTTTCCTTGACCCCCTGGGCCATATACCAGAAGGTTTTTAAGGGGATCTTCCTTCTGAGAGTGAATAAAAGCCCATTTCAACCCCTATACATATTTCTGAGATACATTTTCTCTTACTAGAGGATGACAATCCCTTCCAGCTGGTCCCTGGCTATAATCTAGGACACACTTTGGGGACTAGTGGACAGGAACCCCACATTGTCTGATGTAATAATAAAACTGGATGAAGTTTGCCATTTATTAGATAAATGTTTGCCCCTGGATACAGCTCAATCAAGCATGTGATTTAGGATGCAGTTATTCTTACTGACACATATGGGATGGCAGCTCCACCAGAAAAAATCCTCCTGGCCAATTGTATCACAGTGCTCCTGTAGTCAAGCTACCACAATCTATATAGTATGGGAGCAATGTCAACATACACTTTAGAAATAAAAATTACTAGTTTATTTCAATGTCAAGTCCTGGAATTCTGCCGCTCACACCCCCAATAAAGCTATAAACCCAAATAAATTTTTAAAAATTTTATGTATAATTTCTATAAAATCAACTCTAATTGAACTATTTATATTCAACAAATAAATACATCATAAAATACAAATATCTCTATATATATTCATTCATCCTTCTTTGCTTTTTTTAATTTTTATTTGCCTGACAGTATACAATTGGAATCATAGAAAGAACATCAACACAAATTAAATTAAATAAAAAACAAACATTAAAAAATAAAAGGCAAAAAAATATTTGGAATAGCTAGGCCTTTAATTGATTGGCTGCTTGGAGAGGCACACAGGGAGAAACAAATCAGCATGGTCATAGAATTTAGCCATGGTTTCAGCTGGGAGGTTATGGACACCAACCTGCAGCAAATTAAACAAATCTTTGGGCTCAGGTGGCACCCCTTTCTTGACTACTTGCTTGAGCAACCCAAAGACTTCCTTGATAGGGTTTAGGAATGGGGAATAGGCAGTGAGAAATAACAGGTGCAAATTGGATGTGGTCATTTTTAGGGGCCAATTTATACATTTGTATCAATTGTTGTAAATTCTTTGAGAATATATGCCACCTTGTGGAGTCTGACATTATTTAACACAATGACATTGGTAAAGCCCAGGCTTGTGCGCCTCAGGTGCTCCTGAACTAATCAGAGAAACTCCAGAAAGGTCCCACTATTATGAGAACTCTTGATCATCTGGTATAGTTTAATACCAAGCAACCAAGAAGAGCTATCATTAAGTAGGCAATATAACACACAGCTGCACACCAGGGCATGTTGTTCTTTCTGCTTTTGGGGACGTAGCCATACTTGTTTCTCATGAAGGATGCAAAAGAGGACTTATCAATGTAATAGAATTTGGCAGTACCCTTCTCCTTGAGAGCAGTGAATGCCTCAGCGTATTTTTGAAAGAATTTATGTTACCTGGGATGTTCTGATTGTACATAGAAACCCCAAGTTTTTTCCAGGAAAATCACAAACTCTTCACAGCGCAATAGCAAGTGGAAACCAAAGACTCAATCCCAAAAGTGGACTCAACCACTGACGGAATATTTTCTAGTTCAAGATGGCAGCTTCTGTTGATCCACTTAAGATGGCCCACAGGTGTTCCTTAACCAATAGGATTGGTTTGCTCTTGGATTTCTCCAAAAGGAGAACAACACCCGTTTTCAGATAGGTAGTGCAGATCCTGTGTGCAAATTTTTCCAAAATACCAATGATGGGTGCTGCTTTCTTTTAGTCTGGCTTCTCTTCCACAAGTCTTTTAAAAGTCTCACAAGTGGCATTGGAGATAACATGGTACTTGGGCTTTTTGGAGGCAGGCACAGACTCTGCGGACTCACCAATAACATAGGGCATAGGCACTTGGCTGCAGAACACAGCAATCTTTTTCAACACCTTCTGTCCTTTTGCTGTTTGATAGTATTGCAGCTCCTTGTTGTCATCTTGCCCTTTGTTATCACTCAGGTAAGGCTTGTACGTGGTGTCAAGGACAGGCTTTACTTTATCCCTGATAGTAGTCAGAACACCATCACAGCAGTATACAGGGCTATACACCAAGGAAACACTCTTGGAGGTGATAACATTTATTGTTTTGGTGGTGATGACCTTGGTGTAGTTTCTGGTCATCTTGGGGGCCCTTGGATTGATGCTCTGTGCCCTTGCAACTCAAGCTACTTGAACTGGTTGTGTCAGTGCAAACTCACTATTGAACTCTCCTCTCCCATCTCCTTCCTGAGTGGGCACTTGTGTTGCACTAACTCTGTTCTTTGACCCACAGGGGTGATCACAACCACGGTGCACAATGGGTCCATTGTTACTCTGTTGTTGTGAAGCTTCCATTCTGGTATAAAAATAAAATAAATAAAATCAGTTTATCTATATAATTTATTTAAAGTGATTTTTATCTCTTTATATATAGTAGCATGAAAACTTGCAGTCACTACTGTTTATTTCAAATTAGGGTTTAGATTTCTATATTAATTATTTTTGGTTGTAAATGTGCACTGTTGATCATAAGTTTAGATTAATTTGATATTTATTTAATTCTAATCCAAAAAAAGACATTCAGAATAGTTATTTACTTTTTATATTCTAGATTGCACTCTTAATTTTGACAAGTTGGTAACAGTATTATAGATTCCCTCATTTGTTTTGATATTTGATTTTTTTGTTGTCTGTTTCAGTTGCTATTGGGGTTTGTTGTTGGATCAAGTTTTTAAATTTTGTTCTGAGTTCCATGTGTTCATAAAAAGCATAGTAAACATAGTAGATGTGTTCTGTGATCAAAACTAATGTGTTCTAGTGTTTGGTACATTCATTGTTGAATCATTATACATCTGTCTCCAGTTTGAATAGGACATTGTGTGACTGGACATTTTTGCCAAATAGCGCACATTTTCTGTGGAATTATCTTCTAATTAGTTATAACAAGTTGAAATTCTTTGTGTGACTGAGCCTGTGCGTTTTAAACTGACTGATATTTGTTTATCTCAACAGGTTTGAAAACTACTGTACGTAAAGTATCTAGAAACTTGTTTCTAGAGAGAAATAAGAAAAGTTTAAAGGGAGTTTAAGCAGGGTAGGTGGAGATTTTTCAGCTTCTGATTGATTGACACAAATATTTTCAGCAGCTGGTGGGCCTACCTTGAAATTTGGGGCAATAACGGCATAATCTAAAAAATTTGGTGACCAGCAGGTCATGTGACGGAAAACACTGGATAGTATGAAGCCATTTCTAAGTGATGGGGAATTCCCACCCAAATCCATATAGAATTGATGATTAACCACCAACGCAGCTTCAGATATTTTTTTGTGAAATTTCCAATTGTAACTCCAGGATTAAGTAGAAAAATTAGTCCTAACCAAAGTAGTCCAAGATAAATGAACCGGGAAAGCATCAATGCATCTTCAGCGTAAAATTCTGGGCATTGAGAATTGACACAATTTTCAGTTTCAAGAATGGGGGGAGAAGCTGCAAAATTGGTTGGCGCAAAATTGACATTGGGAGGCGCCAACAACAAAGTTCCAGATGCTGGGCCCCATCTTCCTGAAATGATTTGGTTCAGAATCAGATTGTACGGTATATACCGTAACAGCCTGATCACAGGATGCATTTTTTTAAAATCAAAATTAGAACTTGGGATAAATGATTTTTATTGAGTAAATTTAGGAGGACTCAACTCTTAGAGTTGAAACAGGGAAAATTATTCAATATATATCAAAAAAAGCAACTAAGCAATACCACCTGAATCTTGACCTCCTATTTCTTCCACATTGTTCAGCAAGTATCTGGTCCAGGTTTCAAAGAACCCTTGAATGACCAGTTTCTGACGACCCTGCCAATTAACAAGCTCATATTGGGTGACCCTCAAATTACGTTAATTTATCAACGTCAGTTTGAAAGGGGGAGCTGGTTTCAGCTGACAGACTGGAGCAGCTGTGACCCATTTTTGATTGACTGTTTGGTTTAAATCTGTTAACTCAGTCAATTTTGATACAGGTTTCCTGGCTTTCCAAGCCTTCTTACTTGGACAGACAATACCTGGCATTATAGAACCTACCGTGACAGGTTGAGCACTATCAATGCCAATTGGCAAATAACACATGATTAATTTATAAAAATTAATCAGTGCAAAAACAAGGAGATCTAGATTTTTCAGGGGGACCCAGGTGACTCCTTCCTTTACCTTTTTTTATACAGAATGAAATTTAAATTATTCATTGTAAATAGGGGTTTGCAGTAGTCTGTTGCTGGTTTTGGGTTCTACAGGGTTGTGTAATTCCTTTCATTTGATTAAATACTGTAACATCACCCTGGACTTGATGTTTATTTTATTTGTAATCTTACATATTCCTATTTATATACATTTTATTTTTTAAGTTTAATTTGTTTTCATTTACTTTAGTATTGATAAAATACTTTAAAGTCTTTTAATTTAAGTTTGAAGTTTAAACTTCATCTTCTTTTACTCTCTGTTTCTTTTGGATATTATTTTTAATCTAAAAAAGGTAGTAACTTATTAACAGCTTATCTTAGATCTGTTCTTCTTATTGCTTGTTGTGAATCACAATATTCATGCTCTTTTGATTTTGCCTTTGACAGAGTCACATGTTGAGCAAGAAAACTTTCAATTCCTGTTTGCAACTTGAAATGGAGCTCTCTCTGAATTGGGTTAAGGACTCATTTACATTCTGACTGGTGACATGAGTGATCATAGACCCACTTATGATAGTGGCCAGTTGTGACAGGAATTGCAAGATAGTAGGAAGCTGTCTCTAAGTGGTGGGGAATTATCACTCAAATCTACATAGAGTTAATGATTAACCACCAATGCAGCTTCAAATATTTTTTTGTAAAACTTCCAAATGAGATGCTAGGATTAAGTAAAATATTTAATCCTAACCAAAATAGCCCAAGATAAATAGCCTGTGAAAGCATCAGAGAATCTTTGGAATAAAATTCAGGACATTGAGATGCAACACAATTTTTATTTTCAAAGACAGGGGGAACCACTCCAAGATTGGCAGGCATTGAATTAATATTGGGAGGTGTCAACAACAAAGTTCCAACTTTAGGGCCCCATATTCCAGTAATGATCTGGCTTATAATAAGATTGTAGGGAATGTAGCGCAACAATCCAACTACAGGATGCATTTTTAAAAGTAAATTAGACCAAGGGATATTTGATTTTTATTGAGTAAATTTTTGGGAGGACTCAACTCTTAGATTTGAAACAGTGAAAATTATTCAATATATATCAAAAATTGACTAAGCAATACCACCTGGATCCTGGGCTCCTATTCCTTCTGCATTGTCAAGTGAGTATCTAGTCCAGGTTGCAAAGAACCCTTGAATGACTAATTTCTGACAAACATGCTGATTAATAAGCTCATATCTGGTAACCCTCAAATTACGTCAATTTATCAACGTCAATTTGCAAGGAGGAATCAGTTTCAGCTGGCAGACTGGAGAAGCTGTAACCCATTTTAGATTGACTGTTTGATTTAAATCCGTTAATTTGGTCAATTTTGTTAATGTTTTGCTGGCTTTTTGAGCCTTTCTACTTGGCCATATAATTCCTGGCATGATGGAACCTACCGTGACACCAGTGATCTAACTGTCCTCTTAATGTTTTGTGTTAAACAGCTGCCATATAATAATCATTTCAATCCATCCAATAAAATCAAGTTCTATCCACAATTTCTTGATGTGCTCATTTTTGTACCTTGGTGCCATCTCTCTAGTCTTGTCTAGGGGAGATTTCTGATAATTATCATTCCCAGGGATTCCAAGTAAATCCCTTATTCATCACATAAGACTAACCTCTGGCTTAGTGCAAAACCAATTATAAAGTTAGGATTTACTGTTGTGTTCCTTGACTGCTCCCAAGAACATAAAACTGGTTGAAAATTTTGGGGTCTGCCCCAGCATCCATGAGGAGATAACAAGTACTGCCAAAGAAGCAAGAGTGATCAGCCAAATAAGTAGTTTTTGATCTTGAACAGCCTATAAAATTTGGGTTTCAGGTGTATTCAGAAGACGTCTAGGTTTTCAATCTCACACACATAGTAATTGCAGGGATCCTTGGTGAGGAGAGATTGGGTTTGTGGGTCAATCAGGGTTACAGAGTTACTTGTGTCTACAATCCCAGGCTTTTACCAAACCTTTAATATTCACCAATTAGAGCCACCTAACAAGGACGCCCATTGAAATTGTCTTGTTGGCGGGGCTGATGGCCACCTATCTTGTTGTGAGCGCTACCAGGTGCAGGAAGATGCAGGGGAGTTGATTTGCTAGCCTTTCAGAATTCCACATCAGATCAGTTTTTTGCTTCTATGATGGCTCTGTAAAAATTTTCAATGGATGGCCAATGTCCCTAGGTACCCATTTATAGGCATGGGTGTTCAACCCATCAATGATAAGGGTGAGGAGCTGGTGTTCCCATCAGATATGGCTTCAGGGGCTAAAAAAGGGCCTGTTGCTAGGGGGTGAGATATCCTGCAATACTCCCTGTTTGATGCATAAAAGAAGTTCCCCATCATAATAGGAGAAAAGATTCACTGTATTGGGGTTTGCTGTCCCTTTCAGGATTGACACTTTTCTTCCTCCTGAAACCCAGGTCCAAGGGCAAATTCAACCCTGGTCCCAGCTACTTGCAGGTTACCAGGCCCAAGGACCAAGAGGCCATCCACCTGTATTTTTTTAGTATTGAGTCCCCTCAGGCTGAGGCTGTAAACACTTCCCAGGATGAAGATACCAGCAAAAACCTTGAAATCACATTGCCCATTGTGAGACAAAACAAATTACCTAATGGAGACAAAGTAATTCCTACTATTAGCTTGATGAGTTTGAAGCCTATCTTGGTGGCCAATCAAGATTCACCACCCAAGGAAAACAAAGACCTAAAGGCTGCCCCCATGAATATGGCTAGAGAATAGAAGGGTCAAGTGACCCTTCCTGAGGATCAAGCCAATGAATGACTCCCCAGTGACATGCCATTTTGTTGCTCTAAAACCTGGGAGTCCTGGCCACCCAGACTCATATTTAACAACTCTATGATGAACCCCACATAGTAGATGTAAATTTTGGTGGTGTGGTACTATATAGACACATAAACCCTGCGCTAAGAATTTATTGCCATTTTTAAATAAAAGGTTATGAGATATTGGTCTCCCCAATTTTTGTCCTATTTTATCTTTGTTATTTACTAACTCAGTTTGAATCCTTCTGGCCTGCCTGCCATTCTACCTGTAGTTTATTGTCCACCAGGCGCCCCATTTGGTCCTGTCCACTTTATAGAGTACCTCTTAAAGCCTGAGTACAAAGACTACACCTTTGAAAAGATAATAGACCAGATCCCTTGGCCTGGACAAAAGCGTTGGCCAGATATAATAGACAAGGTCATTGGCACGTAGCTGAACCCCAACTATTCTGAGATAGATGCAACTTACTATCCCCGTACCAGTTGGATATTGAGCCGCCAATCACCCCTAAATCTATGCCCATGTTGGGTCCTGAGCTTCCCCTGGACCACACAAACAAGCTATTTGGGATAGTGTACATCACCCTCACCGGGGTGATTGACACCATAATCCTGGCTGCTGGCCTGTGGTCCTGGGTGATAAAATTGGTGTCCTACCTCATTAAGTTAGCCCCATATTGTGAATGGCTCTGCCCGCAAAACCTGCAGCCTGTGCATTCCCAGAAAACAACAGGCCGGCCACCCAAGGTTGGTTCCCTGGCAGTCTCTTTGAAGAAGGCTCATTTATCCTTGGTTATGTGATCAGCTATATAATAAACCAGGCAGCAGCAGGGCCAATAAGGCACCTGGAAGCTGTGGCAACCCCATGGGGTTGAGGACCTAAAAAAACAAGGACAAATTTCTGTGAAGGTTAGCAAGCTTACATTGTTGGTGCCTTTTTTGCCACATATTAAAAATTACAATTAGAGGGTCAGGATTTGTTGGGAATGGACTAACTGGGGAGAAGTCACGCTACTGTCAAGCTGGCCTAGACAGAGCTGGTTGTAAACACTGGTCAGTATTAGGGCTGTGCTGTCCCACCCCCGGACAAAACCTGGATTCTGCCTGAAGTTTCTGAAAATGTGGGAGGTAATATATTTTCTATTTAAGCTTGATTTTAAATCCGATCTTCTGGAATACTGGAAAAAAGAAGAACTTTGTCCCAGGGTGGGACACCGCAGCCCTAGTCAGTATGAGTTGATCAAGATGGATGCCCTAACCTTCTGGGATATCCCCCTCATGAATAGATAGTGAGGTTTCTTGATGAGGGGTAGCCATACAGCCTTATCATCTGTCTTTTCTTGGGAGGGATTCTTATAAAGGTAGGCTGTAAATTGAACCTACCACTGTTACAGCTGAACTAGCTATAGCTCATTATTTAGAATTGGAGAAGACAACAGCCCAGAAGAAAAAAGGACATAAATTAATGATAAGACAATATCTTTATTTAAAGCTTAGCACTGATATACTATAAAAGATAGACACTGGTCCACAAAGGGGTGGCACTCTGGCATGATCAAGTATGGTTTGTGTTTTGAATGACCTATTGAAGGAGTGTTGTATGTGATAGACTCTATTCTTAATTTAGTAATATTGTCCATATCTTGACATTAGAATTGGAAAGGTTTATATCATTGGATATGTCATGGGATGACTCTATGGGTGCCCCCTGCATGTTGTGAGATTTGTTGGTAGATGAGGTGTTGATATTGGTTGCAACAAGGGTAACTTAGTGTTAACTTATTGATTTTACCTTAACCCCATGAAAATCTTATGTATCAGATGGAAATGAAGTCCTCCTTCTTTTGCTGACTGCAGGCTGCTGCTTGCCTTGCAGCAAATGCTTCCAACCAATTAATTAGTTATCCTGGGCATGGTATATATCCAAGCCAGATCCCTTTCCCCAAGAGTATTTAAGATCCTTCAGGAATAGTTCAAAAAGGGCTTTAACAGTTTCATCAAGTTCACCAGTTAAATTTCTTCCATAGCCTTCATTTTATTTCAATAAATCAGTATTAGGACTGTGTCAGATTTTGGACAGGTGGCTCCTTTTCTTAAAAGGAGCACCCATCCAAAATCCAGAAACAATTTCAAGGAAATCTTCTCAAAGAAGTTTCCCTCAGAATTGTTTCCTTCTACACTCACAGAAGGGTGTGGTTGATAAGGATTTTTTTAAAATAAATTATTTATTTTTTTACTCTCTATTTTTTAAAATTAAAAATATTAAATTTGAAATTAAAATTTTTGTTCAAAAAAATTATTATAAATATATCAATTTCTAACTCAAAAATCTGGAAAGCAGAAAGCCTTACAAGACCTTCATTTTTTAGAAATTTTGGATTCTCCAGCATAGGGGAATCCAAAAAAAGATTACAGGGAAGGGAGGACGGGTTGATTATGGCAAATGCCATAATTATCCCTTTTGGGCCAACACAGCCCTAATCAGTATAGGGGATTCACTTGGTCTAAAGATCCACAATCTCTTGGGATGCAGCAGAAATGATTTCTGCCTAGGGATGCTTTGGCTCAGCCCCGACCAGCTTTTGGCTCTGGGCAGCTACAATCAAAGCGGAAATACAACATATTTAAATATTTTTAAATAACTCTTTGCTATGAGTGACTCAGAGCTAGAAACTAGCTGCAGCTGCCCGGGGCTTGGCCAAAGCAGCCCTATTTCTGCCAATCCTGGGATTACTTTTCTTTACCTTGCCAGTTCTTTGTGCTGAGAAAGTAGACTGTCTTTGAGCTTTCAGACACTACTGGACATTGCCCTTGAGGGTATCTCCATAAGAAAGCCAAGCTTTCTGGTGTAAAACCAGAGCCAGTTTCTTCACTGGTCCATCCCCATGCTTCCTGGAATATGATGTGGTATACTTTATTATATTATGTACTTCATAAGTTTACTCCCTTCCTGAGGAGTTACAAAACTGAGCTTACTTGGTACACTTACTAATGATAGTGATTCTGGTAGGCTTGGCTCTGCTGGATTGCCAATCACTCACTATTGTACACCTGACTAGAGGCCTGCCTCCGTAAGGTTGGATCCCTGACGTTATTAAAGCAAGTTTGACCAAGGCTTTATAGTTTCCCAATTGCAGGATTTAAAGTTGCAGTAAATACATTCCATAGCTGCAAGATCAAAGGTGTAGATATAGACTTACGCTGGATAGGGAACTAAATGCATCTTGTATATCCACAAGACACAATTGGAGATCTGTAGCAGAAATGTAAAGCTTAGCAGTCAACTTTGATTGATTAAAGTTAATCTATTAACTTCATCACACCACAACCCTAATCCTGGAGATGCAATCAAGGCAAGGAGAAACTATGCACAGGGATTTGGCCATGGACCAAAATCAGCCTCAGCATTTAAATTTGATTTAAATTAATATATATAAAAGTGAGTCTGTCTGTCTGTCTGTCTGTAATATTGCCTCAAGTGGGCTCAAGCCGTAAGGGATTTGACTGAATTGATTTTTTCTTAAATTTCATTTTAAAAGTTAATTGTTAAGCCACAAGCTCAATTTGGCTCATCCTTACTAGGGCTGTGTCGGGCCAAAAAAGGGACAATTAAGGCAAATGCCATAATTGTCCCATCCTTCCTTCCCCGTAATCTTCTTTTGGATTCCCCCAACGTAGGGGAATCCAAAATTTCAAAAAAAGAAGGCATCATAAGGCTTTCTGTTTTCTGGATTCAAACAATATTTAAATATATATTCAATAAAAAAATTTGAAACAAAATTTTAATTCAAAATTTTAATTTTTGAAAATTAGAGAAAAAAACATAAATTTCATTATAAAAAAATTCTGGGAAGAAAAACCCATCCACACTTATGTGTGGAAACAAATCTGAGCAAATCTTCTTTGAGAAGATTCTCGGACTCGTTTCCAGATTTGAGACGGTGGCTCCTTTTTAGAAAAGGAGCCACTCGTCTCAAATCTGATGCAGCCCTAATCCTTACATTCAATCCCTTACATGCATCTTTGAGAGTACACAGATTGAATTAAGTGGTTGTGGTCTAAATCATGTTGAACTGAAATATAAGCCACTCGAACTTTAATAAATTTGTATTTGATTACTTGCATTTTAAATTAGTGGCTAACCCTATTCAACCATATCAAAGTGGCTTATCTTTCTAGATTACCCGACTCTAGAATGGGTGGATTAAAACTGGAAG
Organism: Entomophthora muscae; assembly: GCA_014839935.2. Classification (NCBI taxonomy): domain Eukaryota; kingdom Fungi; phylum Entomophthoromycota; class Entomophthoromycetes; order Entomophthorales; family Entomophthoraceae; genus Entomophthora; species Entomophthora muscae. The sequence goes on from QTSX02004274.1 coordinate 72,079, forward strand.
AGAAGCAGCAATTGTTTTAGATTGTTTTATATGATTGGATGGTTATGCTCTGTGCTGAGGATTGAATTGATGACGAAAAGAGAGCTTGGTCAATTTAAAGTGATACAGTTTAAATTATAAATATAAATATTAGTTTAAACAAGGAGATGGTTGGCTTCGACATTTAGAATTGATCTATTCCTAGGTAAAGTAATAGAACATTCCACTTGGATGCATCACCTGATCCAAGTGACTGCATATTGTTCAGAGTAGACCTTGCTTGACACAGCTTCATCCCAAAAGAACATCAGTGGAGTAAACTAACTAGGATAAAAGTATGTTTCCATATGATGATTTTCATGGAATTTAGAGGACGTAGATCAATTTTTCAGATGATTTCGATCAAAATGGTACCAAACATGATAGCTCTAGCTGCTCTAGATGCTGAGATATATAGTTAAGCGCTGGAATCGGGTTAGCGTCATAATCAAAGGCTCGGACTCGATTTGATATTATCTAAATTTACTTTTAATACACCCTACAAAAACTAAAATCAATGTATCTCAGTGAATACTAAGCCGATTTTGATGTCCAATAGCTTATTTAAAAGCTGCAGATCAGCTCTACATTTTTACAGACATTAAAAACAATTACTAAATTTTAAAATAATCATTTTAGCCTTACTAAACTTAATAGTGATACTATACTTATTTAGGTTTAGTTTTTATTTATACTTGGAGTATACAATTGTCGCAACATCTTTGATTACTCCCTCTTGGGGAATTAGCGCCCCGAGTAAATCACCAAGCGGCTCACCAAGTAGTTCACCGCCCAGTCAATAAACTGGTGGCACCATTATCAGTTAACCATCTATGACGGGGATCTCTCAATCCAGGTCCTAAATGGAACACAACTTGATTAAGCCCCATGACTCAAGAGGAACATTACTCAGATAAGCCTCATGACCTCCATGACATACATGAATAGCATGTGGCTTATCATGATACTATATATTAACCTATATTCATATTCAATAAAGTATCATTCTCTTCTTAATCTTCCCCTTTATTTTGTTTATTATACTTCCCAGAAGTATAAACTCGACAGTGGTAGCACAGGTAGGTTATCCATACCTACCCAACTCACAGGAAAATACCTCCCAAGAAAAAAACCCAAGCAATGTCACTCCCTAACAGTTGGAGAGATTACAAAGTAGGACAAGACTTCCCCCCAGGCCTTGTCATCTACAATAATCTCCTTGTATCCATCAACCAGTACAACGCTCTTAAAACCCGCAAACTGTTTCCTGCCACGCCAGCCACAACAGCACCTACGCAACTTGAGATACCCAATATAGTGTTTCAGCATTTACGTACCGCTGAGATTGGCGCCTTTGCAGGGCTACGCTGTGAGAATGCCTCGCTTTGGATCAACAGCACCGAGAGCAAGTTTGAACAAGTGGAGTACCCCCAAAGACTTTGGGTTAGTGAAATTGCCCTCCGCGTCACAGGGACTGCCTTGCGTTCCGTTACCAAATGGCTGGCTCAACATCCTGACCAGAAGGAAAACTGGGAAATGTTCAAAGACACATTCCTCAAGAAATTCTCCATGAAGGATTCAGGTGGTAATCATGACCGAACTCCAAACCTTCAAAATGACAGGAACCATCGAGGAATACATCACCGCATATGAAGGAATACATGACCGTGCACCCAACACTATCAACTTTGATGAACCTGGGCCACACCTGGACTTCTTCAATGGCCTTCCTACCCATATTAGATGCCAGTTTGACATGACCTGCTGCAAGAACCTTGAGGATGTATTTTTAGAGGGAAAACATGCAGCTCAGAAGTCTGACAATCTACACGTCTCCAACAAACGCAAGGAAACCCCTGCCATTAAGAGAGAGCCTCGCCCCAATAAACAAAACAACCAAGCCACCAGTACCCACCCTCAACACAGGAATTGCACTGCACAAGCCAACCAGGCTAGCATCAAAGATACCAACAAGGAGGGAAAAGCTCAGGGGAGTGCTTAGGCGAGCCGCCCTCCCCCTCTTCACAAGACTCATACAGAGAACATGATGTGGACTCAATCACCATGATCCAGGTTCCCTCCAGTGATCCTCTACTGTTTGCCACCCAATCTGGAAATAAACTCCTTATCTATCCTTTCTGTTTTTGCAGATACCAGGGCACAGCACTATTTGACACTGGAGCAGACCAATCACTTATCAACAAGAGTTTTGCAGACCTCATGAAGTTACCTATCATTTGAAGTAACATCAAAAGGGTCATCATGGCAGACAACTGCAGCACGCCAGTTATTCACAAGACCAGACCTTTCCGGGCCCAAATTGAAGATGCTCAAACAACAATTAGTGGTCCCATCATCCCAATCCCCAAATACAATGTCATACTTGAATTAGATTGGATGAAAAAGACAAAGCCTCACATAGACTGGGACAGTGCCACCCTCACTATCCAGAGAGGAGAAGTCAACCATCACGTGTACCCAACACATCTTGACACCCTCATGAGGGACCACATATTTGTAAAAATCATGGAAACAGAGAAAGAAACTGACATCAGCAAAATCAATTGGAGCACATGTACATATGAAGTCATTCACTTCAGAAACACAGAAATCCAACACAAACAGAACCCAATTAGGGACCAGTTGGTCAATGAATTTCCCTCCATATTCTAAGAATCACTACCTGGACTGCCCCCTGACTGGGGTATACAACATGAGATCAACCTGAAAGGTAGCGTACCTAAAGCATGACCCATCTACTGCCTCACACCACAAGAAGACAACACCCTGAAAGCTTACCTTGAAGAAGCACTTGAGAAAGGCCTCATCAGACCTTCAAAGTCACCCTTTGGTGCTGCTGTCTTCTTTGTAGCAAAGAAAGATGGAGGCCTCTGCCTGGTCACAGACTACAGGGCCCTCAACAAGGTCATAATAAAGAACAGGTATCCCCTTCCCCTAATTGATGACTTTTTTGATGCCCTGGGAGGTCCCAAATCTTCACAAAAATTGATTTGACAGCAGGATATCACCAAATTTGCGTGAAACCTGAAGACATTCCAAAGACCACATTTTGAACTAAATACAGGTCCTTTGAATGTGTTGTCCTCAATTTTGGCATGAAAAAACGCTCCCAGCACCTTTTTAACCTTAATGAACAAAGCATTCAAGGAACACATTGGGAAAAGAGCAATCATCTACCTGGACAATATCATCATTTACAGTCCCAACCTACAGCAACACTGGGAAGACGTCCGCACAGTCCTCTGTACCCTGCAAGAAAACCAACTAATTTCCAAACCGTCCAAATGAAAGTTCTTCTCAACTGAACTTCCCTTTCTTGGTCATATTATTAGCAAAGACGGCATCAAGCCCAATCCAGACAAAATACGCGCCATAACAGAAATGCCAGCCCCAAGGAACAAGAGCAAACTCCGCACTTTTCTTGGAATGATAGCCTATATATGCAGGTTCATCCCTGACTGGGGTGCCCTAACAGCTCCCCTATCAGCCATCACTTGGAAAACAACCAAGTTTGTCTGGACATCTTTACAAGATTAACATTTCTGCCAACTGAAGGAACGTATGATTGCCGCCCCCATCTTACAATACCCAAACCGCGAGGGCATCTATGAGCTGGAAACCAACACCTCTGATTATGCCATAGGAGGAGTCCTCCGCATCCAAACAGCCCAAAAGGACTTCCTTTCAGTGGCATATGAGTCAAGGAAGCTATCAGACGGCAAACAAAGATACCCCACACACAACAAGGAGTTGGTAGCCATCATATACTGCCTCATGAAATGGCAATACTATCTGGAAGGAGCCCAGACGTTCAAAGTACTCATTGACCACAAGTTGTTGATATTCTTTAAAACACAAAAACACCTGTCAAGAAGACAAGCCAAATGGATGAGTCTCATACAGAAAAACACCACACAAATTGAATATAAGCCAGGCAAGGAGACGCTTACTGAAGAAGCCCTGTCAAGGCTATACAATAAACACATCTTTTGCACTGATGGCAACCCCAACTGACCCATGTTAATCATGGGAAATCTCCAGGAAGGGTTCCCACCTGGCACACCAATGAACATCCAAGAGAAAGTCCTCAAGAACAAACATCTGTTCAAAAACGTATATGGTACCCTTCACTGAATCCTTTCAAATGGTGACACTGTACCCTACGTTCCATCAACACAAAAGATTGACACAATCCTCTGTTATCACAGAGACTTGGGACACACCCGTAGCAGAAACTTGCATGAATATCTCAAGACCCATTACTGGTGGCCCAATATGCTAGATGATATCAGAGAAGTACTGAAACAATGTGAGGTCTGTGAAAAGTACGCCCAAACCAAAGCTTCACCCAAGTCAGTAGTACTTGTATTCATCACACAGCCCTTCAAGGTATGGTTGTTAGATATTGTGGGACCTATACCTGGTGAAAGCAAAGGCAAGAAGTACATCATCACATCCATTGACTATGCAACAAGGTGGCCTGTGGCACAAGCCACAAAAGAGCACAAAGGCAATGATGTGAGACAATTCATTGGCAAAAAAATCATAGCTAAGTTTGGAAAGCCTGACCTCTTAATCACAGGTGGAGGCACTGAACTTAAAGCTATTGACACCAATATCTATCTTGCCAAAAATGGGATAAAGCACGTCACAGCTAGCCCATATCACCCACAAGCAGATGGACGCGTAGAACAACTAAATGGCTCTCTGGTGGAAGCCCTCAGTAAGTTGTCTGCCAACAATACAAAAGCCTGGGTTGATATGATACCAACCGTCCTTATGGTATGCAGAACACGAGTCAACCGCAATACAGGCAAAAGCCCTTATGAACTTGTCTATGGTCAAAAACCTTCACTTATCAGTACAACCACGGGGCCACAACTGCCACTTCCAAAGAAGATACCAGACAGCAATGTCCCAAAAGTACTACAATCCAGAAAGGTCCAAGAGACAATGAAACAACAAAGGGTTCAGCAAGAAGCAATCCCATTACAACAAGAAAGGTTCCAAGTCGGAGACAAGATCTGGGTTGTTAACCACAATCAACACAAATTAGACTCAGGGTTACGTGGACCAGGAATTGTCATGGAAGTGAAGCCCAATAACACCTACCTCCTCAAAGGGATTGGAGCCTGAACCAAACTAAAACATATGCATCATGATAGACTTTGTTTGTGTAAGGCAAGAGCAGCCTAACAAAATTCAGGACTCCCTGTACCTAACGCTAAACTGGATCAGTAAAAAGCCTGTATACCAGATACCCTCAAAAAGATTCCCAAGACTCCGCCTTCCAGCACCCCAGGGAGATATTTTGCAACATCTTCAATTACTCCCTCTTGGGAAATTAGCGCCCCAAGTAAATCACCAAGCGGCTCACCGAGTGGTTCACCACCCAGTCAATAAACTGGTGGCACCATTATCAGTTAACCATCTATGACGGGGATCTCTCAATCCAGGTCTTAAATGGAACACAACTTGATTAAGCCCCGTGACTCAAGAGGAACATTACTCAGATAAGCCCCATAACCTTCATGACATACATGGACGACATGTGGCTTATTATGATACTATATATTAACCTATATTCATATTCAATAAAGTATCATTCTCTTCTTAATCTTCCTCTTTATTTTGTTTATTATACTTCCCAGAAGTATAAACTTGACACAATTTTAATTTTAAATTTAAATAAATATAATTGAAATTACTTTTTAATAAAGTAATTAAATAAAATTTTAATTAAACATGCAATAAGCAATACAAGCCTAAAAAGACAATAAAATAATTTTAATTGATTTATTAAATTCAACTTTAATTCTGTCCATGGATGGGGCAACCACCTAGTTTGGAATATTGATTGCTGCCAGCCAATCAAGTTGAAGTATGGTGGGGCTAGAAATGATTGGAATTCATTCTTTGATCAATTGGACTTAGCACAAGTGTGGAGTCGTTCCCTTTGGGGTCAGATGATCGAGGCCAAGTTAGTGGAAACTGGGTTACTTGAGGGTTCAACGTTTTCTGGGAGTTGGGAAAGCCTTCAAATCGGCTATGGCAAGTTCCAATCAAGGCAGGTCGTATTTGGTGGAGAATCAAGGATTGGGTGGTGTCTTAGGGTTCCCTGGATGTAACACTATTTCGTCACTTCCTCAATCCTCTATTTTTAGCTCTCTGCTGTAGAACAATTTATTTCATGATCTGCAAAATGTAACTGCAGTGCATTATGCATCGCCAATACTTGGATATCCTTGCAGCTACCACTCTGTATAAGTGAAACTTTTGTGTAATTTATATCTTCTCAAATAAAGTCAAGGTCTTATTATGAACTCTTTTCCTGTTCAAGTCCCAAATAGCGAAACACGCCAGATTTCCAACCCCGCCACTCAAAAGAAGCCCAAGACGTCTGGGAGGAAACAGCCATTTTTCACAACCAATCGGAACTATTCGCAGTAAGAAAAGGGCATTCTTATTGAACCCCGCGACAGTAGAGAGGAGTTAATGAAGAGTGGATATTAACGAGTATATATTGGTTGTGATTGGATTAGGATTAGTATGAATATTGAAGAGCTTGATACTCTGTTTGAACAGCTGAACTTTTGGCTGAACCTGGTTTCTGTGGTGTGTGTGCTGGTTGTGGTTGCGGTGATCTTTGGATGCATGTGCGTGTCATATGAAATCATGGACCGTGTATCAATCAGGTTTACGCTTGCCATCTCCATTGTTGATGTTCTCAAAGCCTTGTCAATTATGCTCTATATAAAGTATGGAGAAGATGGGGCTATCTGCTCTGCCATTGGATTTTCTTTCTACTATTTCACTTTGGTGTATCTATTTCTCAATGTGGCAGTGGCCCTTAACCTGCAGCTTGTGTTTATCCATGGCATCGTGTTGGGCAAGGAGAGGCTGATGTGGGCAGTGTCCTTGGGTCTTCCGTTGCTGCTGCTTGCCCCTCCTCTGTTTTCTGGAAGGTTTGGTATGACTTATGAGGGGGGGTTGTGTGAGATGCGAGATCCAGCATCCTATGAAACATCGGACTATCTCTTCTCTTGCTTTATTGCTTGGGGCTTCCTTGCCATTATATATTGTACGATTGCTGTTGCAATGGTCAACATGCAGCTGTACAAGAAGAAGACTGTGATTGACAGTATCATTCAAACAAAGCACAATGCCAGCGAAGATATTCCGAGTGACAATCTTGTGCTCAAGAAAAAAATAATCAAGCTGATCAATCGAGTGTAAGTTTAAAATAAATATTTATTACTGATGTTTAGATCGCTGTATTGCATTATCCCTATTATCACTCAGCTGTGGTATCTGATTCTGTGCCCTATAAGCTACCTTGTCGAGGAGATCCCCGTCACGCTTCGTTTCCTTTCCGTTGTTGGCACTGATGTGCCAGGGATTTTCAACCTGGCCATCCTTCTCTTGGACCCTGCCTTTGCTGCTGCATTTGAAGCTATCCTCAGGAAGCTAAACATCAAAGTCCCACGCTTCCTGGACTCTCGCCTGCCAACGGAGAAGCTTCCTCCACCCCGCCCCCTGCTTGATCCAGTCTTGCCTGAAGAAATAGACGAAGTCGGATACTTTGTTCCCATGCGTCGTATCTCGCCTACCGTTCATTCCATCACCCCCGAGCCATCCATCCGCTGCTTCCTAAGCAATTTCATTTCCTGCTTTAGGCCCCATCCCCTCAAGAAAGATTCCAACCTGCAGACAGAAACCTCAAAAACATCCCTATTGAGCCCCCTCTCCACCCCATCCGACTACTGATGCACCCATGAAGTCTCTAGCTTCATCAAGAGCATTTAATTAAATATTTATTTCCCCACTACTGTAAATTCAGAACCTAAATGTAAAAATGAGGGTTTTCAAATCCTTGGTCTAAATTTTGAATCACTTTTGCGGGATGGCGTTTTTTAATTAAATTGATTTTTTGTATATTTATTTGGATTTTTAAAAATGCGGGAACTCATAGACACTTTGAAAATTTCAAGTCAAACTGCATATTTCCAATGGACGAAATGAATTAACTGGAATCAGATTTGATGTGTTCAAATCCATCAACCATTTTCATTAAGCTTACTATGTTTTTTGGAATTGTGAGATTGCCAAATCTATGAACCAAATTTCAAATCACTTTTGAATGCCACTAGTAAACTCAAATATTAATTGCGGGAACTGGAATCCAAATTTAATGTACAGTAAGCACACTAGGAAACACCAACCCAAATCAAGAAGCTCCACCACAGCTAAAATCAAACTACAATTCAATCTCAATAACTATGTTTAGATATTAAAAGTGATTAAACTTTAAAATTATCCAATCCCAGAAAGGATACAATATTATACCCTTCAAATCACGGATATGGAAATTCTGTTACTATTCAAGGCTAAATCAAGAGAAAATAACTACCCACAACTAAACCAAAAACCTAAATAAATACATATTTAATCCAGTATATATATATATTTTATTTTTATGGACAGACAATCCTATTCCCAACCAGCTCCTGCACCAGCCTGCGGGGCAGCCTGTCCACGAGGGCGTCCCAGAGGGTCCAAGAATAGACCCAGAACACAACTCAAGGGGAGTAATGCCAACACACAGGCCTCCCAAGGCATCAGCATCAGTCAATCACCTCTTGCATCACAAGCCAGGAACAGCAGCCTGAATCCCAGACAGAAGCCACTCTCAAGGCCTGCCACCAAAGTCTCCTATACCAAGGTCATCAGGAATAATGAGGTTACATACACCTCCACCGTGTACCCAGTTGTCACCTGGCCCCGCACTCTTGATCCAAGAGTTGCTACTTACTGCTTCTGCAACTTTGATACCTCATATGAGCCTTCGACCACCACCAAAGAGCCATCTGTGCCTATGTCTTATGCCACCATTGACAACACCAGCGCAACCAAGCGTGATCCCACCTTCTACACAAAGGTCCCCATCCCCTGTGTTGAGCCTGCTAGCCAGGATGCCGCAGTACCCGCCAAGGGCCGGCGTCAGTTGACAAATAGTGAGTGTAAAGCTTTCCTCAACTGCTTGAATGGGGGAATGGCAGTTTGGTATATTGCGTCCAAATTTAGGGTCACAGCCAGATATATTGGTTGGTATATTGCATCCAAATTTGGGGTCACAGCCAGATATATTGGTTGGTATATTGCGTCCAAATTTGGGGTCACAGCCAGATATATTGGCGGCCTCAGCAACAAATACGGCAACACCAGGAGAATTGCTGAATCTGTCAAGGCTAAGCGACAGCCAAAACTATTGCAGCCTGTGCATATCAAGGCAATAAAACAGTGGGTAGTCAAGGATTGTCACCTGGACACGCTTGCTGTCCAACCAATGCTGGCCACAGAGTTTGGGCTTTCTGTTTCTAAAACCCTTTCTACAAAGCAATGGTTGATTTGGGCTTCTCATGGAAAGTACTAATGATTTCTCTGTACAATAGGAACAGCAGAAAGACCATCAAGGATTGACGCATTTATGTCAAGACTTATCTTGCTCTAAAGCAAACTGGAACGTACAGTTCTTTTATATAGATGAATCATAGTTTTCCTCCTCACCCAGGTCTAGGCATGGGTAGATTGAGAAGGGGTCCAAGGATGGTGTAGCACATTGTGCAGCTGTCTGTTCTCAAACATATTCAATGGTAGCGCTTCTTGGTCCTTGAAAGTTGGAACAGTATCAGATGATCAAGAGTTCTCATAATAGCAGGACATTCTTTGATTTTCTCTAAACTGTCAAGGAGTACCTTTGGATTAATTACTGTGGCACAACCAACATTGTTGTGCTTGATAATGTCGGGCTCCACAAAGTGGATCTGGTTGCTTCCAAGTTCCCACCCATTGATAAAAATAGTCATTCTGTCAACCACTGCCTTACTGACTGCCCAATGAGACTCCTCTTCCTCCTGCCATATTCTCCATTTCTGAATCCAATTGAGGAGGTGTTTGGTTGGATCAAGAATAAGGTTAAGAAGGGGCTCTCACAGGACACCAAAGATCTCTTTGACATCTTTGAGGTCAGTCAATTTGCAGTGACACCTGATGTGCTGGCGGCTTTTTACAAGCACTCTGAATCATTCCTCCCCAAAGCTCTTGCCTCCAAGCCAATCAGATAAATGGGTGCTCCAGGTTTTATTTTTTTAATTTTTTTAATAGGGCTTGAAAAATATTATTTATATATATATAATTGATGTTGAATTGTATTATAGACATAAGGATTTGAGTGAAAGTTAAATAAAATCAATTATATTAGATATAAGGACACATATTTTTATTATAATGCACCAAATATTGTATTGACTGTAGAGCTAACAAATAAATATATTAAAAAAGATAGAACTTTATTAATTTTATTTGAATAATTGTGAACCCTATTTTAGTACAGTGGGTTTTTAAGCCACATATTAGACCTTGTGAGTCATCACCTGATCTTATTGATTTAGTGCCACTATAGCCACACAACATAAAAACCAATGATTTTCTTGTATATCTTACTAATTATTACTTATGAAACATGTTAAGCATAGCAAATTTATTTATCAAATCATATTATAATAGAAAAAGTAATTCAAGTACTAAACAAGCACTTGTTTAAACATAAGTTGAGTGGGAAGTTTGATTCAGATAAATAGAGCTCTTGTTGTTTAACTACGTAATATATGAACCCATATTTGGCAATCAACTAAATAAACAGATTATAAATTAGATTTAATATTAACCGTGTTTGATTTATTATAACTATTGAATTATTGTATACTACCTAACTATATAGTTTATTATAATAAAAAAATAAAATAAAATAGAAGGAATTTTTATTGTGAAAATGTGAAAATGCAAGGAATGGGTTATTTGGGGGAATTGTACCCCAAAATACTTTCTTCTGCAAAAGCCACTAATTGAGACCATGTACTCTTCTGTACGTGGTGGATGCTGTGAGAGACAATTGCAATTGGGATGGTGCTCATCACCCCAATTGTGGCCAAGTGCTTTATAAAAGGTAGGGTCATAAGGGAGTTTGTGAGTAATTGTTTTTCTGGAGGGAGGTAATAACCAAACAGCAATGCTAATGCAAAACTATCATGTAGGACGTGCTCCACGGTCTTATAGCCCTGTGGAGTCTTTTGTTTTTCTAATGCTAGGCGGAAAATATAGAGTTGTTAAGGGACATCTTCTTCTTTCTTGATTTTTGTTTTGAATATACAATGGAGGAGTATGCCAAGGTATACTGTGATATGCAATCTCTGCAATGTATATAGTTCAGAAAATAAACATAATTTCTTGTATGTAGCTGTTAATTGGTTTATGTATGAAGTATTTGAGTAATTGAATATTGTTTCCTGGGGAGCTCCAGTGGTGTCCGCCCCCAGGCTTCTGCAAACAAAATCATTAAAGGTTTTAACTTGTTCACAAGCTTTGCATCCCCAACTTTATTTTAAATGCTGTGATAAATTCATTGAATATTGCTTATTTGAGATATTCATCCCCTATTTGAAATTCAATCTTCTTTAGATTCTTTTCATATTCATTCATGTTTGAAAATGAAAATCTTTGAACATTTATATATATATTTGTCAAAATTTATTCTGAAAATTGTTGGAATTTCATTCATTTGATTAAAATAGATATTTGCTCCTATTTTATATGCTTCCCTTGACCAGGTTGAGCTTCCATTGGGAGCTTGGTATTCCCAATTCATTGCTTATTTTTTTTGCAAATTCATTCATGTTCCTTTGTACTGTAAATTCAGAACATAACATAAAAATGCGGGATTGTCAAATCCTTGGTCCAAATTTTGAATCACTTTTGCAGGATGGCCTTTTTTTAATTAAATTTAATCTTTGTGTTTTTATTTGGATTTTTAAAAATGTGGGAACTCAAAGACACTTTGCAAAGCTCCAGTCAACTAAATATTTCCAATGGACAAAATGAATTAACTGAAATCAGATTTAAAGTGTTCAAATCCATCAACAAATTTCGATAAGTTTACTATTTTTTGAAATTGCAGGATTATCAAATCCAAGAACAAAAATTCAAATCACTTTTGAATGCCACTAGTAAACTCAAATAATAATTGTGGGAACAGGAATCCAAATTGAATGTACAGTAAGTAACTAGGACAAATCAACCCAAATCAAGAAGCTCCACTCTGGATAAAATCAAATGAAAAATCCAATCTCAAAAACCATGTTTAGACATGAAATTAAGTGAAATGCAAAATTATCTATACTGGAAATGATGCAATATTCTGCACTCTAAATCACTTTATAGCAACCAAAAAACCATATAATGGTTTATGAGCTACCCTCCTGATGACGCAGAATTTTTTTAAAAGTTTTTTGGCCCCCATCATAGCAAAGGGGCCAAAAAAACTTATTTTCAAGGTAGAAGGAGGGAAGCAAAGATAAACCATCAGTTTACTACACTATGTATTCATGTATTGCTATTAAGGATACTTGATTACAGTTGATTTTAAAAAATGCTAATAATAAAGTAGAATTATATATTACAATCTATCTTATCATGTTGTCTTTTCCTTGATGTGTTGATAGTTCATTTGCTGTTGATAATGTGCTTTCATTTAATTGGATAGTTTCACCTCTAGTTGCCAAGGCAACTGGAGGTGAAACTATCCAATTAAACGCAATCACATTATCAACAGCAAATGAACTATCAACACATCAAGGAAAAGACAACATGATAAGATAGATTGTAATATATAATTCTACTTTATTATTAGCATTTTTTAAAGTCAACTATAATCAAGCATCTAAATTTTAGCCATCCTAAAATGGAATAGGGTGCTTTTTGAGAATACCTAGGATTCCTAAAAGAATTAGCACAAATCCACTCTAGATCTTTTATCATCCTTTTTGAGACACCCTTAAATTATATTTATTTCAAATTCACCTCATTTTTGATTTGAAATTTGGTTCTTGGATTTGATAATCCCGCAATTTCAGATTTGTTAATTTTTACATGATTTCTATGATTTGTTTGACATACAGAAAATCTCATATTGTACATTAGATTCCTGCATTTCTGATTCATGTATCCTGCATTTGTTTGCTGAGTTTTGTCTTTTGTTGGTTGAGTTATCTGCTCAAGAGATTTGAAATTTGCCAATTTAAATCAATCAAAAAAAGTCAAATTAAATGTTTGATTTTATTAAATATTTTATTTTTCACTCAGCTGAGTTGCCCAAAAAAGTGATTTGAAATTTGGACCAAGGATTTGAAAATCCTGCATTTTTACATTTAGGTTATGAATTTATAGTACCATTATTATTCCATTTGCACCTTGTAAAAGGGGTCCACAAAAGTACATGAATTGCTTTGATGCTACAAACTTAATGTAATGGAAAATGGATGTTTTTATAAGGCTATATGACTTTGCTTTTAAGGTTTGGGTTGGTAGATATATGCTTAACAAGCAAGTGAGAAATAAAGAAGTTTTCTAAGATCTTGAATTTATTGATGACAAACTTGAATAAAAACTGGGCTTGAATATACTTCCAGGATATTTGTTAAATATATTAAGCTGATTTTTGACCAGTTAGATGATGAATAAGTATTTGTTGGGTGAACCTGATTGGTGAATCAAAGTCTAATTGATGTGCAACTAGTACTCCCCATGATGGTGTAATGATGATTCATTGAACCTTACCTGTAGTTGGATTTCCAGCATGGACCAGATAGACAATCTAATAAATGATGTGATAGCATTAAATTGACCCTCCTATCTCTAATTCCCTTAAGCTGTGGTTCTTTTCTTTTATTGTTTCTGACTTTAATTAAAGTTATTTTTTAAAAAAATAGTACTCCCCATGACAACCTGCAGCCATCCATCAATCTTGTAACCCATGACGTCATCATGACTTGTACCCCGGCCAGCTAAACTTGGGCAGCGCCATTACAAATAACATCATCTCTTCCCCAAAAGCTCCAAGAATCAACTTGCAAAAAAACTACAACATTCCCCAAGACTTTCTAGAACTTATTCCAGTCAATAGAAATCCCATGAATGTTTACAGGTCCTTCCATAATCATCAAATCAAAATGGAAAACATTAAAAAACCTATCTCTCAATCTTTTAAAATTGGGGTTGATCCCTGTTGGAGATTTTGATAGTTTCAAGTTATCTGTGACAAACAGGGACCTGGGACTATTGAGTAGTGAAGGTTTTTGGGAAGATAGACTAGGCAAAGACCCATACCACATAAATGATGATCAGTATCAAAAGTCCTCAAGCCAAAGTGGTTTTTGACCCTGAGAAACTATCCATGATGGTTATTATGATTGTAACAGCGGTACCAAAATTTGGAAAATTTTTAATTCCAGCATTTCTTCAAATATTGCAAGAGAATAATCCCCCATAATAAATTTTGATTTTAAAAATTTTAGTAAATTAAAATGATAAAAACAATTTTTGTGGAAATCTAAATTTTACTAGGGGTTTTACTATGTTGCTTTATTTGAGCTATGTAAAAACCAAGATGGCTCCATATGAGTTTATATGGTAGGTTATATGAATCAGGATATGAAAAAGTCTATAGTGAGATTAGGATGGCTAGAAAAAACAATGAGAAAAGGAAAAAAGTTATCCAATAAAGAATTTTCATAATCCAACTTTGTGAGCTGGTTTTGTTAAATTATCTAGTAAACCCCTTGGGTCAGGAATTGACTCAATCTAACCACCAACCCTATCTGAGGCAATTAGTGAATCAGGCACTAACTACCTTAGCAACAAAGTTCTAAACCAGACAACATCTTCTAGAACTTCATCAAATGTGTCAACCCCCATGAGCAGAAACTAAAAAGGCATCAGTTCAATAGAGCAATTGTCTTTTGACCCCCAGTATCTACTACTGAAGAGAATATCAAGGATACCCCTAGATATTCTTTGTGATCCTGAAAGCCTCTCTAAGACTATAGAAATCACTTCTTTTATCTAACAATAACCTTATCTTTTACCTCTGATCTTACAGCTATAGTATGACCCTTATGAATTTCTAGTGACATTGACCTTAATTCTTATGACTACTTCACTTTTACCAAATATTATGTTATAAATGTGCTGTTTTAGCAGAGTTACAAAGGGGGAAATGATTGGAGACTAGATAATGTTATTTATTGAGAGATAAATGTTATATAGTTACTGTGAATCTGGATATTGGGAACATGATTATGGTGATCATTCACTTGGATGGTTAAAGGGGTGGCTTTATCCTTTTAACAATCAAAGCGCTGAATCAAGGAATCCATTGTGTGGAGATTGTTATCTGGTCATGTTACTAGGTTTGGAAATTAAGTTGAATTCCACATTTGGCTTTGGGTCACTGGGAAGTTGGATTGCGGATCTTGGACCTGTTTAGTTGGAACCTTGCCAGGGAGTTGACCCTGTTGTTTTGACATCCCCTGGCTGAGGATCAGCTTCCTCAGTTGGCAGGTTGGATGGAAGGCTTTCAGGAGCCCAGGCGCTGTACTGGATCAGCTGCTGTTCTGTAGCAAGAAGGACAGTCTTGCGCTGTTTCTGTCAGGCCTTACAGGGGTGTAATCAGTTGTAATGGAGAACTTTGTTCTATTTTATTTTCCCCAGTCCTTGTACTAGGTAATTATTATTGATATTTACCTTTAACACAAGGGTGGGACCCACTTTCTCTGGCTACAGCTTAATTTTATCTGAATTCATCACCCATACCTCATTGCCAACTTTGTACCTGTCTTGGATAGGGACAAATGTGTCTTGTAAGCATTTGGTTTCCTTTTCCTCTTGGTAACAGTTGGCATGAAGTATCTGTGGATCTGAACAGGGAGGCACTTTGCTGGGGCAACCTCTAGAATTAACTCATACAGAATGGAACATCCTCTATGTTAACAATTCTCAAAAAAATTTCTTATTTTCAATATTAAATTTTTTTTTCTTGATTAAATAATTGACACTGATGATAGAAGCAATGTTTGATTTTTATTTTTAGCTTTTAATTGAAATTATAAAAGATAAAGCAAAAACAATTTTTGAAATTGTTGACATGGAGGATGTTCCATTATGTATGAGTTAATTCTGGAGGTTGCCTTTGCTGGATATTTCCAACTTGGGCCCGGAAAAGGCTTGGACTATATTTGGCTGTGTTCCATATACCAGTTCAAAGTTGCTCTTCTCAGTGGATCAATTTAACCAGGTGCAGCACACAAGGAGTGCAGTTGCCAATTATTTAGGTCAGACCTCAGGTCTTCCAGCGGTGAGCTTGGTAAGGGCTTGTACTAGGCTACCATTGAGCTGCTCTACTCTGCTGTTTGCCTGAAAGTGGTATGGCATAGTCACTGTGTATTTAACCCCAATTTTGGTAAGATAAATGTTTGTGTCTTTGGAATAGACGGATGATTTATGGTCAGTCAGCACAGCAAAGTCCTGTCTTTCTAGATAACACCACCACTTGACTAAACAGTGGAAAATGTTCAATAGCTCCTTGTCATGAATAGAATAGTGGCACTCCCCATTGGTTAACTTGTGTGACTTGTAGGTCATTGTAGGGCGTCTCCAGTAGCTGTCTTGATACAGAGTGCATCTCTAATGGAGGCATTGGCTTTCATTTGATAGTTGCCCTCTCTTTTAGATAAGCAAGATAGGAGCAGACACCAACTTCTCTTTTAAACGGCTGAAAATAAGTTGTGTTGAGGAGTCCACACAAATTTAGACTTGGCGCCTGTGATGGTAGACAGTGGTGCTGTGAGAATGCCACAGTCTGATATGAAGCTTAGTACGTAGGCTATCATGCCTAAGAAGGTTCTGAGCTCTGTTGTATTCTTTGGTGATGGCACCTTACAAAAGTCCTGAATCTTTTGTGTATCTGGCTTGATGCCTTCCTGGGAAACCACAGCCCTAGGAAAGGGAGTTGCTCACAGTAGAATTAGCATTTAGATGGGTTGGCAAGGAGTTTATGCTAAGCTAGGGTTGAAAATACTTTTTCCAAGTATTTGTGATATTGCTTGACAGTGGAAATGTACACAATGATGTCATCTAAGTACACTAGGGCGTGCTTGCCAATGTGTGGTGCAAAGTCTTCATTCATGAATGTAACAAAGGTTGACGGTGTATTTGTCATCCTAAAGTTAAGTACAACACACTTGTATGAGCCATGATTTGTCCAAATGTGGTCTTGGGGATGTCTTCCTCTTTGATAAAAATCTGATTATACCCAGCAGTCAGCTCAATCTTAAAAAAGACTGTTGCCCCATCTAAGGCATTGAAGAAGTCATTAATGAGTGGGATAGGGTAACAGTTCTTAATGGTGACTTTGTTCAAAGCGCAGTAATTGATGAATAGTTGTGAGGATCTGTCCTTCTTTGCTACAAAGAATACCACAGCCCCAAAGGGCAGATATGAGGGTCAAACAAGTCCCTTCTCTTGGGCCTCCTTGAGGTAAGCACAGAGTTTGTTGTCCTCATTGGGTATGAGACAGTAAATGGACCTTGCCTTAGGAACTGCACCCTTGAGTTGGATGGCATGATGTATGTGTTTATCTGTTGGCAGGCCTGGAAGGGCACCCTTGAAGATCTCTGGGTGTTAGGCCACTATTTACTGATACTAAGGGGTGAGAGTGTCTTGTTGGTCCTTGAATTTTATGACCTTGTACTGGCAGGAGTCCCAGTTAATTCCTTTGATGTTATCCTTATCCTCTTGGGTCTCTGTAATGCGTATAAACACATGGTCCTGAAGAAGTTGGTCAACTGTATCAGGGTAAATTTGGTGGTTGACTCCTTCTTGTTTGATAGTTAACACTGAGATGACCCAGTCTATGTATGGGTTGTTCTTTTTCAACCAATCCAGGCCAAGTATCATATCAAATCTGGGGAAGTCAATGACAGGCCCTTGGATGATGGAGTGAAGGTTTTCTAGCATGATGGAGAAGGGGGCAGTTTCCTGTGTAACAGTCATGTGATGTTCATTATCTAAAGCCATGTTTTTAAAACACAAAGCATTTATGGCTAGCTTGAACTTGTTCAAAAGTTTCTGCTAACAAGGGTACAATCTGTGCCTGAGTCCAAAAATTCTGAACCTGTGTAACCCCAAAAACAGAAAGGGCAAGACATCAATTTATTGAGGTGTCTGACAATGGTGTAGAGCACTGGGTCTCTTGAAGGGAAGAGGATCATTAGATACTGGTCCACGTCTTTAGGACAGTACTCATTGTTAGGCAAGAAAGAAGGTTGATGGGGAGAGCTTGGCTTGATTAATGCTCTCTCTGGGCTTTTTTCTTGTCCTGGTTATCTTGAGTAATGATAACTCTGAAGTGAGTACAATTGGACTGACCATTGTTCTGATTACTGTGGCCATTGGAGCCCAAAGGTTTTTTGTTTGCGTTTCTACTGCTTTTAGCTGGAGGGCAGTTGGAGCGTCCTGAGGGGTGAGAGTCCTTAGGTCTTTCTCTTTTCCTGTTTTGCACCTTGTGTAGCACATTGGACCTTTGTTTGGCTTTCTCTGCTTCACAGTAAAAGCTTTTAAGATTGATTACTTGGTCCAGGTTGACATGTCTCATTACGTGCAGCTTGAGAGTACTATAGTGCATGAGGTGCATGGCTTTATTATAAAATACCATATCTGAGAGTTCTTGTAGACGTAGCTCCTTGTAGGCTCAGGTGAGTTTCTTTACTTTGCCTGTCTACAACAAGTTCTTCACTTGGTGTATGATCATAAGGGCAGTGTCCTTCATTGTAAAGCTTGCCAAGAAGTCCTGTTTAAAGGTTTCCCAGTCCTTCTTGGTATGATCCTTATGCCACTTGTTGCACTAAGTTCCTGCGTCATGAGTCAAGCAAATGAAGACCTCTGCAATCCAAAAGTGTGTGGGGCATTCCATTTGCACCAGCTTGTTTTGTTCATATTGGATCCAAGCTGTGGTAGAGTTGTTGTTAGCAGCTGAAAACAACTCCAAGGCAGCGCTGCAAAGTTGCTGAGCCATGTGAGCAGACATGATAATCTCATTATTGACTTGTGGCGTGACAGCAGGCGCCTAAAAGAATCCTTGGGCAGATCAGGCGTTGAAGATGGGGACCAGCATTGCAATATTCTGATACAGTACATATCCTTCAGGTATTCTAGTTCCTGGTGTATAGGGCGTCCAGTCCCTGGGGAGCCTGGACATGATTCTTTTGTATATTTCTTGACCGTGGCAAGTACAGACAGCAGGAGAAATTTTGAAAAGAAAGGTAGGATGGAAAACCTATCTGTGCTATCAATGTTGTAACTGTGCTGTTTTAAAAGAGTTACAAAGGGTAAAAATGATTAGATACTAGATAATGTTCTTTATTGGGAGATAACTGTTATATAGTTGCTGTGAATCTGGATATTGGGAGCATGATTAAGATGATCACTCACTTGAATGCTTAAGGGGGTGGCTTGATCTTTGTAGAGAGTCAAGCGCTGAATCAAGGTATCCATTGTGTGTGGATCACTATTTGGTCATGTTGTCAGATTTGGAAATCTGAGTTAAATTCCACATTTGGCTTTGAGTCACTAGGAAGTTGGATTGTGGGTCTCAACCCCATTTAGTCATAACCTTGCTGAGGGGGTTGATCTACGTTGTTTTGACACTTACAGAGGATTTTATTTCTAGATTTCAACCATTGTTAAAACACCATGAAAATAGTAGCAGTTGCAATATCTTGCTTAAAAACATTTTATTTCCTTTAAGAGCTGGCTCTAATAATATTTAAGGTAAACTCCTTCCTGTGTGATACCCCAAGAATCCAGCAGAGATAATATTAAACTTCGAATTTCTTATCACACTACCATGCTTAGAGCTAGTCTATTATCTAATTTGCTCACTGAGGATTACTCTCATCATAATCCTCCCACTTTCCCTTATACTCCTAGGATATACCTTGGTATAGCCCTCTCTTAGCACAAAATCTTGACCAGGAATTTACCCTAATAGAATCATCTACAACCAAATACCTCACACATAGAGGCCCTTTATTGTCATGAATCCTCTTCTTGCTCCCAAGCTGGAGATTAACTCTCCACTTGAGCTTTTCTAACCAGGGTTTGGTGTGCTCAGTAGCATATAACTTGTATTTGCAGGGATTCTTGACTTTGATACCTCACTTAGTTTATGGATGGCTGTATGTCAGGGCTCCAGGCCTTAGCAGTGGAACTTCTGGGCAATTGTTCTGGATGGGGGCTGAACTAGTAGACAAGACCTGTCATATAATAGAGCTAACTTAATATACAAGAGGGAGAAGCATATTATCAACTAAGGTCTAGAGATGGGTACATGTAAGGTTGAAGGGCTTGGGATAAGCTATTGTATACTAAGGCCTTTAACCCAAGGATATTAATGTTAATTAAATATAAAAAGGTTGGAAGTGCTTGCAATAGTAATTGGATTAAGGCTCCCAAGAGCTTAGAAGATGAAAAGTATGGATTAAGACGGTTAATTAAACCTAAGAAAATGAAATAAAGTCCAGCCTTAATTAGGAAGACTGTGTCAAAAAGTCTTTTTCTAGGTCAGGATAATGGTCACCATTAATTGGTGGATTGAAGCTATCAACAATTAAGTTATGTGTTCCACTATAAATATTTCCTAGCTGATTGTAGAAATATTTAAAGGGAATCATAAATAAACTAAGACTTTAAAGAAAGAAAGAAGATGCAAGATTAAAATAATTCAAAATAAAAACACAAGCCACAAAGCCTATAAGTACCTTTTTGGGGTGCAAGTCAAACAATCTCAACTTAGTGTTGAGGTTATAAAACCATGCCTTTTTATTCTTCTTGGAATTGTAGTGCAAACTTGGTGCAAAATATTTTAACTAGGAATGGTTAGGCACCATCACTTAAGAAAAGGTTTGGGGAATAGTATGGTGTAAAAAAACCAACTAAATATAGTTTAGTTTCTTAAAGGAGACCAGAGTGAGACAGAGCGGTTACAGTGATACTTGGCGTACGTCAGAGGAAAGCAAAAACACATGAAAAAATTAATCCAAGACCATAAAACAAAAATTAAGAAGATAATGAGTTTGGACTTAAAATATTAACATTGGTGTATAGTTTTAGAGTTCAAACCACGTATTGAACGTTAGGTAAGCTTCAAAAAGAATACTAACTGTTTAATTGGGTTTTTCTTGAAGTTCTTAGATCAGAGTTAAGATAAAAAAATGGAATGTTTGATAGAGATATTAAGGGAAGTAATGTGAAGGTTGTGGATGATAGAATAGGACCAAATTAATAATAATAATAATAATAATAGCAATAATAGCAGCTATAAAGAAGATGGATCCTGAAAGTACCTGTAAGACTTCAGACTTTTACAACAACAGATGCAGTTATAACAAAGCCTGTGCTCAACCATCACTTATAAATTACTATTTCCCAAGGATACAAAAGGTACAGCTAGGACTGAGATAATAGTTTATTGATGAGCCTAAACAAGAGGAGGTTAAATTGCTTGGAATATTATAGCTGTGAGGGGTTTAACCCAACTCTAAGAAAAAGAGATGATAGTAGAATTATGTTTAAGCAAGATTAAATCATAAATTTTAGTTAAAAATATAATTCCAGGATAAGATTATGAAAGCTTTAATCAGGGGCTTTTGGCTGAACTAGTTTGGGCTGAAATGGCTCAGTATTTATGGAGATATAGGTGACCAAAGATGGCAAAGGAGAAACAAACAAACAGAAGTCTTGGCATAAATATAAAAAATAGAAAATATCAGTTGAGACTAAAATTCTCAGTCCTGACAGTACCGATGTCAAAACAGTGGGATCAAACCTCAGAAAGATTCTGCACAGGAGACCCTGTGTCATTAAAACCAACTTTTTCATTTCTCAAAGCCAAATATAGAAGTCAACTCAAATTACCAAACAAGGAAAAAGGAACCAGTGAAAATCCTGACAAAGTGACAACTTAACTTAGCCCTTTACTCATCAACAAGATCAAGCCGCCACCTGTCCAATCCAATTGATTAATTTTCACAATCATGTTTCTCTTAAAATAATTCACTTCAACTATATAATCCCCCATATCATAATAAAGGAATTATATAGTTTTCTTTCATTTTTTCTCTTGTAACTCTGCTAATAAAGTACACTTACAATACCATGGAATCAACTAACCCTGCAAGAATAATATATATGATTCCAAAGAGCTGGTTGATGGGGTAATTTATGATGGACTCAATTAGGAGCAGGAAGTTGGGCTTTAGGATGAGGAGTGATGCCATGGGTATAGGTGTATACTGGCAAGTATTTAAGTTTACTATTTAACTTGTAGGAGGATGGTATATCATATTCCTTTTCATTTTAATGTTCTATGATGAGTTGTGCTTTGTTACTTTTCATACCAAAGAGCTTGGTAAAAAGACTTAAATATGTAAGAATCAATGTTCTGGCTTTAAGCATGTTTTTTCTGTATATAAATGAAAAGATCTTCCTAGAAAATGGATTATTAGTGCTGAAGATTAAATGTCAAAATTAAAGAGCAGAAAAGAAATTTAGTTTTCTTAAAGAAAGGGGGTTTAATTTTATACCCAAAGGCTTGATACTAATTGCCTTAGTGAAGATACTCCAAGTGACAAAAGGCTGTTAAGGATTGGGAAGTCTCAGGCTTTGGCATCAAACCATATTTGGGTAAGAAAAACACCTCAGGACAAAAGCAGAAGTAATGGCTTTTGAAGAGGTCAAATTGTGAGCTACCATCAACAAGGCCAATAAGAACTCTTAGAGTTTGACTTCACAACATTCTGAACTCCTTCCCATCCTAAGGGGTAAGCTAGCATCAGTCTTTCTAATGTGAATCCTTCAAATTTAGGAGGTGGAAGATATTTCATAAAATTTATCAGGCTAAAGGGTGAGCTAGAAAGGTGGGAATTATCAGGTTGCAGGGAAGATGGTTAGTCAGGCAGGATACCTGAGGGGCCTGCTGGGATAAATGGGAAGAATTTAAATGATAGAGGATTGAAATAAGGCAAGGTATAAATTGGTTAAACCAATGTTTCATAAATATTTTCTTAATTAATATAAAGTCCTGGTCTTAACTCTCAGGGCTTTTATATTGGCCTTTTTGGGCCTCAGTCTGCTGAGGATTCTGAGCAGGACACTCATAGGGCCTGGTGTTATTATGTGGTGCTGGACTTCTGGGGCCACTTTTTTCACCCAGTTCTTCAAATTTGTCTTGAGAAGCTTTAAGATTAGGCCTAAAGTTCCGGAGGTCAAGATAGCTGGAGTAATTATGGTTGATTTTGGGATGGCTACCTAAATCTTAGTTCAAGAGTAATTTTTAATGAGTTTCCTTGAGCCTAGGTTGTCTGAGGTTTCAATAATGCTTAGAGAGATTTCTGTCTTAGTGTAAGTCCTAGGTTTATTGGGCTTCAAACGTTCTTTTTCTTTATTGGGTTATCAATAAATCCTGTATTTGGAATCAGGGACGTGTCTATACTTTTAATAATTCTTTGAGGTAAAAAATTGATTTTTATAAGCCCCATAAAGGACTAAATATTTGATAGCTGCCAGGCTATCTGGATCAGGTATTGGCTTGAGGAGCAGGCTATGGTTCTCTTGGGGAACAGCAGCTCACTTTTTCCTTCAATTGTGAGAGTGGCTATTGTTTGTTATCTGGCTTCTATTTTCAATCCTGACATCGTAGGTCAGGCTTTCTTTTGACTTCTCAAGGTAGGTCCAGTAATATATCTGAAACTCCCATCTTTCTGAAGCCCAGTTGAGACTCCTTCAGCTGGGATCTGTGGCTTGGAAGTGTTTCCTGACACTTTCTTACATTCTCAGGCCTCAACATCAAGTGGTGGGTGGAAATTATAAAGCTGTTTTCTGAATAAATGATGCATAAATATGACATGGCTTTAAATGTCTACAAATTCCTTTCCAATAAACCTAAAAAATGGCATGATATAATTCTGGGATTCAATGGTTGGGAATAATGGGAAAATAGCTATCAATAATTTTGGCCAAAAACATATAGAAATTATCAATAAACCTGAAAAATATTTTTCCTCAAGATTACTATTTTGTTGATGAATTTACTGATGCCTAATGTGCACTTACCAGAATATCAATTAAATGAGAGGTACAGAAAGGTAATCATGAAGCCTAAGCTATTGTATAAAGAGGATTTAAACAATAGTTTTTGGTCCTACCCTTTTCACATGAGCAAACTCATGAAATGAAAAATTACAATTGGATAAATGATATTGATAAGCTCCCTAAGGCATATGAATAGTTGAAAGAGTATTTATATCAAAGTGAATAACCTGCCTTATTAATGTGCTAAGCAAGCTTCAGGATGAAACCTGCTTGAAAATTAAACACATAAAAAGACTGAATTTAAAAAAGCTCTCAGATGAACTTACAAAGTCCTCAGACTTGTGTTTGCTTCTGGCAAGCCTGCACATTGGTGTAAAAATAGGTTATGCTATAACTATAACTCATCTAACCATCAGGCCAAGGTTTCCCCAAGAAATACCAATAAAGAAAATAGGCACACTCCTGCAGAGACTGTAACCTAAGAGAAAACAATACCATGAGAAATTCTTAACTGGAATGGTTAGTAGAGCCCACCCTGAACCCTTTTAAAGACTCATTTAGAAGAGGTGGTATTATAAAGTTTTTCTGATCAGCCTTTATTTAAATTTAATTGCAAATAAAGAGCTTCACCTAAGCCTAAACTTCACTTTGCTGACATACAAATATGATATATTTCCTATTTCAACCATTTCATTATATAAGACTAGTTTAGTCAAATACTAAAATAATTAAAAATCCATATAATAAACTAAACACCAACATAGTGTTATACTTCCACATTAATATAATTGTAAACCAAGGTATCCAATCTCTTGCATTTTAGTATTTTCTGGAGATTCAATTGAGTCAAAGAAAAACTGTGCCACACTGATTCAGGCCTGATGTCATGGTATCAACTTCTGGATAGGACGCTATTTGATGTGGGCAGCAGGACTGCCAGGCCAAAGAGCAGGAGCCACCCCAATATAGAGGCCAAATTTTAGGAACCATTTCCTGACATCATTGATTATTTTAAGGAATTTAGTTTAGTCATCATCATTTTCTTAGGCAGTTAAATTTTCAATCTAAAGTTCCCAGTGTTGAATGAAATTTCCTGAGACATGTCTACAATTCCCCATTCACATAATCCCTCTCTTGGTTGTTTTGCTTCTTGGGTATTGTGAAACTTTACATTGCTTAAACCAGATCTTAACTACAAAAATTTTATGCTTGTGATCAACTTTGAGCTCAACTATTAGCCCCTGATATATAGCATATGTGCTTGAGATCCCATAATGTTAGACCCTATGGTTTACAAGTAAATAACACCCTTCCTTGATTCTTGTTTGTTTAATAAAAGCTTTATCCTGTCCCAAAACCCAGATTTATTGCTTTTCTACAGCATGATTGAGATAGGAAGCCTTGCTAGTGCCTAGAATGCTTACTACTTATATTGGTGGTGGCTTGGGTACATTGTCCATGTTACTATGTATAGCTTTTTGCTTGGTCTCCTAAAATGTTTATCTGATCTTCTCAGTTGTAATTCCTGCTATGAAGGATGTGTGTGCTACTGCTGGGTTGATGAAAAAGGCTATCTTGCCTGAAATCAATATGTGTTGTGTTCTGAGGCGCAGTGCAGACTCACAATGGGGAATCCTAACCTTAGGATTGGATTTGTACTAAGTCTTGGTTAGTTGCAGGGAAGATTATTAGATTACCTTGTGACCCTGAATGAATCATCTTTACTAGTTGTGGCTAGAGAGAGGCGCCAAAGTACTTGGAGACACAAAGACAAAAATGTGAATAGAACTTAACTTTTATTGGTGAATATGAAATGGAATATAGAGTGGTTGGCAATACCACAAAACAGTACCAGGACGGTAGGATCACTTGCCACAAGCATGAGTGGGGCAAGTGATTAGAGAAGAATCAAGAAACTGAACAATTGAATTTCCCAGTTTAGAAACAGACTAATTTTGAAGGGCAAAAGCAAAAGAGAGCAATTTGTCCTTGAAATCCCCCATCAAAGGCAAAATTAAAACAGTGTGAATAGTGGTATTCATAACATTGCCCCATTATAGATTGGCCTTAGGGGGGTAGTACTTGTAGAGGAACTTAGCATAAACTCAGGCAAATGAGAAACCACTAGAGAGGAGCTTCACAGTGTACTCTGACCCTTGTTTGAAGGTTACTTCTAAAGGCCCAACCCACAATGTATCTAGCTTGTGAGTGTGTCCTCCTACTCTATGCTGATATTAGAGAACATGATACCCAATGTTGAACTCAGGCAAGGGAGAGCCTCCAGCATTGTCAGGAGAGAGCTCAAGCATCTTGGTCTTATATGCAGAAGTATATGAAGTAGCCTGTATATCAATGATGCAGTTGACTAAGTCTTTGATGTGGGTGTCAGGGTTCATGGCCTTATCAGAGGAGAGTAGGGGGGGCCAAGAGCAACAGAGTGGTATCTTCATGACCATATAACATAGCAAAGAGGGAACACCCAGTGACACAGTGTTTTCTGATGCAATAGGCAAAGAGAGCAGCAGGTAAGTATTAATCACACTTGGCAGTATTGGAGTAAGTTATCTTCCTCATGATGGAAACCAAGGTTGAGTTAGCACGCTCTACAGCCCCGTTAGTTGAAGGGCTATAGGGGACAGAGAAAGACTGGTGAGATCCCAAGGCCTCGACAACAGAATTCACCAGCTTGGCATTGAATTTAGACCCATTTTCAGACAACAACACTTGGGGGCATCCATGGCAGTAGAATACATCTTGCAGAAGGAAGGCTGAAGTTGTCTTAGCAGTGATATCCTTAGTGGGGCAAGCTTCTACCCATTTGCTGAAATGATCAACCACAATCAGGATGAAGCTGCAGCCTGAGAAAGAGCAAGGTAGAGGCCCTACAGCATCAATACTGACAGTGTGAAAGGCGTGCTGTGGAGGGAATAGTTTGAACCCGTGAGAGGCAGCTCAAAGTTGTTGGAGTTGACAGTCATGACAACTGGCAATGACATCTGGAATCATCAGGCAGAGTTTCTCTCAGAAGTAATTCTTCTGGAGCCAGTCATAGGTCTTGGCAATGCCTCCATGTCCAGTCTCCTTATGAGCTTGGAGTACCAACAAGAGGCAGAGGCTAGGGCATAGTAGGGCAGGTATTGATCATGAACCTTTTTGAAGAGCTGGTTGTCACAAATGAGATTATTCTCAGATAGTTTAGACAGAGCATTTCAAACCTCTTCAGTCTCTTTTTCCCAAGAAGAAGTTTACCCAATCAGTTCATATAATCAATAAGCTTCAGCAGGTTGTAGGGCAAGAATAGGCATTCTGGACAATCCATTAGCAGTTTGGTGTTGTATCCTAGAGCAGTGGAGCACTGTGAAGCCGTAGCCCTGAAAGCAAAGGGCCCATCTAGCTAGACGTCCTTCTGGTTCTTTGAGCTGCTGCAGCCACTTGAGAAAGGCATGGTCAGTGACCACAGTGAAATGGGTGCCATAAACGTAATGACAGAATTTTTTATCACATTTAGTACGGCAAGGCATTCTTTCTCCGTGACACTATAGTTATTCTCATGTTTGTTGAGGACACAAGAAGTATACACTACAGGGTGATCCACTCCTTCATCATCTAGTTGAGACAGGATGGCCCCAATAGCTAGGTTGCTAGCATCTTTGTAGAGGATGAATTCCTTATTGTAGTCAGGATAAACCAAGATGGGAGCCTCTTTGAGTTTTTGCTTAAGAGTCTCAAAGGCCTGTAGCTGACTAGTAGTTCATTCAAAGGGGACATTGCGTAACAGTTGAACCAGAGGTTCACTAGTGTTGGAAAAATCAGGGATAAACTGTCTGTAATAACCCATCATACCCAGAAAGACTTGAACTTCACGCAGGTTGGTGGGTGAAAGCATTTTGTCAATGGCCTCAACCTTCTTGGTCATAGTACAGATCCCAGTCTGGGTCACCTCATGGCCCAAGAATTCAAGATGTTCCTTGAAGAAAGCACACTTTAATGGTTTTAGTTTGAGGCCAGCTTCCCAAATCTTTAGGAACACTTCCTTTAGGTGGACCAGGTGATCAGTAAAGGTAGCGCTGAAAAGCATTATATCATCCAAGTACACCAGGACACATGAGAGCTTCAGATCACAAATGATGGAGTTTATGGCCCATTGAAAGGTAGCAGGGGCGTTGCATAGTCCCTGAGGCATACAAGTAGGCTCAAATAGCCCTTCAGAGATGATAAGCACAGCTTTTTGCCTATCTTCCAGAGATAAGTCAACTTTTCAGTAACCAGAGGCCAAATCCATAGCTGAGAAGAACTTGGAGCCTCCAAGGCGGCATAGTGCATTGTTGATACCCAACAAGGGGTAAGAAACCTTCTTGATTAAGGAGTTTAATCATCAATAGTCCATCAAAATGTGGTGACCTCAATCTTTCTTTTTCAAGATGAGCAAAAGGGAGGCCCATGGACTTTAGGAAGGAGCAAGTAGCTCAGAGTCTAAGAGTTACTTGAGTTCCTTAGACACCTGGGAATCTTCTACTTAACTACGGCAATAAGGTTTAGCTCAGAAGGGGGGAGCATCACCAGTATCAATTTTATGAATAACTCCTTTAGCTAGGCCATAATCAGTGCTTTCTTTAGAAAAGATATCTGAAAAACAATCTATCAGGTCAAGCACCTCTTTCTGTTGGACTAGGGATAGTTGCAGGAAATCCTTATTGGTGAAAAGAGATAGGACCTGTGGCTTGTCTTCAGGTAAGTTGAAGTCCTGGAAGGTACCAAAGGGATGTAGGGATAGCACATAGGAGCATTCAGCAACTCACAGTAGTAAAAAAAACTGGCCTCTAGACACATGCATGGGGAGAGCTATTAAGTTGGCTACCAACAACTGGACAGGATCTTTGTGAGAGACATCTAAGATCCCGGGGCAGAGGTAGGGTTTGTTGCAGCCTAGCAAGGGAGGAGAGTATAGCTCTAGGAAAGTGCGCTCGGACAATTTGTAGGATATTTGAGAGCCATGGGTCATAGTCACGGCAGAAGTGGCAAGGAGAGAAATACCTTCAGATGCAGAACAGGCCATAGAAGGACACTTCATGTTATGCAAGTGGGTACGGTACTTTAGCGTGAAGACACCAGTGAGGTACTCTAAGGCACACGTCTTGAGGCGCTTTCCAGGAACTTTGACAGGCTCCTCAAAGATTAGAGAAACTCCATACCCTAAAATGGAGAGATAGTAGTCTTTTAAGTTGATGATCTCATTATACTCCCTAAGAAATTGGGTACCAACTGGAAGATTGCACTCTCATTCTCCAGGACCACAGCAGGTGCAGCTAATAGTAGCTTGCCAAACCGCATAGGGAGGGCAGAGTATGCCCCTATAGCATAATTTATGAACAACCCAGCTGTACCATAAGACTAGTGTTAATTGAGGTCAAGGACAAGTTTAAGCTTCTTGACAAGCTTCAAAGAAACAACATTAACAGGAGATCCCGTGTCCAAGACAGCCTTAATCTTCACCTTTTGGATGGATATCTCTACACAAGTAATAGTACAGCCAAAGGGTGAGAGGACAGCCAGGATATCTTGGGCTTCTGCTAGCTCCTTGTCCTACCTCTCAATCATGCATCTCAATCCTGGAAACTCCTTGTAGACAGTCTGAATAGGAAGAAAGACTGAATCATTCCTGAAAACAGTGTCAGCTACTTCAGCAGCTTCTTCAGAGGATTCTACAAGTACAGGAGACCTCTTAGCTTGTGTGAGGTAAGGGCAAGAGACAATCTCTTTGGCTTCAGGCAGTGGCTTGGAAGTTGTTGTAGCTTTCCCAGAGTGTAGCTTTTGAGGGACTGCAATGGTTTCAGGGACAGCTATAACTGAATATCCATAAGCATTGTAATCATCAATGTCTGAATTGTCCATATAAGAGTCATCAGAAATATCATGGAGTAGTAGCAGAATGGGAGGTGCTTTGGTGCAGAAGGCTTAGAGTCTGCTACAGAAAGAGGAATTGAAGGAGACTGGGAATAATTGTCAACCAAGAGCGCCTCTGCCTCTAGGTTGACTGTTCTTTTCCTGCCTGCTCCTTGGGGTTGGTACCTTCATCTCAAGGATTGGTACAGACTCAACAGTGGTGACCATTCTGATTGCAGTTATGGCAACCTTGACGTCTAGGAGGGTTCTGAGAGTTCATAGTGAGGATGTGTGGGCCACAGGAAGAAGAACCAGAGTTTGATGCAGTTTGATTCTTGGGTACAACAGCTTGAGAGTGGGTCAAGTGCATATCCTGCAGCAATGTCTTTATGCTCTTCATTGAGGATAGCATGGCCTTGTGAGTTTTGAAATGGAGGCACAGAAGCTGATTAACTTTGAGAGCTTGAGCGCAGGACATGTAAGCTTCATAGGCTGTCAACTGTAAACTAGTTATCAACTGCTGTCCTTCTATGTAGAGTCTGTCCACAAATTCAGCCAGTGTCTCTTTGGGTTTGAAGGCAATGTGCATAAAAGCATACTTCTTTACTTCCAAACTGAGGTCACCACCAAACTCATCAATCAAAAACTGCTTCATATCTTCCCAAGTCTCAATTGTGGGCAGCTCTGGCACCACCACCTCCTGAAAGATGAGGTGCAAACAGGTTAGAATGTGCTCTTTCTTAACCTCATTAGAGGCCTATCACATGGAAGTTTTGTAGATGGTCAAGAATGCTGCAATGGTGGATGTTTTAGGGCCAAAGACTTGCTTGAAGGTAGGTTTGAAGTGTGCTTTGGTGGTAGGGCCACCATTGTTGCTATCAAGCACATCTATACACGGGGAGAATTCAGCCTCAGATTCCAAAGGGGGCTGTCGTGCCCACAACTGGCAAACACTCTCTTTGAGGTAGTCAAGGTCTCAGAGGTGCGCACACCTGCATTATTGGCCAGGTTGATCTGTTGTTTGGTAACATCTAAGTGTTGACCATGCATGGTTACCACATTAGAAAACTTAGCCAATCAGGAGGTCAGAGAAGGTCCCACTGAGAGTCGAGGGGTGAACCTGTCATTCACTGAGTTGATTAACTCACTCATTTCTTGATCATCCTTGTCAATACTAGAGTGATCCCACTTCAACTGGTCCACCTCATTGGCTAGAGCAACCAACTCTCTAGCACATTGAATTTGGGGGTTCCCTGGAAGTCCAGGGGAGCAGTCATCTCCGTTGACAACCTCAATTGGGCTAGCAGCAGTCGCCATAATCTCACACAGGGCGGCAACTTCTTGCTGTAGCTAGCAACTTGGGCAGTTAACTCAAGCAACTGAGGGTCAGGCTATGGCATGTCTGCTGGGCGTTCTTGGCTACAAGTGGATGCACATAGTTCTCAAACGGCGTTATATAGTTTCTGTTCTCTATCCATCAGATTGTCAGATGGGGGAGAAGGAGGAACATCTGGTTTGGGTGTAGACAACTCATTCACTTGGGCTTGAAGTTTGGCAATGGTAGAAGCTGTGGTAGCCCTTTCTTGACCAAACTCTTCATTGTAATTGCAGAGACCTCTAGCAGCGTGATCTGCTACTTGTTGTAATTGGTCAAAAGGATATTTACTAAACGCATTGAGTTGATGTACAAGTTGTTTGGAGTCTGAGAGGTAGGCATTCAGGGTGGAGTCTACTTGAGTTTACCAAGGCTGTTAAATTTGTGAAACTCATGTAGATGTTCCCTGACTTACTCAGGTATGAACTGGTGCATTTGCTCTATAGAAGTAACCAAGAAAGCCTGGGAAGTGATGGAGTTACGTTGGTTATTGGATACCAAGGAAAACAGGGAGTGAATCCACTGCTGGTAAGCAGCAAACTGATCTCAGTGATGAGTGACAGTGGCTTGAAGAGAAAAAATCTTATGGACATGAAGCCCCAACACCATTTGGTGATGGGCTAAGGCAGACTTCACAAAGGATGACAATAGATGTTCAGAGGAACCAGCCTCTGCAAGGAGATGTTGTGGAAACTGCGGGGCAACAATCAGTTTGTAGTGTTCTGCCAATTGAACTGTAACTGAAGGTGAGGGATGGTCCCATTGAGGGCTATTCCAAGTGCTATGGTCATGACTTGTTCTATGTCAGGGGTTCTCATGGGATATGCTACTAGACAAGGACCATTTCTGAGGTTCAATACAGTGGGGATGGTAGGCAGGTCTGTGATGTCTTTATCAATAGGAGGACTGGTGATTTCAGGTGAAGTTGGCTCTTGTATGGGAGAAGGCAAAGGGCCTGAAAATGTGGATGTGAAAGGGATAACCAAGGGGCTTACAGTCCCTGTAGTGAGCACCATTTTTTTGTGTTCTGAGGAGCACACATACACACAACAGGGAATACCAACCTTAGGATTGTATTCTTACTAAGTCTCAATTAGTTTCAGGGAAGGTTATTAGATTACCTTGTGGCCCTGAATGAATAATCTCTACTGGTTGTGGCTAAAGAGAGATGTCAAAGTACTTGGAGACTCAAAGACAAAAATGTGAATATAACTTAATTTATATTGGTGAATATGAAATGGAATATATAGTGATTGGTGATACCACAAAACAGCACCAGGATAGTAGGATCACTCGCCACAAGCATGACTGGGGCAAGTGAGTAGCGCATAATCAGGAAACTGAACAATTGAATTTCCCAGTTCAGAAACAGACTCATTTCAAAGGGTGAAAGCAAAAGAGAGTGATCCATCCTCAAAATAACCCATCGAAAGCAAAATTGAAACAGTGTGAATAGCAGCATTCACAACAATATACAATACTGGATGAAGTGCAGAGACCTGATAATTGATAATTGGGTCCCTGACACCAACTTGATCATGTAGGAAAGAGATTGGCCAAGTAGAGACCAAGAGTCTTAATTGGTAACTATGGAGTTCACCAAACCTGTCAGAGAATTATGATTACTCCAAAAAGCTGGGTGGAAGTGAAATCAGAGGCAACAACAGAATATTATGGGCAGTCAGGCCACAGGGTCAGGGGGTCATGGGTACTAGGTAGGCAGATATATAATTGTACCTATTTCAGAAGAGTCTGGGCTGCACAGTATACCAAGTTAATTTGTGCTTTAAGGATTCTGGTTTTCTAATTCTTACCAAGGGGTTGGCAATAAATATGTTTTCTAGGGTTAATTCAGAGTAAGCTGGATTTTGTGGGTATTTGGTTAAATGAACAGGTCCAAAGAGTGCTCCTGATGGACAGAATAACATGAGCAGAGGGGCTGTGGGATTGGTAGAAGGACTGGCAGGGGCCTGGGAGCCTACAGGAATGGTATGTAGATGGTAGAAAACTAGAACAAAATAAAGCTGAATCTAAGTGAACCAAAGATTTATTTATTTTATAATCAGAATGATGATAATACCATTTACAAAGTTGCCAGATAATTTATACAATAGTTTTAAAAGCTATGGGGATAAGCAAAAACAATCCAGATTTAAACAAAATGAACTCAGATTTAAACAAAATTAAAAATAAATGAATTTATATTGATTTACAATAGACTTGGGCTCATTTCAATTTTGCTTAAATCTGAATTCATTTTGTTTGTCACCATAGATTTTAAAACTACTGTACCATCATTTCTGGTTTCTTCAGTAATTATGGGATTTTAGTCCTTGGGTAATCTAACATTGGAAAACTGGTTCATATGCTTGTCTTCAGGTTTGAATAGCTCTTGATTGGTGAGTATTGGTGAATAGACACAGAGGGCTTTCAATTTCCTAACTTTGTTCTCAAGATCACGTGGCCTGGCCAAATGCATCTTAGCCTTCACACTGAGAATTGATCCTGGCTGGCACTTATTAGGGGTGTAAATTTGGATTTCACTGGAATCTCTTTTTGACAGGAAACTACTTATGCGTAGGTCTGGGTCTTTTAGGGGTTTGTCCTTAGCTACAAACCTTTCTGGTATTGTCAAATCTCTTTGACTTTGTAGACTTCTTATTGAACAACCCACAGATTTGGGCTCAAAAAATGTGGATGTCTGGGCCTTAGCCCTCTGGGCTAAGGGCTGCAGAGTATGGGGACCAGAGTGCCCTATGTTGATTGGATGTAAACTATCCATCACAGTAAAAGCAACATGGATCCATTAATCTTGGTTAAAAATAGGCTGACTAGTACTCTCGCCCTGGATGAGAGATAGGTTGGTCAATTATCCCTTAGTTGTATGAATAACCAAGTAGTAATTATGATCAACTGATCAGAAGTTAATATGGGCTAAGATTGCAAAGGGATCAGAATTGGACAGGTGGATCTGGCGCTGTGGCAACAATCTAATACCACTTTCCTATAGAACTCTTATAATTGATAACAAGTAAGGGATTGATTATTATATATATTATATATTACTATACACACTAAGTTTAGAGATTACTCAACTTAGTCTTTGATACTATTATAAGTCGTGATACGAGTTAGTGAGATACAACTACAAACAATCCACTTCCGCCAAGTCACGACACAGGGTTTAATCCCTGCTTTTGACTTTAGTTTAATATTAGAAGTGAAATGTCATTTGTGACATCTGAACTGAAATCATCCTCAGCATTTAAATAAATTTAAAATATTGGTTGGCATCAGCCAATGAAGTTGAAGTATGGTGGAGTTAGAAATGATTGGAATGCATTCTTTGATCAATTGGATTTGGCACAAGTGTGGAGTCAATCCCTTTGGAGTCAGATGATCGAGGCCAAGTTGGTTGAAACTGAGTTACTTGGGGGCTCAACGTTTTCGAGGGCTGATAAGGCCTTCAAATCGGCTATGGCAAGTTCCAATCAAGGCAGGTCGTATTTGGTGGAGAATCAAGGATTGGGTGGTGTCTTAGGGTTCCCTGGATGTAACACTATTCCGGCAATTCCTTAATCATATACTTTTAGCTCTCCGCTGTACAACAATTTATTTCATGATCTGCATATGAACCTACATTGCATTTTGCATTTGATTACTTAAATATTCTTGTAGCAACTACTCCATCTAAGTGAAGCTTCTATATTCATATTTATCGTTTCAAATAACGTCAAGGACTTATTATGAACTATTTTCCTGTTCAATTCCCAAATTGGGAAACCCGCCAGTTTCCTAACCCACTGCTCAAAAAAAGCCTAAGACGTTTGGGAGGAAACATACATTTTTCACACCCAATCAGAACTATTTGCAGTAAGAAAAGGACATTCTTATTGGACCCCGCGACAGTAGAGAGAAGTTAATGAAGAGTGGATATTAACGAGTATATATTGCTTGTGATTGGATTAAGATTGATATGAATAATAAAGAGCTTGGTACTCTGCTTGAACAGCTGAATCTTTCGCTGAACCTGGCTTCTGTGGTGTGTGGGCTGGTTGTGGTTGCGGTGATCTTTGGTTGCATGTGCGTGTCTTATGAAATCATGGACCGCGTATCAATCAGGTTTACGCTTGCCATCTCCATTGTTGATGTTCTCAAAGCCTTGTCAATTATGCTCTATATAAAGTATGGAGAAGATGGAGCTATCTGCTCTGCCATTTCATTTTCAATATACTACTTCACTTTAGCGTATCTATTTCTCAATGTGGCAGTGGTCCTTAACCTGCAACTTGTATTTGTCCGTGGCATCGTGTATGACAAGGAGTGGCTGTTGTGGGAAGTGTCCTTGGGTCTTCCTTTGCTGCTGCTTGCTCCTCCTCTATTTGCTGGAAAGTTTGGTATAACTTATGAGGGGGGTTTGTGTGAGATGCGAGATCCAGCATCCTATGAAACATCGGACTATCTCTTCTCTTGCTTTATTGCTTGGGGCTTTCTTGCCATAATATATTGTACGATTGCTGTTGCAATGGTCAACATACAATTGTACAAGAAGAAGACTGTGATTGACAGTATCATTGAAACAAAGCACAATGTCAATGTAGATATTTTGAGTAACAATCTTGTGCTCAAGAAAAAAATACTCAAGCTGATCAATCGAGTGTAAGTTTAAAATAAATATTTATTACTGATGTTTAGATCGCTGTATTGCATTATCCCTATTATCACTCAGCTGTGGTATCTGATTCTGTGCCCTATAAGCTACCTTGTCGAGGAGATCCCCGTCACGCTTCGTTTCCTTTCCGTTGTTGGCACTGATGTGCCAGGGATTTTCAACCTGGCCATCCTTCTCTTGGACCCTGCCTTTGCTGCTGCATTTGAAGCTATCCTCAGGAAGCTAAACATCAAAGTCCCACGCTTCCTGGACTCTCGCCTGCCAACGGAGAAGCTTCCTCCACCCCGCCCCCTGCTTGATCCAGTCTTGCCTGAAGAAATAGACGAAGTCGGATACTTTGTTCCCATGCGTCGTATCTCGCCTACCGTTCATTCCATCACCCCCGAGCCATCCAAACGCTGCTTTCTAAGCAATCTCCTTTCCTGCTTTAGGCCCCATCCCCTCAAGGACGATTCCAACCTACATATGGAAACCTCACAAATGTCACTATTGAACCCCACCCCATCCGACTACCGATACACCCACGAAGTCTCTAGCTTCATCAAGCGCATTATTTAAATACTTATTTTCCTGCTACCATCACCATTCCATTCGCACCTTGTAGAAGGGATCCACAAAAGTGCTTCCATTATTTTGCTATTACGAACTTAATGTATTGGAAAATGGACGTTTTTATAAGGCGATATGACTTAGCTTTGGGTTGGTAGATATATGTTTAACAAGCAAGTGTGAGATAAAAAAGTTTTGCATGACCTTGGATGTATTGATGATAAACTTGAATAAAAACTGGGCCTGGATCTCCTTCCAGGATATTTGTTAAATAGATTAAGCTGATGCTTGACCAATTAGATGAAGAGTAAGTATTTGCGGGGTGAACCTGATTGATGAATCACAGTCTAATCGGTGCGCATCTAGTACTCCCCGTGATGGCCTGCAGCCATTCGTCAATCTTGTAACCCATGACGTCATCATGACTCGTACCCCGGCCAGCTAAACTCGGGCAGCGCCATTTCAAATAACATCATCTCTCCCACAAAAGTTCCAAGAATCCACTTACAAAAAGCTACAACACCCACCCCAAGACTTTCTAGAACTGATTCCAAGCAATAGAAAGCCCATTATTATTTACAGGTCTTCCATAATCATCAAATTGCAATGGAAAACGTTAAAAAACTATCTCTCGGTATTTTAAAATTGAGGTTGATCCCTGTTGGAGATTCCGATAGTTCCAAGTTATGTGACAAACAGGGGCCTGGGACCACTGAGCGGTGCAGGTGTTTGGGAGGATAGACTAGGCAAAGACCCATACCACATAAATGATGATCAGTATCAAAAGTCCTCAAGCCAAAGTGGTTTTTGACCCTGAGAAACTATCCATGATGGTTATTATGATTGTAACAGCGGTACCAAAATTTGGAAAAATTTTAATTCCAGCATTTCTCCGAATACTGGAAGACATAATCTTCATAATAAATCTTTGATTTTCCAAAATTTAGTAAATCAAAATGATAAAATATTTTTTGTGGAAATCTAAATTTTACTAGGGGTTTTACTATGTTGCCTTATTTGAGCCATTAGAAAACCAAGATAGCTCTATAAGAGTTTATATGGTAGGTTATATGAGTCAGGATTTGAAAAAGTCTATAGTGTAATTGGGCTGGCTAGAAAAAACAATGGGAAAAAGGAAACAGTTATCTAATAAAGGATTTTAAGATCCAACTTTGTGAGTTTGGTTTGTTACATTATCTAGTAAACCCATTGGCTCAGGAATTGACTCAACCCAACTACCAACCCTGTCTGAGGCAATCCGTGAAGCTGGTACTAACTATCTAAGCAACAAAGTTCTAAACCAAATAACATCTTCTAGAACTTCATCATATGTTTCAACCCCAGGGGTAACAACTACAAATGCACTGATTTCAGCAGAACAGTTATCTTTTGAAATCCCTTTATCCACTACTGCAGCGAATATCAAGGATACCCCTAGGTATCCTTTAAAATCCTGCCAGCCTGCTAAGGTCATAAATATCCCTTCTTTTATCAACCATTAAATGTATATTTCTTGCTTCAATCTTAAAACCATACTGTAAATTCAGAACCTAAACGTAAAAGTGTGGGATTTTCAAATCCTTGGTCCAAATTTAAAATCAAATTTGCGGGATGGCCTCTTTTAATTAAATTGAATCCTTTGTATTTTTATTTGAATATTTAAAAATGTGGGATTTTCAAATCCTTGGTCCAAATTTAAAATCAAATTTGCATGATGGCTTCTTTTAATTAAATTGAATCCTTTTTACAGTAGTTTTAAAAGCTATGGCAACAAGCAAAAACACTTCAGATTTAAACAAAATCCAACTCTCAGGTTAAAATATACATTCTGTTAACAGGGTTTATTGGCGTTAATGGGTGAAATAGGTCAACACAGCAACAAAGGGCTCATATGCAAAGCAAAACCATCCAAAATACAATCCAAAATACATTGATTCACAAACAAAATGGTGTGAGTTGACTTTTGGTGTACATATGTTTACTATGTGAATTGGTGACAAAATACACCCAAGCGTGGTGTGTCAAAACTCAATCCAAAAACAAAACACAATAGCAACTCACTATGTAAACAAAATCACTCACTCAGTTTGTGTAATGGGTTGTAATCAAGAATCATACCAAGGTATATAAAATAAGACACAAGATCTGAAACAAAAATTTAAAAAAAATTGTGTTGGGTGCTTAATCTGGCGTAAAATATGGGAAAATGGGTGGAAATTATTTTGGGTATTCTAAAATGGGAGTGGTAAAACCAAAAACAACTAACTAAGAAATAAAAATCTATAATTGGGATATTGGGTGGGAAAAAATATTAATTGAATATCCATAAACAGATAAAAGCAAAATTAAAAATAAGGAGTAACTTAATTAAGTTTTATTTAATATTTTATTAAATTCTCAAAATGGAAGGAACACAGCAACAGACCACCATTGCACCTGTTGTGCGCTGCGGTCGCGGTTGCCCCTGCGGGTCAAAGAATAGACTTAGTGCAACACAAGTGCCTACTCAGGAGGGAGGCGGAAGAGGAGAGTTCCATAGTGACGCTGCACTGACACAGCCGGTTCAAGGAGCACAAGCTGATAGGGTGCAGAGCATAAACCCTTGGGTCCCAAAGCAGACCCGGAAGCCCACCAAGGTTACCTTTACCAAGAAAGTTAGAGACAAGGAGGTAGAACTTACTTTGTATGTGTTCAATGTTGTGTATCAGCAAGAGTCGGTCCCATCAGCCATGCTGGAGAAGGTGAAGCCTGTACTTGATACTAGCTACAAGCCCTACATCAGTGATGGTAATCAGGAGGAGGACAAGGAGCCCAATTTCTACCAAACCAATGAGGGACAGTTAGTACTAAAGAAAATTGCTGTGTTTTACACCAAGGTGCCCATGCCCTGTGTTGTGCCCAACGCCAACGAGCTAATCCCCACTACTAAAAAGCCCGCTCACAAGCACATTCCTGACATTAAACGCATCATCCTTCTCCGGCTCATGCGGGAATCTGGTGATTACAAGGCGGCTGCGGCTCTTGTTGGGGTGGATCCCAAGTACGCCTCGCAGACCTTCAACAAGTTCATTGATACTGGCCAAGTCTTTACCGCGGAGAAATCCTTGTGTTTCTTCCATGCTCACCAAGGAGCACAAATGGGCAATCTGCCATTGGATAACCCAAGATTGCCATCTTGAACTTTCAAATATACAGGCCATGGTCAAGTCCGCTTTTGGGGTTGAGGCCTCAATTTCCTTCTATTATTATTTGGTCAAGGGAATGTGCTTTTCCTGGAAAAAGCTTGGGGTATCCCCCTACAATTGGAACAGCCCAGCCAATATTGAGGCCCAGAAAAATTACGCTGAGGCATACACTGCCCTCAAAGCCAAGGGGACGGTGAAATTCTATTATATCAACAAATCAGCATTTGCCTTGTTGATGTGCAATGAGTATGGGTATGTCCCCAAAGGCTCCAATGACGGGATGGCTTGGCATGCTGCAGTCTGCGCCACAGCATACTCAATGGTGGCTCTCCTCAGTCCAAAGGGGGTTGAGCTTTATCAAATGATATTAGGTTCTCACAACAGCTGTACCTTCTTGTATTCCTCTGATTGGTCCAGGAGCACCTTAGGCGCACGAGCCCGGGCTTCACCAACGTAATTGTATTGGACAATGTTGGTCTCCACAAGGTGGCTGACATTCTCAAGGAATTCCAAATGATTGACACAAGCATTGCAGTGGGCCCCCAGCAATTGGCCACGGCAAATTTACGCCTTCTCTTTCTCCCAGCTTATTTGCCCTTCCTAATTCCCATTGAGGAAGTCTTTGGGTGGCTCAAGCAAGTTGTCAAGCAAGGAACCCCAACTGGGACCAAGGATCTCTTTAATTTGCTGCAGGCCGGGATCCACACCCTCCCAGCTGAGACCGTGGCCAAATTCTATGGCCACACTGATTTGTTCATCCCCATGTGCCTAGCCAAACAGCCAATCAATTAAAGGCTTAGTGTGTCCAACTTTTTTTATATTCTCTAATTTACTATTCAAGATTTATTGATTATCATTTTATATTTAGATGTTTCCACGCCCACAATCACATTCAGAAGATCCATCAATAGATGTAAGTAATTTATTTTATTATATATTATTTAATATGTCATCTGAGGTTATCCCAAACGCTTGATACTGGATTATGTGAATACATTTATATCACTTTTTTCAAATAAATATAAAATAGTCTTATAAAAATTAAACATAAATTGTAAAGTTGAAATTTATTTTATTACCGTATTATTTAATAATTTTATGAAACCCATTTCTGCAATATATTTTGCAAATCTTGTTTGCTAAAATATTATTTAAAAATGATTTATAATATGAAAATATAGTAGAGTATAAATATATTTATTGATATGGAGATAAAATTAAGTGTACCTATAATGGGTTCAGCGGTATGTACCCACCCTGCGATGGAGGTGGCGCACAACCTCCACCGCCACACCGTGGATGGTGGATACACCCATATTAAAGTATTTGCGCCTGCTGGTAAAAGGAAGGATGGTGAGGTGGGAATAGAGGAGCAGCTTTTCTGTTGGGGCTGCAAACCTGATGCCAGCCAGGACCAGGGCGTCTTGTATGATGTGATCCACTGAGTCATATCCAGGGGGACCTTCTTCCCGTCCAGTGAAAGCCTGGCCTTGTCAACCCCAATAAGGACCCTGTCTAGGTCCTCTACAGGCACGCCCATCCCAAAATAGAAAAGGAACCCCAGGTAAACAACCAGACGAAGTCTTTGCCCAGCAAACGCTTCTGTGAACTCGCACAATTTGTTGTATACAGCACTAATCTTCATCTCGTGCTTGGTTTTGGCAAAGGTCAGCTCCATAGCTGCAGGGACCCCCATCTTGTTGGCACTCCAGGCCAGCCTGAAGTCCGCCAGGAGGATTTATGTCTTCTTTACAGCTGTTGCATCTGCAATAGCCAATTTTGACACCACACACCCAAATTTCTCCAACAGGTAAGAGATGGTATGCTCCACCAGGAAGAAGAAGCAAGAAGCCACTGGAACCTGGCCCATCTCCAGTATATTCTTGAATGGGAGCGTTGCCAGGACGTCCCAAACAAGCACAATGGAGTTTACTGTGTAAACTCCACTGAGGTTAACTGGGTCCAGGCGGACCAGTTTTGCACCCTTGTAGGCAGTAACTGCCCACTCAGATGCCCCCTCACCATTCAAAAGCCCAGCCAATGCCTTCCTGGACATTGGGAATGTACCATGGATCCTGACTTCAAGCTCCCGCAAGACAGGGGGGACAGGAAAAGTTACCTTGCCACATGATTAGCATAGTTGGCATAGAAGGTGGGGGGACAAACGGGACCAGGACCCGGCGGAGTTCACCATCTATGTTTTCTAAAAAAAGGTAAGTATTTACAAATTTTTGTTAATTTTATTTTTTTATGTTACCTTTGTGTTTCCTCCTTGCTGGCGGCTTTGGCAGGTTTTGCCATTCTTGGCGCAAGCAATTGTGCAGGCAATTTGATATCCTCTGCCCTGGCATGCTTGGCAGGTTTGAGGTGGGCATACATCTCTGGGTCATCAACCTAGACAGACAGCGCAGAAAGATTGTATGCCTTGAACTGGAGGCCCTCAACCACAGTTTTTTGAATATTTAGTAAGCGCTCAATTGTCTTCTCTGGGGTGTCTGGCATTTTTGACATTAGTGCCTTTGCGGACACCTTGTCAATTTTGTCCCCAGTGGGGACGGCGGACTTTACTTTGGCTTTGACCTTGTGGTCAATGTCCTTTATTTTAGCAATCACCAAGTCAAGGTCCTTCAGAAGCTTTTCCAATTCTCTCATTGATTTTTTACTAACCTTTCCATATGTTTTTATAGCTTTTGCCCCAATAAATTCTGTATTATTTTGATACTGTTGCCTCTTTGTTTATTCCTTTTTATTTTCCCATTCACTAAATTATCTCATCTTTTTACCCATTGTGTGTGTTTTATGCTCATCTTGATATGTTTTGTTTGCTTTGTGTTGGCATTGTTTCCTTGATTACCATATTATTTTTTGGCGCTTGACATAGCCCCTTGTGAAAAAATTAACAACAATTTGGTGATCAGATAAATTTGAATTAGAAAATTATAGGTTAATTGTATTTAGATAAAGTTGTTACTGATCTAAATTCAAAACCTTAATGATAAAATTTAAGCCAATCAGGAGCCAAGTGATAAAGTGATTGTTGTGACATAAAGGGTCATTCAATAATTCTTTGATGCATGTGCGCTAATTAATATGATTGGCAGGATGTTTAGTCATTGTACGCCATTGCCGCTGTGGCAGGTTGTTGGTGGACTAGTGCTAACCCAGCAGCTGATTGGGCACTAGTCCATCAACAACTTGCTACAGCGGCAATGGCGTACAATGGCAAAACATCCAGCCAATCATATTAATTAGCGCACATGCATCAAAGAATTATTGAATGACCCTTTATGTCACAACAATCACTTTATCACTTGGCTCCTGATTGGCTTAAAGTTTATCATTAAGATTTTGAATTTGGATCAGTAACAACTTTATCTAAATACAATTAACCTATAAATTTCTAATTTAAATTCAGTTGATCACTAAATTGTTGTTAATATTTTCACAAGGGGATGTGTTTAAGTGCTAAAAATAACTGTGTTCAGGATCTAGATACACAACATAGTAAATATATGATTTTATAGAAATAAGCTGAACATAAAGAATATAGCCAACTATAAACAAAGAGAACACAAACAATTGAAATTCAAAATAAAGATAACATAAATAGAAATTTTTTGGAACCAAGGGGTTTATTGAGGCGGGGAAGAGTGATGCCTAGTAGGCAGAATGGCGCAGAAAGGAAGACGTAGAGGCAGTGCTGGCCTGGGGGGTCTGGGATTGGATGGGTTGGGTTTGCGGGTGGGGGGTGTTGGTGGCGGGGGTGGAGGCAGGAGGATTGTGCATGATGGCCGCCATATACCGCTCATTGTACTCCTCATCAGTCATTGGCTGGATGGGCTGGTAGGTGGCTGTGGCACAGGGTGGGAGGCGCTTATCCTTGCGTGATTGGTTGCCCATGTTCACATGGAAAACCATTTGTGCAAAAAGTCAGCCACCATTTGGTGACCAAAGAGAAAATTGTGATCAAGGACCCCAAGATAGAGGTTGTTGAAAGCCTGAGGGTGGCGCTCCTGGAGTGTATCTCTAATATTAAAGAACATAATATCTGCCAGATGGATGTCTTCATGGCCAGCTGGGTACAAAGAGGTCTGGTGCCCGCTTTCCTGGATGGCCTTGAGAGCGGTGGAGCTACCCTCCATCTGGTGGCTCAAGAAAACTTGGTTTTGGAATTTGAGCCATCCCAGGAGTTGAGTAATCCACCAAGAATGTGGCTGTATGAGTAGCCATCAATGAAATTTGGGCTTGTCCAATAGTAGACAAAACCCTTGGCTGAAACAGTCAGAAATGCACCAATGAATGTCCCCTTCTTGACCTTCTTCCTTCCATTCTTGGTGGCGGCTTTTCCTTGCTCACCAAAATTGTCAAATGCAATTGATAACTTGTAGTACAAGACAAACATGATGTCATCTGTTGGACTTGTCAGGCATCAGACCAGGAGTGATTCAATGGCAGTGTCATACAGGGAATCCTCAGCGCCATCCCATTGGTTGCTAGCAAAATGTGTAAGAACCCTAATTGAAGTCACTTTTCTGTGCATCCAGAGCTGCACCATGCGCTCAGACACCTGAATGCCATGGTGCGCAAGTTGCTTCTGGACCTGGGTCAAGGGAAGCTTGGGGTCCCACTGGAGGAGGTCAAGCATTATTGGGTATGCCTCATTGATCTGGGACTCTGTGGCCTTCTTTGGCTTCTTGGCTGTCCCAATCAAATTTCCCTTATTCATCAGATTGTTGAATTCCCGCATGACAGTAGCCCGGATGAATTATAATTGGCTGGCTATCTGATCCCAGGACAGACCCTGCATGTTGAGTGCCATAATTTCCTGAAGAATTTGGGCAGTGATTATTCTGTGTTTGGGGCGCTGGGCAGCGGGAGCTGAAGCCTGATTGGCTGAGGGGGGCAGTTTGGGCGGTGGCGGGAAGTTGGTCTGAATCAAGGTTGCAATCCTGATTAGTTGTTTG
Source organism: Entomophthora muscae (assembly GCA_014839935.2). Lineage (NCBI taxonomy): Eukaryota > Fungi > Entomophthoromycota > Entomophthoromycetes > Entomophthorales > Entomophthoraceae > Entomophthora > Entomophthora muscae. The sequence goes on from QTSX02004274.1 coordinate 116,785, forward strand.
ATGGGCAGTTTGTGCGGGGGTAGGTACGGGAGCAAGGGCAGAGCTAGACGCTAAGTGACTCTCAAACAAGTCAAAGCCATATGGGTCAGGGGACAGTAACAGGTCAGCTTCCTCATTACCTGCCTCAAAGGCTTGGGTGTAAACGGGTGCCTCCACGTTCTGAGCCTCGCCTCCATTGAAGCTGGTCTGGATGCTGCTGGCTTGGCTACTTGTGCCGTTGAAGATATTGCTAGTAAAAGCCATATTGTAAAAAAACCTAGGATAAAATCACTAAAAGTAGAAATTTTAAAATTTAATGATTTATTTTTATTGTAATCTCAAGTCCATATTTGGATGGTTCTCAAAACCATTCCATACAAATCTGGAGCCATGAAAATGAATAAAATGTCTCTGTTTCTAAATTGGATAGCTGTTGATTGGCTATTAAACTGTTATTTTTCTATTTTAGGCTGCTCATACTACACATCTTGTGTGAGTTCATTTTGTTTTGTGCTTGTGGAATCTTGCTTCTAGATTGCTCAAATTTTGTTTCATTTTGGTCCTTCTGTTGGTGCCTCATATGAATCCTGCTTGGATTATAATATACTCTGGAATAACATCCATACATTTCACTTTTTGTGTCAGTTCATTTTTTTTGTGGTTTGAACTACACTGCTTGATGTTTGCTTTAATATTGTATAATGGGTTAGTGAAATTTTGTTTTTGGTTTGACAGTTCATTTATTAACCAAGAATATTTAAATTAATTGAATCCTGAATCTCAGGCAAGTTGTATTTTGTTTAAATCTGAAATCAGTTTGTTTAAATCTGAAGTATTTTTGCTTGTCGCCGTAGCTTTTAAAACTACTGTATTTTTATTTGAATATTTAAAAATGTGGGATTTTCAAATCCTTGGTCCAAATTTAAAATCAAATTTGCGGGATGGCCTCTTTTAATTAAATTGAATCCTTTGTATTTTTATTTGAATATTTAAAAATGCGGGAACTCATAGACACTTTGCAAATTTCAAGTCAGACTGGACATTTCCAATGGACAAAATGAATTAACTGGAATCAGATTTGAAGTGTTCAAATCCATCACCCATTTTCATTAAGTTTACTATTTTTTTTGGAATTGCGGGATTGTCAAGTCCATGAACCAAATTTCAAATCATAAATGAATGCCACTAGTAAACTTAAATAATAATTGCGGGATTTGGAATCCATAATGAATGTACAGTAAGAAACTAGTCAAATCAGTCCAAATCAAGAAGCTCTACTCTGGATAAAGTCAAATGAAAAATTCAATCTCAATAGCCATGTTTAGATATGAAATTAAGTGAAATGTAAAATTGTCTAAACTGGAAATGATGCAATATTCTGCACTCTAAATCACTAATATAGCCACCACAAACTCATATAATGCTATATGAGCCACCCTCCTGATGGTGCAGAAATTTTTTAAAAGTTTTTTGGCCTTGGCTATGGCAGGGGCCAAACAAACTTTCTTTTGAAGAAGGAAATAAGGAGAGGCAGGAAAGATAAACCATCAGCTTACATCAAAATGTGTTAATGTATTGCTATTAAGGATGCTTGATTACAGTAGATTTTAGAAAACACTAATAATAAAATAGAATTATATATTATAACCTATTTTTATTAAGTTGTCTTTTTCTTGGTGTGTTGATAGTTTATTTACTGTTGATAATGTGCTTTCATTTAATTGGATAGTTTCACCTCCAGTTGCCTTGGAAATAGGAAATCAAGTTGCCTCTGCAACCACAGCTGGTCTTGCAGAGGCAACTTGATTTTCTATTGCCAAGGCAACTGGAGGTGAAACTATCCAATTAAATGAAAGCACATTATCAACAGTAAATAAACTATCAACACACCAAGGAAAAGACAACTTGATAAAAATAGACAGTAATCTATAAATATAGTTTATTATCAGTGTTCTCTAAAATCTACTGTAATCAAGCATCTAAATTTTAGCTGTCCTAAAATGGAATATGGTGATATTTGAGAATGCCTATGATTCCTAAAAGAATTAGCAAAAGTACACTCTAGATCCTTTAGTATCCTTTTTGAGACACCCATAAATTATATTCGTTTCAAATTCACCTCATTTTTTATTTGAAATTTGGTTCTTGGATTTGACAATCCCGCAATTTCAGATTTTTTAATTTTTCCATGATGTCTATGATTTGCTAGACTTACAGGAATTACCAAATTGTACATTAGAATCACATATTTTTTTTCTTGTATCCTAAATTTGCTTGTTCTGTTTGTCTTCAGTTTGTTGAGTTATCTGCTCAAGGGATTTGAAATCTGCCAATTTAAATAAATCAAAAAAAGTCAAACTAAATATTTGATTTTTTTAAATATTTTATTTTTCACTCAGCTGAGTTGCCTGCAAATGTGATTTGAAATTCAGACCAAGGATTTGACAATCCTGCATTTTTATGTCTAGGTTTTGAATTTACAGTAGTGTGATCCCTATAAATTGCAAGTGTCATTGATCTAAGTTTATACACCTACTTCACTGTTGCCAAATCTTGCACAAGATTTTGTTTCTAGGTTGCACCCCACTGTTTTAACCCATGGAAATAGTAATAGTTGCAATCCCTTGTTAGAAAACATTTTTATTTCCTTTGAGAGCTGGCTCTAATAATATTTCAGGTCAACTCCTTCCTGAAAGAGTACCCCAATAATCTAACAGAGATAAGATAAACTCTAAATCTCTTGCCAAAGTGCCATGCTTAGCACTAATCTATGGTCTGATGTAATCATTGAGGTTTACTCCTATCATAACATTTATACTTGCCCTTATACTTCCTAGGACATACCTTGGTACAACCTACTCTCAGAACCAAAGCTTGATCAAGAATTTACCCCAACTATAATCACCCACAACCAACTCACTCACAACTAGAGGCCTCATCACAGATGGTTCCATCATATCTGAAATTTCCTGCCCTTGGAAGTTCAAGCATAAAGAAGCCAGGCCCAATAAATAGCCCTTAAGGCATTGTGAGGATGCCAAACAAGACATTGACCAGAAGTGAGTTATAATAAGACATGTGAATATTTTTTAAAAATAGGTGTAAAAATCTATCTAAAGTCTTAAACCTCAGAAATCAGGACATTTGGTGTTTTTTATCTCAAACCCAAAATATTAAATCATAGCTTTTCAAGCAATTCAGGTGGCTCAGCTGAGAAATTTCCCCTGATGATTCTGGCACCCCCCCCCCCAAACATTCATATGAGTTGGGTTGGAGCTCAAAAATACCCCAGTAAACAAAGCCATAAGTATTTGAAGATATCAGCTTTCAGTTTTTGGCCAAATTTCTCCATTAGAATGTAAATTTTGATAGCCTATATGGCTTCTGGTAAGTTTTTGTATCCATCTTGCAGTTTCTACAGCCTCTGTTTTGCTTGCTGCAACTGCCAAGCCCAAAATTGAGGGGATGGTCAAACTAATTTGAAGGATTGTTACTTTGGGAATCCCCTCCCATTTCTTGAGTTGGGCGCCTTCTTATGTTTACCATAGTTTTTCTTGCTTGTTGTCTGAAAATTTTGTGTTGAGAATTTTTTTTGTCGCTTATTTTTTCAGCATTTAGATCTTTATTCCCCATCTTATCAACGCTTTGGAATTTCAGCAAGAATCCACTATTGCAGGCCCCTCATCATCATGAATCCTCCTCCTGCTCCTAATTGGGAGATTAAGCCTTCACTTGATCTTTTTAAACCAAGATCTGGTGTGCTCAGTGGCATATACCTTGTATCTATAGGGATGCTTGACTCTGTGTTACCTCACCTTGGTTTATGGATGGCTGTATTTCAGGGTTCCAGGCTCTAGTAGTGGGTCTTCTGGGAAATCAATCTGGGCTGGGGATGAGCTAGTAGACAAGACCTGCTATAGGATGGTAGCTAACTTGATATGCAATTTAGAACAGACTATTACCAACCAAGGCCTAAAGAATGGCACCATGGAGCCAAATAACCCTGTGAGAGTCATATAGATGATTCCAAAGATCTGGTTGGTGGGGTAATTTATGATGACCTCAATGATGGAAAGGCAGTTGTTCTTTAGGGTGATGGGTTGTTTAATGGGTACAGGGTATACTGGCAAATAGTTAAGCTTAATATTTAACTTGCAACAAGATGATATACCACATTCCTTTTCATTTGGATTTTCTGATTTCCTTCCTCATTCAAAGGGGTCTACTAGTAGCATGCTTTCCAATTTAAATCCTTCAAAGTTAGAGTTTAGAGGATATTCCATAAAATGTATCAGGTTAAAGAATGTACTAGAAAGGTGGGTGTAATAGGGTTGCAGGGTGACTGGTTAGTCAGGAAATATACCTGAAGGGCCTGCTGAGATAGAAGGGGTATAATTTAAATGATAGAGGATTAAACCAAGTTAAGGTGTGATTTGGTTAAACCAATGTTATATAAATATTTTATTCTTAATTATTATAAAGTCCTGGTATTGACTCTCAGGGATTTTATACTGATCTTCTTGGGCCTTGGTCTGTTGAGGAGCCTGGGTAGGCTGCTCATAGTGTCAGGATTATTTTTTCTCCTATCATTAATCAATTATTATTTTTTAAAACTGATACACTTACCTTTTCTACTCTCCTGAATTTGGACTAGTTATTACTCTGTTTTTCTGGCTTTTGAATTGAATTGGATTGGATTTTCTTTTGTTTTTTACTTCTTCTTCCTCCACTTTCTCTCTCTCCTGAGGCTAATCCTATGTTTTCAACACTTTCCTTTGGGGTTTGTTATTTGTTATCAATCATGCTATTCATGCTATTTTAATTTTGCCTTTAGTGGAGCCACATTTTAGTGAAAAACCCTTCAATTCCCATTTGCAACTCAAAATGGGGTTTGACCCAAATTAGGTCAAAACCTCATTTAACTTTTTTCTGATGACATGAGTAATCATCAACCCACTTATGAGAGTGGAAAGTGATTTATCTGTCCTTATACTGTTTTTTGGTAAGCATTTGCCATATAAGAATAATTTAGATTCACCAAAAAATAAGTTCTATTCATGTTTTCTCTTTGTGGATTTTATTGTACTTTGGTACCTTCCACTCTTCATATCTAGACAAGATTTCTGATAATTACCATTCCCAGGGCTCTTAAGTACAAGCCCAATTCTACTGTTAGGATTTCCTGTTGTGTCCATTGGCCATACCCAAGAACATACCATTGTTCCAAAAGCAAATTCAGCCCGTTTTGGTTAGCCTATCATTATTTTCTCAAACATTTATACAGTAGTTTTAAAAGCTATGGCAACAACCAAAAATACCTCAGATTCAAACAAAATGATATCAGATTTGAAAAAAATCCAAGTTGCGCAAGATTCAGGATTCAATTAATTTAAAAAAATTAGTTAATAAATGAACTGTCAAACAAAAAACAAAATTTAACTAGCCCATTGTATGAAATTATAGCAAATATCAAGCAGTGTTGTTTAAACCACAAACAAAATGAACTGACACAACAAGTGAGATGGATGGATGCTATTCCAGAGTATATTATAATCCAGTCAGGATTCATATGAGGCACCAACAGAAGGACTAAAACAAAACAAAAAAATTTGAGCAATCTAGAAGCAAGATTCAACAAGCACAAAACAAAATGAAGTCACACAAGATGTGTAGTATGAGCAGCCTAAAATAGAAAAGTAACAGGCTTACAGCCAATCAACAGCTATCTGATTTAGGAACAGAGGTATCTTATTCATTTTCATGGCTCCTGATTTGTGTAAAATGGTTCCAAGAAATTTCCAAATATGGACTCAAGATTACAATAAAAATAAAGTCATAAAATATTAAGCTTCTACTTTTAGTAATTTTTTATTCTTTTATTTTATAATGGTTTTCAATAGAAACAACATTTTCAACAGTGCCAGCAACCAAGCCTGCTTCAATGGAGGTGAGGCTCGGAATATGGAGGCACTTGTTTACACCCAAGCCTTTGAGGCAGGTAACAAGGAAGCTGACCTGTACTTGACCCCCAACCCATATGGCTTTGACTTGTTCAGTAGTCACTTAGTTTATAGCTCTGCCCCTGCTCCTGTACCCATCCCCACACAATCTTCCCATCAATTAACCAATCAGGATGGCAACCTTGATTTGGAACAACTTCCCTCCATCAGCCAGCCTGACCCCTACAGCCAATCAGGCTTCAGATCCCCCAGCCCAGCACCCCAAGCAACAAAGCATTGCCGCCTAAATTCTCCAGGAAACTGTGGCACTGAACTTACAGGGTCTGTCCTGGGATCATATTGCTGACTAATTGAAATTTACTCAAGCCATCATAATGCAGGAGTTCAACAACCTAATTAAAAAGGGGAATCTGATAGGGACAACCAAGAAGCCCAAGAAGGCCCCCAAGTCCCAAATCACAGAAGCTTACCCAATCATGCTTGACCTCCTCCAGCGGGACCCCAAGCTTCCCTTGACCAAGGTCTGGAAGCAACTTGCGCATCATGGCATTTGGGTGTCTGAGCGCAAGGTGCAGCTCTGGATACACAGAAAGGTTGCTTCAATTAGGGTCCTTATAAATGTTGCTGGCAACTAATGAGATGGTGCTGAGGATTCCCCATATTATCCCACCATCAAATCCAGCCTGGTATGATGCTTGACTATTCTAACAGATGACATCATCTTCATCTACTACAAGCTATCAATAGCTTTTGATGATTTTGGCGAGCAAGAAAGAGCCGCCACTCAAAAAGGAAGGAAGAAGGTCAAGAAGGGGACTTTCATTGGTGCTTTTCTGGATATTTCAGCCAAGGGTTCTATCTATTATGGGAAAACCCCAGATTTCACTGATGGCTACACATACAGACACATCCTTGGTGGATTACTTGACTCCTGTGATGGCTCAAATTCCAAGCACCAGGTTTTCTTGAGCCAAAAGATGGAGGGTAGCTCTACCACCCTTGAGGCCATCCAGGGACACAGGCACCAGGCCTCAGTCTACCCAGCTGGCCATGCAGACATCCATCTGGGTGATGTTGTCTTCTTCAACATTGGAGACACAGTACAGGAGCGCCGCCCTCAGGCTTTCAACAACCTCTATCTTGGGGTCCTTGACCACAATTTTCTCTTTGGTTGCCAAATGGCGGCTGACTTATTTGCCCAATTTGTCTTTCATGTGAACATGGGCAACCAATCACAGAAAGACATGTGTCTTTCACCTCAGGTCACAGCCACCTACCAGCCAATCAAGGCAATGACAGACAAGGAATAGAACAATTTGTATATGGTGATCATCATGCAAAATCCTCCTGTCTCCACCCCTGCCACCAACACCCCTCACCCACCAGCCCCACTCACCCAATCCCAGACCTCCCAGGCCAGCACCACCTCTATGTCTTCCTTCCCGCGCTATTCAGCCTATAGGCATCACTCTTCCCTTCCCCAATAAACCCCCTGTCATCAAACATTTCCTATTTATATTATCTTTATTTTGAATTTCAATTGTTTATTTTCTCTCTGTTTATAGTTGGTTTTATTCTTTATGTTCAGCTTATTTCTATAAAATCATATATTTACTATTCCATGTATCTAGATCCAGAACACAGTTATTTTTAGCTCTTTGCATTGCCCCTTAAGAAAATTTTAACAACAATTTGGTGATCAGTTAGATTTGAATTAGAAGATTATAGGTTAATTGTGTTTAGATAAAGTTGTTACTGATCTGAATTCAAAACCTTAATTATAAAATTTAAGCCAATCAGGAGCCAAGTGATAAAGTGATTTTTGTGACATAAAGGGATATTCAATAATTCTTTGGTGTGTGTGCGCTAATTAATATGATTGGCTGGTTGTTTTGCTATTGTGTGCCATTGCTGCTGTGGCAAGTTGTTGGTGGACTAGTGCACAGTCAGAATCTGGGTTAGCACTAGTCCACCAACAACTCACCACAGCGGCAATGGCACACAATGACAAAACAACTAGCCAATAATGTCAATTAGCGCACATGCACCAAGGAGTTATTGAATAACCCTTTATATCACAAAAACCACTTTATCACTTGGCTCCTAATTGGCTTAAATTTTATAATTAAGGTTTTGAATTCAGATCAGTAACAACTTTATCTAAACACAATTTACCTATAACTTTCTAATTCATATTTAACTTATCACTAAATCATTGTTAATAGTTTCACAAGGGGCAATGTAAGGAGCTAAAAATAATATGGGAACTAAGGAAACAATACCAACACAAAGCAAACTACACATATTGAGTCAAGCATAAAAAATATACACAACAGGTAAAAAATGGAATATTGGAGTAAATGGGAAACAGACAAGGATAAACAAAGAGGCAACAGTATCAGAATAACACAGATTTTATTGGGATGAAAGCTATAAAAACATATGGAAAGGTTAGTAAAAAAATAAAATGAGAGAATTGGAGAAACTTCTCAATGACCTTGACTCTGTAATTGCACAGATCAAAGAAATTGACTGCAAGGTCAAAGCAAGAGTTAAGTCTGCCATCCTTGAAGGAGAAAAAATAGACAAGGTGTCCGCAAAAGCCCTTATGACCAAAATACCAGACACCCTGGAGAAGACAATTGAGCACTTACTAAACATTCAGAAGACGGTGGTCAAGGGCCTGTAATTTAAGGCGTACAATCTTTCTTTGCCGTCTGTCTGGGTTGACAGCCCCAAGATGTGTGCACATCTCAAGCCAGCAAAGTGCGCCAGGAAAGAGGACACAGAATTGCCTGCACAATTGCTTGCGCCAAGAATGGCAAAACCTGCCAAAGCCGCCAGCAAGGAGGAAACACAAAGGTAACATAAAAAAATAAAATTAACAAAAATTTGTAAATACTTACCTTTTTTTAGAAAATATAGATGGTGAACTCCGCTTGGTCCTGGTCTCCTTTGTCCCCCCACCTTCTATGCCAATTACGCCAATCATGTGGCAAGGCAGCTATTTCTGTCCCTCCTGTCTTGAAGGAGCTCAAAGGCAGAATTCACAGTACCTTCCTATGTTGCAGGAGGCATTGGCTGGACTTACGCATGCCAAGGGGGCATCCAAGTAGGCAGTTACTGCCTACAAGTATGCCCAACTGGTCTGCCTGGACCCGGTGGTCCTCAGTGGAGTTTACTGTATAAACTCCATTGAGCTTGTTTGGGACGTCCTGTCAACGCTCCCATTCAAGAATATACCTGAGATGGGCCAGGACCATGTGGCTGCTTGCTTCTGCTTCCCAGTGGAGAATACACTCTATTACCTCCTCAAGAACTTTGGGCGTACAGTGGGGATATTAGCTGTTGCAGAAGTAAAGAAGACAAAAACTGCCTGGCAGACTTTAGGATGGCCTGGAGTGCCAATTAGACAGGGCTTGATGCAGCCATGGAGCTGACCTTTGCAAAGACCAAGCACAAAAAGAAAATCAGTACAGTATACAATAAGTTGTGCAAGTTCACTGAAGCCTTTGCTGGGCAAAGGCTTCACCTTGTTTTTTACCTTGGGTATCTATTCTACTTTGAAATGGGCGCCAGCGTGAAGGACCTAGACAAGGTCCTTCTTGGGATTAATGAGGCCTGGCTCTCCCTGGACGGGAAGAAGGTCCCCCTAGATACAACTCAGTTGACCATGTCATCCAGGATGCCCTGGTCCTGGCTGGGATATACAGGTTTGAAGCCCCGCCAGAAAAGCTGCTGCTCCATTCCCATATCAATATCCTCCCTTTTACTAGCCGCCAGGAATACTTTCAGCAGGTTGTATCCACTGTACATGGTGTGGTAGTGGAAGTTGTGCACCACCTCCATTGTGGGGTGGGTACATACTGCCAAACCCACTATAGGCACCCACAATAAAAATCTCTTTCCTCAATATAATTCTACACTTTTAAATTTTAATTTTTAAAATAATTAATTTTTATAACTATTATTTTAGCAAATAAGTTTTACAAAAAAACCCAAAGAAGGTCATCATATAAGCATAAAAATATCTACTTTAATAAAATTTACTTCTTTTGTTTACACTTTTTATTTAACTTTTTTAATTTGTTTTTATATTTATTTGACAAAAGTGATATAAATATATTTGTGTAATCCAGTATCAAGTGTTTGGGATAACCTCAGATGCCATAACAGAAAAAAATGAATATAAAATAAATAAATTACAATCCTTCATTGCTGGTCCAGTCAAATGTGATTGCAAGCTTGGAAGTTTCTAAATATAAAATGATAATTAATAAATCTTAAATAGTAAATTAGAGAATATAAAAAAGTTGGACAAGCTAAGCCTTTAATTGATTGGCTGTTTGGCAAGGCAGGCGGGGATGAACAAATCAGTATGGCCATAGAATTTGGCCACAGTCTCAGCTGGGAGGGTATGGATCCTAGCCTGCAGAAAATCAAAGAGGTCCTCAGTCCCAGTTGGAGTCCCTTGCTTGACAACTTGCTTGAGCCACCCAAAGACTTCCTTGATGGGATTTAGGAAGGGCAAATAAGTGGGGGAGGAAGAGAAGGCATAAATTTGCTGTGGCCAATTTCTGGGGGCCCACTGTGATGCTAGTGTCAATTGACAGAAATTTCTCAAGAATATCTGCCAGCTTATGGAGACCAACGTTGTCCAGCACAATGCCATTGGTGAAGCCCGGGCTTGTGCGCCTCAGGTGCTCCTGGACCAATTGGAGAAATGACAGAAAGGTACAGCTATTGTGGGAACCTAATATCATTTGATACAGCTTGACCCCCTTTGGACCAAGGAGAGCCACCATTGAGTAGGCTGTGGCGCAGACTGCTGCACTCCAAGCTACCCCGTCATTGGAGCCTTTTGGGACATAGCCATACTCATTCTGCATAGACAGGGAAAATGCTGATTCATCAATGTATAAGAATTTGACCATCCCCTTGGCTTTGAGGGCAGTGAACACCTCTAAGTATTTTCTGGGCCTCAATGTTGGTTGGACTATTACAATTGTAGGGGGATACCCTGAGCTTTTTCCAGGAAAATTGCATTCCCTTCACCAGATGGTAGTAAAAGGAAATCAAAGCCTCAACCCCAAAAGTAGATTTAACCATTGACTGTATATTTTCTAGTTCAAGATGGCAGTCCCAGGTTATCCACTGGTGGATTGCCCATTTTTGCTCCTTGGTGAGCATGGTTGACACACAAAAGAAGTTCTCCGCGGCAAGGACATGGCCAGTATTGATGAACTTGTGGAAGGTCTTGGAAAAGTACTTGGGATCCGCCCAAACAAGAGCTGTGACCGCCTTGTAATCACCAGATTCACACATTAGCTTGAGCAGGATGATGTGTTTGAGATCTGGGATGCACTTCTGAGCAGGCTTTGTGCAAGTTGGTGATTCTAGATCCTGATTGGAGACTGGCTTGCAAGGCATAGGCACCTTGGTGTAATATACAGCAACCTTCTTCAAGACCAGCTGTCCCTCATTGGTTCTATAGAACTCTGGCTCCTTGTCCTCCTCCTGATTACAATCACTGACGCAGGGCTTGTAGCTAGTATCAAGTACAGACATCACCTTCTCCAGCATGGCTTACGGGACCAACTCTTGCCAGTACACAGCGTCAAACACATACAAAGTAAGTTCTACCTCCTTGTTTCTAACCATTTTTGTGATGGTGACCTTGGTGGGCTTCTGGGTCAGCTTGGGGACCTTAGGGTTGATGCTCCACACCCTAGCAGCTTGTGCTCCTTGAACCAGCTATGTCAGTGCAGCATCACTATCAAACTCACCTCTCCCATCCCCTTCCTGAGTAGGCACTTGGGCTGCACTAACTCTGTTCTTTGACCCGCGGGGGCAGCTGCAACTGCAGAGCACAACAGGTGTATTGGTACTCTGTAGTTGTGTTCCTTACATTTTAAAATTTAATAAAATACTAAATAAATTTTAATTAAGTTACTCCCTAATTTTAATTTTTTGCTTTTATCTGAATATGGATATTTAATTAGAGTTTTTCCCACCCAATATCCCAACTATATATTTTTTACTTCTTAATTAGTTGTTTTTGGTTTTACAACACCCATTTTAGAATGTCCAGAATACTTCCCACCCATTTTCCAAGATTTTACTGTCAAATTTAAACACCCAACACAATTATTTTAAAATTTATGTTTCAGTTTGTGTGCCCTATTTTAGATACCTTGGTATCATTCTTGATTACAAGCCATTACACAAATTGAGTGAGTGATTTTGTTTACATAGTGAGTTGCTATTGTGTTTTGTTTTTGGATTGAGTTTTGACACGCCGCGCTTGGGTGTATTTTGTCACCAATTCACATAGTAAACATATGTACACCAAAAGTCAACTCACACCATTTTGTTTGTGAATCAATGTATTTTGGATTGTATTTTGAATAGTTTTGCTTTGCGCGTGAGCACTTCTTTGCTGTGTTGACCCATTTTGCCCATTAACGCCAAAAATCCCTGTTAAAAGAGTGCATATTTTAGCCTGATAGTTGGATTTTGCTCAAATCTGAAATAATTTTGTTTAAATCTGAGGTATTTTTGGTTGTTGTCATAGCTTTTAAAACTACTGTATGAAATCAGATTTTACCTCTTGCAGTTAAACATTTTTCTTTTTAAAGTACCTCAATTATTGAAGTAATAAATACCTCAAACTACCACTCCCAACTCTAAGTTGAATTGTTTGGCTTGCAGCCCAAAGACAATTATTGGTTCTTGGAGCTTCTTTCTTTTTATCTTGAGATTTTGGACTTAGCAATTGTTTTAATTACTATGATTCCTTTTGAATACTTGTCCCATCACCTTAATAATTTCTAAAATCATACCCAATATTCAATTGTCAACTGTTTCAATCATGTGGTTGATTCTGAGTAGTATCCAGACCTCAAAATTGGCTTTCTATACCAGTCTTATATTATTAAAACTGGGCTTTATTTTGCTACCCTTGGTTTGATCAACCAATCAACCCCACAATTTACTTCCTATAAACTTTTATGAGCCTTGTTTCAGTTACTTTTGAAAACTTGGCCTACCTTTTTATATTCAACTAATGTCAATATATTTGGACTTAAAGCATTAGTTTACTATTATCTCCTTAAAAGCTTCATGTCTTAAACATAGAGCCTGGTGTGGTTAGGTGGGGCTGGACTTCTGGGGCCACTTCCTGATCTAGTTCTTCATAGTTGTCCTGAGAAGCTTCAGATTAGGTCTAATGTTCTGAAGGTCAAGATATAAAGTAGAATTATTGTTGATGTTGGGATGGCTAAATGAATCTTTAGTAAGAGTGATTTTCTAATTAGGCTACTTGGCCCTAGGTTAGCTGAGTTGCCAATAAATCTTGGGGTGTTTTCTATGTTAGTGTAAGTCCTAGGTTTATTAGACCCCCAAACGTCATTTCTCCTGATTGGGTTACCTATAGCTCCTGTATTTGGAATTAAGGACTTGTCTAGGTTTTTAATCATTCTTTTAGGTGGAAGATCAATTTTAATAAATCCCATGAAGGGCATAAAATTGGAAGGCTCTCAGGCCAACTGGACCAGGTATTGGCTTGGGGCAGGCTATAGTTCATTTGAGGCACAGCAGCCCACTTGTTTCTTCAATTATGAGATTGGCTCTTGCTTGTTATCTGGCTTCTATTTTTAATCCTGACATGCTAGGCCAGGTTTTCTCTTGCCTTCTAAAGATAGTGTCAAGGGTCTGGATGTACAAGTATTCCAGCTATTACCATTATACCTAACATCCAGTCATTGCCCAATTTAATGCCTTTCCAATATACCATTTGACATACTGAAAATGGCACCAAACCAATATCACATGACTGTCCAGGTATCCAGCAACTTGAACCCATCCAGCACATGACCAGCCCCTTGGTTTGATCCAACTAAATCCCTGCCACAGCTAAAGCTATATAAGTCTAAAGTAATATCCAATAAAATATACTTCTTCTCTTCCTACTTTTATATTTGAAGCTTTCCCAAAAAGGCACTCCTTATCACTGGTAGCACTATGGTTTTCAACCACACCAATGAAAGAGAAAACAACTGAACAGAACCTGCCCACCTTCTCCCAAGTACTCAACCAGGCCACATCCCAGGATACCTTAAAAACTTACTTCTGCGCCCATAACATCAATGAAGATATTCCTAGTGGATGCACTGTATTTGAAGGTCTGGTCATGCCCAAAGCATGTGCCAACATAATTCAATATGGTTGCTCTCTACAACCACAAACAAACGCACAACCACTTATCACAGGTGAAGTTATCAACACCAGGTACATTGGTATTGACAAGTTCTTTGGTAAAAACAAAGAAAACGTCATCAAGTGGCTAGACCACACAGCCGCCAAACTCCGCACCAGCCACATCCCCCACAAAAAATGGGTCCAGGAAGCCAGCAAGCACCTATATGAGGCTGCAGCTAACTGGTTTGCCACCTGGGTTGGCTCATAAACCAACGACCAGCTTGAAAACTGGGAAGAGTTCAAAGCCAACATCATCCACAATTTCTGCATCACTATATCTCTCCAAGACATTGCAATACAGCTCAGTGATCTTCCTCAGAAGACCACTATCACAGCATATGCCAACAAATTCAAGGAAATATGCCAAAACATTCAAAACCCAGCACAGGCTGACAACGTACACACCAGAGCATCATTAATCAATAGAATGAAACCCTCTGTTGCTGTCCTCATTTTCCCAGAAGCAAATACCTCCATGCCCACGCTCATTGCTGAAGCCAAGCACACTGAAAAACACGCCAACATGGAATATGCTGCACACAATGGCAACTGCTCCTCAAACGGCAATGGCGGAGAAAACGCCAATGGCAATAAACGCCAAAATACCAATTATAGCAACAGCAACTCCAATTGTAACAATGGCAATCATAGCCAAAGCGCAAACCACTCCCGTCCCAAGAAAGAGGACACTGCCAAAGTTAACAACGCTGAAGTAGCAACCCGCTATGAATCTGACCCCACATTCTCTGACCTCAAAGGTCTCAAAAAAGAGGAACAGGGAAAAGAGGAGAGGGAACAGGCTTTAGTGCCACTGTCTCCCCCCAACTTGACAAGAAACTGTACCAAGGCACAAACTTTGCTGCTCGCATCCCACGTGTCCCGCAATCCTCCATTTTTATGAACGTAAAAATTAAAGATCACTCACAACTTCTTGTCTATCCATGCACTTACAAATCTCATACACATAAAATTTTATTTAACTCTGGTGCACAACACACTATGGTTAGCAAACCTTTTGTAACCAAGTACAAAATATCAGTTATCAAATACAACTTCAAATATGCTAGAATGACAGACAAGTCAAAAGTTCTGCTCAAAGGCAAAACAACGCCCTTCAGAATTGACCTCCAAGGCATACAAACGTCCATCAAAGGACTTGTCATGAACAACATAAACTACAACATTGTAGCAGGAATGGACTGGTTCACCCAACTGAATCCCAGCGTATGTTGGAAAATAAAAACCATGACCATCAAACGCAATGGAGTCAATTCCAACCATTCTAAGAGACACAATATTTGTTCAAGTCATAAATCAAGATGACTCTGAACATCTAACCAAAGATAGTACCCTCCACATAATGAGGTACTCTAAATTTAATAATATACAAACACAAAAGATCCAATGCCCAGAACTTGCAGCACTCCTAAATGAATACACTCATGTATTCAAGGAAGAACTCACAGAGTTACCCCCCCAAACAAGAGGTCAAACATGGCATTGACTTATGCAAAGCCATTCCCAAACATGAACCCCTCTACAGACTCTCTTCCATGGAGACCCAAACACTTAAAGCCCACATTGAGGACAATCTATCCAGAGGATTCATTTGTCTGTCTGAATCCCTGTGGGGGGCAGTGGTTTTCTTTGTAAAGAAGAAAGAAGGATCTCTTTTCTTAGTTACTGACTACAGAGCACTAAACACAAGTACAGTAAAAAATAAATACCCACTTCACCTCATAGAAGACCTATTTGCAAGGCTCTCCAGAGCAAAAAATTTCTCAAAAATTGACCTCACATTGGGTTATAACTAAGTTGAAGTTAAAGAGAAAGACATACCAAAGACCGCGTTCCGCACGCAATTTGGGTTGTTTGAATGTAAAGTAATGAATTTTGGGATGACAAACGCCTCAGCAACATTTGTCACCATGATGGACCAGGCGCTAAACAGACTCTCAAACACATTATGTTACCTTGACAACATCATCATATTTTCAAAAACAAAATAGGAACACCTCACGCATGTCCGTGAGACACTCAATTGACTTGCAAAGCACAAACTATACGCTAAGCCTAGTAAGTGCCAATTTATGGAAAAGGAACTCCTGTTCTTGGGCCACATTTTCTCTGACAGTGGCATCAAAGCAGACCCAGATAAGATAAAAGCCATAAATAACATGCAACAACCCACCTCCATGAAACAAGTTAGATGCTTTCTCAGTATGGTAGCTTACCTAAGGAAATACATCAAAGACTGCAGAAAGCTCACCACACCAATCAATGACTTAACCATGGGTAATGGTAAAAAGAAATTCATCTGGACTCCAGAATGGGACAAGAATTTCCAACTATTAAAACAAGCCTTGATCAAAGCACCAATCTTGCAATACCCTAATAATAATGGGTGCTACAAGCTTGAGTCAGACGCTAGTGACACCGCCATTGGCGCAGTCCTACGCATTTGCCAGCCAGGGCAGCAAGATTTCCTGCCAGTATGTTAAAAAAGCAGAAAACTAACAAACACTGAGCAAAGGTACCCAATACACAATAAAGAATTGCTAGCAATAAATCACACATGCAAGAAATGGAGATGTTATCTCAAAGGACACTTAAACGTCTGAGTGCTAACTGACCACAAATCCTTAATCTATTTCAAAACTCAGAACGCACTTGCACAGCGCCAAGCCAAATGGATGTCCTTACTGGAGAGCTTAATTTGGACATTCAATACAAAAAGGGGGCAGAGCTGGTCATGGCTGATGCTCTCTCTAGGCTATGCCAGCCAAGAGAGGATCACCCTGATCACCTGGACCCTGACTGGCTAAACCTATATAACACTGAGTACAAGACAAAAGGAAAGGATCCCTCCACACACCAACTAACCCATGATACACTAGTAAGGAATGAAAAACATTTCCACATATCAAATTACACGGTATACTGAATCATCAAAAAATACACATTCCATACATTCCACTTGCACAAAGAGTCAACACTATACTAAGACACCACTGTCTGCTAGGACACACAAAGGCTAACAACCTATATCTCACATTAAAAGAGATAGTATGGTGGCCCAACCTGAAGCAAGACATAATTGATGTTCTAAATAAGTTCATAGTGTGTGAAAAATATGCCAGCACCAAGGCGCCACAGCCAACAGTCAACCCAGTACCTGACCCCAAATCATTTAAGGTTTGGGGACTGGACGTAGTGGGACCCTTCCCAGAAACCAGAACAAATCAACGTTTCCTAATTGTAGCCATCAACTTTGCCACATGTTGGCCCATCTGCTGGGCAACAAAAGATCACAAGGCGGAAACAATAAATCAATCCATCAATAAAGCAATCATAGCATACTATGGCACTCTAGACTACATCATAAAAGATGGAGCAAAAGAGCTAACAGGCCATGTAGTAAACAATAATCTAAAAACAAAGAACACTAAGCATTTCTCAACCTCACCATACAGGCCAAAGGCCAACAGCAGAGTTGAACGTCTGAACAGCAGCCTTATTAGAACCCTGTAGAAAATAATGGATGGCAAAGCCAAAGACACATGGCCGCTATACGTGAAACATGCATTACTAGTATCCCGGGTTTGTACCAATCAAGGGACAGGCTACTCACCGTTTGAACTAACATACAGATACAAGCCAGAAAAAGTCACCCACAATAATCAACTGTATGTAAAGATCCCCTGGGGAAACCTCCCACAGTAGAACAGAAACCAGCTCTACAACACATACGCCTCAAAGCCAAACTGGCAGAAATAAAGAGACTTAAAACTCAAAAGGTAACCTCAATAGAGGACCCACTCCCCATTGACTCCCCCGTCTGGGTCCTAGCTGGGAACAGAAAGAAGCTAGACTCAGTACACAGAGGAGCAGGAAGAATCATCAGATACCGACCAGACAGGAACACCTACCTGGTTAAGTTCCAGGGTGCCAAAGAGCACATCACCAAAAAGTATCACAGATCTTGCCTCTGCGCTAGCAAAGGAGAACACTCGACCCAGTTGGTGCCCACTAATAAACAACTCCAGGAACATCAGGTGGCATCTGTCAAGACAAAGCCCCCTCCTGATGTACTGGAGTAACCCCTTAAGGGAGGGGTGTGTTGAGGGTCTGGATGTACAAGTATTTGGCTATTGTCATCACACCTAACATCCAGTCATTGCCCAATTTGGTGCCTTTCCAATATACCATTTGACATACCAAAAACGGCACTAAACCAATATCACATGAATGTCCAGGTATCCAGCAAACTTGAACCCATCCAGCACATGACCAGCCCCTTGGTTTGATCCAACTAAATCCCCACCACAGCTAAAGCTATATAAGTCTAAAGTATTATCCAATAAAATATACTTCTTCTCTTCCTACTTTTATATTCAAAGCTTCCCTAAAAATGCGCTCCTTATCAATAGGTTCAGTAATATATTTGACAACCCACCTCTCTGAATCCTGGTTGAGACTCCCTCAGCTGAGAGCTTTGTCTTGGGAGTGTTTCCTGACACTTTCTTACATTCTTGGGCATCAACATCAAGTGGTGGGTGGTACAGTAAAAAACTTCTTTCTGAATATATGCTGCATAAAATTGCATGGGTTTAAATGCCCACCTATTTCTTTCCAATAAAGCTACAAAATGGCATGATATAATTCTGGGATTCAATGATTGGTAATGATGAAAAAGATGGCTATCAAGAATTTTGGCCATAGACATATAGACATCATCAATAAACCTGAAAATATTTTTCATCAAGATTAATATTTTGTTGATTAATTTATTGATGTCTAATTTGCACTTACCAGAATATCAATTGAATGGGAGGTACAGAAAGGTAATCATGGAGCCTAAGCCATTGTATAAAGAGGATTTAAACAATAGTTTTGGTCCTACCTGTGGTGATCCACATGTGTGCTGTTTTGCAGGCAAGGGTTGATTTGGCTTCAAATAAAGACAATATGCTGAATAGTGACAATGTGTGGTTAGTTGGTGACGCTGTAAACTAATATGTAACATAGGGCTACTAGGGGTAAGTAGGGTGAGCCTAGTAGGTAACATGGTCTACTAGGGTAAGTAAGGTGAGCCTAGTAGGTAACATGGTTTACTAGGGTAAGTAAGGCCTGGCTGGTAGGTAACATAGGACTATCAGGGGCAGATGTTGCCTCCACCCAGCAGAAGATATTAGCTGCTTTGGGCTATAGTGCTTCACCCCGCAGGGAATTGTAGCTGCAGAAGGGTGAAGACTGAAATAGCAAGCAGGGAACTTTGTCTGTCTGGGGGGGAAGGGGGTTTGGACCCCTGGCAGGTAACGCGGGCTGCCAGGGAGGGGAAGAGTTTTGAGAGCTCTACATACCTTAATACGCTTGCAGGAGGTCTGTGAGCAAGCACCCTACCTAACAGACTGGTAGGGTGTCCTTGTTTATGCCCCTATGGGATCTTTGGGGGAACCCAAAGTGAGCATTGGAGGGCATAGATTTGCTCAGAGGTGTCACCAAGGTGGCTTGCTTGGGGAAGCAAGCTGCAGAACTTGGTGTGATAAGGCCTTTGGGAAGTAGAGCTGATTACTCTGCAACTGAAAGCCCAGACTTAATCGCCTGGGTGAGTAAAGACAACACATAGACATTGATATATGGTTGAATGGCCTAAGTGGATTGCCACTTGCGAGGGCCCAGTCAAACGCCAGTTCAATGTAGACTCATGCCTGGGTCTACAAGTTCTGGTAATGGGGACTGAGATAAAGAACTAAGGTGGTTAATGGATTTAACAGAGAAAACTAGCAGAAGGTACTGTTTAGTCACAGTGAAGGCTAGTTGATGGACTGTTAATTCATATTGAATTGTGGGAACCAATATGGTTCAGTGTGAAGAAGGAACAAAGGAGGTTCCTAGTGAGGATTTGTTGAGGAACTGGTTGAGGAGAAGTTGAAGGACAGGAAGATTTTGGATGCAGGACTAGATGATCAAAAAGAAAGATGGCCAAAAGACCAGAAGTTGGTGTTGAAGAACTGAGAGGATGAACTAGCCAGACTGGATGCAGAGGCTGGAAGAGCTGATTTTAGTGACTTTTGAGAGGAAATATAGATAAAAAAGAAGCAGTTAAAGAATAATTAAATACTGCCTGAGTATGATTAAAAAAGGATTAAAAGTTTATAAAATAAAAAAGAAAGAGAAGGAAAAATAACATATAGTTTGTTAGAACTATAAATTTATTTAAAAAAGAAGGATTAAAGAAGAAGGAAGCTGGAAATGGAACGGAGAAACTATGAGGGCAAAAGAGCAAATTTTGCCAAGGACAACTAGGAAAGGCAAAAGGACAAGCAGCAAGCAGGTTCAAAGTTGCAAAACGTTGAGAGAAACACAGAGAAACGTTGAAAAATTGAAGGGTCAAAATTTGCCTAAGTAAAACATATAGGGAAGCGCTCGAGATTTGCCGGGAAAACGTGACAGGAATCACAGCAAAACCGTTTGAAACGTGGAGCAGTTGTTTACCCAGAGCAAGACAGCTTAAAGTTCAAACCAGGGTCAAGGACAGGTCATCTGGGGAAACCTTTTTGGAAAACCTGTTGAATCAAGGCGTGTGATTGTCTGCAAGCCAGAGTCTGTTTGATCAGTGTTTTAAGGGCTTTAACTTAAGAGTTAAAGCCTAAAAAATGAGGAGCAAAAGCAGAAAATTCAGGGCTTTCATTGGCTGAAGTAAGTTTAAAGGTTTAATATATTATAGAAGAAGAAAAACAAGATAGTTTAAGCTTTGAAGAACCAGAGTTCTAAGAGAGGTTTTTGGTCTGAAACAAGGGGCTATAAAAGGGGGAGCTATCTGAGGCTCTTCAGGGACTGGATCAAGTGGATCAAAAAGGTCACAAAAGCTACAAAAGGAGCCAAAGACTAAGAATAGAAAGCCAGAGCTTGAACAGACTGCAGGAGCCCAAGATTAGAATGCAGGAGCCTAAGACCAAGGTGCAGGAGCCCAAGATCAAAGCGCAGGAGCCCAAGACCAAGGAGCAGGATCCAAAGACCAAGTACAAGGAGTTCAAGAGATTTTTAAAGGACTCCAAGGATTGGCACAAACCCCTCATTATTCCCTATCCCAAGGCCATATATCAGAAGGTTTCTAGGGGGATCTTCCTTATGACTGTGAATAAAGCGCCTATTACAACCCCTATCCAAATTTCCCGTGTAAAGAAAGGATATAAGTCCTATGAGTCAATTACCTCACATTTTCTATCCTAGCCCAGGGGACAAGGAATCTTATTGCCTAGGGTGCAGAAAGATTGCCTCTTGTAAGTGTGCCCAGGAGGAGTGGGAAAAGGTGACTAGGCATCTTGAAATGACAGATAGAGGAAGGGAGTTTATTGGAGGAGAGTTTGCTAGACTATTACAGGACTGGTATTAGCCTATAGAAGGGCTGGCACCTGCTGAAGTACAAGTGTATGGGGGAGGGGCTTGCCTAGTGATTGGGAAGGTACTGGAGGATTTTGCTCTTATGCAGGCCAAGTATAAGCTCCTAACCAACCATTCACCACTGTTGGAGAATGACAACTCCTCCAAGCCGGTCCCTGGCTACAACCCAGGACACACTTTGGGGACTGGTGACCAGGAACCCCACACTACCCTTTTCACATGAGCAGTACTCATGAAATAAGAAAACTCAATTGAGGAAAAGGACATTGAGAAGCTCCCTAAGGCATATGAATATTTGAAAGAGTATTTATATCAAAGTGTAAAACCTACCTGATGAATGTGCTAAGCAAGCTTCAGGATGGAACCTGCTTGACAAGTAAACACATAAAGAGACTGAATCTAAAAAACTCACAGATGAACTTACAAAATCCTCAGACTTGTGTTTGCTTCTGGTAAACCTTCACCTTGATATAGAAATAGGCTATGCTATAACTAAAACTCATATAACCATCAGGTCAAGGTTTCATCAATAAATACCAATAAAGCAAAGAGGCACCCTTCTGCAGAGACTGTAACCTAAGAGAAAAAATACCTGTAAGAAATTTGTAACTGGAATGGCTAATAGAGCCCACCCTAACCCCTTTTAAAGACTCATTTAGAAGAGGTAGTATTATAAAGTTGTTGCTGACTAGCCTTTATTTAAATTTAATTGCAAATAAAGAGCTTCACCTAAGCCCAAACTTCACTTCACTGACATAAAAATATGATATATTTCCTATCTCAACCATTTCATTATATAAGACTAGTTTAGTCAAATACTAAAAAAATTACAAATCCATACAATAAACTAAACACCAAAATAGTGTTATAATTCCATATTAATAAAATGTGAACCAAGGTATCCAATATTGTGCATTTCAGTATCATTATGGAGATGCAATTGAGGCAAAGGAAAACTGTACCATGGTGATTTAGCCCTGAACTGAAATCAACCTTGGTATTTAAAAAATTTACAATATTGGTTGGCGCCAGCCAGCAAAGTTGAAGCATGATGGGGTTAGAAATTATTGAAATTCATCCTTTTATTGATTGCACTTAGAAAAAATATGAATTCAACCCCCTTAGGGTCAGATAACTGAGGCAAAGTTTGTTGGAACTAGGGTAGGGACAGTAGCAGCACTTTTGTAAACACAGCGTCATAAAACTGTTTTTGGATGTTTTGGATTGGGCCACAGAACAATCTGGATGGATTTGTGCTGAAACTTTCAGAGTAGGTCATAATTTGTTCCTCACTCCATTGTGTGGGTCAAAAAATATAAAATGAAGGTGGTTTCCAAGGATTTAACAGATTACTTCATTTTGTGCAAGGCACAGGATGTAAAATAGGAGCAGGGTCAGTTATTGAGTTTTATTTTTTAACTAAAGTTTATTACACCTTTTTCTTTTATTATCTCATAGTGATAGTTTTGATTGAACCACAGTTTTCCTTAGATAATTATAGTAACATACTAATTAAAAAAATAACAAATATCTATTTCAATTGAAAGGAATCCTTTTCATTTTTATGATTGGACAAAACACAAAACCACATGAGATTGTGATTAGTCACATCACAATTCATATATATTGTGCTGTGGCTTTAGGAGCAGAAAAAAATGTGGCAGTTGCAATTGCAACCTACCCCCTAAAAGCACAAAGCAAATATTCATGAATTATGATGTGACATGAAGGTCAAAAAATGATTTGTGCCCAACTTTCAGGGATCCAGTCTTGGGCAGCCGGCCCGCCGTTTCCAGAAGTAACCCAGGCCGGTTTTTTTGTGGGCAATGCCCACCACAAGAGGTGAGCTAACTTAAAAAGATAGGAGACAGACTTTCCCACCCAGAACCATGGGCCAGTGGCCGGGATTATAGTGTCAATCACCCCTGTGAGGGTGATGTACGCAATCCCAAACAGCTTACCAGTATGGTTGGTTGAAAGGTTGGGTGAGGAAGCAGGCATAGGTTTTGGGGTCACGGGCAGTTCCATGGGTAGATTGTAAGCAGGGAGATAGTTGAACTTCCCTCTGAATAACTTGGGTGTTGAAAATATCCACAGACCTTGTCGGTTGTATCTAATTGCAGATTGTATGCAGGCCAAAGGGTCAAGTTCAAGCATCTTTTCTGGGGTGTAGTCCTTGTATTCAGATTTCAGAGGGTAGTCAGTAAAATGGACAAGTCTAAAGGGTACACCAGGAGGACATAAACCTGCAGGCGGTGGGGCAGGAGGGCCAGGAGATCTTGAACTGAATTGGTAGATAGCAAATACAAAATAAGGCAATAGCTGTGTGAGCCAAAATAACATAACCTTTATTCAAAAATGGCAATAAGGTTTGAGAGAAGAATCTATAGGCATATATAGCATCCCGCCTCCAAACTTAGTATTTTCCATAAGGGCTTCATCAAAATATTGGGGAAAATGCGGGTGGGTGGCCAGGAGGCCCGGGTGCAGGAGCGGCAAAATGGCCCCTCGGCTGGATGTTCTCTCATTGGTCAGAACGTCCAAATTGGTCACTTGATTTCCTTGATTTTTGGCTGTGGTCATGGGGTCAGGCCCAAAGCCTGGGGTTTTCCTTGGCAGTTGAGTTTGATTGGTTACTTGAGAGGACTTCAAGCTCATGAAGTTCACAGGGTGGCACCTTCTCTGCCTCTATTAGGCAATTCAAGAAGCTCCTCCTCAAGAACCATCATAATTGAACCTGTACTGGTATTCTGACTTTGGGACTTAGCAGGGGCTTCAGCTTGCGGAGGCTCAATCTCAGAAAAACGCAGGCAGGCAGGCTCTTGGTCCATGGGGCCCGCAGGAATTTGGGTTCAGGGTTCAAATCCTGCCCTTGGGCCCAGGTTTTGAGGGGTAACAAATTGTCAATCCTGACACCAACTGCCAAAACCACAAAACAAATTGTGTCAATTTTGGTGCCTGTCCCTACTCTATTTGAAGCTGGTTTAATTGAGGGTTCAAGATTTTCTGGGAGCTGACAAAGCCTTCAAATCAGCGGGGCAGGAAGATATTCTGCCAATTATTTTTCTGTTGACTGATTTTCAGTCAAATTTGACCCAACTATGATTTTCTTCAGATATAAATTTTTTAAGTTTACAATAAGTCAAAGATTTAAATATATTCTGTCAGAAAATCTGTGGACTGTGGTATTTTATCATCTGCCAGATGATATCCTAAGTCTTCTAACATTAGGAAAGTACAGAGAACCTGTGACTTTGGCGTAACCTTTGGCCCAGAATATTTTGTTGTCATCAGAAGTAGCAAGTCTGACAGGGCCCAAGGCCCAGAGGATTTGGGAAAGTTCTTCTTATTTCTGGATATAGGTTCATAGTTTGTTGTCTCTATATTTTACTATAGATAATTATACTGTTTGACAACAGTATCATCTTTTTCTCTTCACTAATAAAGCCTAAGAGAGGATCACATTAAAAAATAGGACTTGGATCAATCATCAAGTCAATATGGAATCATCAGTCTTTTATTCTAATGGACTGGCTTTAAGGTGGCCCACCTGCCCGCATTTTATCCGAGTTAACTCACAATGCTAGAAGAGAATGGAGTATCATTAGGTCAGCACGGCAGGAGGTCTATCCTTTTTGGGGTGGTTTTGACGGAAGCTTGCTTGTTATCTTCCACAGATTGGTATCCTTTCTGTCTACCTGGGCCACTTCCAGGGCTAGCTAGCCAGTGGCTGGCTACTAGTTCACAGAGATGATTGTTTCACTTAATCAGAGCTACTCTAATACAATAGGCTTGAGGCCTTTTTATCTTATAGTATTTGGTCTGATAGCCCAGTCCATTCTGGACTCTTCTAGAAGTGCTTCAGATGACAGCCCATGTGATGGCCCTTGTTCTAGGATATAATTAAAGTTTAGAATAGTAATTATTATGAGAAGCATGTTTGAGGTGGTTGTTGAGGTGGACTAATTAATGATCAGTAATTGCATGTTCAATTAATTAATTGCAATGTATGAATTTGTTAATGCCAGGATATGATTTGGTTGTTGATTCATTGATCCAGCAACCTGCAGCCCGCATCACTCTATTGAAACCATTCCTAAGAGTGGTTGACAGCTGGCCCGTGTTATAATGTTGAATCTGTTAATTAGGCAATATCCAGAAATCCTGACATATTCTATTTACTAATGGAAGCTATGCTTCACACATGAAATTATTTTTATTTTTTGTATTTAAAAGGCTTGATTTTAAGTATTTACCTTTTTTAAAGTTATAAAATTAAACTACACTGCTAGAAAATAAAATAAAAACTTTAAAAGTTTCAAAGGATAAATTTTATAGGAAAGGCTTTCTTTATTTTTATTTATTGCAAAGTTAAAAAAATTATATCTGAAGAAAATCATAGTTGGATTAAATTTGACTGAAAACTAGTCGACGGAAAAATAATTAACGGAATATCTTCCTGCCCCAAATCGGTCATGGCAAGTTCCAATCAAGGCAGGTCGTATTTGGTGGAGAATCAAGGATTGGGTGGTGTCTTAGGGTTCCCTGGATGTAACACTATTCCGGCACTTCCTCAATCCACTATTTTTAGCTCTCCGCTGTACAACAATTTATTTTATGATCTGCAAAATGTAACTGCAGTGCATTTTCCATTCCATTACTTAAATATCCTTGCAGCAACTACTCCATCCAAGTGAAGCTACTAATTCATATTTATCGTCTCAAATAACGTCAAGGCCTCTTTTGAACTCTTTTCTTGTTCAAGGCCCACATAGTGAAAATAGCCAGATTTCCGAACCCACGCTCAAGAGAAGCCTTAGACACCCAGGAGAAAGCAGCTTGTTTGCACACCTAATCAGAACTCTTCGCAGTAAGAAAAGGACATTCTTATTGGACCCCGCGACAGTAGAGAGAAGCTAATGAAGAGTGGATATTAACGAGTATATATTGCTTGTGATTGGATTAAGATTGATATGGAGATTGAAGAGCTTGATACTCTGCAAGATCAGCTGAACCTTTGGCTGAACCTGGTTTCTGTGGTGTGTGGGCTGGTTGTGGTTGCGGTGATCTTTGGATGCATGTGCGTGTCATATGAAATCATGGACCGTGTATCAATCAGGTTTACGCTTGCCATCTCCATTGTTGATGTTCTCAAAGCCTTCTCAATTATGCTCTTTACAAAGTATAGAGAAGATGGGGCTATCTGCTCTGCCATTGGATTTTCTTTCTACTATTTCACTCTAGTGTATCTATTTCTCAATATGACAGTAGCCCTTAACCTGCAGCTTGTATTTATCCATGGCATCGTGTATGACAAGGAATGGCTTTTGTGGGCAGTGTCCTTGGGTCTTCCTTTGCTGCTGCTTGCTCCTCCTCTATTTGCTGGAAGGTTTGGTATGACTTATGAGGGGGGTTTGTGTGAGATGCGAGATCCAGCATCCTATGAAACAGAGGTCTATCTCTTCTCTTGCTTTATTGTTTGGGGCTTCCTTGCCATCATATATTGTACGATTGCTGCTGCAATGGTCAATATGCAGCTGTACAAGAAGAAGACTGTGATTGACAGTATCATTCAAACAAAGCACAATGACAATGCAGATATTCTGAGTGACAATCTCGTGCTTAAGAAAATAATACTCAAGCTGATCAATCGAGTGTAAGTTTAAAATAAATATTTATTACTGATGTTTAGATCGCTGTATTGCATTATCCCTATTATCACTCAGCTGTGGTATCTGATTCTGTGCCCTATAAGCTACCTTGTCGAGGAGATCCCCGTCACGCTTCGTTTCCTTTCCGTTGTTGGCACTGATGTGCCAGGGATTTTCAACCTGGCCATCCTTCTCTTGGACCCTGCCTTTGCTGCTGCATTTGAAGCTATCCTCAGGAAGCTAAACATCAAAGTCCCACGCTTCCTGGACTCTCGCCTGCCAACGGAGAAGCTTCCTCCACCCCGCCCCCTGCTTGATCCAGTCTTGCCTGAAGAAATAGACGAAGTCGGATACTTTGTTCCCATGCGTCGTATCTCGCCTACCGTTCATTCCATCACCCCCGAGCCATCCAAACGCTGCTTTCTAAGCAATCTCCTTTCCTGCTTTAGGCCCCATCCCCTCAAGGACGATTCCAACCTACATATGGAAACCTCACAAATGTCACTATTGAACCCCACCCCATCCGACTACCGATACACCCACGAAGTCTCTAGCTTCATCAAGCGCATTTAATTAAATATTTATTTTCTCGTCGCCATCATCAACTAGGGCTGCGGAGGATCTGAAACGAAGGCTGCTGTGATGCCGAATTCGATTTGTCATCGAATTTCTAATATTGAATGCATTTCCGAAACCGCTATATAAACCCCAATTAATTACACTAAGCTTACTTGATTACTCTAAATTATTTCTGAATATCATATATCTGTAATTCGGCATTACACTGCTTTATAATAAGGCAGCCATTCGTTTCCTTCCCACACCATTGATGTGGTATTTGTTTCGGATCTTGCTGTTGGAGCACTAGCTTCAATGAGTTCAAACTTTAAAAGAAGAAAAAAGTAATAAAATTTCAGATTAAAAAGATGTTTTAAAAACATTATTTTTATACATTTTTTCTCATCCCCTTGGCTTCAGCCTGGTTTCCACCAGATGCCAGGCGGGCAACACTGGCTTCCAGAGGAAGAAATCCTTTTCCTCCAAATCTGTTTTTGTAAATTTCAGACTCTCCTAAATTAGGGGAATCCAAAAACAGTGGTTGGTACGCAACAGCCTCGGTATTTGCCGTGATCAGTACATTTTCATCCGCTGCAGCCATAATCATTAATACAACAAAAAATTATCTCTCCACTGACAACATTATTCCATTCCCACCTGCAGCCATTTTTAAGCTTATATCCCATGACTTGTACCTCAGCCAGCTAAACTGAGCAATGTCACCCCAAATGACACCGTCTCTCTCCACCAAAATTTTAAGAATCCACCCACCTAAGGTGTCAGGGGGGAGTAGAGTGATATCTTGTCTTAATTAATTTAATGGGGAATATACATCCAAATTAGTGTGACATTACTAATGAGGAGGAGTTAATGTATGTTTACTGTTAAATGGTAGCCTTTGGAGATGGGAAATGTCAGAGTGCAGCATATTGCTATCTGGAGGTAGAGGGCAGAGGCTTTCAGTTGATTCACTGTCAAAGATTAAGCAACATAAATTAGTTCACACTCCAACTCACAAATCTTATGGACCGTTTCAGAGGAGGGTGGAGGATTTCTTGAACTTCTAAGTGGAAAAATGCAGGGTCTAACAGTATTGTTATTAAAAATCTTATGTGAGGATATTGAAATAACTGAATCATGAGGAAATATATCTTAGTAAATCAAAAGTATCAAACTACTAAGGTGCTTTGTTGAAAATTAAGCCACTTAAAGCCTGTGACCCATCTTGATTAGGTGATCTCTTTGTATTTGGTATTTAGTAAGCCTACAGAACCACCATTTGTGATGTCTTTAAGAAGTTACTTGACCTCCTTTCCAGGGCCTGCTCTTCCAAAGGGATTGACCAGCCAGAAGGCCTCACAAATGCAAGCAGTCACAAAAGGGGTTGACCCAGGTCCCAGGATCAAAATTGGGCTTGAAAATCCTGCTGCATGCAGAAAAAGACCCCAGAAGGGAAACTAATTAGTTTTGGTCCAATAGGCTTACTCAGTTGACTTCCCAGCAGCTGAGAAAGAGCCAAATGGGCCTAATTTTTCAACTTCTTCCCTGGCCTAGAAGACCACCTCAGTATGGAAAAAATCCTCTAATGCCCTCTAAAAATAGAGGAGTAAACCTGTTCCAGCCTAAGCCAGCCCAGCAATTCAGGTCAAGAGATTGCAACCAAACCCTTCCAGGGGGTTTGGACAATTACACTACAAAAGAAGCCCTGATCTATTGCCAAGATCCAGAATCCCAAGACAAGCCCATCTAAGACCAACCCATGGAGGCTGGAGGATCAGCCTTGGAGCATAAAAGCCCTAATTCCCATAGTTGAAAGCTATGGTCATTTTCTCATAAAGATTGCCGTGAGCCTTTGGCTCATTCAACTCATCTCATAAATTCTAGTAGCCATATTCCAGCTTAGAACACTATTCTCAATCAAAGACCTTGAGAAGCGTTTCCAATCACCAGCTACTGACATTACCACCACCAAAGCTATTATTATCCACTCCTTTCATACTAAACTTCCTCCTGCCTAATGTCCCCCTTGATAGATGTCAGGTCTCAGAATGCTCTGGACAGCCAGCTGGCCTTTTTAGAGGCCTGTTGTGAATGCTGCCATTCACCATGTTTCAATTTTGCCTTTGATGGGTTATTTTGAGGACAAATCTCTTTCTTTTGCTTTTGCCCCTTGAAATGAGTCTGACTCCAAATTGGGAAATTCAATTGTTCAGTTTCCTGATTCTGCGCAACTCACTTGCCCCACTCATGCTTGTGGCAAGTTATCCTATTGTCCTGGTAGTGTTTTGTGGTATTATTAACCGCTATATATTCTATTTCTTATTCACCAATAAAAATTAGGTTCTATTCACATTTTTGTCTTTGTGTCTTCAAGTACTTTGGCGCCTCTCTAGCCATGTCTAGCAGATATAATTCAATCAGGGCCACAAAGTAATTGTATACCCTCCCTACCATTCTAACCAAGACTTAATACGAATCCAATCCTAATGTTAGGATTCCCTGTTGTGTATCTGTGCCGCGCCTCATAACACAACAAAAATGGTGCTCACTACAGGGGCTGTAAGCCCCTTGGTTATCCCTTTTGCAACCACATTTTCATGTCCTTTGCAGCCTCCTATACAAGAGCCAACTTCACCTGAAATCACCAGTCCTCCTATTGAGGAAGACATTGCAGACCCAGCTATTGTCCCTACTGTACTGAACCTCAGGAATGGTCCCCGCTGTCAGGAAACCAACCCTGACTGGCCAGCTTGCTAGTGTCTGGGAACTGGTAGGTTGCGGACTGGGTGGGCAGGTCCCACCAAAGGATTGGTGCTAACTTAATGAGTTAGGACATTGACTTGCCCACCCACAACCACAGACCGGCAGCAGGGACAATAGTATCAATTATTCCCGTGAGAGTAATTTATACAATTCCAAAAAGCTTGTTGGTATGGTCCAGGGGGAGTTTGGCGGCAGAGGCAGGCATTGGTTTTGGGGTGACAGGTGGTTCCATGTCCATTTGGTAGGCAGGAAGGAAGTTGTATTTATCTCTGAGCAGGCAGGGTTTGATAACATACCAAGGGCCTTCTCAGTTGTATCTGGTTAACTCGGTAGTTCTGTCCCAGGGATCCCGGGCTAGTATGTTGTCAGCAGTGTAGTCCTTGTACTCAGGCTTTAAGGGGTACTCTGTGAAATGAACAGGACCAAAGGGAGCACTGGTCAGGCGGTACATAGCTGGCAGGCTGTCAGGGGGTAAGATGATCTTTGAGTTGACTGGCAGATGACAAGAATAAAACACAGTAATAATTGAGGAAACCAACATCTCATAACCTTTATTTAAAAATTACAATGGGGGTTGATCTTGGCCTGATAGGTATTTATACCACACTGCCAGGCTTCACTACCTGGTCATGTTTTCTGGGCTTGGGCAGGTTGGCATCAGGGGTCTCAGATGACAGTGTGGTGCTCAGCACTGGCAGTTTGTCACTGGCCACTTTGGGATGAGAAGACTTTGAATTCTTCTGTTTGTCAATTTGGGTATTGGGTGCCTCCTTGGGTTCAGTGCCTCCCCCGGGACTTTGGGGGAGTTTGGAATAACTCTCATGGAGAAACTTGTGTATTTCACCGAGAAAACTGTCAGTGTCAGGCGTTGGCACCTTGGGGAAATTCTCGGCATCTTGCACTGGCGGTTTGCTTGCAGAATCCTGTGGGACGGCTAAGGGTTTGGGTCCTGGCGGGCTGGTAACAACTTTATCAATCAGTAGTGGGTTATTGGGTTCCCAGCCCATGGGTCTGGCGGTCCACAAAGGGTTTTGCCCAGGGCTTGACTCTGGTTCCATATTTTAATATTTAAGAGCATCTGAATTGTCATTCCTGACATCATCCCCTTCTTTCCCCAAAATTCCCCCTTTCAGGGCCTTCTTCCCAAGTATTGTTGGATGGCCTGTTTGGTATTGATTAGGCTGCTCAAGGGTTCCCAGTGCTTTCTTCTGGGGATAGCCTAACCACTTGACATAGTACTGGGGGGTCTTGTAGTGGACTTGGTTGTCGTGGATGCATTCAACTTCATAATCATTTGAGTGGTCCTTCTGGATTGGCGGGGGGCTAGACTTGATCTTCTGGTGGGGAAAGGAATTTCCCTCTTTTTTGAACAGCAAGGCGCAGTGGAACAAGTTATGGATCTTCCACGTGGGAGTAGGTCTAACTTGAAGGCAAATTCTCCAATGAGCTTGGTGATCTTATGTGGCCGCTTCTTCTGTGAGCTTATTTTCTGCAAGACACATACAGGGGCACGTTACAGGAGTCCAAATAGACCTTGTCTCCAACTTGGAGGGGCTTACCAGGGGTCTGTTTTTGATCAGCAAAGGCCTTGTATGTCTGTACTGCTTGGTTCAGGTTTGCTAGGCATATAGTTTGGGTGTTGTGGATCTGTTCAATCCAGGAGTGTCCAGACGGGTTGTTTTCCTTGTTTCCAATGCTAGGGTCCCATGAGGGGTCAAACCTGTAGTTGGCTTTGAAAAGAGACATTCCAGTAGATGCATGGTCTTTGCTGTTGTAGGCGTACTGTGCCATGGGTAGCATCTCAGCCCAGTTATCTTGGCTGGAGTTGGCGTAGCATTGTAGGTATTGTTCAAGTATTTGGTTCACTCATTCAGTCTGGCTGTCAGTCTGTGGGTGGTAGGAGGTTGATACACAGCACTTTACCCCCAAGTTCTTCATCACCTGAGTCCAGCAGTTGGAGGTGAATTGTGGTCCTCTATCAGTGATGATTTCTGCTGGAGTGCTGTGTTGAGTTAGGATGCAGTTGTGGAAATGTCTAGCTGTCTCTGCGGCAGTACAGTGGGTGGTGGCAGGGACAAAATAGGACATTTTAGTGAATCTATCTACCATGACTAGGATTGCATTGAAAAAATTAGAAGGTGGAAGTTCCACAATATAATCCCTTGAAACAGACTGCCAGGGTCCCGCTGGTATGTCTAGTGGTCTTAGCAAGCCTACAGGTTTGGATCTACGGGTTTGGTCCTTCCACATGTCTCACAGCCTTTGATGTTGGCGGCCATGTCTTTGTCCAGTTGGGGCCAAGCATAATTCTTCTTGATTCCTTGGATTGTCTTGAGTCTGCCAGGGTGGCCAGCCATCTCTGAGTTGTGATAGTCTATGAGTAATTTGGTCCTTGTTTCACCTTCTGGTACATAGATCTAGTTGTGTAATAGCAGGGTGGTTCCTTTCAATGAGAATCCCTTCTTGTAGTGGCGGCTATCTGGGTCTAAGGTCAAGTTGGCAATGAGTTCCGCTGAATACTTGTCTGATTTCTGCACCTCAATTATGTCAGGCTTACGGGCTATGATCTTCATGTACATCAGTTGAATTCCTAGGCTGGCGAGGTCAAGGAGTATGTGGGTGTTGTGGTCCTTGGTCTCAGCTGTGGTGGGAATCATATCTGCTCTTCTTCTCAGTGTGTCAGGTACTATGCTGACTTTTACGGGTTTGTAGTCAATTGTCAGGTTGCAGTCAGCCAGTTCTAGAGCCCATCTGGCCTGCCTCTGGTTCAACTGTCTGGGTTTAAAGAAGTAGACCAAGTTCATATGGTCAGTTAGGACCTTTACTGGGAATTTAGTACCACATAGGTACTGGCACCAATGTTTCAAAGTCTTCATTATTGCAAGCATCTCCTTGTTGTAGATTGGGTAGTTTCCTTTGGCAGGTAGCATCTTCTTGGAGTAATATGCTACAGGATGTAGCATAATATCCCCTCCTTCCTGAAGAAGGACCCTGCCCACCGCAAAGTTGGACGTGACGGTTTCCAGTACAAATGGCTTGGATGGGTCAGGCATTGCCAGGACAGGTGCAGAGGTGAACGCTAGTTTTAGGGCCTCAAATGCTGATGTGCACTTGTCAGTCCAAGAAAAGGTGACCTTGTCATAGCAAAGGCGGGTCAGGGGCAGAGTAATGTGAGAAAATATTTGGATGAAATCCCTGCAATAATTTGCCAGGACCAAAAAACTTCTCACATCCTTTCTGCATCTGGGTATCAGCCAAGCTGTTATTGCTTCTACTTTGTCCTGTGCCATAGCAAAACCGCCAGTCTTCACCACATATCCCAGGAATTTGACTTCAGTCTGAAAGAATTCACATTTCTTAAGTTTGGTGTGTAGGTTGGCTTGGGCGAGTTTTTTTAGTATCAGGTCCAGGTGTTGGAGGTGCTCTTTGTGTGACTTTCTGTAGATGAGGATGCTGTCCAAGTATGCGACACAAAATTGGTCAAGGTATTCCCCTAGGATGGTATTTATCATCCTTTGGAAAGTGCTGGGGGCGTTGCACAGGCCAAATGGCATTACTAGGTACTTGCACAACCCATATTGGGTTTTGAAGGCTGTTTTGTATTTCTCTCTGTCCTTGATTTGGATTTGATTGAATGCATCTCTAAGGTCAATTTTTGAGTACACCTGGGCTCCAGTCAGTACATCACAGAGGTCATCAGCATTGGGGATGGGGTAGCAGTTCTTCACTGTAATGTCATTCAGCTTCTGGTAGTTTATGCATGGACGCATCCCACTATCTTTTTTTCCTACAAACAGCATGGGTGACACGCAGGGGGCTTTTGACACTCAGATGAAACCCTTTTTTGTCATATCCTCCAGGTATGCTTTCAAGACTACTTGTTTGTGGTGGTTGCAGCTGTAGATGGGGCCATGGTGAGGTTGGGTTCCTGGTATCAGGTCTATGGCGTGATTGTAGATTGAATAGCTGGGTAGTTTTGTGGCTTCTTCTTCACTAAACACATGGTCCCATTTCTGTAGGGGAGTAGGTAGTATCCTGACGTTAGGTTCTATCTTTATGGTTAAGAGTTTGTTGGTAGGGGTTTGGCCATGGCTCATGTAAAAGGGGACGGTGTCAAAAGATTCAGGCCGGCCCAGTGTGGCAGTTTGTTTGCAATAGTTCAGGATCAGGCCATGTTTGTCAGACCAGGAGTTGCCCAGTATAAGGGGGGTGGGGTAGTCCTGGCAAGAGGATCAGGGATGACGGGTACACATTATGTCCAATTGTCAACAGAAGTTCTTGTTCACACTCATAGCCGGTGTCCAAAGAGCTGTTTCCCATGACTACTTGTAGGCTACACTCTGAGGCTGTCAAGCCTAGTTCCTTTGCCAGGCTGACGTCAATGAAGCTTTCATCAGCTCCTGTATCAATAAAAGCTTCAATCTGGCGCTTGTTTCCAAATAGTTCTATGGTCACTTGGATGAATTTTTAAGACTGGGAAGAAGTGTTTATTTGCGCCAGTGTGATTGGGGCAGTGTTCTTCTTAGGGCAGGCTCTGGTCACGTGGTCTGCCTCATGGCTGTGAAAACAGAGTCCTTTGCAGTAGTGCTGCTGGAGCTCTTCAGGTGTCATTCCTGTTCTATTGGGGGTTGGTACTTGGGTTTGGCGGGTCTGGGAGGGGCCAGTGTTCTCTTGGTTCATGCTAAGGCCCTTGCACAGGGGAACTAGATCATCTAGGCTGAGGGTGGGCGGTGGTGCTTCAACAGGTCCTTCATTGCTAGTTTGACTCCCTTTTGGAAGATAATGACTGCCAGTTTGTCATCCAGTTGGGTGTGGGTCTTTAGTTTGATGAATTCATCAATGTACGCTTGGATGGGACAGGCGCCCTGCCAGATTTCCAGCAAGGAGTTCAGGGCGTAGTATCTGGTGTTGTGGTCTTCCCCTGTGGTCATCAACTTGACTTCAAACTTGGCATAATCTAGGCAGAATTCCACATCTTTGGTGGTGGCTTTGCCAAACCAATCAAGGGTGTCTCCTGATAGCATGGCAGCTACTCCAAGCACCTTCTTGGTGTCACTAGAATAGGACGGAGCATTGGCTTGAAAATGTAGTCAGAGCACTGGCATGGCGCGGCGGGTCTCTTCAAGAGTGAGTTTTCTCATCTGGGGCATTTCCACTTTGGTGAGGGATTGGTTGAATATCACATTCTGAACCTGAGAGGAAGGTCCTTTTGTGGTTTTGGCAGCAGGGCTGGATTTCCTGGAGTCATTCAGGTTCATATTCACATTCTTCCACATGGAAGAAATTAGGTTCTTGGTCATCATAAATGTGCAATAAGTGATTATCATTACAAAAAACATACAAGATGCCTCAAGAATAATCAACATATTGGGGCTCAGGGTACCAGGTTTAAAACAGATTGTCATAATGTCAGGGAACTAACCCTGACTTGCTGGCTTGCTAGTGTCTGGGAACTGGTGGGTTGCAGACTGAGTGGGCAGGGCCCACCAAAGGATTGGTGCTAAATTAATGAGGTAGGACATTAACTTGCCCACCCACAACCACAGACCGGCGGCAGGGACAATAGTATCAATTATTCCTGTAAGAGTAATTTATATCATTCCAAAAAGCTTGTTGGTATGGTCCAGGGGGAGTTTGGCAGCGGAGGCAGTCATTGGTTTGGGGGTGACAGGTGGTTCCATGTCCATTTGGTAGGCAGGAAGGAAGTTGTATTTATCTCTGAACAGGTGGGGTTTGGTAACGTACCAAGGGCCTTCTTGGTTGTATCTGGTTAACTCTGTAGTTCTGGCCAAGGAATCCCGGGCTAGTATGTTGTTGGTGGTGTAGTCCTTCTATTCAGGCTTTAAGGAGTGCTCTGCAAAATGAACAGGATCAAAGGGAGCACCGGTCGGGCAGTACGTAGCTGGCGGTCTGGCAGGGGGGTCAGATGATCTTTGAGTTAACTAGCAGATGACAAGAATAAAATACGGCCATAATTGGGGAAACCAATATCTCATAACCTTTATTTAAAAATGACAATTGGGATTGATCTTGGCCTGGTAGGTATTTATACCACACTGCCAGGCTTCACTACCTGATCAGGTTTTCTGGGCTTGGGCAGGTTGGCATTGGGGGTCTCAGATGGCAGTGTGGCGCTCAGCACTGGCAGTTTGCCACTGGCCACTTTGGGGTGAGAAGACTTTGAATCCTTCTGTTTCTCAATTTGGGTAT
Organism: Entomophthora muscae; assembly: GCA_014839935.2. NCBI lineage: Eukaryota > Fungi > Entomophthoromycota > Entomophthoromycetes > Entomophthorales > Entomophthoraceae > Entomophthora > Entomophthora muscae. The sequence goes on from QTSX02004274.1 coordinate 153,572, forward strand.
TGGGTGCCTCCTTGGGTTCAGTGCCTCCCCCAGGACTTTGGGGGAGTTTGGAATAACTCTAATGGAGAAACTTGCATATTTCACCAAGAAAACTGCCGGTGTCAGGTGTTGGCACCTTGGGGAAATTCTCGGCATCTTGCACTGGCGGTTTGCTTGCAGAATCCTGTGGGACGGCTAAGGGTTTGGGTCCTGGCGGGCTGGTAACAACTTTATCAAACAGTAGTGGGTTATTGGGCTCCCAGCCCATGGGTCTGGAGGTCCACAAAGGGTTTTGACCGGGGTTTGACTCTGGTTCCATATTTTGAGATTTAGGAGCATCCAAATTGTCATTCCTGACACCTGCCTAGTGGCCTACCCTTTGGGTACCCCTGACTTGGAACAAGTCATGGCGGTAGCCCTTGGGTTATCCTGTGATGGAGCCATCCCTTGCCTACAGATACAGTTTGGTTGAGCATAATACTATGAATTGATTGTGGCTCTGCAATTTCCACAGCATCTTCTCTCAGCGGCTGGCTCCGCTGAGCACCTATTGCCATCCTTTGTACAACCCGCCTTATCCCATTATCAAATGGTGTTAGGGCTCCATGTTCAGGAGATTTTGTCTCTACAAGCAGCCATCACTCATCACTATGATCAGTTTGCTGCCTATCAACAGTGGATCCACGCCCTTTTTTCATTGGTGTCAGAAAATCAGCGCAACCTTGTCACTTCCCAAACCTGCTTGGTCAATTCCATTGAGCAAATGCAAAAGTCCATCCCTAAATATGTCAGAGAGCGTCTACACAAGCTTCATAAGTTAGAACAGCCCTGGCAAACCCAATTAGTTTCCACCCTGAATGCCTATCTCCCCAATTTCAAACAACTGGTGCAGCAGCTCAATGAGTTCTGTGCATACTCCTTTGATCAACTACAACATGTATCAAACCTTACTGCTAAAGGCCTTTGCAAGCTTGATGAAGAGTTTGAGCAAGAAAGGGCTGCTACTGCCACTGCCATTACCAGGCTCCAGACTCAAGTGAATGGATTGTCTATACCCAAACCAGATGTTCCGCCTTCCCCCCATCTGACAATTTGGTGGATAGAGAACAGAGGCTATGGGATGCCATTTGAGAGCTGCAAGTGTCTACCTCTAGTCTAAATTGCCCTACTGAAGCACATCAGCCAGATCCTCAAGTGCTTGTTTTGACAACTAAATTTTTATGAGTTACAACAAGAGGTTGCTGACTTACATGAAATGGTGGCAACTGCTGCTAATCCAACTGGGGTTATTGATGAAGATGGCTGTTGGCCTTTCAGGAGCCCCCCATATTCACTGTGCTAGAGAGTTGATAGCTCTAGCTAATGAGGTGGACCACTTGAAACAAGACCACTCTGAACTTGATAAAGATGTGCAATAAATGAGTGAACTAATTGATTCAGTAAATGACAGGCTTGCCCCTTGCCTCTCAGTGGATCCTTTCCTTACCTCCCAACTGGCTGAGCTTTCCACCGTAGTAACAACACAGGGCCAATGCCTCAACGTTACTGAGCAAAAAACCACCTTAGCTAATACAGGTGCCCACACTGCTGAGACCTTGACTACTCTTGAGGAGAGTGTTTGTCAGCTGTGGGCCAGGCAGCCCCTCCAAATCTGAAGCAGAATTATCCCCACACATAAATGTACTCAATAGCAACAATGGAGGTCCAACTCCCAAAGTACACTTCAAACCTACCTTTAAGCAAGTCTTTGGCCCCAAAACTTCTACCATTGCAGCTTTCTTAACTATCTACAAAACTGCCATAAGGAGAGCATCTTATGAGATTAAGAAGAAGCCCATTCTAACCTGCCTTCACCTGACCTGTCAGGAGGTAGTACTGCCTGAGTTGCCCACCATTGCGACTTGGGAAGAAATGAAACAGCTTTTGATCAACAAATTTGGTGGTGACCTTAGTTTGGAAGTGAAGAAGGACGTCTTCATGAACATTGCTTTCAGACCAAAGGAGACTCTGGCTGAAATTGCTGATAGATTCTATATGAAAGGACAGCAACTAATAACAAGCAGACAATTGACAGTGCACAAGGCTTAAATGGCTTGCGCTCAAGCCCTCAAGGTTAATCAGCTTCTGTGTCTCCACTTTAAGGCTCATAAGGCCATGCTTTCCTCCATGAATAGCATAAAGACGCTGTTGCAGGATATGCACCTTACCAATTCTGGAGCAGTTGTGCAGGAGAATTGTGCCACCTCTAACTCTGGTTTGTCTTCCTGTGGCCTTTGCATCCTCACCATGAACTCACAGAATCCTCCTAGATGTCAAGGTTTCCATAAATGTGGCCAGATAGGTCACCATTCTTGAGTCTGCACTAATCCTCAGGTTGAAGGGGCTGATCCAAAGGAACAGGCAGGAAAAGAACAGTCAACCTAAAGGCAGAGACGCTCTTGGTTGACAATTCTTCCCATCTCCTTCATTCCCCCCTCCATAGCTGACTCTGAGCCTGCTGATACTGAGGCTCCTCCCATTCTGCTGCTGTTCCACAACATCTCTTAAAACTCTGACATGGACAATTCAGATTTTGATGATCCTGACATCTATGGGTATTCAGTTCTTGCCATCCCCAAAACCATTGCTGTCCCTTATAAGTTACGCTCTGGGAAAACTACAACAACTGCCAAGCCTTTGTCTGAAGCCAAAGAGATTGTCTCTTGCTCATACCTCACACAAGCTAAGAGGTCCCCTGTGCTTGTAGAGTTGTCTGAAGAAGCTTCTGAGGTTGCTGACGCTGTATTTTTTGTAACTGTGCTGTTCTAGCAGAGTTACAAGGGGAAAATATTTGGAAACTAGATAATATTCTTTATTGAGAGATAGGTATTGTATATTCATTGTGAATTGTGGATAACAGGAACATGATAGCGTTGATCACACAGTGGGATGGTGAAGGGGGTGGCTTGATCCTGGTAATGATTCAAGCGCTAAAATAAGGTATCCACCATGGGGACTCAGCTTTTGATCATGTTGTTGTCTTTGGAAATTTGAGTCAACTTCCTATCTTGGCTTTGGGTGACTGGATGATTGGATTGTGAATCACAAACCTGCTTTCTCAGAGCCTTGCTGGCGGGTTGAGCCAGCTGTTTTGACACCCCCTCCCCAACTGAAATTTGGCCTCCTCTGGGGGTAAGTTATCAGGGAGGTTGTCAGGAGCCCAGGCACTGTGCTGTACTAACTGCTGTTTGGTGGCGGGTAGAATGGTCTTGTGTTGCTTCTATCTGGCCTTGCAGGGTCTCAGGTGGTCATGAAGGAGAACTTTGTCTTGTTTACACTTCCCAAGTCCTTGTACAAGGTAAGTGTTGGTTTTGTTTACCTTTAGGATAATGGCTGGGCCCACCTTTTCTGGTTGTAGTTTACTTTTGTTGGTGTTCATGAATCAGACTTTGTCGCCAACCTCATGCCTGTTTTGGATGGGGGTGATGGTCTTTTGTAGACGCTTTTCTTCTCTTTCTGATTGATTGCTATTGGCCTGTATAATATGGGGATCTGAGCGGGATGGAACCTTGCTTGGAATTTCCAGCTTAGGTCCTGATAGCGCTTGGATGATGTTGGGCTGTGTGCCATAAACTAACTTGAATGGGCTTTTCCCAGTGGATCTGTTTACACAGGTCTGGCATGCAAGAAATGCAGTTGATAGCTGCTTGTACCAATCCTCAGGTCTCCCGGCGGTGAGCTTGGCCAAGGCTTGCACAAAGCTGTCATTTAGCTGCTCCACACGTCCATTGGCCTGAGGGTGGTAAGGTGTTGTCACAGTGTTCTTGACCCTATTCTTGGTGAGGTATACATTGGTATCTTCAGAGATCAATTCTTTGCCCCTGTTGGTTATCAGATGTTCTGGCTTTCCAAACTTGCTGATGATTTCTTTTCCTATAAATTGCCGCACATTGTTGCCAGTGTGTGTTTTTACTCTTTGTGCTACTGGTCATTGTGTGGCAAAGTCTATTGGGGCAGTGATGTACTTCTTCTCATTATGTTTTCCTGGCATGGGCCCTACTATGTCTAGGGCCCACACCTTGAAGGGTAGTTGTGTGCAAATAGGTAGTACTGACTTAGGAGGGGTTTTGCTTCTTGCAAACTTCTCACATACTTTGCATTGTTCTAAGACTTTCTGATCATCTTGGTACAGGGTTGGCCACCATGCTTTGTGTTTAAGGAATTTGTAGAGGTTGCAACTCTTTGTGTGCCCTAGGTCTCTATGGTAACGTAGGATGGTAGCAACTTGCTGATGTGTGGGAATATAATGGATGGTGGTTCTGTTGGACATTTTTTGATGTAAGGTTCCATACACGTTTGCAAATAAGTGCTTGTTCTCAATAACTGTTTCTTTTGTTATGTCTGTGGTGCCAGGGGGAAAACCTTTATCCTTTGTCTGAAGTACCAAGAGGGGCCAGTCTGGGTTGAGCCCATTCTCTCCTCTTGTGGCTCAGATGTACAGGTGCAAGAGTGCATCTGCCATGGCAAGCTCTTGACATGGCTTGTATTGTATGAGCATATTGAATTTCTCCAAGAGTTCCATCCAGCAGGTTTGATGGCAGGATAGGTTTGCCTGGGTTTCAAAATATATGAGTGACTTGCGGTTGATCAATGCTGTGAATTCTTCCTGTTATTCTAGATAACAACGCCATTTAACTAGGCAGTGCACAATGGTCAACAACTCTTTGTCGCGGATAGGGTATTGACACTTGCTGTCTGTTGGTTTTTGTGATTTGTAGGCTACAGGCAGGAAGTCACCATTATTGTTTTTGATTTGTAGTACTCCCCCAATGGATGTGTCTGAGGCGTCTGTTTCCATTTGGTACTCCCCATTGTGTTTGGGGTACTGTAGGATAGATGCTGTTATGATTTTCTCTTTGAGACTTCTAAAGCAGAGGTCAGGTTGGGCGTTTCATACAAACTTGGACTTGGCGCCAGTTATGACAGATAGGGGTGCAGTCAAGATGCCACAGGCAAGTATGAAGCAGCATATGTAGGCCACCATTCCTAGAAATGTGTGGAGTTCTGACTTTTCTTTGGGTGATGGTATCTTGCAGATGACCTGTATCTTTTGACTGTCAGGCTTGATGCCGTCTTTTGAGACTATGTGCCCTAGGAAAGTCAGTTGCTCACAGAAGAACTGGCATTTGGAGGCTTTGGCTAGCAGCTTGTGTTGTGCCAGGGTAGCAAAAACTTCCTATAAGTTCTTGTGGTGCTTTTTTACCAAGGGGCTATAGAAAATAATGTCACCCAGGTAGACTAAGGCATTCTTGCCTATGTGAGGGGCAAACACCTTGTTCATGAAGGTCACAAAGGTTGAAGGGGTGTTTGTCATACTGAAATTGAGTACCACACATTTTTATGAGCCATATTTAGTAAAGAAGGCTGTTTTGGGTATTTCTTCCTCCTTGATGCAATCTGGTTGTAGCCTGCAGTCAGGTCAATCTTGGAGAAGACTGTGGCTCCTCCCAAGGCGTCAAAGAGATTGTCAATAAGGGGTAGTGGGTAACAATTTTTGATGGTAACTTTTTTTAGGGCTTGGTAATCTGTGACTAGGCGCAGGGTGCCATCCTTCTTGGCCATTAAGAATATGGCGCCCCAAAGGGAGATTGTGAGGGATAGATAAGTCCTTTCTCCAAGGTCTCTTTGAGGTAGGCACATAGGGTGTTGTCTTTGTTTGGGGTCAGATGGTAGATAGGTTGCGCTTTGGGTACAGCTCCCTTGAGTTTAATGGAATGTTGGATATGTTTTCCCGGAGGTAACCCGGGTAAAGTCTCCTTGAAGATTTCTGGATGGCGGGCTACAATTTCACAATCCTGAGGTGTAGTGGTGTCCTGGTGATCTTTGAAGTGTATAATCTTGTACTGGTAGGAGTCCCAGTCAATTGTCTTGAGGTTTTCCTTCTTGTCCAGGGTCTCTATAATGTGTACAAAGACGTGGTTGCATAGGAGCTGATCTACTGAGTCAGGGTAGATCTGGTGGTTGACACCTTTGCGTTTGATGGTCAATACTGAGGTCACCCAGGTTATGTGGGGATTGTTCTTTCTCAGCCAATCCAAGCCCAGTACAATGCTGAATTTTGGAAAGTCAATGACAGGGACTTGGATGGTAGAGTGTAGGCTCTCAATCATGACAGAGAAGGGGTTGACTTCCCTTGTCACAGCAATATGATGTTCATCAGCTAAAACCACGTTTTTAATCTGTGAAGGATTAGTGGCTAGCTTGAACTTGTCCAAAAAGCTGCTGTTGACTAGGATTCAATCTGCGCCCAAGTCCAGGAGTGCCAAGCCTGTATGACTGTGAAAGCAGAAAGGGTAAGACATTAGTTTATTAGGGTGCCTGGCAATGGTGTAAAGCATTGGGTCCTCTGAGGGCACTTGAATCATTGGACACTGGTCCACGCCCTCTGGTTGGTACTCATCATTGGGAGAGTCAGGAGTTGTGTGGGGAGAGCTTGGCTTGCTTAATGCTCTCCCCAGGCTTTTTCATTGTCTTGGTGTCCTTGTGTGGCAGTGATATGGAAATGGGTATGATTTGACTGGCCATTGTTCCTGTTTCCATGTCCATTTGAGCCTGCAGGTTTATGGTTTGTGCTGCTGCTATTTTCCCAGGGGGTGATCAACTGGAGCGCCCGGCTGGGTGAGAGTCCTTGAGTCTTTCTCATTTTCTGGTTTGCGCTTTGTGAAGAGCATTGGATGTTTGTTCTGCTTTCTCCGATTTGTGATACAGACTCTGTAGATTGGTCACTTGATCCCAGTTCATGTGTCTCATTACATGTTATTTGAGTGTGTCATAGTACATGAGGTGTGTGGCTGGGGTGTCAAAAGCCATGTCAGAGGGTGCACATAGTTGGAGTTCCTCGTAGGGGCGGGTGAGTTCCTTCACAGTGCCCATCTGAGTTAAGTTCTTTACTTGATGTATGATCATGAGTGTGGTGTTCTTAAGCACAAATCTTGCCAAGAACTCTTGGTTGAAGGTATCTCAGTCCTTTTTGGTATATTCTTCATGCCATTTGTTGCACCAGGTGCCAGCGTTGTGAGTCAGTCAGATGGAGATTTCTGCAATCCAGAATTGCTACGGGCATTCCATCTGGGCCAGTTTGCTTTGAGCGGACTGAATCCATACAGCAGTGTTGTTGTTGTTGGCCCCGGTAAAGGATTCCAGGGCAGCGCTTCAAAGTCTTTGGGCTACCTAGGCTGACATGGTATTTTTGTCAGTTACAAAAGGCATGGCAGAGGGAGGCTGGAAGAACCCTCTGGCAGACAGGGCATTGAACGCGGGAAGGGGTATCACCATATTTTGGTAGAGGACAAACTCATCAGGTATCTTGGCACCAGGTGTGTACAGTGTCCAGTCTTCTGGGAGGCCAGACATGATTCTATCAAGGATTTGTTGGCCGCGGTGAGTATGGGCAACAAGCGGAATTTTGGGGAATAAAGTAGGATGGAAACCCTACCTGTGAACCAATGTTGTAACTGTGCTGTTTTAGCAGAGTTACCGTAAGAGAGGGGGGCTAGACTAACAAAGTATGGCGCCCATCCTGGTGGGACCAACCACCAGGATGCCATCCAGTGCAAGACTGGGATAGCTGCTTGAAGTGATCTCTTAAAAGAGACCGGCTGTGAAAGGGGAGGGAAATATGCATCCAAGGCCATTACCAAGGCCCCAGAAAGAAATCACAGAGAGCAATCTTGGGTGGGAGGGACATCTGGATCTAACACGGGGATCTGGTGCAAGGAGGGTAGGGAGGGAGCTGAGACTGCTGTGGGGAGAGGATCAGCCAAATTGGAAAAAGGGGTTTTAGTAGTTTTTGATTCTGGAGGGGACGACAATCCCTCAAGGTAAGAGGCTGACCAAGGGAACAAAACATAGGATGCTAAGTTGGTGGGGACCTGGTTGAGATGTCTGATGATATTAGAAAGCAGACCAGAAGCAAAACCAGGAGTTTGAGAAATCAGGGAAAATTTGCTCCAAAAGACAGGGCTGGTGGACCAGAACAATAGGGAGATAGGCACCAATATCCACATAGCCATCTTATACCAAGGAGACAACATGATATCAGAGGGGTTGCTTTTAATAGAACTTCCGGGCAGACGGACCAAGTGCTCTGGGAAAGTAACAGGTTATGGGCTGGTTTAGATCTCCTCGGAACAATTCCCAACAAAAACTATGGGCGGGTGGACAGACGGGCAGGCGGACCAGGAAAAAGCGGGAGGAGGGGACAGCAGCGGGAGCCGGGACAAATACCTTTATTATTTAAATAAAACTTCAAAATAAAAAAGATTTGAAAAGTCAGGAGTTTTATTCAACAATGGGAATTGGTAAGCAAGGGACCCAATGGCCCATGCTTTCATTATATGCAGAGGGGGGTAATAGGGCCGGGAGTTTTTGAAAGGGGCTATTGGAAAGCAATCTAAAGGGGAGCCCATTAAAAGCCACTGGCCAATCTTTCTCTGGTTTGTGACCAAGAAAAATAGGAGCAGTGGACCCAGATGTAGGGCTCAGTCCCCCAATTGGCTAGGAGCCTTCTGAGGACTCAGGGTGCGCATTTCCCCTAATGCCTTCTTCTGATGTCCCAGCCAGAGGGCTCCTGAACCCAATTATTTTGGGCCAAGGGACTTCCAGGCTGGGGGAATTGGTTGCCTGGGATACCACCAATTGTTGGATTTGATACCCAATTTTCCCGTGCTGCAGGTTAAGCCTACCTTGCTCCATGCAGCCTGCATTTTCCTGTTGGTCTGCTAGGTGTCTTAGGACAGGGCAACACCAGGACAGCAAGCAATCTAGCTGGATTAGCATCTCCTCTGCAGTTGGAAGGGACTCCAAAGGAAGATTGGGACTTTGGCCGGAAAAGCCAACACAAAGCGTTCATCTACTGTGTGGGCCAGGTCCTCCAGGTTTTGGAGGGGTTTTGCCTGCACGCAGGCCACTTTCTTCAACGGTCTGGGAAATACATCCCAATTCAGGGCCAAAGATGGGCCACAGAACTTTACAGTTACAAGGGGAAAAATATTTAGAAACTAGATAATATTCTTTATTAAGAGATAGGTATTATATAGTCATTGTGAATTGTGGATAACAGGAACATGATAGTGTTGATCACACAGTGGGATGATGAAGGGGGTGGCTTTATCCTGGTAATGAGTCAAGCGCCAAAACAAGGTATCCACAATAAGGGATTGTCATTTGTTCATGTTGTTGGATTTGGAAATTCAAGTTAACTTCCTAGTCTGACTCCAAGTGACTGGATAATTGGGTTGCGGGTCACAAACCCGCTTACTCAAAACCTTGTTGGCGGGTCAAGCCTGCTGTTTTGACACCAGGATCATACAAGGGCCAGTATGGCATTCCGGAATGGGTGGATATTAGAGTCAACCCATTTACAGAAGGCAAGGAATTTCCAAAGTCAAAGACAAAACCAACCAAATCTTTGCACATATCACTATCCAAAGGCCATATTGAAATCACATTAATGGAGAAATTTATGGCACTGCTCATCAAATATTACACACCAGGGTAGATTGGATGCAAGGCCGTTAAGCGCTGGAGCAAGTCCAATACTGAAGCCAACTGGAACTGGTGCCAGCCAGCTTTGAAGGATGAGATAAAGATCAATCTTTACTTGGAGGGCTGGTATAACCATACCAAACCTTCTTTAGGATCAAGCCAAGGTACAGTACCTTCTACTAGTACCTTAAATACAGCAGGAGAGGACGGTTGTATCTATCAGAGATATTGTGAACTGCTTATCTGAGAAGATTTGAGCCACCAAAGAGAAGTGGTATCAGGATAGGATCAAGGGTGTTGTCAGGGCAAGGTAAGGGCTGTCAGAGCTTGGGGGATATATCTAGCAGGTTGAGACAGCTCTTAATGGCAACTGGGGGGTTGCAGTGGAGCTTCTAGTTAAGTGTATTGAGTATTGTCTAATTTTTATAGAGCTCTGATCTGTTTATTATGGCATCTTCTATAAGTAGATACCCTAGATAGTTTATAGACACTTTTTAACAGTTTTTTAAAAGAATTAGGCATCCTATTTTAGCATTATTATGTCCTAAGCTGGATTAAACTGCCTAGGTTGGTATTTTACCTTTAAAGTGTATGTATTTTGCAGTTTTTGATATATAAATAACTTTATGTCCAGTTTCTTAGCATAATACTTTTCTATAATGTGTGAATCTCTGTTATTTTTTCATGTTGCCATGATCCATCCCATATAGTTTTTTTTAAAAAAAAATCCATGTAGTCCTATCCTCCTGAAAAGTATTTTGGGGCTTGATCTTTGCCAAGTGGAACAGTCAGGAACCAGGGGTCTGCGTATTAAAAGATTGTCAGCATTTATTAGTCTGCATTGGCAAAGGCTTGATTCTAACTTCTCAGTGGTGTTGATATTTGAGTGGGTTTAATCCTGACTGTCAATGTTCACAAGTCAACTTGCGGAATGAGTTGATCCTGGCGGTTGCTGGGGCAGGAAGGTATATATGCTCTGTTGATCATTCTTTTGCTGAATGCTTATTGCATATGTGAGCTGGCTATAGCTTTCTTCATGAGTACCTTTCTTTAGCTTTGTAATGAGTTGATAGGTTGGATGAGCTATGTTTGCTAGGAAAAGCTAGAGTATACACATCTGATTGTTTCATTTTTAATAGGCTTGATTTTAAACCTTTGCCTATTTACGAGCTGATAGGATTAAATTCCCCTGCTAGAAAAGGGAAAGGGAACATTGGGGGATTAAAGGATAACTTTTATAGGGCAGGCCACAACCATCTTGTATTTCTGGTTTTTTATTGGTGCAAGGTTAAAATTTTACCGATGAAGGACTATGTATAGTTTGATCAGGTTTGTCAGAAAGCCAGCCGGCGGAGCAGCTTTTGACAAAATATCTTCCTGCCCATCGAGGCAGGGGAACCTGTGCCACAGGGATTTGGTTTTGAACTGAAATCAGCCTCAAAATTTAAATTTGACTTGGTTTTGGAATATTGGTTGGCGCCAGCCAATCAAGATGAAGTATGGTGGGGCTAGAAAGAATCGGAATTTACCCTTTGATCGGGCCAGCACAATTGTGAAGTCAATCTCTTCTTTGGGCCAGATAATCGAGACAAGTCGGTGGAGACCGAGGCCACTTGGAGTTCCAAAGTTTTCTCGGGAGCTGGCAAAGCCTGCAAATCGGTTCTGACACCTCCAATCAAGTTAGGTCGTATTTGGTGGAGAAATCAAGCTTTGGGCAGAAGGAAGTTGATGAAGAGTGGATATCGACGAGTATATATTGGCTGTGATTGGATTGGGACTGTTATGGAGATCGAAGAGCTTGATATTCTGCTTGACCGGCTGAACCTTTGCCTGAACCTGGCCTCTGTGGTGTGTGGGCTGATTGTGGTTGCGGTGATCTTTGGTTGCATGTGCGTGTCTTATGAAATCATGGACCGCGTATCAATCAGGTTTACGCTTGCCATCTCCATTGTTGATGTTCTTAAAGCCCTGACAATTCTGTTTTATACAGAGTACAGAGAAGATGGAGCTATCTGCTCTGCCATTTCATTTTCAATATACTACTTCACTTTAGCGTATCTATTTCTCAACGTAGCAGTGGCCCTTAACCTGCAGCTTGTGTTTATCCATGGTATGGTGTTTGGCAAGGAGAGGCTGATGTGGGCAGTGTCCTTGGGTCTTCCGTTGCTGCTGCTGGCCCCTCCTCTGTTTGCTGGAAGGCTTGGCATAACTGACGAGGGGGGTTTTGTGAGATGCGAGATCCAACATCCTATGAAACAGATGTCTACCTCTTCTCTTGCTTTATTGTTTGGGGCTTTCTTTCCATCATATACTGTACGATTGCTGCTGCAATGGTCAACATGCAGCTGTACAAGAAGAAGACTTTGATTGACAGTATCATTCAAACAAAGCACAATGTCAGTGCAGATATTCTGAGTGACAATCTCGTGCTCAAGGAAAAAATATTCAAGTTGATCAATCGAGTGTAAGTTTAAAATAAGTATTTATTATTGATGTTTAGATCGCTGTACTGCATTATCCCTATTATCACTCAACTGTGGTATCTGATTTTGCGCTCTATAATCTTCCACGTCGAAGAGATCCCCATCCCGCTTTTGTTTCTTGCCACTATTGGCACTGATATACCAGGGATTCTCAACTTGGTTGTCCTTCTCCTGGATCCTGCCTTTGCTGCTGCGTTTGAAGCTATCCTCAGGAAGCGAAACATCAAAGTCCCACGCTTCCTGGACTCTCGCCTGCCAACGGAGAAGCTTCCTCCACCCCCCTGCCTCCTGCTTGATCCAGTCTTGCCTGAAAACATAGACGAAATCGGATATTTTGCTCCCCTGCGTCGCATCTCGCGTGCCATCCACTCCATCACCCCCGAGCCATCCATCCGATCCACCCGCTGCTTCTTAAGCAGTCTCCTTTCCTGCTTTAGGCCCCATCCCCTCAAGGACGATTCCCGCCATTCCAGCCTGCAGATGGAAACCCCACAAGTATCACTCTTGAGCCCCCTCGCCACCCCATCTGACTACCGATACACCCATGAAGCCACTAGCTTCATCAAGCGCATTTAATAAAATGTCTATTTTTCCGCTGCTATCATGAATCCAACAAAAAATTATTTCTCCGCTGACATCATCATCCCGTTCAAACCTGCAACCATTCGTCCAGCTTGTATCCCATGACGTCATCATGACCTAACCGCCGGCCAGCTGAACTTGGATAGCGCCACCCCAAATGGCACCGTCTCTTCCCACCAAAGTTTCAACTCAAATCCACTTGCCAAAGGCTACACCAAAGGCTACAATCCCACCCTCGGACAGTCTAAACCTAATCCCAAACAACCAAACCTCACCGATACACAAAAGGAATCAACTGTCAATAGAAACCCCATTTTAATTTCCAGGCTCCTTCCGTAATCACCGAATAGCAAAGGAAAACGTTAAAAAAATCCATTCTCGATCCTATAAACCCGGAGTGGATCCCGCTAGACCTTTGGGGGCAACATCCATCAGCCTTGAGGCTAAACCTGGCCAACATCGCTTTACAAAAAAGGAAACCTGAGGCTCCAAAAGGAAAGGGGAAGCCTTGAGGCTAACACAATATACGTCCATTCCAAATGCTGCTCCCACCATCCACAACACCTTAAAGAAGAAAAATATATCCCAGCAGATTCAGACCAACTGCTTCAAGGGTAAATAGCACAAGTATACAGTGAAGATCTGACCGCTAATAAATAACCTTGTCAAATAAAGCGACGGTGAAATATAAACATCGGATCAATGCCGGCCAATAAAAAGTTCTGGGGGTATTGACTGAACTGCAACCTCTTAAGCGATGGTGCATTAACGGTATGGATTTCCATAACAAGCAAGCGTTTACACAAAATCTATTGCCAGGATCTGATCCCCAAAAGCAACAATAGAACATGTACTATAGCAAGAAATTGTCGTTTACACATAAGAGATATGAAGGATATCAAGACTGTGCCAGATTGACTAATAATGAAATCATTGCACTAACCCAGGCAGAGGGGCCAACCAAGCCAACAATACTTTTTTTTAAAATGGAACTTTATTTAGCTCGCAAGAGCGATGGTAGAGAAGAACCAAACATTAAGGGGATCAGGGGTAGGGGAACGGGTCATCTTGCATGCAATGCATCGATTGCTCACAGGTACCTCCAACCAATCCACTCCACAGCATGCTCCTCAATCATCAGAGGTCCTTTATGCATACTCGGATCAAAATTTTCATACATTGAGGCTGGGCTAAGGTCAACTGCCCCAAGATTTGGACCTCAGGCCCTTGTGCCCAAGTTGGTCACCTCAACCAACCAAGTCAGCAATAAGGGTTGCAACTGTACAACAGCTGCTGGGAATATCTAGCTAAATGAATACACTGATATATATTAGGCCGTCGCCCTATATTACAGATTCTATATGGATAAGCTTATGGAATCCTTTGGTTAAGAGTTCCTAGATAGACTGGGTAGCTGTACAAGATCAATAATAAAATGTCTGGCTGTTAGCTAGGCCGTACTAACTAACAAGATTAAGGCAAGATGGGCCAGATCAACCTTGGAGACTATGTATCTTGTAGATGGATTAATTAGCCAAGCAGGTTAATTAATTAAGTACCTGCAAACATAATTAATGAGGACTAACTATAGGAAAGATGGCCTTGACTGTGACAATAAGTATGGTCAAGGTTGAACTAAAGTCAACCCCCAAAGCATGGGTTGAAATAAGGCTGTGTCAGATTTGAGACGAGTGGCTCCTTTTCTAAAAAGGAGCCACTGTCTCAAATCTGGAAACGAGTCCGAGAAATCTTAAAGAAGATTTTCTCGGATTCGTTTCCACACATAAGTGTGGATGGGTTTTTCTTCCCGGAATTTTTTTATAATAAAATTTATGTTTTTTTCTCTGATTTTCAAAAATTAAAAAATTAAAATTTTGAAATAAAATTTTGTTTCAAATTTTTTTATTGAATATATATTTAAATATTGTTTGAATCTGGAAAATAGAAAGCCTTCTGAGGCCTTCTTTTTTTTTGAAATTTTGGATTCCCCTACGTTGGGGGAATCCAAAAGAAGATTACAGGGAAGGGAGGACGGGATGATTACGGCATTTGCCGTAATCATCCCTTTTTGGGCTGACACAGCCCTAGGTTGAAATTGCCGCCCAGCAAATGTTTCAGCTGCTGGGATGCCGCTTAGGAAAGTTCCCACCCACCGCAATGGTGTCCGGCTCAAGCTTTGATCCATCTCAATGGGCTTCAGATGTGAAACTCAATCACTGCAAAGATGGCTAATCCAGACAAGGGTGTTAATTTTTCCAGGAGTGACCTGCTGGTCCCAGGTCAGACCAGTTGATGTCTGGATCAGGAATCAGGATACCCCCAGGATCTGGTGCTGGAAACTGGAACGCTTCAGAGCCAGAACTATACATACCAGTGGAAGAAACCAGGCAATTCTGGAATGTGTCAGGGAGCGTTCCTATAGGTTAAGCATGTGTAGATCTCCCAGGTAAAGATCCTGGTGGGATGGCAGTGGTATGCCATAGGTCATGTGGTCAGAGTTCAGGTGAGATCCCAGAACTTGAGGGGGTTCCAGCCAGATATGCCCCAAACAGTATATAAACAGAAACAGACATAATAGACAAAAGAATTAAGCTAATAACCAATGTTCCCCCCCTCACTTTGTTTCAAGTTTATGTCTTCTCAATTGTCTTTGGCATAAGCAAAGTTTGATGTGCTGCTGTGTGCTTGGGTGCGTCCAAGGGAAACAACGGGAAATCCTAGCAGTAGGGTAGCATCCATACTAAGTGGGAGGTTAGCCTTCAGGGATGAATGAGGGATTTACCTCAAGGCCTGGGGAATGATAGTTATCAGATATCTCCCTAGCTAAAGCTAGGGAGGTGGCACTGAAGTACAAAAATAAACCCAAGGAGAAGGTGTGAATAGAGCTTAATCTTATTGGGTCTATCTAAATGATTATTATATGGCAGTTTTACCACAAACAGTAGAGGGACAGGTAGATCCCTAGCCACTATCACAAGGGGGTCAAGGATCACTCATGTCATCAGTTGGAATTTAATTGAGCCCTTCACCCAATTTAGAGCATAACCTAGTTTGAGTTGAGAAAGGGAACTGAAAGATTTTGCACTCAAAATGTGATCCCATCAAAGGCAAATTAATCATGCTTGAAAAGCAGGATTCACAACATTTCCCCCTTCTAGATTGGTCTTTAGGGGGTGTAATTTCAGAGAAATTTGGTGTGGACTTGGGCAAGGGGGCGCCCCATGAATAGCAATTTAACAGTGTACTCTGAGCCCTGTTTAAAGGTTACTTCAAGAGGGCCAATCTACAGGGAGTCCAACTCGTGAGCTCTCCCTCCTACTTGACATTGATAGTAGAGGACCATGTCTTCTACTTGAAACTCTAGGGGGGGTGCAACCAGCATTGTCTGAGGTCAGCTCTAGAGTCTTTGTTTTATAGGCAGAAGCTTGCATGTCAATTATGTAATTGAATAGGCTTTTGATTAGGTCCTCAGGATCAGAGGCAGAGTTAAAGGTAGAGAGCTGCATCCCTAAGAGAGAAGGGGTGAAAGCCTCTCTCATATATAACATGACAAAAGGGGAGAACCCAGTGCCCCTGTGTTAGCTGAGGCGGTAGGCAAACAGAGCGGCTGGCAAGTATAGATCCCAGTTGGCAGCATCAGAGAAAGTTAGCTTTCTCATGATGGACAGCAATGTAGAATTAAACTGTCCTACTACTCCAATAGTAGAGGGATTGTATGAGGCCAAGAAAGATGACTGCATCCCTAGTGCTTTCACCACTGATATTGTTGGAAATTGCGCCATAAATGCTATTTCAATATGGCCTTCAAAAAGTGATATATGCAAAGATTTGGTTAGTTTCACCTTTGAATTTAGAAATTCCTTACCTTCTTTAAATGGTTTGACATCAATATTCACCCATTCCGGAATATCCTACCTGTCTTTGACTGATCCTGGTATGAGTTCAACTCAACATGACCCCATCCACCACTCTATCTGCCTTTTGAGTGACCATCAACCCTTGTCTAATATTTAAGTAGAATTACTTCTCCTTATAAAGACAAGCTTACTGTAAATTCAGAACCTGAATGTAAAAATGCGGGATTGTCAAATCCTTGGTCCAAATTTTGAATCACTTTTGCAGGATGGCCTTTTTTAATTAAATTGAATTATTTGTATTTTTATTTGAATATTTGAAAATGCAGGAACTCATAGACACTTTGCAAAGTTCAAGTTAAACTGCATATTTCCAATGGAAAAAATGAATTAGCTGGAATCAGATTTGAAGCGTTCAAATCCATCAACCATTTTCATTAAGCTTACTATGTTTTTTGAAATTGCGGGATTGTCAAATCCAAGAACCAAATTTCAAATCACTTTTGAATGCCACTAGTAAACTCAGATATTAATTGCAGGAACTGGAATCCAAATTGAATGTTAAGTAAGTAACTAGGACAAATCAACCCAAATCAAGAAGCTCTACTCTGGATAAAATCAAATGAAAATCTAATCTCAACAACCATGTTTAGACATGAAATTAAGTGAAATGTAAAATTGTCTAAACTGGAAAAGATGCAATATTCTGCACTCTAAATCACTAATATAGCAACCATAAACCCATATAATAGTTTATGAGCTACTCTCCTAATGGTGCAGAAATTTTTTAAAAGTTTTTTGGCCCCCAGCGTAGCCAAGGGGCCAACAAAACTTTTAAAAATTTTCAAGGAAGAAAGGAGAGGAAAAGATAAACCATCAGTTTACTGCACTATGTATTCATGTACTGCTATTAATGATACTTGATTACAGTAGATTTCAGAAAATACTAATAATAAAATATAATTATATATTATAATCTGTTTTTACCATGTTGCCTTTTCCTTGGTGTGTTGATAGTTCATTAGCTGTTGATAAGGTGTTTGCATTTGATTGGATGGTTTCACCTCCAGTTGCCTTGGCGATAGGAAATCAAGCCGTCTCTGCAACCACAGTTGGTCTCAGGGAGGCGGCTTGATTTCCTATTGCCAAGGCAACTGGAGGTGAAACCATCCAATCAAATGCAAACACCTTATCAGCAGCAAATGAACTATCAATACACCAAGGAAAAGACAACATGGTAAAAATAGATTATAATATATAATTCTATTTTATTATTAGTATTTTCTGAAATCTACTGTAATCAAGCATCTAAATTTTAGCTGTCCTAAAATGGAATAGGGTGCTTTTTGAGAATGCCTATGATTCCTAAAAGAATTAGCACAAATCTACTCTAGATCCTTTAGCATCCTTTTTGAGACACCCATAAATTATATTTATTTCAAATCCACCTCATTTTTGATTTGAAATTTGGTTCTTGGATTTGACAATCCCGCAATTTCAGATTTTTTAATTTTACATGATGTCTATGATTTGTTTAAAATACAGGAAATCTCAAATCATACATTAGAATCCCACATTTCTGATTCATGTATCCTGTATTTGTTTGTTGTGTTTTGTCTTTTGTTAGTTGAGTTATCTTCTCAAGAGATTCAAATTTGCCAATTTAAATAAACCAAAAAAGTCAAATTAAATGGTTGCTTTTATTAAATATTTTAATTTTCACTCAGCTGAGTTGCCCGCAAGAGTGATTCAAAATTTGGACCAAGGATTTGACAATCCCACATTTTTACGTTCAGGTTCTGAATTTACAGTATTGTCAGGGAGCCAACCCTGATTGGCCAGCTTGCTAGCGTTTGGGAGCTAGCGGGTTGCAGACTGGGTGGGCAGGGCCCACCAAAGGATTGGTGCTAACTTAATGAGGTAGGACATTGACTTGCCCACCTATGACCACATACCAGCAGCAGGGACAATAGTATCTACTACTCCCGTGAGAATAATATATACAATTCCAAAAACTTTTTGGTATGGTCTAGTGAGAGCTCGGCGGCGGAGGCAGGCATTGGTTTGGGGGTGACAGGTGGTTCTATGTCCATTTGGTAGGCAGGAAAAAAGTTGTATTTATCTCTGAACAGGAAGGGTTTGGTAACATACCAAGGGCCTTCTCAGTTGTATCTTGTTAGCTCTGTAGCTCTGGCCAAGGGATCCTGGGCTAGTATGTTGTTGGCAGTGTAGTCCTTGTATTAAGGCTTTAAGGGGTATCCTGTGAAATGGACAGGACCAAAGGGAGCACCTGGCGGGAGGTAGTAGCTGGAGGGCTGACAGGGGGGTCAGATGATCTTTGAGTTAACTGGCAGATGACAAGAATAAAATACAGCAAAAATTGGGGAAACCAATATCTCATAGCCTTTATTTAAGAATGACGGTGGGGGTTGATCTTGCCCTGGCAGGTATTTATACCACCCTGCCAGGATTCACTACCTGTTTGGGTTTTCTGGGCTCAGGCGGGTTGGCGTCAGGGGTCTCAGATGGCAGTGTGGTGCTCAGCACTGGCAGTTTGCCACTAGCCGCTTTGGGATGAGAAGACTTCAAATCCTTCTGTTTGTTGATTTGGGTATTGGGTGCCTCTTTGGGTTCAGTGCCTCCCCCGGGACTTTGGGGGAGTTCAGAATAACTTCCATGGAGAAGCTTGCATATTTCATTGAGCAAACCACCGGTGTCAGGCATTAGTACCTCAGGGAAATTCTTGGCATCTTGCACTGGCGGTTCACTTGCAGAATCCTGCAGGACAGCTAAGGGTTTGGGTCCTGGCGGGCTAGTAACAACTTTATCAATCAGTAGTGGGTTATTGGTTTCCCAGCCCATGGGTCTGGCAGTCCACAAAGGGTTTTGTCCAGGGTTTGACTCTGGTTCTGTATTTTGAGATTTAGGAGCATCCAAATTGTCATTCCTGACATCATCCCCTTCTTCCCCCAAAAATCCCCCTTTCAGGGCCTTCTTCCTAAGGTATAGTTGGATGGCCTGTTTGGTATTGGTTAGGTTGCCCAAGGATTCTCAGGTGCTTTCTTCTGGGGGGTAGCCTAACCACTTGACGTAGTAAGGGGGGTCTTGTAGTGGACTTGGTTGCCGTGGATGTACTTAACTTTGTACTCATTTGAGTGGTTCTTCTGGATTAGCGGGGGGCTAGAATTAATCTTCTGATGGGGAAGTGAGTTTCTGTCTCTTTTGAACAGCAAGGCACGGTGGAACACATTATGGATCTTCCACGTGGGGGGTAGGTCTAACTTGAAGGCAACTTCTCCAATAAGCTTGGTGATCTTATGTGGCCACTTCTTCTGTGAGCTTATTTTCTGCAAGACACATACAGGGGCACGTTACAGGAGTCCAAATAGACCTCATCTCCAACTTGGAGGGGTTTACCAGGGGTATGTTTTCAATCAGCAAAGGCCTTGTATGTCTGTACTGCTTGGTTCAGGTTTGCTAGGCATATATTTTGGGTGTCGTGGATCTAAACAATCCAGGCGCGTCCAGACAGGTTGGTTTCCTTGTTTCCAATGCTAGGGTCTCATGAGGGGTCAAACCTGTAGTTGGCTTTGAAAGAGACATTCCAGTAGATGCATGGTCTTTGCTGTTGTAGGCGTACTGTGCCATGGGTAGCATCTCAGCCCAGTTATCTTGGCTGGCGTTGGCGTAGCATTGTAGGTATTGTTCAAGTATTTGGTTCACTCATTCAGTCTGGCTGTCAGTCTGTGGGTGGTAAGAGGTTGATACACAGCACTTTACCCCCAAGTTCTTCATCACCTGAGTCCAGCAGTTGGAGGTGAATTGTGGTCCTCTATCAGTGATGATTTCTGCTGGAGTGCTGTGTTGAGTTAGGATGCAGTTGTGGAAATGTCTAGATGTCTCTGCGGCAGTACAGTGGGTAGTGGTAGGGACAAAATAGGACATTTTAGTGAATCTATCTACCATGACTAGGATTGCATTGAACAAATTAGAAGGTGGAAGTTCCATAATATAATCCCTTGAAACAGACTGCCAGGGTCCCGCTGGTTTATCTAGTGGTCTTAGCAAGCCTTCAGGTTTGGATCTACGGGGTTTGGTTCTTCCACATGTCTCACAGCCTTTGATGTTGGTGGCCACATCTTTGTCCAGTTGGGGCCAAGCATAATCCTTCTTGATTCCTTGGATTGTCTTGAGTCTGCCAGGGTGGCCGGCTATCTCTGAGTTGTGATAGTCTATGAGTACTTTGGTCCTTGTTTCACCTTCTGGTACATAGATCTGGTTGTATAATATTAGGGTGGTTCCTTTCAATGAGAATCCCTTCTTATAGTGGCAGATATCTGGGTCTGAGGTCAAGTTGGCAATGAGTTCCGCTTAATACTTGTCTAATTTCTGCTTCAATTATGTCAGGCTTACAGGCCATGATCTTCATGAACATCAGTTGGATGCCTAGGCTGGTGGGGTCAAGGAGTACATGGATGTTGTGGTCCTTGGTCTCAGCTGTGGTGGGAATCATATTTGCTCTTCTGCTCAGTGCGTCAGGTGCTATGTTGACTTTTCTGGGTTTGTAGTCAATTGTCAGGGTGTAGTTGGCCAATTCTAGAGCCCATCTGGCCTGCCTCTGGTTCAACTGTCTGGGTTTAAAGAAGTAGACCAAGTTCATGTGGTCAGTTAGGACTTTTACTGGGAATTTAGCACCACATAGGTACTGGCACCAATGTTTCAAAGTTTTCATTATTGTAAGCATCTCCTTATTGTAGATTGGGTAGTTTCCTTTGGCAGGTAGCATCTTCTTGGAGTAATACGCTACAAGATGTAGCATAAGATCCCCTCCTTCCTGAAGAAGGACCCTTCCCACCGCAAAGTTGGACGCGTTGGTTTCCAGTACAAATAGCTTGGATGGGTCAGGCATTGCCAGGACGGGCGCTGAGGTGAACACAAGTTTTAGGGCCTCAAATGCTGATGTGCACTTATCAGTCCAAGCAAAGGTGACCTTGTCAGAGCAAAGGCGGGTCAGGGGCAGAGTAATATGAGAAAATATTTGGATGAAATCCCTGCAATAATTTGCCAGGCCCAAAATATTTCTCACATCCTTTCTGCATTTGGGTACCGGCCAAGCTGTTATTAATTCTACTTTGTCCTGTGCCATAGAAAAACCACCAGTCTTCACCACATATCCCAGGAATTTGACCTCAGTCTGAAAGAATTCCCATATCTTAAGTTTGACATGTAGGTTGGCTTGGGGGAGTTTTTTTAGTATCAGGTCCAGGTGTTGGAGGTGCTCTTTGTGTGACTTGCTATAGATGAGGATGTTGTCCAAGTATGCAACACAAAATTGGTCAAGGTATTCCCCTAGGACAGTATTAATCATCCTTTGGAAAGTGCTGAGGGTGTTGCACAGGCCAAATGGTATTACTAGGTACTTGTACAACCCATATTGGGGTTTGAAGGCTGTTTTGTATTTGTCTCTGTCCTTGATTTGAATTTGATTGAACACATCTCTAAGGTCAATTTTTGAGTACACCTGAGCTCCGGTAAGTACATCATAGAGGTTATCAGCATTGAGGATGGGATAGCAGTTCTTCACTGTAATGTCATTCAGCTTCTGGTAGTTTACGCATGGACCCATCCCACCATCTTTTTCCCTACAAGCAGCATGGGTGATAAGCAGGGGGCTTTTGACACTCAGATGAAACCCTTTTTTGTCATATTCTCCAGGTATGCTTTCAAGGCTACTTGTTTGCGGTGGTTTCAGCTGTAGATGTGGCAGTGATGAGGTTGGGTTCCTGGTATCAGGTCTATGACGTGATCAAAAGAATGGCTGGGTAGTTTTGTGGCTTTTTCTTCACTAAACACATGGTCCCATTTCTGTAGGGGAGTGGATAGTATCCCGACACTAGGTTTTATCTTTATGGTTAAGAGTTTGTTGGTAGGGGGTTTGGCCATGGCTCATGCAAAAGGGGACGGTGTCACAAGATTCAGGTTAGCCCAGTGTGGCAGTTTGTTTGCATTAGTTCAGGATCAGGCCATGTCTGTTGGACCAGAAGTTGCCCAGTATAAGGGGATGGGGTAGTCCTGGAAAGTGGATCAGGGACAACGGGTACACATTATGTCCAATTGTCAATGTGAGTTCTTGTTCACACTCATAGCCAGTGT
Organism: Entomophthora muscae; assembly: GCA_014839935.2. Lineage (NCBI taxonomy): Eukaryota > Fungi > Entomophthoromycota > Entomophthoromycetes > Entomophthorales > Entomophthoraceae > Entomophthora > Entomophthora muscae. Next base: position 176,148 of record QTSX02004274.1, read on the forward strand.
CCAGAGAGCTGTTTCCCATGACTACTTGTAGGCTACGCTCTGAAGCTATCAAGCCTAGTTCCTTTGCCAGGCCAGCGTCAATGAAGCTTTCATAAGCTCCTGTATCAATAAAAGCTTCAATCTGGCGCTTGTTTCCCAATAGTTCTATGGTCACTTGGATGAATTTTTAAGACTGGGAAGAAGTGTTTATTTGCGCCAGTGTGATTGGGGCAGTGTTTTTCTTAGGGCAGGCTCTGGTCAAGTGGTCTGCCTCATGGCTGTGAAAACAGAGTCCTTTGCAGTAGTGTTGTTGGAGCTCTTCAGGTGTCATTCCTGTTCTGTTGGGGGTTGGTGCTTGGGTTTGGCGGGTCTGGGAGGGGCCAGCGTTCTCTTGGTTCATGCTAAGGCCCTTGCACAGGGAAAGTAGATTGTCTAGGCTGAGGTGGGTGGTGGTGCTTCAACAGGTCCTTAATTGCTAGGTTAACTCCCTTTTGGAAGATAATGGCTGCCAGTTTGTCTTCCAGTTGGGTGCAGGTCTTTAGTTTGAGGAATTTGACAATGTAAACTTGGATGGGACAGGCGCCCTGCCAGATTTCCAACAAGGAGTTCAGGGCGTAGTATCTGGTGTTGCAGTCTTCCCCTGTGATCATCAACTTGACTCCCTACTTGGCATAATCTAGGCGGAATTCCGCATCTTTGGCGGTGGCTTTGCCAAACCAATCAAGGGCGTCTCCTGATAGCATGGCAGCTACTCCAAGCACCTTCTTGGTGTCACTGGAATAGGACAGAACATTGGCTTGAAAATGTAGTCAGAGCACTGGCATGACGCAGTGGGCCTCTTTGAGAGTGAGTTTTTCCATCTGGGGCATCTCCACTTTGATGAGGGGTTGGTTGAATATCACATTCTGAACCTGAGAAGAGGGTCCTATGGCAGTTTTGGCGGTGGGGTCAGATTTCTTGGGGTTGTTTGGGTTCACGTTTGCATTCTTCCATGCGGAAGAAATTAGGTTCTTGGTCATCATAAATGTGTAATAAGTGATTATCATTACAAAAAACATACAATATGCCCAAGAAATATCAACATCTTGGGGCTCAGGATACCAAGTTTAAATAGATTGTCATAATGTCAGGGAACCAACCCTGATTGGCCAGCTTGCTAGCGTTTGGGAGCTAGCAGGTTGCAGACTGGGTGGGCAGGGCCCACCAAAGGATTGGTGCTAACTTAATGAGGTAGGACATTGACTTGCCCACCTATGACCACAGACCAGCAGCAGGGACAATAGTATCTACTACTCCCGTGAGAATAATATATCTACAATTCCAAAAAGCTTGTTGGTATGGTCTAGTGAGAGCTCGGCGGCGGAGGCAGGCATTGGTTTGGGGGTGACAGGTGGTTCTATGTCCATTTGGTAGGCAGGAAAAAAGTTGTATTTATCTCTGAACAGGAAGGGTTTGGTAACATACCAAGGGCCTTCTCAGTTGTATCTTGTTAGCTCTGTAGCTCTGGCCAAGGGATCCTGGGCTAGTATGTTGTTGGCAGTGTAGTCCTTGTATTAAGGCTTTAAGGGGTATCCTGTGAAATGGACAGGATCAAAGGGAGCACCTGGCGGGAGGTAGTAGCTGGAGGGCTGACAGGGGGGTCAGATGATCTTTGAGTTAACTGGCAGATGACAAGAATAAAATACAGCAAAAATTGGGGAAACCAATATCTCATAGCCTTTATTTAAGAATGACGGTGGGGGTTGATCTTGCCCTGGCAGGTATTTATACCACCCTGCCAGGATTCACTACCTGTTTGGGTTTTCTGGGCTCAGGCGGGTTGGCGTCAGGGGTCTCAGATGGCAGTGTGGTGCTCAGCACTGGCAGTTTGCCACTAGCCGCTTTGGGATGAGAAGACTTCAAATCCTTCTGTTTGTTGATTTGGGTATTGGGTGCCTCTTTGGGTTCAGTGCCTCCCCCGGGACTTTGGGGGAGTTCAGAATAACTTCCATGGAGAAGCTTGCATATTTCATTGAGCAAACCACCGGTGTCAGGCATTAGCACCTCAGGGAAATTCTTGGCATCTTGCACTGGCGGTTCACTTGCAGAATCCTGCAGGACAGCTAAGGGTTTGGGTCCTGGCGGGCTGGTAACAACTTTATCAATCAGTAGTGGGTTATTGGTTTCCCAGCCCATGAGTCTGGCAGTCTGAAAAGGGTTTTGTCCAGGGTTTGACTCTGGTTCTGTATTTTGAGATTTAGGAGCATCCAAATTGTCATTCCTGACACTTATCCACATTTGTGTTGATTTTTGCATTCTTCAAGATTTTTCCTTTCCGTTTTGCCAAAAGGAAATTATCTTCTTGTATTCCAGGAAATTAAGGTATGTGACCTTAATTTTTCCCTGAAGTCTAAACCAAGGCTAGCTTTGAACCTCAAACCTTTCTTTATAAAGTTTTCCCAATGTGTCCTCCTGGATTTTTCCCCAGGACCCAAACACAACAAAATGGTGCTCACTAAAGGGGCTACTAGCTTCTTGGTTACTCTGTTCCCCGCACATTCTCAGGTCCTTCTCCCTTTTTTAATGAAGTACCTGAGCCTCCCAAAGTTTCAAATCCACCTCTTGAAAGAGATATTACCAACTTCCCCAATCCACATATGGTAATGGTGTTGTTTCACGGCCCTTTGTGGGCCTCCTCCTAGCTTTCTCTCTTGAAAATGATCAAGCTCAAGCCGCTGTATGCTCTCTCCTTCATACTGGTATGGCAGCCATGCATACCATTCCTGGTCTCCACCCTGGTTACGCCTCCAAATACCTGTACTCCTTCCTGTTAGATTTTGGCCTCCCCCTGCTTTGATAGAATCTTTAGAAACCATTGGTGTGCTGGTAAACCAGTTAATCAAGCCCTCCTTGATCCACCATCAATTAACATTGGGGTCAAAAACCAGCTCCTGTCTTCTGTGGCGTCTGCTTTAGTCAACAGCCACACTCAAAATATGGCTTATCAGTAACGGACACACAGTCTCTTTGCTTGCATTTCTGATAACTAACATGATTTACTAGCCTCCCAAAAGTACCTGACCTCATTACTAAACACACTTTGCTCCCCTCTTCTGGGATATATTTGAGATCAGCTTTGCAAATTGGATGACCATCATGCTGCTTGGCAAGGAAAAATTGAGGCCTCCCTTCTGAAGTACTGAAAAGACTTTGAGACCTTGGTAGGAAGCTCAATCAGTTCTGTGAGCACATCAACACTGTCATGTTTGGCTCCTGGGAACAACATCCAGGAGGACACAGCAGGAAACCTTTATAACAAAAGGTTTCAGATTCAAAGCTAGCCTTGGGTTAGCCTTTAGGGTAAAATTAATGACAGATACCTTAATTTTATGGAATACAAGAAGATAATTTCCTTTTGGCAAAAAGGAAAGGAAAAAACTTGAAGAATACAAAAGAAAACACAAATGTGGATAAGCTTGTCTTTATTAGAAGAATTGAATCTACTTAAATAGTAGACAAGGGTCAATGATCACTCAATAGATAGACAGAGTGGCAGAGGGGGTCACGTTTGGTTGAATTCATACCAGGATCAGTCACAGGCAGGTATGGTATGGTATGGTATTCCAGAATGGGTGGACATTGATGACAACCCATTTATGGGAGGCTAAGAATTCCCAAGCTTGAAAGCAAAACCAATCAAATCTTTGAACATATCATTATTCAAATGCCATATTAAAATAGCATTGATGGCGCAATTTACAACATCTCCTCCCTCAAGATTGAACACAGGTTGTTGATATTTGCGGAGGAATTTGGAATGAACTCAGGCAAAAGGACGGTCAGATGATAGCAGCTTCACAATATACTTGACATCCTTCTTAAAAGTTACTTCACAGGGCCCAACCCATAGGGAGTCCAATTTATGGGCTCTACTTCCAGTGCAGTTCTTGTAATAGAGGACTAGGTCACTCATTTGGACTTCTGGAAGAGAGGCTTGAGACACATTGGAAGAAGTCAGTTCTAGAGCCTTGACTGTATAGGCTGTTGGGTATGCTGTTTCCTGGATATCAATGATGCAATTGATAAAGTCCTTGACGTGGGGTTCAGGGTTTGTAGCAGCATCAACTTCAATCAAAGGGGAAGCAAGAATGAAAAGGTTGTGGCTTCAGGCCCATATATCATGGCAAAGGGAGATTGTCCAGTTACCTGATATCTTCTTAACTGGTATGCAAAAAGGGCAGCAGGAAGGAATATATCCTAATTGGTGGCATCAGAAAAGGTAAGCTTTCTCATGATGGATACAAGGGAAGAATTTTCTTGTTCTACTGTTCCGTTTGCAGGAGGATTATACAGAGCAGAGAAAGACTGGTGAGTGCCCAAAGCTTCTACAAAAGACGTAATGAGACAAGCATTGAAATTGGTGCCATTGTCAGAGAGCAATGTTTGAGGACATTCATATCAATAAAATATGTCCTGCAACAAGAAATTGGATGTTGTCTTGGCAGTTAAAATTTTGATAGCCCTTGCTTTGACCCATTTGCTAAAATGATCTACTGCTACCAAGATGTATGACACCCAGACCTAGAACAAGAAATAGGTCCAACAGCCTCAATACTCACAGTGTGAAAGGAATGCTTAGGTGGGATGAGCTAGAACTGATTCTGGGATGTTCAAGGGCGTTGAAGTTGGCAGGAGTGACATGATTCAAGGACATCCAGAATTGGGATGCACATGTTTTCCTAGTAGAAACTTTTTACACAGCCAGTCATGAGTCTTTAATATACCCCCATGTCCAGTGTCAATGTGGGATTAGAGGATAATAGCTATTCTCATGCTGGGACAAAAGTAGGGAAGGTAGGCATTGTTGACCTTCTTGAACAGTTGTCTGTCTCAAATGATAGTATCCTTTGATAGGGACTGGAGAGCCAGGTGTATCTCTTTGGGTTCAGTTGTCCACACATCAGGGTATTCTATTAACTTGTACAGGCAATTGTTGTCAGCAGGATGAATAGCCAGTATAGGCATTCTAGATAGCCCATCAGTGTTCTGATGTTGAGCATCAGACCTGTGTACCACAGTGAAATCATATCCTTTTAAGCACAGGGCCCACTGAGCCAGTTGACTTACATGCTCCTTTAGCTGTTGTAACCACTTCAGAGAAGAGTGGTCAGTGACTACTGTAAATTGGGTCCCATAGATGTAGTGTCAAAAATGCTTCACAGCATGCTGAGCTTCCAAGAATTCCTTTTCAGTGCCACTATAATTATTCTCATGTTTGTTGAGAATACATGGAGAATATGCTACAGGTCAATCCACACCTTTGTCATCTAGCTGAGCTAAGATTGCACTCACAGTAATTCTACTGGCATCAGTTTATAAGATCAACTCTTTATCATAATCAGGATAGACTAAGATGGGGGCTTCTTTAAGCTTGGTCTTTAGGACCTCAAATAATTGTTGTTGACTATCAGTCTATTCAAATGGAACTTTTCTGAGAAGTTGGACAAGGGGTTTGCTCAATTCAGCAAAGTCAGGAATGAATTGTCTGTAGTAACCCATCATGCCCAGAAAAACTTGTACTTCTTGCAGGTTGGTGGGCGTAAGCATATTTCCAATGCTTCCACCTTATTAATCATGGGGTGTATCCCAGTCTGAGTGACTTCATGGCCCAAAAATTCAAGATGCTCTTTATAAAAGGCTCATTTGGATGGCTTAAGCTTCAACTCAGCTTAACAAATCTTGAGAAATACAGCCTTGAGATGGTCAAAATGGCCAGTGAAGGTGGAGCTGAACATTGTGAGATTGTTGAGGTATATGAAGACACAGGAGAGTTTTAGGTATTACAGTATAAAATTCATGGTTTGTTGGAATGTAGCAGGAGTGTTGAAAAGCCCTTGAGGCGTTTGGGTTGGTTCATAAAGGCCCTATGGCGTGATAAGAGCGGCCTTTTCCTGATCCTTGGGGGACAAGTCAACCTGTCAGTATCCTGAGGCTAAATCAATGAAGGAGAAGAATTTTGGACTCCCAATTATCTGAGAGCATCTTTAATTCTTGGTAGTGGGTAGGAATCTTTCTTTTTGAGAGAATTTAAGCAGCAATAGTCCATCACAATGCAACAGCCCCCATCCTTCTTCTTAAGGATCAGCAAGGGGGAGGCCCAAGGACTCTGGGACAGAGCTAAGAGGCCAGCATCCAGTAGTTGTTTTAGTTTTTTGGAGATCTGGGCATCTTCTACTCTACTGCAGCAGTAGGGCTTAGCACAAAAAGGAAGAGCATCAACTGTGTCAATTTGGTGAATAAATCCTTTAACTAGGCCATAGTCATTAGGCCCAGATGCAAATATATACTTAAACTGATCAAGAAGCTCTAGTAAATTCTTCTGCTGAATGAGAGACAGCTGCAGGAAATTAACAACTGTAAATAGAGAGAGCACTTGAGGGTCTCCTTCTGGTAAGTTGAAGTCATTGAACGTTCCAAAGGGATAAAGGGAGGCCACTTGTTCTGCTCCTAAGATGAAACCATGGCCCATAATTTGATCTCAAGAAATCTGCATGGGAGAAGCGGTCAAATTGGCTAGCAGTAGTTGTACAGGAGTCTTATGAGTTTGATCCAGAAACTCAGGGCATAACTGAGGCTCCTTACAACTTAAGGATTAAGGAGAGTATAGATCTAAGAATAACTTCTCAGGTAACTTTCAGAATATCTGAGAATCAATGATCACTTGAGAGCCAGGAGTTTGATGACAGCCACAGGAGCAAATAAAGGGACAACTTCTTCAGCAGGACAGGAAGGGAGAGGGGAACACATTAGAAGAGTGAGTCCTATACTTAAGCAAGAAGATGTCTGTGGGGTATTTGAGGACATAAGTCTTAAGTTGCTTGCCAGGGATGCATAAAGGCTCTTCAACAATCAACAGGACCTCATATCCTAGGAGGGACAGATACCCATTTCAAAGATTGACAATCCTATTGTACTCCCTGGGAAGGATCTAGGTCCAACTTGTATAAAATTATCATTATCCTGCCCTTGCTGACTCTTATTGCTGTAAACTTCCTGTGACAAAGCTTTGAGGAGCTTTGCCTCCAGGGAGGTAATTTTATGGAACAACACCTTGCTGTCATCCCACCAAAAAGACATGATATTGACACTCTTTTCATCTCTTGCTCTTAAAGACTCAATCTCAATATTTGCCCTGGCTTTCACTAGTTGTGAAATTTTGTCAAATCCCACTAACAGGTTCCATAAATCCCACATTTGGATTTGAGTTACCTGAGCAGGAGTTCCTTCTTTTGAAAAGTAATTGGAGTATAATTCTTTTAACATAGCCTTTACTTTCACCAAAGACTCCTGGGGAACAGTCTTTGTTGCCTCCAAACTTGCCCAAGCTTCCTCCAGAGAACTTGTAGGAACTTCCTTCCTAGAAGCAGCAGTTTCCACTCAAAGTACTCCAAATTTTGCTTTTTCAAACAACAACAAAGAAAACATAATGATTGAAAAAGTAATTGAGGGGAAAGCGTTGAAATCAACAATATATCTTTATTAAAATTTAGCTGTCTTCACTTATATACTATTTGGGACATATTTGGCTGAAAACCCCTCCAGTTCCTGAATTAACCTATTATTCATGTCACATGGTTTATGACATTCATGTCATCCAAACCCAGATCTTTACCTATAAGATCCCCATAACTCTCAGACTATGAGAACTAACCTACAATAATAAGGAATCACATGACACCATTAATCTCAATGTATTAGTTTGGCTTAGAGCTTCATCAGCTCCCAGCACCAAAACCCTATAGAATATATAAATTCCAAACTTAGTTATTGATGTTACAACTGGGAACAAGCTGATCAAACCTAAATGCCTAGACACCATTGTCTACATTTAGCCATTTTTTTGCATTAACTGGTTTTTGCATTAAAAACCCATTAATACACTTTGAAACTCAAACCAGGCGCCACTGCAGTGCCCAGGAACCTTCCTAGGTGGCGCCCCAGAGCCGCAGCGCCTGAAACATTCACTGGGCAGCACTTATAACCTAATGAATTTGCCAAACAGCACTTTAAACCACAATTTGGGGGTTTACTTTTGGTTAAACTTAACCAAACTTCTTGACACAGTCAAGGCAATTCAAATATATAATTGAATTCTCATTAATCATATTAGAGAGTATATTTAACTAACCTTTGGAGTTAATTAAAACATTTGCAAGAAACCTAGTCCCCAAGATTGACTTGGCCAATCTTACCTTGATTTTACTAGTCAGCACGACCTAACTGACAACCCATATTCTATTCTTTACTAAATATAGATACCCAGTTTCCAGGAATATTTATAGAAATAATTCCTGAAAACTATATCTATATAAAATAAACACCAAAAATAGAACATATTTATATTTTGGAGTATTATTTGGCTAAATACTCAACAGTGACTGTTGTACGGTCAAACTCCCAAAGAAATTGGGTGCTTACCAGGAGGTTGTAGCCTCTATTTTCCAAAAAAAACAGTAGGGGACGCAATAAGGAGCTTTCCAAACCTCATTGGCAAAGAAGAGTAGGCGCCAATAGCCCAAGTCTGAGTCATACCAGCAGTTCCATAAGAATGAGTATAGTTGAGATCAGTAGCTAACTTAAGTTTCTTTATCAACTTGGAGGATACAACGTTGAAAGGAGAACCTGTGTCCAGGATGGCCTTAATTTTAACTTTCTGAATGGACACTTCTACGTGAGAAGTATCCTTTCCAAAAGGAGGTGTGGCAGATCCAGGTCCAACCAGTCAAACTTGCTGTTATCTTGCTCTTGACTCTTGTTAACACTACCTCCCTGTGACAAAGCTTCAAGGAGCTTTGCCTCCAGGGAGGCAATTTTGTGAGACAACACTTTGTTGTCATCTCACCAACAAGCCATAGTTTTGATACTCTTTTCCTCCCTATTTCTTAATGCCTCCACTTCACAATTAGCTTTGTCATTAACCTGTTGAAAAATCTCATTGAACCCTAGCAGCAAGTTCCAGGAGTCACAACTGTAAACTCAATTCCCTTGTGCCAGGGTTCCTTCTTTAGCAAAATAGTTGGCATATAGTTCTATAAAAGCTGCTTTCACTTCTACCAAAAATTTCTCAGGTGCTATTTTAGAGACCTCCAGACTTTCCCACACCTCCTTGAGTGAGCTATTAGGAACTTCCTTCCTTGCAGCAGCAATTTCTACATGAAGAACCCCAAATTTTGCTCTTAAAAATGATAGTAAAGAAGACATGATACTTAAAAAGAGGTTTGAGGGGAAAGCGTCTAAATTGACAATATATTTATTTAAAATTAGCTGTTTTTGCTTATATACCATTCCAGGCATATTTGGCTGAAAACCCCTCTGGTTCCTGAATCAACCTATGATTTATATCACATGGTCTATGACAATTGAGTCATTTAAACCTAGATCTTTACCTAAAAGATCACCAATACTTCTCAACCTATGAGAATCAATCTACAATGGGAAGAAGTCACCTGAATCCATTCATCCCAATGTACCAATTCAGCATGGAGCTTCCCCAGCTCCCAGTGCCAAAACCCTGTGGATTACGCATCCCAAAACTCAGCTATTGATGTTCCAACTGGGAACCAGCTGATCAAACCTGAATTCCTAGGCATCATTGCCTTTATTCTGGTATTTTTACATTTAATGGTTTTCTTGCGTTTTACAAACCTGTTAAAACGCTTTGAACCTCAAACAAAACACCACCACAGTGTTTTTAAACCCAAATTCAGGGGTTTACCTATGGTTAACCATAACCATACCTCTTGAAACAGTCAAGGCAATTAACCAATATAATTAAATACTCATTAATTATATTCCCATGTATCTTTTCAATTAATCTTCCTGGTTAATTAAACTGTTTTTGAGACACCCAGTCTCCAAGATTGATTCGGCCAATCTTGCTTCCTGTTCTTTTATTGAATATAGATACTAAGTTTCCGGGAAACTTTATCTGGAGAATTCCAGCCAAACCTATCAACATAAAACAAACAGCAAAAACAGAGCAGATTTATCTCTTGGAGTATTTATCCAGCTAAATGCTTAACAGTGACTGTTGTACGGTCACAGGAGTTATGTTGTGAATGCCAATATTCACGCTTTATTGGTTTCACCTTTGTTGGGTTATTTTGAGTATAAATCCCTTGCTTTTGCTCTTCAAAATGGGTCTATTTCCAAAATGGGAAATTTAGCTGTTTGGTTTCCTGATTCTGCGCTACTCACTTGCCCCACTCATGCCTGTGGCAAGTGATCCTACTGTCCTTGTACTGTTTTGTGGTATTGCCAACCACTATATATTCCATTTCATATTCACCAACAAAAATTAAGTTCTATTAACATTTCTGTCTTTGTGTCTTCAAGTACTTTGGCGCCTCTCTAGCCAAGTCTAGTAGATATTATTCATTCAGGGCAACAAGGTAATTGTATAGCCTTCCCTGCTGACTAACCAAGGCTTAGTACAAATCCAATCCCAAGGTTAGGATTTACTGTTATGTGTCTGTGCTGCGCTTCAGAACACAACAAGAACGGTGCTCACTACAGGGGCTGTAAGACCCTTGGTTATTCCTTTTGCATCACATTTTCAGGTCCTTTGCCTCTGCTTATACAAAAGCCGTCTTTGTCTGAAATTGCCAGTCCTCCTATTGAAAAGGACATCTTGGAACCGCCTATTGTCCCCACTGTCTTGAACTTAGTAAATGGTCCCTGCCTAGTAGCTTACCCCATGGGTACCCCCAACTTGGAACAAGTCATGGTAATAGCTCTTGGAATAGCAAGTGACAGAGCCATTTCCTGTCTTCAACTACAGTCTAATTGAGCAGAATGTTACTATGTTAATTATTGCCCCACAGTTCCTGCAACATCTCCTCTCAGCGGCTGGCTCTGCTGAGCATCTGCTTTCATCCTTTGTGTAGCCTGCCTTAGTCCATCACCAAATGGTGCTACAGCTTCATGTTCAAGAGATTGCGTCTCTCCAAACTGCTATAACTAATCATTGGGAAAATTTTTGTCACCTACCAGCAGTGGATTCACTCCCTGTTCTCTTTGTTATCTGATAACCAACACAACTCCATCACCTCTCAGGCTTTCTTGTTTGCCTCTATAGAGAAGATGCACATGTTCATCCTCAAATATGTCAGGGAACATCTGCATGAATTTCACCAGCTACAACAACCCTGGCAAACCCAAGTTGACTCCACCCTGAACGCTTACCTCTCTGACTTTGAACAACTTGTGGAGCAACTTAATGCATTTAGCGCTGTGAGATTAGGCTGATTGACTGCAAATAATCAGGATAATCATTGCACACAGATCTTTATCAGTTACACGTTGTATTATCATCTGGTTATCACTTCCTTAAGCATAGTAATTATATGCTGTATAATCATTAGTTTATTATAATTGATATGGCAGTTATACACTGTGTAATTATCAGTTTATTATGATATATGCAGCAATTATACACTGTATTATCATAGATCATTATTCCAATGTGTAGTGATTATACACTGTATATTACTAGTTTATTATAATTGATGAAGCTATTATATGACCTACAATAGTTAGCTGCTATAATGATTATCACTGATTACACGCCATATAATCTATAGATCATCAATCATATATCTCCCAATCCACCCTACTGGATGTTATATCAACTCAGTCCCACCCAGCCTGATGAGCGTATATGATCATATCAAACAAGTGATATGCAAATGGCCAGGAAATACCAAGTATAGATCAATATTACATGGCATATAATGACAACCGCCAGAATTAACTCATTGCGCAAGTCAACTTATTGAATATTGACAATTTGTCAACATTCAGTAAGTCAACATTATTTTAGTATTTATCCACTGGAATTGGGAATTTCCAAAACTAAGCTAATTTTTCATAGTAAATTAGTAAGTCAGAATTTCAAAAATAAAAAGGAACATGCATAATGTTGACATCATTTAAACAAAGGCTTATTTTTAAGGCAAAAAACCAATATAATTTACTATGAAAACATAAGTTTATTTGTACTTTTACATTAAGGTCAACTCCAGTAAGTAATATCTGGATGTTGACCCCAAATAAAATCCATAAAGTTCTTAATAAAATACAAAAAAATTAAAATACCTACTTTTATATTTTATACCAATGTTTTTATTAAATATATATTAAGATAAGCATTGAACAAAGAAATATGCCTGCTTTCATAGTGTTATTTGTATTATTTAGATATTTACTGTTATTTTAAACTCACTGGATAAACTATAACTTATTTCTGCAAGTCCACTTAAGCCAAAACGCATATGCTAAAACTAGAATTTATATATTCTTTTATAATGTTGACTTTGTGTCAAATTGACATGTCACCTAAATTGAAACAAAGGGGTTTGGCTAAGAAAAAAAAGTGACATAATTTAAGCAAGATTTAATAGGAGAGTTATTATAAAAGAAAACTGATTGTCTCCATGTCAACACCTTCACTGGTTTATTAGTAAAACACTGCCGCTTAACAAAAAGCACACATACAATGGTATGATAATTCCATCCAAAGTACCCAGGGCTGTACTTTAGACTTCCCTCTACAATCCCTATCTTTTAGTTTTCATAAGCTATATATGAAAATCTTTAATCTTTTAAATTAAAAAATAATCAATTTTGGCCTTAAAAACCAACTCCAGAAAATATTAACTAAGCTTTATAAGTGATTTACATAGTTTTTTTCTAGTTTAATGCTGACTGTCAGTATGTTGTAGTCAAAATTAAAGCGTTTTTTATGCTGAAAAACTAAATTAAATATTTTTGACTATTGTGACCACCAGAATGTTGACTTTTTATTTAAACATGGTTTTTTCTATTCTTTACTAATAAACTAGCTCTAAAATTACTTTACATACTTCTATAAACTATTTAATTCATGATAAAAAATAAAACAAGTGGTTATTATTTAATTTTATTCATTTTTCACATGATTATTCTTACTTTATGAACTATACTCTAATTATTGTAAGACAAATCTTCCAAGAAGCCACAAAAGAACCCCAAGTCAACCAATAAAGTGCCCAAAGCCTCTGGAAAGGCCCAAAGTCCCTACTCCAACAAAAAACCAGCCAAAGAGCCCTCAAAGAAAGAGAAGACAAAGGAGAAGACCAAGACCCTGAAAGCAAAGAGCCCTCCCCTGCCCCCTCCTCTTCTTCAAGCTGGTACCAATCAGAAAGAGATGAGGTTCCACTAAACAAGCAAGGAAAAAAAAAGAAGATACCCAAGAGTCCAGAACCCCAGTAAAGCCCAGATGAATCAAGCTCAAAGGAATCAAGCCCATCCCAGTCCAGAAAGTGCAAGAATCCAACTCCAGATAATCCCCCTCCACTGCCCAACAAATCTGCACCTCCATCCTCCTCATCAAGTATCAATAAAGAAGATCCTGATGATTACTTGTCTGACTATCATCAAACACCAATTGGCCCATGGGATCCCCTAAAGGTTCACAATATATGTAACATCAAAGGAGGTGCAAGTTTAGTATGTGATGGCTATGTTTTTAATTGCAACAATCAGAAGAGATCAGGAAGAAGCAAGAATTATGTATGTGAAGATAGAAGCTGCGCTGCCAGGATCAACACAGAAGGATGGGATAAAGTCACTAGTGAAAAAGGAGAGCACACATACAATGCTCCAATTAATCTTATTGAAAAGAGTCTGAAGTGGTACCTCTATCAAATGGTTCCAGTCTCCAAAGATGTCAAGGCTTCTAATCTGGCAGTTAAGGCCACCACACACCTAAGTAATGAGAGCCTGAAGCTCATCCCTGATTGCAACCAGTTAGTGAAGTACATATGTGACAAACACTGTGATCTATTACTCCATAAGAAATCTGCCATGGTCTAAGGAGAGTTAGTATTGACAGATGAGTTAAAGATGTTCAATGTTGATGAGGTATTTCTTTTACATGATAATGGGCCTACAGCAGAGGCAATAATTATATGCTATTCTAAACAACAGAATCTAAGATAGTTAAGAGATTAAGAGACCTGGCTATGTAATGAACCTTTGCAGTATGCCCCCGCCTTTTTACCAACTATGGGTTGTACATTCCCTTATTGAAGGCAAGGTGCTCCCATTTGCCTACTTCCTGCTTCCTGGGGCAATGGAAGAGATCTACAAAAAGGCCTTTAAAATACTTCAGGAGGGCATCAAAGCCCTATCCAGTAATAAAAAGAGTCCACCTGGCCATAACACTAGAGCCAATCCAGATGATGATGAAAAGGATGAAGACACTCTTGCTGCAGAACAAGAAGCTCATGATAAACCACTTGGCCCCTCAACTATAATCATGGACTATGAAAGTGCTCAGTATAACGCTTTTGTAAACACCTTTGATGGAGAGGTCCAGAGGTGTTTTTTCCATTATTGATAGGCTGTCAACAGGCAATTAAAGGGTCTACCTGAGCTCAGCAAGCTCCACCGTCTAGATACATCAGGAAAGTGCAAGTTCTTAATTCAGCAGTTTGTAGCACTAGACTTTTTAAAGCCAGAGCATACTGGACAAGCCTTTGAGCTCCTATGCCAGGACCCATATGCCAATAAACATGAGAATTCCTTCTACTCTTTCATTGAATATTACAAACCACAGTGGATTGTACGTAAGGTTACTAAGGGCCGGAGCAAGCCCAGAGCCAAAGCCAACTGGAACTGCTATCAAGCAGCTCTTGAGATTGAGATAAAAACTACTTCATCTTTGGAGGGCTGGCATAAGCATATAAAGTCCTCCTTTGGAATCAATCCCAGATACAACACCTTCTACAAGCACCTCAAAGTCCAACAGGGGAAGACTGCTGCATCCATAGGAGATATTGAGAACCGCCCATCCAAGAAGAAAAGAACCACCAAAGAGAAAAAATATCAAGAGAAGATCAAGGAAGTTTTCAAGGCCAAATATAAGCTTTCAGAGATTGGAGAATACATCAAGAAGATTGCCACAGTTCTTAATGGCAACCAGGTGATTACAGTCTAGCTTTTAATTACATTTATTGAGTATTACCTGATTTTTGTATATAGTTCTTATATGTTAAGTATAATATTTTTAAATAAATAGTTATTCTAAATAACTCATTAATAATTTATAATACTGTTTTTATAAAATCATTGATTTTCTATTGATAGTTTGATGCTTTAGACTGTATTACATGGCCTATATTGGTATTTTACTAGTAAATTATATGTTTTTTGTAGTTTTAATATATAAAAAACTTTATATTACTGTTTCTGATAATTATATTTTCCTATAATATGTAATTTTTATGTGGTATCTTTTTGTGTACTGGATTATTTTTGTTTTTATAAGTGGGAAAAAATTTATCATATTAAAGATAGCTAATTTCATAGTAAAATAAAATAAAAGTGTATTTTTATGAGATTTTTAATGTCATGTATAATTTTTTATGGACTTTTTAAAAGCTATGTTGTCACATTACCCTAAAAAGTATCTTGAAGCCTAATTTTTATTAAGTAAAATGTTCAGGAAAAAGGTTTCTGCTTCTTAAAAAAGTGTCAACATTTAGTAGTCTGCATGAGTTAAAACTTAATTCTGACTTTTCAATGCTGTCAACATTAAAGTATTTTTAATTCTTATTATTGAAATATAGTAAGTCATCTTGCAGAATGATTTAATTATGGTGGTTGCCCATATAATTGGGTTCCTAATTGGTTTGGGTCATCATTACACGGCAGATAACTTACAAGTCAATATTGGATCAAGTCTGCTATTATACGGAGTATAATCCCCAATTCAACCTGTGGCATTATTAAGCAGAAGGCTTGTCAGCCAGAAAAAGATCACTGATTAAGCCCTGCAAATGGAATACCAGAATTCTACCTTCCAATGTAGGAGGACAGATTAGGGACCATTCTTAAGTGTAAACTAAATACAGCATAGTTTCCCAGCACAATGATAGCTGTGTAAGATAAAGCCAATCTATAAATGCCATTAGGCTAGCTCAAGAAAAGTGTAGGCTGTAGCTGAAGTGCCATGTACACCTTGCTAAGGCCAGTAGCAGCACATGTGCCAAGGACAGCCAATCAAGATAGGCACAGCCAGCAAAGATGGACCTATTGCAAAGGTAGCCACTGAGAACTGTCTGAAAGGACAAGAACAAGTTTTATTGCAGTATATATTGATACAGACGCCTGAAAGGAAAACAACAAGTTCTTAGTTACACCTAGATAGATTGCAGCTGTTGGCTAGATTGTACTCCAGTCCCAATAAACGTAACTATCTTCAAAGTGCTATTCTATTGTAGTCTGTAGTGCTCTTGCATAGAATTAAGTAGAGTACATTGGAAAGGCTAACATCTATCTGTAGCTTTGAACATACCAGCAATAACCCTAGTTGCTCAACAAGCACCTACTCCTTTGATCAATTACTTCAGGTGGTTGAGCATGCTGCTTGAGGTCTCTATTAACTACAAGAGGAGTTTGATCAAGAGAGAGCCGCCACAGCTGCCGTCATTACTAAGCTTAAGACCCAAGTAAATGAGTTGTCTGCACCTAAACTGGATGTTCCTCATTTGTCTCTGTCTGATGATATGATGGATAGGGAACAGAAGCTATGGGATGCAATCAGGGAACTAGGTTCTTCCACTTGTAGTCAAGGGTGCTCCACAGACCCTTCAAAGCCAGATCCTCAAGTGCTTACCTTGACAGCACAAATTGCTGCCCTGCAACAGGAAGTTGACGTTCTACAAGATTTTTAAGAAGAGCCTTTTGGGGAAGCTTTGGATATGGAATTAAGAAGAAGAGAAGTATATTTTATTGGATAATGCTTTAGACTTATATAGCTTTTGCTGTGGTGGGGATTTAGTTAGATGAAACCTAGGGGTTATTCATGTGCAGGATTGGTTTTTTTGCTGGATACTTGTACAGTCATGTGATATTGATTTGTTGACATTTCTGGCATGTTGAACTGTATATTAAAAAGGCACCAAATTGGGCAATGACTGGATGTTAAGTAGGTTGGCAGTAGCCAGAATGCTTGTACACCCAGCTCCTTGACAAGATACTGTGGCAACCATTACCTATCCTGCTGAGGTCACTGAGCAAGATGGCTGCTGTCCTGGACTTCCTGGAAACCTCAAATCCAATGTACTATGGAGTTGATTGCCCTAGCCAATGAAGTAAATAACCTGAATCAAGATCACCTCAGTCTTGACAGGAATGTCCAAGAAATGAGTGAGTTAATTGACTCAGTAAATGACAGGTTTGCCCCTTGCCTCTTGGTAGATCCTTCCCTTACCTCCTGACTGACTGAGCTTTCCACAATAGTAACAACACAGGGCCAATGCCTCAACGTTACTGAGCAACAAACCACCTTAGCTAATACAGGTGCCCGCACTGCTGAGACCTTGACTACTCTTGAGGAGAGTGTTTGTCAGCTGTGGGCCAGGCAGCACCCCTCCAACTCTGAAGCAGAATTCTCCCTGCGTATAAATGTGCTATATAGTAACAATGGTGGCCCTACTCCCTATTTTCACTTCAAACCTACCTTCAAACAAGTCTTTGATCCTAAAACGTCCATCATTGCAGCCTTCCTGACCATCTACAAGACAGCTATTTGAAGGGCCTCTGATGAGGTTAAGAAGGAGCACATTTTAACCTGTTTGCACTCAGCCTGTAAGGAAGTGGTAGTGGCTGAACTGCCCCCCATTGATACTTGGGAGGAGATGAAACAGATTCTGATCAATGAGTTTGGCAGTGACCTGGTTTGGAAGTGAAGAAGGATGCTTTTATACACATCACATTCAAACCCAAAGAGAATTTGGCTGAATTTGGGGACAGATTCTACATGGAAGGACAGCAGTTGATAACAAGTAGACAGCTGACAGTGCATGAAGCTTACATGGCTTGCGCTTAAGCCCTCAAAGTTAACCAACTCCTGTGCCTCAGTTTTAAAGCTCACAAGGCCATGCTCTCATCTACAAAGAGTATAAAGACGCTATTTTAGGACTTGAACCTCACTCACTCTGGAGCTATTGTGTGTGAGAACCAAGCTGCCTCTAACTCTGGTTCTTCTTCCCCTGGCCCTTGCATCCTCACCATGAATTCTCAGAATCCTTTTAGATGCCAAGTTTGCCATAACTGTGGACAGATAGGTCACCACTCTTGAGTCTGTAACAACCCTTGGGTTAGAGGTGCTGACACCAAGGACCAGGCGGGAAAAGAACAGTCAAACTAGAGGCTGAGACGCTCTTAAATGAAAATTATTCCTATTCTCCTTCATCTCCCCCGTCTATAGCTGCCTCTGAGCACACCAACTCTGAAGATCCTCCCATTCTGCTATTGTTCCATGATATTTCCAATGATTCAGACATGGGGATTCAGACATTGATGATTCCAACGCCTATGGATACGCAGTTCTAGCTGTTCCCAAAACCATTGTGATCCCTTACAAACTACACTCTGGAAAGACTAAAACCACTATCAAGCCTCTGCTGAAGCCAAGGAGCTTGTCTCTTGTCCATACCTCACACAAGCTAAATGGTATCCTGTGCTAGTAGAGTCTTCTGAAGAAGCAGCTGAAGTAGCTGATGCTGTTTTCAAGAATGTATCATTCTTGCTTCCTATTCAGACTGTTTACAAGGAGCTCCCAGGTTTTAGGTGCATGAATAAAAAAGGACAAAGAACTAGCTGAAGCCCAAGATATTCTGGCTGTCCTCCTGCCTTTTGGTTGTATCACCACTTGCATAGAGATATCCATCCAAAAGGTGAAGATCAAGGCTGTCTTGAACACTGGGTCTTCAGTTAATGCTGTATCCAGAAAACTTATAAAGAAGCTTAAACTTGCCCCAACTTTAATTACCATAAGTCTTATGGTACTGCTGGCCTGTCTATGACCTGCACTATAGGGGCCTACTCTACTCTCCCTATGCAGTTTAGTAAACTACTCTTGGCCGCGCCTCCTGTAGTTTTGGAGAATGAGAGTTACAATCTTCTAGGTGGTACCCAGTTATTTGGGGTATAAAATGGGATTATCAACTTAAAAGATGGTTAGCTCTATCTTAGGGTATTAAGCCCCCTTGATCTTTGAGGAACCTGTCAAAGTCCCACAAAAATGCCTCAAGATGTGTGCCTTAGAGTACCCTACTGGTATCTTCACTTTGAATTACTGTACCCATTTTTCCAAAAGGAAGTGTTCTACTATGGCCTGCCCTGAGTATGAAGGAATTCCAATTCTGACCACTTCTGCTGTGACCATCCCCCTGGCTCTCAAGCCATCCTGGACTCTCAGATATCTTACAAATAGCCTGAGTGCACGTTTCTGGAGCTTTAATCACCTCCCTTATTAGGTTGCAACAAACCCTACCTCTGCCCTGGGATCCTAGATGTCTCTCAAAAAGCTCCTGTACTACTGTTAGTAGCCAATTTAATAGCTCTCCCCATATTTGTGTCAAGAGGCCAGTTTGTTGGCTACAGCAAGCTGCTAAGCGCTCATGATGTTATATCCTTACATTCATTTGGCACCTTTCAGGACTTTCACTTACCTGAAGATGAAACAGGTCCTATCCCTGTTTACTGCCCAAGACTTCCTGCAGCTGTCTCTTGTTCAGCAGAAAAAATTGCTCAACCTGTTGGATCAGTTTTTGGATATATTTGCTAAAGATAGCACTAATTATGGTCTAGCTAAAGGAGTCATTCATCAGATTGATACTGCTGATGCTCCTCCCTTCCAAGCTAAGATTTATTGCTGTAGTTGGGTAGAGGACATGCAAGTGTCTAAGGAACTCAAACAGCTATTAGATGCTGGGTTGCTTGCCCCTTCACAAAATCTGTGGGCTTCACCTTTGCTCTTTTTGAAGAAGAAGGATTGAGGTCACCACATTGTGATGGATTGTTGACAGTTGAATTCCTTGACTAAAAGGATTCTTACCCCTTGACATGCATAGAAGATGCCCTCTGCTGCCTTGGAGACTCTAAGTTCTTTTCAGCAATGAATTTGGCATCTGGCTATTGATAAGTTGACCTCTCTCCTGAAGACAGACAAAAAGCCGCTCTCATCACCTCAGAAGGATTTTTCAAACCTACCTGCATGCCTCAAGGGCTTTGTAATGCCCTTGCCAAGTTCCAGAGGGCTATGGATTCTATACTACGTGATCTAAAGCTCTAATGTGTGTTGGTCTATTTGGATGATATAACAGTCTTCAGTACAACCTTTAACAACCATCTGGCCCACCTAAAAGAGGGTTTCCTTAAGATTTGAGAGTCTGTCCTCAAGTTGAAGCCATCTAAATGTGCTTTCTTCAAGGAGCGCCTTGAGCTCTTGGGTCATAAAGTAGCTCAAACTGGCATCTGGCACATGTCCAGGAAAGTTGAGGCCATCAACAAAATGCTTTCACCTACCAATCTCCGCAAAGTACAAGTCTTTTTAGGCATGATGGGTTATTTTAGGCAGTTTATCCCTAACTTTGCATTTACTAGTGAGCCTCTGGTTCAATTGTTACACAATGTCCCCTTTAAATGGATTGCTAGTCAACAAAAGGCCTTTGTGACTCTTAAGCAAAAACTCAAAGAGGCCCTATCCTGGTTATCCCAACTATGACAGGAAGTTCATTCTTTAAACAGATGCTAGTGACCTAGCCATTGGAGCCATCTTTTCTCAACTAGACAATGAAGAAGTGGACCAACCTGTAGTGTATACGTCTTGTGTTTTCAATAAGCATGAAAAACACTATAGTGTCACTGAGAAAGAGCGCCTTTATGTATTTCATGCTGTTAAACAATTTTTTCATTACGTTTATGGCACTTATTTCACTGTGGTCACTGATCACTCTTTGCCTAGGTGGTTACAACAGCTCAAGAAGCCTGAAAGACGGCTAGCTAGATGGGCCCTTTGTCTGCAGGGCTATGACTTCACTGTGCTACATCACCCCAGAATCCAGCACCAGAACACAGATGGGCTGTCCCAAATGCCTGTACTTGCTCTACACCCTGCAGAAGATTATTGATTACATGAACTAATTGGGTAACCTTCTTCTTGGGAAAAAGAGACTGAAGAGGTTTGAAATGCCCTGTCTAAACTATCTTAGAATACTGTCATTTGTGATAAACAGCTCTTCAAAAAGGTGCATAAGCAATACCTTCCCTATGTAAGCCCTAGTCTTTGCCTCTTGTTGGTACTCCAAGCTCATAAGGAGACTGGACATGGAGGCATTGCCAAGACCTATGACTGGCTCCAGAAGAATTACTTCTGGGAAAACCTCTGCCTGCTGATTCCAGATGTCATTGTTAGTTGTCAAAACTGTCAGCTACACCATCCTTGAGCTGCCTCACATAAGTTTAAATTAGTCCCTCCACAGCACACCTTTTTTACAGTCAGTATTGACGCTGTAGGGCCTCTTCCTTGCTTGCAATCAGGATGTCAATTCATCTTGATTGCTGTTGATCATTTGAGTAAATGGGTGGAAGCTTTTCCTACCAAGGACATTACTGCCAAAACCACTGCTGCCTTCCTACTTCAGGATGTGTTCTCTTTCCATGGTTGTCTGCAAGTGTTATTGTCAGAAAATAGGAATAACTTCAATGTAAAGTTAGCTACTTCTGTTGTAGAAGAATTGGGGTCTCATCAATCCTTCTCAGCTCCCTAAAAACCTTCTGCTAATGGGGCTGTGAAACGTGCGTATTTGAATTTAGTCTCTATAATGCAGAAACTGGCCTACTCTGATGCTGCTAATTGGGACCAATATCTATCTGCTTATCTCTTTGCCTATTGCCTCAGTAAGCATTGTGTCACTAGGTACTCTCCCTTTCCTATGTTGTATGAGCGTGAGGCTACTACTCCATCACTTTTGGGGCCCCCTGCTCTCTTCTGACAAGGCCATAGATTTTGATGCCCATATCAAGAACTTGGTCAACTGCGTAATTAACATCCAAGCCACTGCCTATACCTCTGAATATAAGACCAATATGGTAGAGCTATCTCCTGATAATGCCAGACGCTCCACCTTACCAGAGTTCAATGTTGGAGATCATGCCCTATACTATCAACATAAAGTGGGAGGAAAAGCCCATAAGTTGGATACTTTATGGGTTGGGCCTTTAGAAGTGACTTTCAAACATGGTTCTGATTACACTGTGAAGCTCCTCTCAAGTGGTTGCCTGTTTCATTAAGTGCATGCTAAGTTCCTCCGCATGTAGCACCCTCCTAAGGCCAATCTAGAAGGGGGTAATGTTGTGAATGCCAATATTCACGCTTTATTGATTTTGCCTTTGTTGGGTTATTTTGAGGACAAGTCCCTTGCTTTTGTTTCTACTCCTCAAAATGGATCTATTTCCAAAATAAAAAACTCAGCTTTTTGGTTTCCTGACTCTGTGCAACTCACTTGCCCCACTCATACTTGTGGCAAGTGATCCTATTGTCTGTGTATTGTTTTGTGATATCACTGAATAATATATATTTCAATTCCCTATCTTCAATGAAATTTAAGTTCTACTCATATTTCTATCTATGTGTTTTCAAGTAATTTGGTGCCTCTCTCTAGCCACAACTAGTAGAGACTTATTATTCAGGGCCACAAGGCAATTGAATCACCTTTCCTTCCAACTAACCAAGGCTTAGTAAAAATCCAATACTAAGGTTAGGATTTCCCATTGTGTGTCTTTGCTGCACCTCAAAAGACAACAAGGTAGGACATCCAGGACGTATCACATGGCTTCCAGTTCCTTTTCCCATTTTTCCAACATGCATTTCAAGGCAGAAATTTCCTTGTAAACAGTTTTCAAAGTTAAGGACACAGTAACATTCTGTAAAAGGGCCTCAGCTAACTCAGTGGCCTCCTCCAAGGAGAACATTAAGACAGGGGGTTGGTGAGCTTGAGCTAGATAAGGAAAAGCCACTTTAGCCTTAGCATCAGAAGGAGATGGACAAGTTGTGGCAGTGGTCTTCCCTGAGCAAAGTTTATATAGAGCAGACACATTCTCAGGGACAGCCAGCACAGGTAACTATAATTATCTGATTAATCATAGTCAGAATCTTTGGGCTCAGAATTGCTCAAGAGATTGCGGAATAAATGGAGGATGATAGGGTCAGACAAAGGAGGCAATTATTAATCAGATGGAGGATCAGGAGGAGATGGGGGAGATTGGTCAGCAGAGAGTGTCTCTGCCTCTAAGCCAACCTCTCTTTTCCTGCCTGTTCTTTAGGGTCACATCCCTCTACACGTGGGTTGGTGAAGGTTTGCAAATGGTGTCCAATCTGACCACAACTGTGATAACCTTGTTGCTTAGGTTGTCCATTAGAGCCAAGGGTCATGATGCATGAGGTACAAGAAGTAGTAACAGATTTATTGGCCTTATTCTTGTAGACCACAGTTTCTTCATGTGTCAGATGCATATCTTACAGGAGAGTTTTGATAATCTTCAAGGATGTAAGGGATGCCTTATGTGCTTTGAAGTGTAAACATAAGATTTGGTTCATCTTTAGCGTGTTAGAACATGCTGTATATGCTTCCTGGGGAGTCAGTTAGAAACTGGTGATGAGGTGCTGACCACTAATGTAGAAGCAGTCAGCAAACTCAGCCAATTTTTCCTTAGGTTTGAAAGCAATATGAATAGAGACATCCTTATTAACCTCTAGTCTGAGGTCACCTCCAAACTCTTCAATGAGAGGTTGCTTCATATTTTCCCAAATAACTATCAACATGAGTTCAGGAGCCACACCCTCTTGACAGGTAGGATGCAGGCAGGTAAGGTTGTGTTCCTTCTTCAGTACGTCAGTAGCCCTTTGCATGGCAGTCTCATAGATTTACAGGAAATCAGCAATGGTGGAGTTCTTGGGGTTGAAGATTTTCTTAAAAGTGGTTTTGTAGTTGGGAGCAATAGACAAAGAGGTAGATTGACTATTTTAACCCTGATTAAGAACATTGATATGGGGGGTTCCCTTTAAAATAAGATTCAGCAGCAGGTTGTCTTGTCCATAAAAATCAAAGACTTTCTTCCAACATATCCAGAGTAGAACTGTTCTGTCAACCAATGTCCCTGGAATTTGTAGCTACAGTCACAATCTCATCAACCTGTATTTGTTGAATATACAAGGTAATTGCAATTATGTTAACCCAGGTGGCCAAGGCTGTTGCCTGAGACGCCAAAGGAGTGAACCTCTCATTCATAGTCTCAGTCAGGCAAGCCAGATTCTGAACTTCTACCAGCACATCTTGCCTGTCAGCAACGTCATTAGTTACAGCTGCTAGGTTATCTAGCGCAAGGTTACAGTTAACACAAGGTTGTCCCTATAAACCAGGGCAACATTCACAGTCACTATGAGTAGGGACTTCTTTAGCCTCTGCCTCTTCTTTACCATCAAATTCAGATGAAGAATCTTCTTTGTCAGAGAGGCGTTGACATAGATATACAATTTTATCTTGCAGCGTAGCTACTTGGTCAGTAAGGATGGTAATGTGGGGGTCAGGTATGGGCTCAACTGGAGGAGAATTGAAAGCAGAGGCCTGTTGTTGAGTAGTGGCTCTGAGTTCAGCTATGGCCTCCCAGACCTTAGCCTCAAATGTGGAGGGAGTTCCAGCGGGAGGCGTATGTGGTACCATTTCTACCAAGGCTACCTTGTTTTCAACATAAGTCTGAACTTGACGTAAGGTATTGCCCATGATGGCCTTGTCCAGGCTGTATTGTTGGTGTAACTGGCCCCAATTTTCCACACTTGGCCCAACCACTTCTAGTTGAGTATTGATGTGTTAGCGGAATTGGATGAGTTTGCAAACCAAGGTCTCATAGTCCTGTTGATATTTTAGGAGAGTGTCTTCAATTTTCCCTTATCAAATAGCATGATGGTCATCCAACTTGCACAGCTGATCTCTGATATATCCTGGGAGAGAGGAGCAAAGCGTGTTCAGCAATGAGGTCAGATAATTTTGCAAGGCCAACAAATTGCGCGTTAGTTATCAGAAATGCAAGCAAAGAGACAGTGTGTCCATTCTTGATAAGCCATGCTCTGATTGTAGTTGTTGGTTACGTCAGAGACCACTGCAGCTAGGAGTGGATTCTGGGATCCTAATGCTAATTGATGGTGGACTAAGGCAGGCTGGATTAACTGGTTTACCAGCACACCAATGGTTTTCATATATTCCATCAAAGCATGGGGGAGGCCAAAATCTAACAGAAATGGATACAGGTCCTTGGAAGCGTACACTGGACAAAGACCAGTGATTGTATGCATAGTCACTGTACCAGTGTGGAGGAGGGAGCGCGCAGCAGCGCATGCTTGCTCATAGTCAAGAAAGAAAGAAAGCTGGAAGAGAAGTCCAAAAAGGCCCAGGCAACAACACCATTACCATAGGAGGATTGAGGGAGTCAACAATTTCTCTTTAAGAGGGGGACTTGAAACTTTGGGAGGCCAGGTACTTCAGCAACAAAGGAAGAAGGACCAGATAATGCACAGGGGAACAGAGTAACCAAAAAGCTTGTAGCCCCTGTAGTGAGCACCATTTTGTTATGTTTGGCTCCTGGGGACAACATCTAGGAGGACACGGCGGGAAACCTTTATTACAAAAGATTTGAGGTTTGAAGCTAGCCTTTGGTTAGCCTTCAGGGAAAAATTAAGGGCACATACCTTAATTTCCTGGAATACAAGAAGATATCCTTTTGGAAAAAAGGAATAAAAAGCTTGAAAAATAAAAACACCAACACAAATGTGAATAGACTTATCTTTATTAGGAGAAATAATTCTACTTAAATAGTAGACAAAAGCCAACAATTACTCAATAGGTAGAAAGAGTGGCAAAGGGGAGCACGCTGGGTTGAACTCATAACAAGATCAGTCAAGGGTAGGTATGGTATGGTATTCCAGAATGGGTGGACATTGATGACAATCCATTTATGAAAGGCAAAGAATTTCCAAAGTCAAAAGGAAACCTGGCCAAATCTTTGCACATACCATTATTTAAAGGTCATATTAAAATAACATTAATGGCTCAATTTACAATATTTGTGTTCAACCCTGTGTAATGCCAGATAGCAGTCCTGGCAGTCATTAGGGAGAAGTTTAAGCCTGTCCTTGACACTAGCTAAAATCCCTACATCAGTGACAAAAACCAAGAAGAAGAGACAAGCCCAAGTTCTATAGAACTACAGAGGGGCAGCTTGTGCTCAAGAAGATCTTGGACTTCTACAACAAGGTGCCTATACCTTGAGTATCAGTCCCTGAGAAAGATTAGATTCAACTGTACCCAAAAAGGCCAACCAGAGTATCATTACCAATATAAAGCAAATCATCCTTCTAATTCTTATGAAGGAATCTGATGACTAAAGGAAGGCCATGGCCCTTGTTGGGATGAATACCAAATATGCCAGTAAAGTATTCAACAAAATAATCAATACTAGCTGAGTTCTTGCCATAAAGAAATCCTTCTGTGTTTTCACCATGCTCACAAAAGAGCACAAATAGGCAATCTGCCAGTGAATAAACTAATACTAACATATCCAACTAGAAAATATACAGTTAATGATCAATTCCACCTTTGGGGTCAAGGCTTTCATTTCCTTTTATTATCATTTGGTAAATGGTCTGCAGTTTTTGTGGAAAAAGCTCAGGGTATCTCTCTACAATTGCAACAGCCCTTCCAACATTTATGTCTGGAAAAAACACACAGAGGTGTATACTAACCTCAAAACCAAGGGGACAGTCAAATTTTATTATATTAACAAATTGGAATTTGCCTTGTCTATGCAAAACACATATGGATATGTCCCCAAAGGTTCCAACAATGGAGTAGCTTGGTGTGCTGCAGTCTGCGCCACAGACTATTTGATAGTGGCTCTTCCCAGTCCAAGGGGGATTAATGTACCAAATGATATTAGGATCTCACAATAGCAGGAATCTTCTATCATTTCTTCAATTGGTCCAGGAGCACCTGAGACACACAAGCCCGGGCTTCATCAATGTTATTGCACCGGATGATGTTGAGTTCCATAAGGTAGCAGATATTCTCAAGGATTTTCTAACATTTGACAACAGCATCACACTTGGCCCCCAACAATTGGCCACATTAAATTTGCACCTTCTATTCCTTGCTGTGTATTCCCCATTTCTCAACCCAATTAAAAAGATCTTTGGGTGGCTCAAGCAAGTTGTCAAGCAGGGGACGCTAACTGGGACCAAGGACATGTTTAATTTACTGCAGGCTGGGATCCACACCCTTCCAGCAGAAACTATGGCCAAGTTTTATGACCATGCTGATTTATTTGTCCCTGTGGTCTTGCCAAACATCCAATCAACTAAAGGAGCTAACAATAACACTATCTCTTATATTTTTAACTTTATTTTTTAGATTTATAGATTATAATTTTATATTTTACATTTAGAAGTTCCCAAGCCTACAGCCATATAAAATGGCACCACTGATGCTGATGCTTAATTTTTGTATTGCAATTTATTTTTTACTTTTTATTCTGTGGTGGCAATCCCAAAACTTAATATTAAAGTATAATAAATATATGTCCATATCATTACTGGCAAATTAATAATAAAGTTAATTAAAAACGTAAAATTTAAAGCTTTTGTTGCAAAATATTTGATTAATCTCTCTTGGAAAAGAAATTCCCTGAGTGACTCCCCAAAGGATTCCCCAAATAATCATTAAGTTGGTGGCACTCTTATCATTTGCTCATCTATTACAGGGATTAAAAATTTCAAGTCCTAAGAGGAACACTACTTGGAAAAGCCCCATTACCACCATGATGTACATGCAAAACATGTGGCTTCTCATGATACTATATAATACTCTAAACTCACATCCAATAAATTATCATTCTCTTCTTGATTTTCCCTTTTACCTTGTTTATTATACTTCTCAGAAGTATATACTTGACAGTGGTAGCACAGGAAGGTTATCCACACCTACACAACTTAAAGGAAAGTCTCCTCCAAAGAAAAGAACCCAGTAGATGGCACTTTCTACTGGCTAGAGACAATATGAAGAATGTCAGTATGTCCCCATGGGATTCACTGTCTTAAACAATATCCTTGTATCAACCAAACAGTACAACTTTCTTAGTCCTCAAGGAGTCCTGAAATTACCTCCAGCTTCCAAAGCAACCAAAATACCCAACAAAGTATTTCAATGCCTAAATTCAGCAGAAATTGGAATGTTTTCAGGACCACACTGTGAAAATGACAATCTCTGGATTCAAAGCATCCAAAATAAGTTTACACAAGTAGGCTACCCCCGCAAACTCTGGGCAAGCAAAATTGCTTTACGTGTTATTGGGGCTGCCTCACGTTTTTTAAGAAAATAGTTTGACCAACACCCTGATCACAGCAAAACTGGGACATGTTCAAGAATGCCATCTTGGAAATGTTTTCCATAAAGGACTCCAATGTTGTCATCATGACAGAACTCAGAACCTTCAAGATGATAGGAACCACCAAGAAATATTACAGCATATTAGGACATACATAATTGAGCTTCTGATACCATCAACTTCAATGAGGCTGGACCACAACTGGACTTCTACAATAGCCTCCCCATGCACATTAGACATTAGTTTGGCATGAGCTGTTGCAAGAGCCTCTAAGACGTGTTTTTGGAAGGGAAGCAAGCTGCACAAAATCTGACAAAATGCATGTAATCAACAAACAAAGGTGAGTCTCACAGCAAATAAGGATCCTCAATCAAATAAGCAGAAAAGTCATTCCAATAACCCTCATCCTGAGGCAGGCATTGCACTACTCAAGTAAATCAGATGGCTACTAATAACACCATCAAGGAGGGAAAAGCTCAGGAGAGTGCTTGGGCAAGCTGCTCTCCCCTGATCAACAAGACTTGTACAGGGACCAAGACATGGACTCAATAACCATGATCCAAGTACCCTCCAGTGATCCTCTACTGTTTGATGCCCAAACTGGAAATAAACTCCTCATTTATCCTTTCTGCTTTTGCAGATAAAAGGGCACAACACTATTCAACACTGGAGCAGACCAATCCCTTGTTGACAAGAAAATTTCCAATCTCATGAAACTACCCACAGTTCAAAGTAAAATCAAGAGAGTTAGCATGACAGATAATAGGAGCACACCAGTCACAAGATAGGCAAACCCCTTTTGTGCCAAAATAAGGGACATTCAGACTACCCTTAGTGGTCCAATCATATCAATCCCCAAGTATAATGAAGTACTTGTTCTGGACTGGATGAGAAAGACTAAACCTCATATTGACTGGGATAATACTACCCTCATCATACAACAAAGAGAGATGCACCACCATGTGTATCCAACCCACCTTGACACACTTATGAGAGACCATGTATTTGTGAAAATTACTGAAACAGAATAAATGGTCCCTAGCAAGATTGATTAGAACACCTACATGTATGCTATTATCCACTTAAAAATGTAGAGACCTCACTCAAACAAGACGTAATGCAACAACAGCTAATTCGAGAATTCCCTTATGTTTCCAAGAAAAGTTCCCTGGACTACTGTCAGGGAACCAACCCTGATCTGCCAGATTGCTAGAATTTGGAAATTGTCAGGTTGCGGACTGGGTGGATAGGGCCCACTATAGGATTGGCACTAACTTAATGAGGTAGGACATTGACTTGCCACTTATGAACACAGGCTGGCAGCAGGAACAATAGTATCTATTACTCCTGTGAGAGTAATATGTACAATCCTAACTAGCTTATTGATGTGGTCCAGGGAAGCTTAGCAGCAGAGGCAAGCATTGGTTTGAGGGTGACAGGTGGTTCCATGTCTAATCAGTAGTCAGGAAGGAAATTGTATTTATCTCTGAACAGGCAGAGCTTGGTATTGTACCAAGGGCCTTTTCAGGTGTATCTGGTGAACTCTATAGATCTGGTCAAGGGATCCCAGGCTAATATATTGTCTACAATTTTATCCTTTTACTTGAGCTTCAAGGGGTACTCTATGGAATAAACAGGACCAAATGGAGAACCTGGCAGACAGTATGTAGTTGGCAGATTGGCAGGAGGATCAGATGATCTTTGAGTTAACTGGCAGATTGGCAGGAGGGTCAGATGATCTTTGAGTTAACTGGCAGATGACAAGAATAAAATAAAGCAATAATTGGGGAAACCAATATCTCATAACCTTTATTTAAAAATGACAATGAGGATTGATCTTAGCCTTGCAGGTACTTATACCACCTGTCAGGATTCATTTCCTGGTTGGGTTTCCTGAGCTTGGGTGGCTTGGCATTGGGGGTCTTAGCTGGCAGTGTGGCGCTCAGCACTGGTGGGTTGCCACTGGCTGCTTTGGGATGAGAAGACTTTGAATCCTTCTGTTTGACAACTCAAGTGCTGTGTGCCCTTTCAGGTTCAGTGCTACTTCCTGGGCTTTGGGGGAGTTTGGAATAACTCTCATTGGGGAAATTGTGCATTTCACCAAGCAAACTGCTAGTGTCAGGTATTGGCACCTTGAGGAAATTCACAGCATATTGCACTGGTGGTTTTCTTGCAGAAATCTGTGTGGTGGTTAAGGGTTTGAGTCCTGGCAAGTTGACAACAGCTTTATCAATTGATAGTGTGCTATTGGGTTCCCAGCCTTTGGATCTGGAAGTCTGTAAAGGGGTTTTCAATGGTTTAACTCTGGTTCTGTACTTTGGGATTTAGCAGTATCCAAATTGTCATTCCTGACAACTACCACCTAGCTGGAGCATCCAGCATGAAATTGACCTCAAAGGAAGCATTCCAAAAACACGCCCTATTTACTGCTCAACACCACAAGAGGACAACCTGCTAAAAGTCTATCTAAATGAGGCCCTTGAAAAAGAACTCATACAACCCTCAAAATCTCTTTTTAGCGTGATTGTCTTTTATATAACAAAGAAAGATGAGGACTCTGCCTGGTCACAGACTTTAGGGCGCTCAACAAGGTCACAATTAAGAACAGGTATCCCCTGCCCCTGAGTGATGACTTTTTTGACGCCCTGGGGAGTCCCAATTCTTCAAAAAAAATTGCCTTAACAGTGGTGAATTCAAATCTGCAATAAGCCAGAGGATATATCCAAACCAGCGTTCAGAACTAAATATGGCTTGTTTGAATGTGTGGTCCTTAACTTCAGCATGACAAATGCCCCAAGTATATTTGTGGCCTTTATTAATGAAGTTTGTAAAGATCACTTTGGAAAAAGGGCTATTGTCTACCTTGACAACATAATCATATACAGCCCAAATAAGGAACAACATTGGAAAGACATCTGCTTAGTCCTTTGTACCCTTCAAGATAACCAAATTATAGCCAAATTCTCAAAATGTGACTTATTCCCACCAGAGCTCCCATTTCTAGGACACATTATCAGCAAGGACGGAGTGAAGACAGACCCAGAAAAGATATAAGTAATAACTGACATGCCAGCGCCGCAAAATAATAGTAAGCTTTATAAATTCCTAGGCATGGTAGCCTATGTTAGGATATTCATCCCTGACTGGGGTGCCTTGACTGGATCCCTATCTGCAATCACAGGAAAGACAACAAAGTTTGTATGGACACTGTTGAGGGATCAACACTTTTGAATATTAAAAGAATATATGGTCGCCACCCCTATTCTGCAATATCAAAATTGTGAAGGAGTGTACAAATTAGAAACTGACACCTCTAATTACGCAATAGAAGAGTACTCTGAATTCAAACTACATAAAAACACTTCCTCCCTGTAGCATATGGATCAAGAAAGCTGTCTGACAGTGAGCAAAGATACCTGATACATGACAAGGCACTGAAGGCTATTTCCACTGTCTAATAAAGTTGTAATACTATTCAAGAAGATGCACAGATATTCAAAGTGCTAACCAACCACAATTTATTGGTATTCTTTAAGAATCAACAACACCTATCTAGACAACAAGCTGAATAGATGAGCCTCATATAGAGGTACCCAATGAAAATTGAATAAAACCCAATCAAGGAAATACTTACTGCAGATAACCTATCAAGTCTATATTGTAAACATCTCCTATGCACTTATAGAGACCCCAATTGGCCCATGTTAATAATGGGAAATCTCCAAGAGGAGTTCCCACCTGGTACACTAATGGACATCCGAGAGAATGTCCTCAAGAACAAACATCTGTTCAAAAATGTATATGGTACTCTACACCACATATTACCAAATGGCAATACTGCACCCTATGTCCTGTCAACACAAAAGATTGACACAATCCTCCAATACCACAGAGATCTGGGACACATATGTAGTAGGAACTTGCATGAATATCTCAAGATACGCTACTGGTGGCCCAACATGCTGGACAATATCAAGGAGGTACTAAACCAATTTTAAGTCTGTAAAAGTAAGCCCTCTTTTAAACACCCCAAAAGTCAGTCATACCAGTGTCAATCACCCAATTTTCAAAGTGTGGTCACCAGATATTGCGGGATTAATGCCCAGCAACAACAAAGGAAAAAAGTAAATTATCACAGCTATTAATTATGCAACCAGGTGGCCTGTATCACAAGCTACAAAAGAACATAAATGGAACAATATAAGACAATTTATTGGCAAAAAAAATCATAGCTAAGTTTGGGAAACCTTACTCCTAATCACAGATGGAAGAACCAAACTTAAAGCCATTGACATCAATATCTACCTTAAAAAATGGAATAAAACACGTCATAGCCAGTCCCTACCACCCACAAGCAAACATAAAAGTTGATAGACTAAATGGTTCCCTTATGGAGGCCCTCAGAAAGTTATATGCCAACAATCCAAAAGCCTGGATTGAAATGTTGCCAACTGTACTTATGGTGTGCAGAACATGAGTTAATTGCAATACAGGAAAAAGCCCATATGAACTTGTCTATTGACATAAACCTGCCATTATTAGAACTTTATCAGGACCACAATTACCTCTGCCCAAGAAAATGTCAGACAACAATGACCTTGACATACAGCGCACCAGGAAAGACCAAGAGGACTATGAAAAAGAAAGGGTTGAGAGGGAAGCAATCCCATTACAACAGGAATGTTTCCAAGTTGGTGAAAAGATCTGGGTTGTTAACCACAACATTCACAAATTGGACCCAGGATTACAAGGACCAGGCATTGTCATGGAATTCAAACCAAACAGCACTTACCTTTTCAAAGGTATTGGTGACAAAACAGATCTCAAGCGTATGCACCAAGACCTCCTCTGCCTGTGCAAAGAAAGAACAGCACAACATAGCTCCCAACTTCCTGTACCCAATGCAAAACTGGATCAATATCAAGCTTGTATCCCTGACACTCCCAAGAAAATTCTCAAGATTCCACCTTCCAGCACCCTAGGAGAATATATTGCAACATCTTTAATTAATCCCTCTTGGGAAAGCAATTCCCTGAGTGACTCCCCAAATTATTCCCCAACTAATCATTAAGTTGGTGGCACTCTTATCATTTGCCTATCTATTACGGGGATTAAACATTTTGAGTCCTAAGAGAAAAGCTATTTGGACAAGCCCCTTGACCACCATGACATATATAGACAATGTGTGTTTTCTCATGATACTATATATAAATCTAAACTTATATCCAATAAATTATCATTATCTTCTTAATTTCCCCCTTTATCTTGTTTATTATACTTCTCAGAAGTATATACTCAGCACTATCAAGTTATATGTTGATTTTTTATTAAAAAATTATTATTACTGTATAAATATCTGCTTTAAGATATTTTTTAGAAATACATCACTGAAATAAGAAACTATTTAAAAATTAATCATAATAAAAATAATATAAACTGTAATGCAGATTTATTGTAGAAGAGATTTCATTGAGGATGCCAATAACTGGTTTGGTGGTATGAACACACCTGGTAATAGAGGTGACTCACCACCCTTATTGCCACACCATAGACAGTGGATACATGTAACAGATTCAGGACCATTTAATCTGACTTACTATACTTGTTTTTTGTGAGAGTCTTATTGATGGACCCCTCTTGCAACAAAGCTTTGGCAAGCTTTGTCTCAAGAGAGGGAATTTTCTGGTTTAACACCTTGTTATTCTCCCTCCATCTTGTCATGATTTCCACACTCTTTTCTTTTGTGGAGTTTGTGACCTTCAATTTCTCTCTTAGATACACCCTTTATTTGATGAAAGATCTTATCAACCCCTAACCTAAGTTTCAGTGAGTCCCAAGAATATATGCAATTACCTTGAGTTTGGTGTTCCTTCTTTAGCAAACTATTCTGAATAGAGTTCTTCAAAAGCAGACTTGACTTTGACCAATTAATTTTTTGGGAAAGTCTTTGCTACCTCTAGGTCTTCCTAGGCATCTTCCAGGCACCTTTTAGGAACCTCTTTACAGGTGGCAGCAGTTTCTACCCTAAGGACTCCAAAGTTGGCTTTTTCATATATTAATTGTGAAGGCATAAATGGAAAAGAAAGATGAGGGAAAAGTGTCAGATTTTGACTTGAATATATTGATTAAATTTTATATGTTTTCACTTATATACCAGGAAGGAATATTTGACTGAAAACCACACCAGTTAAGGAATCACCCCTGGATTCCAATTATGTGCCTATTATGTAACGGCTATATTCAACCAAGATCTTTTACCCAAAAGATTCTCACACTCCTAACCTACAAGAACGTGCCTAATACATTCAGGAATCACATGACTCCTTTCATTTCAATGTATTGTTTTGTCTTGAAGCATTACTAGCTCCTGTTGCCAAAACTCTGTGGAGTTTATCCAATCCTGATCCAAGCTGACATTGTTTCAAATGTGGTCCATCTGATCAAACCTAAATACTAGGTCACTGTTTTCTGCATTTGGTTATTTTCTGTTAATTGATTCATTGTCAATTATATTAATTAACCTTTGCAGTTAATTAATTTGATTCAAAGACACCAAGTCTTTACTTGACACAGTCAAGTGCATCTGGACCTATGAGTAAATCTAAATCAATCATATCTGCAGGTGTAATTTCATCAACCTTTGGGGTTAATTAAATTGTTTTCAAGACGCCTAGTCCCCAAGATTGATTTGTTTAATCTTGCCTTTACCTTGTAAGTTAGTTTGGCTTAACTATCAAGCCATTTTTTTCATATAGATACTGAGTTCCCAGGAATCTTTATCCAAATAATTCCCTTATCTATATAAAACACACAATAAAAACACAATAATTCAATATCATTTGGCATATTTATTAGGCTAAATGTGACATGTGACTGTCTTACAGTCACACCTTGACATTTCAATCGATTTCCTTGATCTTAGCAATTGCTGAGTCCATATTCTTCAAAAGCTTTTCAATATCTCTCAATATGATTTATTTCTAACATTTGTATATGTTTTTATAGCTTTTACCCCAATAAACTCTGTGTTATTCTGATAATATTGCATCTTTGTTTATCCCTGTCTGTTTTTTCATTTACTACAATACCTCATCTTTTTACCCATTATTTATATGTTTTAAAATTATCTCAATATGGTTTTTTTGCTTTGTGTTCTGCAATGCTTCCATAATTGCCATATTGTTTTAGCTCTTTAAACAGCCCCTTGTGAAAATATTAACAATAATTTTTGTGATCAGCTAAATTTAAATTAATAAATTATTTGTTTATTATGTTTAGAGATTTTTTGCTGATCTGCATTCAAAACCTTAATGAGAAAGTTTGATCTAATCAGGAGCCAAGTGAGAAAGTGATTGTTGTGACATAAAGGGTCATTCAATAATTCTTTGATGCATGTGCACTAATTAACATTATTGGCTGGTTGTTTTACCATTGTATGCCATTGCTGCTGTGGTGAGTTGTTGGTGGACTAGTGCTCAATCAGCTGCTGTGTTAGCACTGGTCCACCAACAACTGGTACAACATACCATCTCAAAAACAACATTATGTAAAGCAATATCTTGAAATATGCCATCTCAATTTTTTTCTATCTCAATTTTATAGTAAAAACGCCATTTCATTTTACAGCATTGCAATTAAGAAAAACAGGTTTTAAATTTTAGTTTTTTTGAACTCCAAAAAACCAAAAAAAATCCCAAAAAATTAAATTTAAAAAAGAATCTCTAGGCTTAAAAAGGCCTCAGAATTTCAAATCTGCAATAATAAAAAGGGAGTCAATTTGAAGCAGCAAGGCTGTGTAAAGCCCAAAATCTAAAATATATACAAAAACAATCATTTTAATCTATAATAACCATGATCCATACTTTTAAATAAGCATATAATTATATCAATACTAAATAAAAGTCAAATATGTAAAATGAAGGATAATAGGAGAGAAAATTGGGAGTTGTTTATTGGAAAAGAGCTCTAACATTGGTAGAAAGAGCAACTGAGATAGCTTGGAGATGCTCAAGCTTTCTATCCTTGGGATAGTAGGTAAGGACCACCTTGTTGATTTCAGTATACTTTTTCACTGTCTTAGTCTGCTTGGGGGTTTGTCCTTGGTCTTCATGCCAGTCTTGAAGAGCTGAGCAGAGATGGCTTGTTGAGTCTTGAGATGCACCATTATTTTGTTGAACTTAGGATTCTGAACCCTGAATCTTGTAGCAAACTGGATATGTCACCCTTCAAGGGAAGAAGTGGTCTTAATCAAACCATCTTTGACCTGCTTATAGCAGTTCAACTGGATTGAGTCATCAAACTTTCTAATGCAGCATGCTCCTTGGAAGATGCCAACCCATTGAGTCTCAAAATACTCAATAAAGGGCGCAAAGGCTGCCTGGTTGGCCTGGATATAGGGATGGCAGAAGAGGGCATCATAAAAGGCATTTTTCTCCTTTCTCAAAAAGGCAAGGGCAGTGAAGCAATTGAAAATATCTTTAGCTTCTTTAGTGCCTTCAGAGTTGACCAGCTCATGAAGATCAGAGCATTTTTGAAGGCAGCAGCAGAGTGCCTGCCAAAAGTGAAAGTAGCATCCCTGGGGGAGCTCTTGAAGCCTTTGATAAAAGCATCATCCTGAGCCTGCTCAAAATCTACTACCAGATATTCTTGATAGAAAAGATTTTTGGGCTGCTTCTTGGGGGTGGGGGCGTCTTCATCCTGGGACTGGGCCTTCTTCTTGCGCCCTCTGGTCTCTTTGGGCCCCTCTTCAATGGTTGGGAGGGTTTTGTCAAGTTTGTTCTTTGATATTGTAAGAGCACAGAAATATGTTTCCTGCTTCTTATTGGGAAGGAAGTAGAAGACTAGGGGAAGAGCTAGATTACCAACCTGATCATGGATATTCCAAAGCTGGCTGAAGAGCTTTGGGCAGGTGGAGAAAGTGCCATCTGCAAGCCATGTTTTGCATCAAAAGGCTGTGCAGATCCTGACTTGTGGCAAAGCATATAATGTGCTCATGTGCTTTTTAGCCGCTGTTGTGGAGAAGAAATCTCTCCTCATGACAATATAGTTTTTGTTCCTTGGTCAAGATCAATTGATTAATGAAGTTTGCACTGACACCTTCAGTGCTCAGAGCATACCTCTGATCAGTGAGGTATCACTGTAATTTAACAGTGTCACCAACAGATACAAGTTGGGAATCATTCAAATTAAGGAGGGCATCATTGAAAGCCTCAGTGAAGGTTTTATCTCTGTTGATAGGAATAACTTGGCAAAGAAACTAGTGGATTAATTGATATATTGGATCAAAAGGCTTGACACAGTCATGCCCAGTAGTCAGGGCCTTGAACTCTAGTCAACCTGGATGTAGTGAGCCTAGCAGGGCACCCAATGTTATCACATTTGAAGTGATACCGACAGATTGATTTCTACTCACCATTACAGCTGAAGCTGTATCCCTTGTATAAAAAGCCAGCTTCTCCTTTTTTGGACATTATAGGGTAGCTAGTAGGGTATGTGATAGGCACAGCAAAAGCGTCATTTCAATTAAAGATATTATGGACAGTATTAATATCCCAAAGCTCAATTTTCTCATCTACAGGAGCACCAGGATCCTGCTCCTGCTCCTATTTCTCTTCAGCCTCTGAGGTGGGATAAGAGTGGCGGTTAAAGTTGAATAACTTTTCCTGTGGATCTGGTGAGGAGTAAACAAATGGAGAGTGAGGAGGGGGTGGGGATGGTTTCTTCAGGCTCTGTAGATGGTGTGGGGGTCTTGGGGGAGCTTTAGCCTTAAATGTCTGATTCTTGGAAGTATTCATGGCCTTTTTGGCCTTGGGAGGATTGGCCTTGCCTTTGTAGGCCTTGGGCGTAGCTTTGAGGTTGGACTTGGGAGGCATCTAAAAGTAAATTAGTATAAAAATATAGAAATTTGGGCTCAATTTTTAAAGAGAAAAATGAAAATGTTTTAAATAAGAAAAGTGGTAAATATTTTTACATAGAATTGTAGTGAAATCTAAAAAATATATACTATCAAAATTTCAATGTTTTTTATTTTTTGTAAAAATAATTTTTTATTAGTAACACAAGTAGGCAAACCTTTGAGTTTTGAATGGAAGCTTGAAGTCAAAATGGCGTTTTTGAAGTGAAGTAATTGAGGTGCTGTAGCTCAAAAACATAGTGTTTTTGACCATTTTATATATTAAATTAACAAATTTATGGTGGAGCTACCTCAACCGGACCAAAGAGTAAAACTTGAATATTTAAAAAACTAGCTTATACAACTGGGTGTAAAAAGTACCCAGTTGTTTAGAGAAGGCCAAAAAAATATATTTGCAAATTTTCATATGTTTTCTTACATTTTTGCTTAATTGATTTTAGATGTGAAACTATACTTTTTAAAAGTGGAAAGCAAGAATTGTAATAGGGGAATTGATATAGCGTAGCCTAGCAGCATATGTAATTACCTCTTATTTTCCCCTATCCATTGTGCACATCAAATCTATTGGGTGGTATGAAACCCAGTGGAATTTGAAGTGATATAAATCAAAATGGCGTAATTGCCTCCTTCCACATTAAAATCACTATTAAAATATTTTATTAAGGAAACTCCTATCAATGTATCCATGTATAAATAAGCTATAAATTACACATAGCAAAAATGGGTTTTTTACCCTGCAATTATAATCACTAGTAGGACTATCATAGTGGCGCTATTTTAGGTTGTTCTTAGTATAAGTGTCTTGGATTAATACAATTGGAAAATCTTCTGATTTTATACAACAGGATTTTTGATTTAGTGTGGTAATAGGCTTATTTTAGTTTAAGATAAGTTGCGTAAATCAAGATAAAATAAAATCAAGATGGCAAAAACACGCCCCACACTAAATGATTTCATATGTAAATAAAGTTAGCAAAATAAGATTTAATTAATATGACTCAAAATTACAAAATTGAGATGGCATAAATTGAAGTGGCATTTTTGAGATGGCGTGTTCTACCTAACAACTTGTCACAGCGGCAACAGCGCACAATGGCAAATCAACCAGCCAATAAGGTTAATTAGTTCACATACATTAAATAATTTTATAAATGACCCTTTGTGGTACAAAAATTACTTTCTCACTTGGCGCCTGATTTGCTTAAAGTTTATCATTAAGGGTTTGAATTTGTATCAGCAACAACTTCTCTAAAAACAATAAATATATAATTTTTTAAATTTAAATTTAGCTGATCACCAAATTGTTGTTAATATTTTTACAAGGGGCTGTGTAAAGAGCTAAAAATAACTGTTTTCTGGATCTAGATACATGGCATAGTGAACAGGATTTACAGAAATAAACTGAACATAAATAATACAATCAACTAAAAACAAAGAGAAAGCAACAATTGAAATTCCAGATAAAAATAATATAAATACAAAAATTTTGGTGGCAAGGATTTTACGTGGGAGGGGAAGAATGATTCCTATTAGGAAAATAGAGAAGGAGAGAATGTGTTGAGGTGGTGCTGGCCTAAGAGGTTTGGGATTGGGTGGGGGGTTGGCAGGCGGGAGTGATGGGGGGCCAGAGCCAATTGTATTCATTGCTATGGATGCCATATACTGCTTGTTGTATTTATTGTCTGTCATTAGCTGGATCAATTGGTAGACAGCTGTGGCGCGGGGTGGGAGGCACTTGTCCTCATGTATATAATTGCCTATATTCATATGGAAAACATTTGCTTACAAGTCAGCCACCATTTGACATCCCAAGAGAGAATCATGGTCCAGGACTCCAAGATAAAGATCATTGAAAGCCTGTGGGTGGCGCTCCCAGACTGTGTCCCCAATATTGAATAACAGCATTGACCAGATGGATGTCTGCATGGCCAGCTGGGTACACTGAGGTCTGGTGCCTTTGTCCTTGGATTGACTTTAGGGTGCTGGAGCTACCCTCCATCTGTTGGCTCAATAAACCCCAATAGGTGAAATCTGGTCTATCTAAGGAGTCCCTCAATTTAACAGAGTAAGGCTATACTCATAGTCAATGGTGTAATCAGGGCTTTTTTAATAATAAACAACCCCAACACCAAAACAGCCAAAAAAATCAGCAATGAAAGTCTTCTTCTTAACCTTATTCCTTCTTTTTTTCTTGGTAGCTTTTGCTTACTTGCCAAAATTGTCAAAAACAATTGATAGCTTGTAGTAGGAGATGAACATGATGTCATATGTTAGACTGATCAAGAATTGGACCAGGGTGGATTTAATGGCAGGATGTATGGGGAATCTTTACTGCCATCCCATTGGTTGCTGCCAAGATTGGTCAACACCATGATTAAAGCCACTTTCCTGTGCATCCAGAGCTGCACCATGTGCTCAGAAAACTAAATGCCATAGTGCATGTTATGTTTGACTTCTGGGGACAAAATATAAGAGGACACACCGGTAAACCTTTATAACAAAAGGTTTTAGATTTGATGCTAGCCTTGGGTTAGCCTTCAGGGCAAAATTAAGGACACATACCTTAATTTCCTGGAATACAAGAAGATAATTTCCTTCTGAAAAAAAGGAAAGAAAAAAGCTTAAAGAATAAAAACCCAACATAAATGTTGATAAACTTGTCTTTATTAGGAGAATTGATTCTTCTTAAAAAGTAGACAAGGGTTGCTGATCACTCAATAGACAGACAAGGTGACTGATGAGGTCACGTTGAGGTGAACTCATACCAGGATCAGTTGAAGACAGGTAGGATATTCCAGAATGGGTGAATATTGATACCAAACCATTTAGAGAAGGTAGGGAAATTCCAAATACAAAGGTGAAACTAATCAAATATTTGCACATATCATTATTTGAAGACCATATTTAAGTAGCATTAATAGTGCAATTTACAATATCTCCTCCCTCAATATTGGACACAGGGAGTTGATATCTGCATAGGAATTTGGAATAAACTTGGAAAAAGATAGCCAGATGATAGCAGCTTCATGGTATACTTAACGTCCTTCTTGAAAGTTACTTCATAGGGCCCAACCCATAGGGAGTCCAATCTGGTGGCTCTACATCCAGTGCTGTTTTGATAGTAGAGGACTAGGTCACCCACTTGGAGTTCTCAAAGAGGGGCCTGAGATGCATTGGAAGAAGATAGCTCCAAAGCCTTGACTTTATAGGCTGTGGAGTATGCCATTTCCTGGATGTCAATGATGCAGTTGTTCAAGTCCTTGACATGGGTTTTGGGTTAGCAGCAGCATCAACTTCAGTCAAAGGGGGGCCAATATTGAAAGGGTTATGGCTTAATGCCAATATAGCATGGCAAAGAGGGATTGTCCAATTACTCTGTGTCTGCACAGACAATAAGCAAAGAGGGTAGCAGGGAGGAACATATCCTAATTGGTGGCATCTGAGAGGCAACCACCAGAATTAACTCATTCTGCAAGTTGACTTACTGAATGTTGACAATTTTTTGACATTCAGTAAGTCAACATTATTTTAGTATTTATCTGCTGGAATTGGGTATTTCCAAAACTACGCATATTTTTCATAGTTAATTATTAAGTCAGAATTGTAAAATCAAAAAGGAACAGGCATAATGTTGACACCATTTAAACAAAGGCTTATTTTTAAGCCAAAAAACCAATATAATTTACTATGAAAATGTAAGTTTCATTGTTCTTTTACATTAAGGTTGACTCCAGTAAGTAATATCTGGATGTTGACAGCAAATAATGATCAATAAATTTCTTAATAAAATACACAATATTCTAAAAAAAACTACTTTTTATATTTTATACTACTGTTTTTATTAAATATATATTAAGATAAGCATTGAACAAAGAAATATGCCTGCTTTCATAGTGTTATTTGTATTATTTATATATTTACTGTTATTTTAAACTCAATGGATGAACTATAGCTTATTTACAGAAGTCCACTTAAGCCAAAACGCATATGTTAAAACTAGAAATTATATATGTATTTAAAATGTCAACTTTGTGTCAAATTGACGCGTCACCTAAATTGCAACAAAGGGGTTTGGCTAGCAAACAAATTGACATAATTTAAGCAAGACTTAATAAAAGAGTTACTATAAAAGAACAATGACTGTCTGAATGTTGACACCTTCACTGGTTTATTAGTAAAACACTGCCGCTTAGCAAAAACCACACATACAATGTTATGATAATTCAGGCCAAAGTACCCAGGGCTGTACTTTAGACTTCCCTCTACAATCCCTTTTATTTAGTTTTGACAAGTTATATATGCAAATCTTTAAATTTTTTAAATTTAAAAATAATCAATTTCAGCCTTAAAAAACCAACTCTGGAAAATATTAACTAGGCTTTATAAGTGATTTACATAGTGTTTTTCTAGTTTAATGCTGAATGTCAGTATGTTGTAGTCAAAATTAAAGCGTTTTTTATGCTGAAAAACTAATTTAAATATTGTTGACTATTGTGACTACCAGAATGTTAAATTTTCATTTAAAAATGGGTTTTTCTATTCTTTACTAATAAAATAGCTCTAAAATTACTTTCCATACTTCTATAAACTATTTATTTCATAACAAAAAATAAAAAAGTGATTATTATTTAATTTTATTTATGTTTCACATGATTATTCTTACTTTATGAACTATACTCTAATTATTGTAGGACAAATCTTCCAAGAAGCCACAAAAGAGCTTATGTCAAACAAGAAAGTGCCTGAAGCCTCTGGAAAGACCCAAAGTCCCTACCCCAACAAAAAGCTAGCCAAATAATCCTCAAA
This sequence comes from Entomophthora muscae, assembly GCA_014839935.2. NCBI lineage: Eukaryota > Fungi > Entomophthoromycota > Entomophthoromycetes > Entomophthorales > Entomophthoraceae > Entomophthora > Entomophthora muscae. Next base: position 219,151 of record QTSX02004274.1, read on the forward strand.
TAAACAGAAGGCAAAGGAGAAGACCCAAGACCCTGAAAGCAAAGAGCCCTCCCCTGACCCCTCCTCTTCTCCAAGCTAGTATCAATCAGAAGGAGATGAGGTTCCACTAAACAAGAAAGGAAGAAAGAAAAAAGATACCTAAGAGTCCAGAACCCCAGTCAAGCCCAGATGAATCAAGCTTAAAGGAATCAAGCCCCAAGGAATCAAGCTCATCCCAGTCCAAGAAGCGCAAGAATCCAACTCCAGATAATTCCCCTCTTCACCCCCTCACCAAATCTGCACCTCCATCCTACTCATCAAGTATCAATAAAGAAGATCCTGATGATTACTTGTCTGACTATCATCAAGCACCAATTGGCCCATGGGATCCCCTAAAGGTTCACAATATATGTAATGTCAAAGGAGAGTTTAAGCTCCTAAAGAAGTTCCCTTGGGTTTTCCCTCTAATGTCTTTCAAAAGAGGTGTAAGTTAAGTCTGTGATAGCTATGTTTTTAATTGAAATAGTCTGAAGAGAGCAGGAAGAAGCAAGCATTATGTGTGTGAAGATAGAAGCTGCGCTACCAGGATCAACACAGAAGGATGGGATAAAGTCACTAGTGAAAAAGGAGAGCACACATGCAATGCTCCAATCAATATTATTGAAAAGCTTCTAAAATGGTACCTCTATCAAATGGTTCCAGTCTCCAAAGATGTCAAGGCTTCTGATCTGGAGGTTAAGGCCACCACACACCTAAGTAATGAGAACCTGAAGCTCATCCCTGACCGCAACCAGTTAGTGAAGTACACATGTGACAAATGCTGTGATCTATTTCCACATAAGAAATCTGCCATGGTCCAAGGAGAGTTAGTCTTGACAGAGGTTCTAAAGTTGTTCAATGGTGATGAGTTATTCCTTTTACATGATGATGGGCATACAGCAGAGGCAAGAATTTTTTTATGCTACACAACAGAACCTGGAGCAGCTAAGAGATTCAGAGACTTGGCTATGTGATGAACCTTTGCAGTATGCCCCCGCCTTTTTACCAACTATGGGTTGTACATTCCCTTATTGAAGGCAAGGTGCTCCCATTTGCCTACTTTCTGCTTCCTGGGGCAACAGAAGAGATCTACACAAAGGCCTTTAAAATACTTCAGGAGGGCATCAAAGCCCTACCCAGTAATAAAAATAGTTCACCTGGCCATAACACTAGAGCTAATCTAGATGATGATGAAAAGGATGAAGCCACTCTTGCTGCAGAGCAAGAAGCTCATGATAAATCACTTGGCCCCTCAACTATAATCATGGACTATGAAACTGCCCAGTATAAAGCTTTTGTAAATACCTTTGATTAAGTGGTCCAGAGGTGTTTCTTCCATTATTGACAGACTTTCAACAGGCAACTAAAGGATCTACCTGAGCTCAGCAAGCTCCACCGTCTAGATACATCAGGAAAGTGCAAGTTCTTAATTCAGCAGTTTGTAGCACTAGACTTAGTAAAGCCAGAGCATACTGGACAAGCCTTTGAGCTCCTATGCCAGGATCAATATGCCAAGAAACATGAGAATGCTAACTACCCTTTTCATTAAATTTTATGAACCACAGTGAATTGGACGTAAGGTTACTAAGTGCAGGAGCAAGCCCAGAGCCAAAGTCAAATGGAACTTCTAACAGGCAGTTCTTAAGGATGAGATGAAAACTAATTCATCTTTGGTGGGATGGCATAAGCATATCAGGTCCTCCTTTGGAATCAAGCCCAGATACAACTCTTCTATGAGCACCTCAAAGTCCAACAGGGGAAGACTGTTGTATCCATCAGAGATATTGAGAACCGCTCATCCAAGAAGAAGATAACCATCAAAGAGAAACAATTACAAGAGAAGATTTAAATGTTACAAGGCCAAATATAAGCTTTCAGAGATTGGGGAATACATCAAGAAGATTGCCACAGTTCTTAATGGCAACCAGGTGATCACAGTCTAGCTTTTAATTAAATTTATTGAGTATTGCCTAATTTTGTATATAGTTCTTATATGTTAAATATTATATTTTTAAATAAATACTTATTCTAAATAACTCATTAATAATTTATATAGATGTTTTTATAAAACCATTGATTTTCTATTGATAGTTTGATGCTTTAGACAGTATCTCATGGCCTATATTGGTATTTTACTAGTAAATCATTTTTTTTGTAGTTTTTAATGTAGAAAAACTTTATATTACTGTTTCTGATAATTATATTTTCCTATAATATGTAAATTTTTATGTGGTATCTTTTTGTGTACTGGATTATTTTTGTTTTTATAAGTGGTAAAAAATTTATTATAGTAAAGATAGCTAATTTCATAGTGGATTATTTTTGAAGTGTATTTTTATGAATTTTTTTTAATTGTCATGTATAATTTTATATGGGCTTTTTAAAATCTATGTTATCACATTACCCAAAAAGTATCTTGAAGCTTAATTTTATTAAGTAAAATGTTCAGGAAAAGGTTTCTGCTTATTAAAAAAGCGTTGACATTTAGTAGTCTGCATAAGTTAAAATTTTAATTCTGACTTTTCAATGCTGTCAACATTAAAGTATTTTTAATTCTGATTATTGACATATAGTAAGTCAACTTGCAGAATGAGTTAATTCTGGTGGTTGCCCATCTGAGAGGGTAAACTTTCTCATGATGGACACAAGGGAATAATTTACTTGTTCTACTGTTCCATTAGCAGATGGATTATACCAGACAGAGAATTACTGGTGAGTGCCCAAAGCTTCTACAATAAACATGATGAGAAAAGCATTGAAATTGGTGCCATTTTCAGAGAGTAATATTTGAGGACATCCACACTAATAGAATATGTCCTTCAACAAGAAATTGGCTGTTGTCTTGGCAGTTATGTTTTTGATAGCCCTTGCTTCAACCCATTTGCAAAAATGACCTACTGCTACCAAGATGAATCAACACCCAAAGCAATAACAGGGGAGAGGTCTACCAGCATTAACACTCACAGTGTAAAAGACATGCTTAGGTGGAATGAGCTTGAACTGAGTTTGGGATGGTCAAGGGTGTTGAAGTTGACAGAAGTGACAGGATGCAAGGACATCAGGAATTAGGAGGCGCATGTTTTCCTGTTGAAAATTTTACACAGCCAGTCATGAGTCTTTACTATACCCACATGCCTAGTGTCAATGTGGAATTGGAGGATAATAGCTATTCTCATGCTGGGACAAAAGTAGGGCAGGTAGGCATTGTTGACCTTCTTGAACAGTTGTCTGTCTCAAATGATAGTATCCTTTGATAGGGACTGGAGAGCCAGGTGTATCTCTTTGGGTTCAGTTGTCCACACATCAGGGTATTCTATTAACTTGTACAGGCAATTATTGTCAGCAGGATGAATAGCCAGTATAGGCATTCTAGATAGCCCATCAGTGTTCTGATGTTGAGCATCAGACCTGTGTACCACAGTGAAATCATATCCTTTTAAGCACAGGGCCCACTGAGCCAGTTGACTTACATGCTCCTTTAGCTGTTGTAACCACTTCAGAGAAGAGTGGTCAGTGATTACTGTAAATTGGGTCCCATAGATTTAGTGTCAAAAATGCTTCACAGCATGCTGAGCTTCCAAGAATTCCTTTTCAGTGCCACTATAATTATTCTCATGTTTGTTGAGAATACATGGAGAATATGCTACAGGTCAATCCACACCTTTGTCATCTAGCTGAGCTAAGATTGCACTCACAGTAATTCTACTGGCATCAGTTTATAAGATCAACTCTTTATCATAATCAGGATAGACTAAGATGGGGGCTTCTTTAAGCTTGGTCTTTAGGACCTCAAATAATTGTTGTTGACTATCAGTATATTCAAATGGAACTTTTCTGAGAAGTTGGACAAGGGGTTTGCTCAATTCAGCAAAGTCAGGAATGAATTGTCTGTAGTAACCCATCATGCCCAGAAAAACTTGTACTTCTTGCAGGTTGGTGGGCGTAAGCATATTTTCAATGCTTCCACCTTATTAATCATGGGGTGTATCCCAGTCTGAGTGACTTCATGGCCCAAAAATTCAAGATGCTCTTTATAAAAGGCTCATTTGGATGGCTTAAGCTTCAACCCAGCTTAACAAATCTTGAGAAATACAGCCTTGAGATGGTCAAAATGGCCAGTGAAGGTGGAGCTGAACATTGTGAGATTGTTGAGGTATATGAAGACACAGGAGAGTTTTAGGTCTTACAGTATAAAATTCATGGTTTGTTGGAATGTAGCAGGAGTGTTGAAAAGCCTTTGAGGCGTTTGGGTTGGTTCATAAAGGCCCTATGGCGTGATAAAAGCGGCCTTTTCCTGATCCTTGGGGGACAAGTCAGCCTTACAGTATCCTGAGGCTAAATCTATGGCAGAAAAGAATTTTGGCCTGCCAATTATCTGAGAGAATATTAAATTCTTGGTAGTGGGTAGGAATCTTTCTTTTTGAGAGAATTCAAGCAGCAATAGTCCATCACAATGCAATGGCCCCCATCCTTCTTCTTAAGGATCAGTAAGGGGGAGGCCCAAGGGCTCTGAGAAGAAGCTAAGAGCTAGCATCTAGAAGTTTTTTTAGTTCTTTGAATACCTGGGCATCTTTCACTCTACTGTTGCAATAGGGCTTAGCGCAAAAAGGCAGAGTGTTTCCTGTATTGATTTGGTGAATAACTACTTTAACTAGGCCATAGTCATTATGCCCAGATGCAAATATATGCTTAAACTGATTAAGAAGCTCTAGTACATCCTTCTGCTGAATGGGAGACAGCTGCAGGAAATTGGCAACTGTAAATAGAGAAAGCACTAGAGGGTCTCCTTCTAGTAAGTTGAAGTCATTGAACGTTCCAAAGGGATAGAAGGAGGCCACCTGTTCTGCTCCTAAGATGCATCCATGGCCCACAATTTGACCTCAAGAGATCTGCATGGGGGAGGCAGTCAAACTAGCCAGTAGCAATTGTACGGGCTTTTTGTAAGTTCTATCTAAGATCCCAGGGCATAACCAAGGTTCTTTACAACCTAGGGATTAAGGAGAGTAAAACTCTAAGAAAAATCTATCAGGCAACTCATAGGATATTTGAGAATCAATGATCACTTGTGAGCTAGGAGGGATAGTGACAACTGCAGGGAAAAGTAGTAAGAAACCTTCTTCAGCAGGACAAGCAGGGAGAGGGGAGCACATATTAGAGGAGTGTGTTCTATACTTTAGTGAGAAAATGCCTGTGAAGTATTCAAGGACACATGTCTTAGGTCTCTTGCCAGGGATGTGTGTAGGCTCATCAACAATCAACAGGACCTCATACCCTAGGAGAGATAAATACCCATCTCAAAGGTTGACAATCCTATTTTACTCTTGAAAAATATGTGTTTAATCAGGAGGTTGTAGCTTCTGTTTTCAAAACAACAACATGGGGTGCAATGAGAAGTTTCTACAAATCTCATTGTTAGAGTAAAGTAAGCGCCAAAAGCCCAAGTCTGAGCCATACCAGCAGTTTCATAAGAATGAGTATAAATGAGATCAGGTGCTAACTTGAGTTTTTTCATCATCTTGGAGGATACAAAGTTGACAGGAGAACCTGTGTCCATGAAGGCCTTATCTTAACTGTCTGAATAATATTTCTAGGCGGGTGGTATCCTTTCTAAAAGGAGGTAAAACTGTCTGGGAATCTTGTGCTGCTTCCAGAACTTTCCCTCATTTTACCAACATGTATTTCAAGACATAAATTTCCTTGAATACAGTTTGCAAAGGCAGGGATACAGTGACATTCTGGAAGAGGGCCTCAGCTAAGTCATTGGCTTCTTCTGAGGAGTCCACTAAGACAGAGGCCCAATGTGCCTGAGCTAGATCAGGAAAAGCCACCATAGCCTTAGCATCAGCAGGAGGTGGGCAAGTTGTGGTAATTGTCTTCCCTGAAAAAAAGCTTATATGGAACAGACACAGTTTTGGGAACTGCCAGCAAAGAGTTGCCATAAATATCTGATTAATCATAGTCAGAATCTTTGGGCTCAGACTTTCTCAAGAGATTGTGAAATAGATGAAGGATGATAGGGCTAGACAAGGGAGGTGAGTCTTTGTCAGAGGGTGGGTAAGGAGGAGACAGAGGAGATTAGTCAGCAGAGAGTGTCTCTGCCTCTAAGCTGACCTCTCTTTTCCCGCCTGTTCATTGGGATCATATTTTTCTACACACAGGTTAGTGCAGGTTTGCAAATGGTGTCTAATCTGACCACAATTGTGACAACCTTGTTGCTTGGGTTCTCCATTAGAGCCAAGAGTCATGACGCAGTGGGTAGAAGAGGTAGCGCCAGAATTTTTAGCTTTATTATTGAAGACCAATGTTCTACATGCATCAGATGCATGTCCTGTAGAAGGGTCTTGATACTCTTCATAGACGTGAGGGGCAATATATAAGCATTAAAGTATAAACATAAGAGCTGGTTCACTTTCAGCACATAAAAAATGCAGTATACACCTCCCAGGGATTCAATTGGCAACTGGTGATGAGTTGCTGACTGTCAAAAATTGCGCCATTAATGCCATTTCAATATGGCCTTCAAAAAGTGATATGTGCAAAGATTTGGTTGGTTTTGATTTGAAGTTTGGGAATTCCTTGCCTTCCATAAATGGGTTGTCATTAATGTCCACCCATTCTGGAATATTATACCTGTCTTCAAAAGATCCTGGTATGAGTTCAACCCAATGTGACCCCCTCTGCCACTATGTCTACCTATTGAGTGACCATTGACCCTTGTCTACTATTAAGTAGAATTACTTCTCCTAATAAAGACAAGCTTATCCATATTTGTGTTGGCTTTTTTATTCTTCAATAATTTTTCTTTCCTTTTTACCAAAATGAAATTATCTTCTTGTATTCCAGGAAATTAAAGCATGTGTCCTTAATTTTTCCCTGAAGGCTAACCTAAGGCTAGCTTTGAACCTCAAACCTTTCATTATAAAGGTTCCTGTTGTTTCCTCCTGGATGTTGTCCCCAGGAGCCAAACACAAAAAATAGTGCTTACTACAAGGGCTACTAGCCCCTTGGTTACTCTGTTCCCTGCACATTCTCTGGTCCTTCTCCCTTTGTTACTGAAGTACCTGAGCCTCCCAAAGTTTCAAGTCCCCCTCTTGAAAGAGATATTACCAACTCCCCCAATCCACATATGGTAATGGTGTTAATTCACGGTCCTTTGTGGGCCTCCTCCCAGCTTTCTCTCTTGAAAATGATCAAGCTCAAGCTCAAACCTCTGTATGCTCCCTCTTTCATACTGGTATGGCAGCCATGCATACCATTCCTGGTCTCCACCCTGGATACACCTCCAAATACCTGTACTCACTACTGTTTGATTTTGGCCTCCTCCTGCTTTGATGGAATCTATGAAAACCATTGGTGTACTGGTAAACCAGTTAATTCAGCCTGTCTTGGTCCACCATCAATTAGCATTGGGGTCCCAGAACCAAATCATGGCTACTGTGGCCTCTGCTGTAACCAACAACCACACTCAAAATATGGCTTACCAGGAATGGACACACAGTCTCTTTGCTTGCATTTCTGACAACCAGCAAAATTTGTTGGCCTTGCAAAAGTATCTGACCTTATTGCTGAACACGCTTTGCTCCTCTCTCCTGGGATATATCATAGACCAGCTGTGCAAGTTGGATGACCATCATGCTTTTTGTCCAGGGAAAATTGAAGCCACCCTTCTGAAGTACTGATAAGACTTTGAGACCTCAGTAGTCAAGCTCAATAAGTTCTGTGAGCACATCAACACCCAACTAGAGTTGGTTGGGACAAACATGAACAATTGGTGTCATCAGCTACATTAACAGCACAGCTTTGACAAGTCCACTTTAGGAAATACCCTACATTAAGTTCAGACTTATGTTGACAACAAGGTAGCCTTGGTAGAAATGGTACCACCTACGCCTTCCGCTGAAAGCCCCTCTGCATTTGAGGCTAAGGTCTAGGAGGCCATAGCTGAACTCAGAGCCTCCACTCAACAAAAGGCCTCTACTTACAACCCTCCTCCAGTGGAGCACATGTCTGACCCTTGCATCACCATCTTAACTGATCAAGTAGTCACATTATGAGGTTATATTGCCTACCTGTGTCAATGCCTCTCTGATAAAGAAGATCCTTTCTCTTAATCTGATGGTGAAGGAGAGGCAGATACCACTGAAGTTTCTGCCTATGAAGATCATGGATGCTGCCCTGGCTTAGAGGGGCAACCACACATTGATTGTGCCCTTGCGCTAAAAAATTTAGCAGCTGTAACCAATGACATTGCTGACAGGCAAGATGTGCTGGAACAAGAAGTTCAGAACCTGGCTTGCCTGACTGAGACTACATTTTGAGAGGATCACTCATTTGGCGTCTCAGATCATAGCTATGGCCACTTGGGTCAATGGAATTGTGGTTACCTTGGCTGTCCAGCAGATGCAAGTTAATGAGCTTTGAGCTGTAGCAATAACCGCCAGGGACATTGGAGAGCAGAAAGTTCTACTCTGGATATGTTGGAAGAAAGTCTTTTTCTCCTATGGACTAGACAACCTGCAGCTGAGTCTGATTTTAAAGGGAACCCCCATATCAATGTTCTTAATCAGGGTTAAAATAGTCAATCTACATCTTTGTCTATTAAGCCCAATTACAAACCCACATTCAAGCAAATCTTTGGCCCCAGTACCTCCACTATTGCTGCTTTCTTGACAATCTATGAGACTGCCATGCAAAGGGCTACTGAAAACATGAAGAAGGAGTACAACCTTACCTGCCTGCATCCTACCTGTCAAGAGGGTGTGGTTCCTGAACTCACGTCTATAGTTATTTGGGAAGATATGAAGCAACTTCTCATTGAAGAGTTTGAAGGCAACCTCAGCCTAGAGGTTAATAAGGATTAATTCATGCATACTACCTTTAAACCCAAGGAATCATTGGCTTAGTTTGCTGACTGCTTTTACATTGAAGTTTAGCAACTTATCACCAGTTGCCAACTGACTCCCCAGGAAGCATATACTGCATGTTCTAACACGCTGAAGGTAAACCAGATCTTATGTTTACACTTCAAAGCACATAAGGCATTTCTTACGTCCATGAAGGGTATCAAAACTCTCCTGCAAGAATAAGGTCAATGGCTCTGGTACTTATTCTTGTACCCCATGCATCATGACTCTTGGCTCTAATGGACAACCCAAGCTACAAGGCTGTCACAATTGTGGTCAAATTGGACACCATTTGCAAACCTGCACCAACCCACATGTAGAGGGATGTGATCCTAAGGAACAGGTGGGAAAAGAGAGATCAGCTTAGAGGTGGAGACACTCTCTGTTGACCAATCTCCCCCATCTCCTCCTGATCCTCCATCTGATTAATAATTGCCTCCTTTGTCTGGCCCTATCATCCTCCATTTATTCCGCAATCTCTTGAGCAATTCTGAGCCCAAAGATTCTGACTATGATTAATCAGATAATTATAGTTACCTGTGCTGGCTGTCCCTGAGAATGTGTCTGTTCCATATAAACTTTGCTCATGGAAGACCACTACCACAACTTGCCCACCTCCTGCTGATGCTAAGGCTATGGTCAATTGTCCTTATCTAGCTCAAGCTCATCAAACCCATCTTAATGGACTCCTTTGAGAAGGCCACTGAGCTAGCAGAGGCCCTATTCCAATTGTTACTGTATCCCTGCCTTTACAAACTGTATTCAAGGAAGCTCCTGCCTTGAGATGTATGTTGGCAAAATGGGATTGTCAACCTTTGTGATGGATATCTGTCCATCTCAGGATATGAATTCCTGTTGATCTTCAAAGAGTTTCCCACCTCCTTGGCAAGCAATTAAAGACTTTTGCCCTGAATACCCCACAGACATTTTCTTGAAGAAATACATGACTCACTCTTCTAATATACACTCCCCACCTCCTTCTTGTCCTGCTGAGGAAGGTGTCCCTTTGCTTTCTCCAGCGGCTGTCACTATTCTGCCTGGTTCTCAAGTTATCATTGATTTTAAGATCTCTTATGAGTTACCACAGAAGTTTTTCTTAGAGTTGTACTCTCCTGAATCCTTAAATTGTAAAGAACCACAATTATGCTCTGTAATTCTAGATCAAACTCATAAGGAGCCTGTATAGCTGCTGCTAGCCAATATGATTGCTTTTCCCATGCAGGGTTCTAGAGGCCAAGTTGTGGGACATGACACATTGGGAGTAGAACAAGTGGCCTCTCTCTATCCCTTTGGGAAATTCAGTGATGTCAACTTACCTGAAGGAGATCCCCAAATGCTCTCCATATTTACTGCCGCTGACTTCCTGCAACTGTCTCCCATTCAGCAGAAGGATGTACTAGAGCTTCACAACCAGTTTAAGGATATCTTTGTGTGTGAATGCTGCCATTCACCATATTTGATTTTGCCTTCAGTGGGTTATTTTGAGGACAAATCTCTTTCTTTTGCTTTTGCTCCTTGAAATGAGTATATATTCAAGCTAGGGAATACTTTGTTTGGTTTCCTGACTCTGCACAACTCACTTGCCCCACTCATGCTTGTGGTGAGTGATTCTACAGTCCTTTTATTGTTTTTTGGTATTGTAAACCACTATATTAAATTTCTTATTTACCAATAAAAATTAAGTTCTATTCAAATTCTGTCTTTGTGTCTTCAAGTAATTTGGCGCCTCTCTCTAGCCACAACTAGTAGAGATTATTCATCCAGGGTCACAAGGTAATTGCATAGCCTTCCCTGACATCTAACTGAGACTTAGTATGAATCCAATCATAAGGTTAGGATTCCCCATTGTGTTTCTGCATTGTGCCTCAGAACACAACAAAAATGGTGCTCACTACAGGGTCTGTAAGCCCCTTGGTTATCCCTTTTGCATTCACGTTTTCAGGTCCCTTGCCTCCCCTATACAAGAGCTAACTTTTCCTGAAATTACCAGTCCTCCTATTGAGGTAGACATCACAGACCTGCCTATTCTCCCCACTGTACTGAACCTTAGGAATGGTCTGTGCCTAGTTGCTTACCCCATGGGTACCCCTGACTTAGAACAAGTCATGGCAGTAGCCCTTAGGTTAGCCTGTGATGGTGCCATTTCTTGCCTCCAATTGCAGTTCAGTCAAGCAGAATACCACAAATTAATTGTGGCTCTGCAATTTCCACAACATCTTCTCTCAGCAGCTGGCTCCTCTGAGCACCTACTTTCATCCTTTGTAAAACCTGCCTTAGCCCATAATCAAATGGTGTTAGGGCTCTACAGTCAGGAAATTTTGTCTCTACAAGCAGCCGTCACTCATCACTGGGATCAGTTTGCGGCCTGCCAACAGTGGATTCACTCCCTGTTTTCCTTGGTATCAGACAATCAGCGCAACTCTGTCACTTTCCAAACTTACTTGATTGATTCCATTGAGCAAATGCGCCATTCCATCCCCAAATATGTCAGAGAGAGTCTACACAAGTTTCATCAGTTAGAACAGCCCTGGAAAACCCAAGTAGTTTCCACCCTGAACGCCTATCTCACCAATTTTGAACAACTTATACAGCAGCTTAATGTGTATAGTGCTTACTCTTTTGAGCAACTGAAACAGGTAGCAGACCTCACTTCTAAAGGACTTTGTGAGCTCAGTGAAGAATTCAATCAAGAGAGGGTTATCACTGATTCTGTTATTGCCAAGCTCAGGACTCAAGTGAATTAATTATCTACACCCAAGCCCAATGCTCTGCCTTCTCCCCCATCTGAAAATTTGGTGGATAGAGAGCAGAGACTATGGGATATCACTCAAGAGTTTCAAGCGTCCACCCACAGTCAAGGACGCCCCACTAAAGTACCTCATCCTGATATTCAGGTGCTTGCTTTGAAGACTCAAGTTGCTGAGCTACAGTAAGAATTTGCTGCCCTATGCAAAATGGTGGCAATTGTTGCTAGCCCAGTTGGAGTTATTAATGAAAATAGATGATGCCCTGGCCTGTCAGGAGCTCCTCAAATCCAATGTGCTAGAGAGTTGATTGCTCTAGTTAACGAGGTGGGCCATTTTAAACAAGATCATACCAAACTAGACAGAAACATGCAAGAAATAAGTGAATTGATTGACTCAGTAAATGACAGGTTCACCCCTTGCCTCTCAGTGGGGCCTTCCCTTACTTCTCAACTGGCTGAGCTTTCCACAGTAGTAACAACCCAGGGTCAACACTAGATGTTAATGAGCAACAGATCACTCTAGCTAATAATAAGGGTGCCCAAACTGCTGAAACACTGACTACTCTTGCTGAAAGTGTTTGTCAGCTGTGGGCCAGATAGCCCCCTCTGAATCTGAAGCAGAATTCTCCCCGCGCATAAATGTACTTGATAGCAACAATGGTGGTCCAACTCCAGAAGCATATTTCAAGCCTACCTTTAAGCAAGTTTTTGACCTCAAACCTTGACCATTGCAGCTTTTCTAACTATCTATGAAACTTCTATGAGAAGAGCCTCAGATGAGGTTAAGAAGAAACACATTTTAACCTGTCTACATCCAACCTTCCAAGAGGTGGTGGTGCCTGAGCTGCCCGCCATTGAGACTTGGGAAGATATGAAGCAGCTTCTGATTAACAAATTTGGTGGTGACCTTAGTTTGCAAGTGAAGAAGGATGCATTCATGCACATTGCTTTCAAACCAAAGGAGACCCTAGCTGAATTTGCAGATAAATTCTACATGGAAGGACAGCAACTGATAACAAGCAGACAATTGACAGCCCATGAAGCTTACATGGCTTGCACTCAAGGTTAATCAGCTGCTGTGCCTTTACTTTGATGCTCATAAAGCCATGCTTTCCTCTATGGAGAGCATAAAGATGCTGTTGCAGGATATGTACCTTACCCATCCTGGAGCGGTTGTGCAGGAGAATTGTGCTGCCTATAATTCTGGTTTGTCTTCCTGTGGCCCTTGTATCCTTACAATGAACTCACAAAACCCTCCTAGACGTCAAGGGTGCACCAACTGTGGTCAGATAGGTCACTATTCTTGAGTCTACATCAATCCTTGGGCTGAAGGAGCTGATCCTAAAGAGCAGGCGGAAAAAGAACAGTCAACCTAGAGGCAGGGAAGCCTTTGGTTTACAATTCTTCCCAATCTCCTTCAATCCCCCCTCCATAACCAACTCCAAGCCTGCTGATACCAAGGCTCCTCCCATCCTGCTGTTGTTTCTCATTATCTATGACAACTCTGACTTGAATAATTCTGATGCTGATGACCCTGACGCTTACAGGTATTCAGTTCTTGCTGTTCCCAAAACCATTGTGGTCCCCTATAAGTTATGCTCTGGGAAAACTATGACAACTGCTACGCCTTTGTCTGAGGCCAAAGAGGTTATCTCTTTCCCATACCTCACTCAAGCAAAGAGGTCTCCCATACTAGTAGAGTCATCTGAAGAAGCTGCTGAAATTGCAAATGCTGTATTCAAGAATATGTTAGTTTTCCTTTCTCTCCAAACTGTCTACAAGGAGTTTCCAAGATTAAGATGCAGGCTTGAAAAGTGGGACAAAGAGCTAGCAGAAGCTCAGATATCCTGGTTATCCTCCCACCCTTTGGTTGTACTACCACTTGTGTGAAAATACCCATCCAAAAGGTAAAATTTTTAACTGTGGTAAGTTCAAATCCCTGGTGATTGACTCCCTGGTGCTTGACACTATAGTAAAGTGAAAATTCAGCTTTTTCCCTGATCAACAACTGGAAATAAACACTTTTTTAATTAACAGATCTTGATGTACTGAAAACTTTTAATATAAATTAAGCCTTACAGCTATGGTATACTAAAGTGACCCCATAAAAGCTCAAAAAATGCAATAAAAAGTGTACCTTAATTAATGCAAAAAAGGATAAATAAGCAAATGTTTCTCATTTTACTATGTAATTTACACTCTTTATTATAAAAATATTTTTGATTACCATGAAAAATAAAATTAAAAATTTACCAAAAATAAACATAAGCACAACAATAGAAGTTATTAAAAATATCAAGAAGTTTTAATTTTAATTTGATATAGTTCATATAAGTACAAATGTGAATATTTTATGCTTTACTAGTAAATTGACAAAAAAATAAGAGATTTCAATCACTTTCAACTATAAATATTCATCTCAAACTAATCATGTACAAATAAAATAATAATTGCTATCTGATAAAATAAAAAAATAGAAAAATTAAAGCTAAGAACTAATTGGTTGAAACTAAAAAGTAAAAATTAAAGCCAAAAAGTTAAAAGTTAAAAGTAAAAATCATATAACTGAGCAAGCAAACAATTTTAATCTTCATCCTTCTTTCCCTTTTCATTTTCATTTTAGCCCCTTCCAAGAGGGCAGTGGCAATGAGCTCAAGCTGCTTCTTGATCTTTGAGGCCTTGTATTTATGCTTGGCTGCACCCTGGATGGCCTTGGTGAAGAGGATGGAGTGGGTTGTGAGCTTGGTGGGGGGGAACACAGTTGGCAAGATCTCTGATCTTGGAGATGGTTTTCTCTTGCTAATTCTGCAGGAGGGTAAAGAACTTATTGAACTTTGGATGAAGCCCAAAGTTGGCCTTAAGATGCTTGTGGTAAGCCTCTAGTGCCAAGGTGGTCTTGAGCTCACTATTCACTGCTGCCCGGTACACATTCCGGCTGGCCTTGGCACAGGCCTTTCCTCGCCTCTGCGTGACAACCTTCCCAATCCACTGGAGCTCAAAGTACTGTGACTGTAATACGGTCACATTGGGCTGTGGTTCCACAAAGAGGTTGAATTGTGATGGATTTCATAGGTTGAAATTCAAAACAATAGGATTGGCCTTGGAGAGATTTTAAAGTGTAGTAATGGATTATCCAAGAATCAATTAGGCTGTACTAATTGAGGGCCAAAATGAAGTTCTGAAAGGTTTAGATTATGAGGCTAGGTGTCTCAAACGTAATTTATTAGCAGGGAAGGTTAATTAATCGATACCCTGGAATATGATTGATGAGTATTTAATCATAGGCCCAAAATGGATCTGACTGTGTCAAGTAAAGACTTGTTGTCTTCAAACGGATTAATTAAATGGAAAGGTTAATTAATATATGCTCAGAATATAATTAATGAGAATTTAATTATATTGATTAATTGCCTTGACTGTATCAAGAAGTTTGGTTAAGGTTAGCCAAAAGTAAACCCCTGAATTGTGGTTTAAAAGCACCTTTTTGGCAAATCAATTAGGTTAAAAGCGCCACCGCGCCGCCTAATGGATTTTCAAAGCGCCAAGGCGCCTCTATCAAATTTTTTCAGGCGCTGGGGCGCCGCCTCAGAAAGTTTCTGGGCGCTGCGGTGGTGCCTGGTTCAAGTTTTGAAGTGTTTTATTGGGTTTTTAACACAAAAACCATTAAATGCAAAAAAAATTAAATGTAGACAATGGTGTCTATGAATTCAGGATTGATCAGCTGGTTCCCAGTTGGAACAAGGATAGTTTGGATCAGGAATACATATATTTCACAGGAGTTTAGCACTGGAAGTCTGGAATGCTTCAAGCCAAAGCAATACATTTCCACAGAAAGAATCATATGATTCTGGAATGTATTAGGGCATATTCTTACGAGTTAAGAGTGTGGAGATCTTTTTGGTAAAGATCAGATTGGATGACGCAGTTATGTTATAAACCATGTGATAGGAATCCAGGTGTTATTATGGAACCAGAGGGGTTTTCAGCCAAATGTACCCCAATTGATATATAATGGAAATATGATAATAATTAAATAAAAAATGATACTTATGTGTGACAATGGTTGCTTTCCCCTCACCTTTTTATGCTTTGTGTTTTTGGCTTTTAACTGAAATACACTACCATGGAATGAAAGAGATGGTCTGCAGCTAAGACTATGGGAAGCAAAAAACGTGAAAATTATCACCAGATGGCAACAAGTTAAACGCCAAGATTGCTTGCCTGGAATCCAAGCTCATTGAAGCTTACATAAAGGATTCCCTGTCAACTTGTAAAAGATTCAGACTGGGGTAAATGAAGAAGCAAGCATGAATTTCCTGGATCTGTCACAAGTACTTGAGGAAAGGATTGAACTCCAAGTGCTTTACTATGTAAGGATCCTTTGAGAGAACCTCAAATCCCTGCACAGTGTGCTCTGACTTTAAAAAAGCCAAGGCACTAAATTGTGCAAGCACAAATTTGCAGGTGTCTAAAGTGTCCCTCTGGCTCAACCTACTTAGCTTGGCATGGGTCTGCACATTCTGAGCAACTGCTTGGTGAAAGTGGAAATGGCACCCCTGCACCTCTTTGCTGAACAGCTTCTTGAATGCATTGAACTGAGCAGGCTCAAAGTTCATAATGCAAATGTGAGGCCCCAGGGCTCTCAGCTTTACCTTTTCCTCCAAGTCCAGGGTGGCCTGGTCCTTGTCAACAGCAGGAGGGTTGGCGCAGGCATAGGGAGGGGTCTTCTTGGCATTGTTGTTGTTGGGAAGGAGGGAAAGTGATTGGCAGAGGATGGTAAAAGCACAGGTGTAGATGGCCTTGGTGGCCCCAGGAAGAAGAAAGAACACAAGTGGAATCATCTGGATGTCAATCTGGGTATGGATCATCCAGAGCTGCTTGAACATCCAGGAGCAAGTAGCAAAGGTGCAATCAAATACCCAGGTTGAAGCCCTTTTTAACTCCAAAAAGGTTCTGCTGAGTTGCATAGCAGTTTATGCAGTCTTTGGTGGCAGGCCCATCATCATGGAGGAGGAAGCACTCCCCACTCAGAAGCTGCTTGAGCTTGTGAGTGAGCGTAAGATCTGAGAGGATGTCCAAAGCCTTGGGGGGAGGAAGATTGGCAGTAATACACTTATCACTTATGAACTTAACCAACTGTTATTGGGTTGGTACCAACTTAAGATTGTTGGGTTGAAAATGGTGCAGGGCCTTATAGCCAGATCTGAAGCACAGAGGTGAGAGGATGTTGGGATCACCTGGATAAGATACTATTTTAACATCCGGGTTATAAGATGATTGGGGGCTCACAAGAGTGCTCCCCCTTCTTAGCAGTTACTTTCTCCCAGCCCTTGGTGTTTAGCTGTGCTCTGCAAGTCTTATCCTCACATACAAAGTGCTTGCTCTTGGTAGTGCACTTTTGATTATTACAGTTAAAGATGTAATTGTCAGCAATGTAGCCAGGGCCGCCCTTTACTGACATAATAGGGAAATAACGGGGGAAGCGCTTGAGGACTTTGAGCTCTCTGTCCACATTGCAGATATTGTAGATGACCAGTGGATCCCAAGCCATCTGAACAGAAGCTTTGAACTTCTTGGAATATTTCTCAGGCTCATCCTGGGGGTCAGATGAGGGAGGGGAGAAGAGCCATCAGGAGGAGGAGGGGAAGGGTTCTTCAAGGCCTGCTTGGAAGCCTCCTTTTTCTTACCAGAAGAAGAGGTGGGCTCCTTGGCAGCCTTTGACTTCTTGATACATTGCTCCTTGGTGGGCTTGGAGTTGGCCTCTGAGTGGTAAAAGGAGTGGTTGGTAAGATCACCATCAGATTTATTGGTGGAGGAATTTTTGGGGGAAGGTGAAGGGGAATCAGAAGAAGAGGGGGGAGGAGTGGGGAGATGGAGTGGGAGACTTTGCCTTTGCAGGCTTCTTGGCACGCTTGGGGGTGGTGGCTGGTTCCTTGGACCCTTGGAGGCTTGGCGCTTGGTAGGCTTATTAGATTTGGATGATCTTGGCTAAAGGAAAGTTTATTTTTATAAATAAAACAGTATGAAAGATATAAACACAGAGGTTAAGAAAAAGTAAAAGTTAAATAAAAAATATGCAAATAAAGCTTTATTTATGAAGAAAAAACATAACAAAGTAAATAGAAGCAAAACAGAAGCTCAAAGTATAGATATAAAGGTTAAAACATAGAAAATAAGTGAATTTATGATGAAGCATCAAAGATGTTAGGTTCAGCATAACATCTTAGTGGTAAATCAATGTAAAAGTATAATTAAAAATTTAAAAATAAATAAAATTTATATGGAGAGTAGAAGGAAAATTAGTAGCTTATAATTGCAAAAAACTATTATGTGTAATGTTTTTATTGGGAGTTGAAAGTTCAAAACATAGTAAAGTGTCAAGTTTAGCACAGTCGATCAGCTGGGAAAAGCTGAATTCTCACTATTGAGTATGCCAGAGTTGAGCAGAAAAATTGAATTTACTATGTTTTTATCATATAAAAATTGCTTAAATTTAAAACAGGCTCAAAAGTTAACCCAAAAGCAAGGCAGTCTCATATGCTCAAAAATAAAAAATACAACATAAGTTAGAAAAGCAAATGATTAGGAAGGTGTTTATTAGTATTTAATTTAGGCTGTGAGGAGCTGGGAGTGACTTATTTACCAAAGTGCTGTTTAAAACGTTAAGAAGCTCTCTGTACTAATTCCCAAGTTAAAGTGTCAAGTGGGTGAGTGTCAATTGGTGCTCATAGTGCGTCACATATTAATTTAGCCTTAATTCCAAGCTTTGATTAGTTAAATCCAAAACCAATCAGGTGGCAAGAGGATAGAGTAAAACAAAGATGTAAAGTTTCTGCTTTTTATAAAATACATATGAAATCTCTTAATGAATTGGGCTTAATTTATGTGGCACCACTTATTGCACAAACCCAGGAATGACATAATGTAAAACAAGTGGTATATTTGATTAATGTATATACCACTAAATCCAGTATAGTGGTGCTTGAGAGCCTGATTGACAACTATAGACACTAATAATAAAAATACAATAGTAAATAACAAATTTTATATAAGCACATATGTATTTTATTAATGAAATTAGGATTTGGCTTGAAAAGGATCAAACAAGTCACTTTTTGGTTTAGAGTATTGAACACAGGTTTTTTTCACTTCTAATAGTAAATTTAATTATAAATTACTCCTTGAATTGGTATTTTAGCTAACCATATTATTAAACATAGTTGAGTTTGAGTAAATTTAATCTTGGTTTTTGGTTTCAAACCCCTAAATTACTAGTAAAAATTAGCTTAAAATCAGTTAATCCAAAAAACACTAATATATTCACATATGTGGCACTCAACTCCTTGGTACTTGACAAATTTTTAAGTACCAGTGAGTCAATTACCAGAGAGTTGAACTTACCACAGTTGCCTGAAAATCAAGGCCATCTTGGATACTGGATTGCCTTTTAATGTTGTCTCCTCAAAGCTTGTCAAAAAGCACAAGCTCACCCATGACCTTAATTATCTCCAGTTATATGGTACAGCTGGGCTATCCATGAATGGCGCCATATGGGGCATATTATGCTCTTTCCATGCAGTTTAGCAAGCTTCTCTTATCCGCGCCTGCAGTTATCTTGGGGAATGAGAGCTACAATCTCCTAGTTGGTACCCTGTTCCTTAGGAAATATAATGGGATCATCAACTTGAAGGATGTTTACCTTTCTATCCTGCGGTACAAAGTCACTCTGATCTTTGAGAATCCAGTTGAAGTTCCTGGGAAGCACCTCAAGATGTGTGCTTTAGATATGCCTCTGGTGTTTTCACTCTTAAATACCGTACCCACTCTTCCAACATGAATTTTCCTCCTATGGCTTGTCTTGTGTCTGAGGGGATCCCTCTCCTGGATACTTCCACTATAATTGTTCCCCCTGGCTCTCAAGCCATCTGGACTCCCAAATATCATATGAGCTACTTGAGTGTACATTTCTAGATTTATACTCTCCTCCCCCACTAGGATGCAACAAGCCCTATCTCTGTCCAGGAATCTTGGATGTCTCTCATAAAGACCCTGTCCAATTGCTGGTTGCCAACTTAACTGCTCTCCCCATACATGTGTCTAGAGGGCAGGTTGTTGGCTATGGCAAGTTGTTGAATGCCCCTGATTTCCTATCCCTAAATCCCTTTGGTACGTTCCAGGACTTTAATTTACCTGAAGACAAGCCCCAAGTCCTATCTTTGTTTACAACACAGGATTTCCTGCAACTAACCCAGTTCAACAGAAGGAGGTGCTTAATTTGCTAGATTGATTTTCAGAAATCTTTGCCAGATACAGCACTGACTATGGTCTAGCCAAAGGCGTTATCCACCAGATCAATACTGGAGACGCTCCCCCCTTCTGCGCTAAACCATATTGCCGCAGTTGCGTGGAGGACGCTCAGATGTCTAAAGACTCAAACAACTGTTAAACGCTGGGCTACTGGCTCCTTCCCAAAGTCTTTGGGCCTCCCCTTGCTCATCTTAAAAACAAAGGATGGAGGTCTTTGTATTGTAATGGACTATTGACAATTGAACTCTTTAACCAAGAAGGACTCCTACCCCTTACCGTGTATTGATTGTGTTCTCTTCTGCCTTGGAGGATCTAAGTTCTTCTCCACAATGAATCTGGCATCTTGATACTGGTGATTTGAACTTTCTCCTGAGGATTGACAGAATGCCGCGCTCATTGCCTCCAAAGGGCTGTTTGAGCCTACATGTATGCCGCAGGGGCTCTGCAATACCAGCCACCTTCCAACAAGCCATGGACTCTATCCTCTACAATTTGAAGCTTTCATGTGTTCTAGTATACTCAGACAACATAACAGTCTTCAGCACTAACTCTACAGAACACCTGGCTTACTTCAATGAAGTGTTCATCAAGATTAGAGAGGCTGGCCTCAAACTGAAACCATCTAAGTGTGCTTTCTTCAAAGAGCGTATTGAATTCTTAGGCCATGAAGTAACCCAGATGGGGTTTTTTCAATGACCAAGAAAGTTGAAGCCATCAAAAAAATGCTTTTACCCACCAATATAAAATAAGTACAAGTCTTTCTGGGTATGATGTGCTACTACAGATAGCTCATCACTGACTTTGCCAATACTGGTGAACCTTTGGTCCAGTTGTTACGTAACATTCCTTTTGAATGGACTGCTAGCCAGCAGCAAGCCTTTGAGACCCTCAAACAAAAACTCAAAGAGGCTCCCATCCTAAAGTATCCTGACTATGATAAAGAATTATCTTTTACACTAATGATAGTGACCTGGCTATTGGAGCCATCTTGACTCAGCTGGATGATTAGGGTGTAGATCATCCTGTGGGTTATACTTCTTGTGTACTAAACAAGAATGAGAAGAACTACAGCAGTATGGAGAAAGAATGCCTTGCTGTGCTGAATGCAGTCAAGCAGTTCCGCCATTATGTGTATGCACCCATTTCACTATTGTCACTGACAACACTTTGCTTAAGTGGTTTCAACATCTTAAGGAGCAAAGAAGGATGGCTAGCTAGGTGGGATCTATGCCTGCAAGGTTATGACTTTACTATGCTACATTGTCCCAGGATTCAACATCAGAATGCTGATGGATTATCCAGAATGCCTATCCTTGCTCTACACCCTGCTGAGGCTGATCAACTGTATGAACTAATTGGGTATCCTTCCTCTTGGGAGAGCAAGACAGAAGAAGTCTGGTTAGCCCTGTCCAAACTATCTGAGGATACACTCATTTTTGACAATCAGCTCTTCAAGAAAGTATGAGATCATTACCTGCCTTATGTACGACCTAGTCTTTGCCTTTTGTTAGTGATTCAAGCTCATAAGGAGACCAGGCATGGGGGAATTTCCATGACCTTTGACTGGCTCCAGAAAAATATTTCTGGGAAAACCTTTGTCTGCTGATTCCAGACGTCATAGCAGTTGCCACAACTGCCAGCTCCAGCAACCTCAAGCTGCCTCTCACAACTTCAAACTAGTTCCCCCTCAACATGCCTTTCATACTGTTAGTATTGATGCTGTAGGGCCTCTCCCCTGCTCCTGCTCTGGTTGCCACTTAATCCTAATTGCTGTTGATCACTTCAGAAAGTGATTAGAATCTCACCCTACTAAGGACATCACTGCTAAGACAACTGCTGCCTTCCTGTTGCAAGATGTTTTCTACCACCATGGCTGCCCTCAAGTATTGCTATCTAATGATGTGACTACAACGCCAAGTTGGTAACCTCTGTTGTTGAAGCCTTGGGGTCTCACCAGTCTTTCTCTTCTCCCTATAACCCTTCTACCAATGGGGCAGTTGAGCGTGCAAATTTGACACTGGTTTTTATCATAAGGAAACTCACTTACTCTGATGCTGCAAACTGGGATCTATACTTACCTGCTGCTCTCTTTGCTTATTACCTTAGCAAACATTGTGTCACTGGGTATCACCCTTTGTTATGCTGTATGGGCGTGAAGCTACCACTTTGTTGCTCTTGGGGGCCCCCTACTCTCCTCTGATAAGGCCATTAAATCCTGACGACCATATCAAAGATCTTTTCAACTGCATAACAACAACAGGCTACTGTGTACACTTCTGCATATAAGACCATACTGCTTGAGCTCTCTCCTAATAATACTGGACACTCTCCCTTGCCTGAGTTCAATGTTGGGGACCACATTCTCTACTATCAGTATAGAGTAGGAGGATACACTCACAAGCTAGATACATTGTGGGTTGGCCCTCTAGAAGTGACCTTCAAGCAAGGGTCCAAGTGCACCGTGAAACTCCTCTCTAGTGGTTGTCTGTTTACCTGATTGCATGTCAAGTTCCTCCGCAAGTACTACCCCCCTAAGGCCAATCTAGAGGGGGCAACATTGTGAATGCTGCCATTCACCATGTTTCAATTTTTCCTTTGATGGGTTATTTTGAGGACAAATATCTCTCTTTTGCTTTTGCCTCTTGAAATGAGTCTATATCCAAACTGGGAAATCTAATTGTTCAGTTTCCTGATTCTACGCTATTCACTTGCCCCACTCATGCTTGTGGCAAGTGATCCTAATGTCCATGTACTGTTTTGTGGTAAAGCTAAACAGTATATATTCCCAATTTTTATACCCAATAAAATTTAGGTTCTATTCACATTTTTGTCTTTGTGTCTTCAAGTACTTTGGTGCCTCTCTAGCCATAACTAGTAAAGATTATTCATCCAGGGCCACAAGGTAATTGTATAGCCTTCCCTAACATCTAACTGAGACTTAGTAAAAATCCAATCCTAAGATTAGAATTCCCTGTTGTGTGTCTGTGCCGCACCTCAGAACACAACACTTTGCATCCAGGCCTAATGACTATGGACTAGCTAAAGGAGTTATTTACCAAATTGACACAGGTGATGCTCTGCTTTTATGTGCTAATCCCTACTGCCACAGTAGAGTGGAAGATTTCCAGGTTTCCAAAGAGGTAAAACAACTCTTGGATGCTGGCCTCTTAGCTCTGTCTCAGAGTCCCTGGGCCTCCTCCTTGCTGATCCTTGAGAATAAGGATGGGAGCTGCTGCATTGTGATGGACTATTATTGCAGGAATTCTCTCACAAAAAATGATTCATACCCCCTGCCAAGAATTGATTGGGCTCTCAGATGCCTGGGAGGCTCAAAATTCTTCTTATTTATGGATTTAGCCTCTGGATACTAGCAGGTTGACTTGTCCCAAGGATCAGGAAAAGAACACTATTATCATGTCAGAGGGTCTTTATGAACCAACCCAAATGCCTCAGGGGCTTTGCAATGCTCCTGCCACCTTCCAACAAGCCATGGATTCTATCCTGCAAGATCTGAAACTCTCCTGCAGTCTGGTGTATCTGGATAATATAACAGTGTTTAGTTCCACCTTCACTGATCATTTAGACCACCTCAAAGCTGTTTTCCTCAATATTTAGGATTAGGTCTAAAGCTTAAGCCTTCCAAGTGCTCCTTCTTTAAAGAACATCTTGAATTCTTAGGTCTTGAAGCCACCCAAACTAGGATACACTCCATGAACAATAAGGTGGAGGCCATTGATAAGATACTGCCCCTAAAAATCTATACAAGGCCCAGGTGCTCTGTTGGAAATTGCGCCATTAATGCTATTTTGATATGACCTTTGAATATTGATAGCTGCAAAGATTTGGCTGGGTTTGCTTTTGATTTCAGAAATTCCTTGCCTTCCACAAATGGGTCTGGTCCAATATCCACCCATTCCTGATTATTGTACCTGTCTGTGATTTATCCTGGTATGACCTCATCCCAACGTGATCCCCTCAGCCACTTTGTCTTCCTAATGAGTGATCACTGTCCCTTGTCTACTATTTAAGTAGAATCATATCTCCTAATAAGGACAAGTTTATCCACATTTGTGTTAGCTTTAATAATCTTCAAGCTTTTTCCTGTCCTTTCTACCAAAAGGACTTTCACATCTTGTTTTCCAGGAAATTAAAGTATGTGTCCTTAATTTTGCCCTGAAGGCTAACCCAAGGCTAGCTTTGAACCTCAAATCTTTTGTTATAAAGATTTCCCACTGTGTTCTCCTGGATGTTGTCCCCAGGAGCCAAACACAACAAAATGGTGCTCACTACAGGAGCTACAAGCCCTTTGGTTACCCCGTTCCCATGCGCATTCTCTGGTACTTCTTACTTTGTTTATGAAGTACCCAAGCAACCTAAAGTTTCTAGTCCTCCTCTAGAAGAAGACATCACCAATGCCACCTCAACTCCCATGGTATTGATTCTGTCCCCCGGGCCCGCGTGGCCCTCCCTTCCAGCTTTCTCTCTAAAGTTATGAACAAGCTCATGCTGCTGCCTGCTCCCTTCTCCACTCTGGCACTGTGGCAATGTACGCTATCCCTGGTCTCTGTCCTGGGTACGCTTCCAAAGACCTGTACTCCTTCCTTTTGGACTTTGGTCTTCCCCCACGTTAATGGAGTCCATGGATAAAATTGGTGTGTTGGTCAACCAGTTCATTCAACCTGCCTTGGTTCATCATTAACTTGCATTAGGATCCCAGAATCAACTATTAAATGCTGTAGTCACTGCTGTCTCAAACTACCATGCTCAGAATATGGTATATCAAGAATGGTCCCACAGTCTCTTTGTGTGTATTTCCATTAACCAGTGAAACTTGCTTGCCTCTCAGAAGTACTTAACCTCCTCCCTAAATTCCCTTTGTTCCTTGCTCCCTGGATACATCAAGGACCAACTATGCAAATTGAATGAGCATCAGTCAGCGTGGCGTGAGCAAATTGAGGCCTTTTTGATAAATCATCACCAAGATTTTGAGACTCTGGTTAGTGAACTTAACTAATTCAGAAAACATGTCAATATGCAACTTGCATTGGTGGGAGCTCATGTTGATACTTGGGGCCGCCATCTGCAGGATCAATACGGTCTGGATAAGGCTGCACTAGGCAACACTCTATATCAAGTACAAAATTATGTGGATGATAGAGTAGCGTCTATCAAGGTGACTCCTCTTGCTCGTCCTGTTGAGGTCCCATCTGATTTTAAAGCCAAGGTATGGGAAGCAATAGCCAAACTCAAGGCTACCACTTGACGTCAAGCTTCTTTTCAGAACCTATCTCCAGTTGAACCTATGCCTGACCCTCACATTGCCTTGCTCACTGATCAAGTGGCTACTTTGTGAGATGAAATTGAGTACTTAAGACAGCGCCTCTCTAATTCTGAGGACTTGTCATCTGAATCTGAAGATTAAGAGGAAGGTGAATTTGTTAATACTCCCGCTCATGACAATAATGGTTGTTGCCCTAGTTTAGAAGGCTAACCAGGTCAACTGTGCACGTGCACTAGATCAGCTTGCAGAAGTAACAAATGATGTAGTTGACAGACAATCCACATTGGAAAGGGAGGTAAAATTCTCTCCTGCTTTACTGAGACACTGAATGGACAAGTTGTTCCCTTGGTTGCTCAGACCACTTCCCTGACCACCCACCTCAATAGGATTGCAGGCACCTTGGCGGTATAAAAAATTAAGATTGACAAATTTGGAACTTCTGCTGCCACTACTAGGGATATTAGTGGACAGAAAAGCTCTACCTAGGATACCCTAGAGGAAAGCCTTTGACTCCTCTGGGCTAGACAACCTGCTGCTGAATTTGAGTTTGAAGGCAACCCTCATATTAAATTCCTCCACCCTTGTGAAAAAAGTCAGTCCTTGTCCTTGTCCATTGAACCAAACTAAAAACCAACCTTCAAGAAGATATTTTATACTAAAAACTCTACCATTGCTGTCTTTCTAACTTTTTACAAAACTTCAATATATAGGGCTACCAATGAACTCAAAAAGGAACATATCCTCACCTGTCTCAATCCCACCTGCCAGGAAGTAGTGGTCCCCAAGCTCCCCTCCATTGTCACTTGGGAGGACATGAAGCGCCTCCTTATTGAGGAGTTTGGAGGAGATCTCAGTTTGGAGGTCAAGAAGGATGCATTTATGCACATTGCCTTTAAGTCCAAGGAAACCCTGGCTGAGTTTGCGGATTGTTTCTACATTGAAGGCCAGCAGTTAATTGCTAGTCAACAGTTAACTTCCCAGGAAGCTTACATGGCTTGTTCAAATGCTTTGAAAGTGAATCAGCTTCTATTCCTAAACTTTAAGGCACACAAGGCTTCACTCACTTCCATGAAGAGTATTAAGGCGCTCTTACAAGACATGCATTTGGCCCATGGGGATACGGTGGTATGTGAAAATAAAGCCAGTAATGCTGGGACTACCTCTTGTACGCCGCACATTATGACACTGGGTGCTGGTGGACAGGCTAAGAGGCAAGGTTGTCATAACTGTGGCCAAATAGAGCACCACTTGCATACTTGCACTAATCCCCAAGTGGAAGGTTGTGACCCCAAGAAACAGGCGGGAAAAGAGAGGTCAGCTTAGAAACAGAGACACTCTCTGCTGACCAATCTCCCTTGTCTCCCCCTGATCCTCCTTATGATGAGGAAGCTCCGTCTTCCTCTGGCCCAACTATCCTTCAACTATTCCATAATCTCTCCAGTGATTCAGACCCTGAAGATTCTGATAGTGAAGATTCTGATAGTTATGGTTATTCTATCTTGGCTGTTCCAGAAACTATCTCTGTTCCATACAAGCTTTGCTCTGGAAAGACCACCACCACTTCCCAAGTACCTGCAAGTGAAGCTAAAGCCATGGTGGCTTGCCCTTACCTAGCTCAATCCCCATCAACCTCCTATCTTGGTTGATTCTTCTGAGGAAGCAGCCAAGCTAACCAAAGCTCTCTTCCAAAAACGTAACTGTATCTCTCCCACTTCAGACTGTGTATAAGGAGATTCCTGCATTACAGTGCATGTTAGCTAAATGGGAAAAGGAACTAGAGGCTATACAAGATGTGTTGGCAGTCTTGCCCCCTTTGGGAAAGATACAACCCGCGTGGAAGTATCAATCCAAAAGGTTAAAATCAAAGCCATCCTGGACACGGGTTCTCCAGTTAACGTAGTATCTTCAAAACTAATGAAGAAACTTAAGTTGGCCCCTGACCTCAACTACACTCAGTCATATGGCACAGCTGGCATGGCATAACCATGGACCATTGGTGCCTACTTCTCTTTACCCATGAGGTTTGGGAAACTCCTCATTGCTTCCCCCGCTATAGTCCTTGAGAACAAAAGCTATGACCTCTTGGTTGGTACACAATTCCTTCAAGAGTATAACAGGATTGTGAACTTACAAGATGGATACCTTTTGCTCTTAGGATATGAGGTCCCTTTGATTTTTGAGGAACCCCCGCACCTCCCAGGAAAACGTCTTAAAACTTGCGTGCTTGAGTACCCCACAGGTATCTTCTCTCTCAAGTATAAGACTCACTCCTCCAACATGTGCACCCCACCTCCTTCCTGCCCTGCAGAAGAAGAGGTACCTCTTCTTGATCCAGCGGCTATCACCATTCCTCTGGTCTCCCAGGTGGTGATTGATTCTCAGACTTCTTACAAAATAACTGAAAAGTTGTTCTTGGAACTCTACTCACTGGAATCTCTAAGCCGTAAAGAACCCTGCCTGTGTCCAGGGATTCTAGATTAAACCCACAAAGAGCCCGTACAATTAATGCTTGTCAACCTGACAGCCCTAACCATGCAGGTGACCCAAGGCCAGGTTGTAGGACATGGTTGTTTACTGGGAGAAGAACAAGTGGCCTCCCTCTACCCCTTTGGAACTTTTAGTGATTTCAACCTACCTGAAGACAATCCGCAAGTTCTCTCCTTGTTTGCCGCTGCTTATTTCCCCCAATTGTCTCCCATCAAATAAAAAGAGGTGTGGTGGACCTGCTCAATTAGTTTAGCAACATCTTTGCCTCTGGACCTACGGACTATGGCCTGGCTAAAGGAGTCATCCATCAGATTGATACTGGGGATGCACCCCCTTTTGTGCCAGACCATACTGCTGTAGTAGGGTGAAGGATACTCAAGTGTCTAAAGAACTCAAGCAACTACTAGACGCTGGGCTAATGGCTCCTTCCCAAGGTCCTTGAGCTTCCTTGTTACTGATCCTCAAGAAGAAAGATGAAGGGCATCACATTGTAATGGACCATCACCGCCTGAACTCCCTCACTAAGAAAGACTCTACCCCTTGCCCACAATTGACAATGCTCTCAGATGGCTGGGTGGTTCCAAATTTTTCTCAGCCATGGATATAGCCTCTGGATACTGGCAAGTTGACTTATCCCCTGAAGACAGAGAAAAAGCTGTGCTTATCACCTCAGAAGGCCTTTTTGAACCCACTTGTATGCCCCAAGGACTCTGCAATGCTCCTGCCACATTTCAACAGGATATGGACGCCATACTACAGGACCTAAAGCTCTCTTGTGTCCTTGTGTACCTTGATGATATCACTGTATTCAGCGCTATCTTTAACAACCACTTGGAAAACCTCAAGGCTGTCTTCATCAAGATCCACAAAGCTGGCTTGAAACTCAAACCCTACAAGTGCTCATTCTTTAAAGGACGCCTTGAGTTCTTAGGTCATGAGGTCACTCAAACTGGAATCTGCCCCATGAATAATAAGGTGGAAGCCATAGACAAGATGTTATCTCCTATAAATCTTTGAGAGGTCCAAGTATTCCTTGGTATGATGGGCTACTACAGACAGTTCATACCTGACTTTGCTGAACTGAGTGAACCCCACGTCCAACTTCTTTGCAACGTCCCCTTTTAAGTGGACTGACAGCCAATAACAAGCATTCAAAGCGTTGAAGACCAAGCTCAAAGAGACTCCTATTTTGGTCTATCTGGATTATGATAAAGAGTTCATCTTGTATACTGACACTAGTGAAGTAGTTGTGGGTGCCATCTTAGCCCAGCTTGACAACAAAGGCATGGATTGACCTGTAGCCTACTCTTCATGGGTCCTCAATAAGCACAAGAAGAACTATAGAGTCACTGAGAAGGAATTCCTGGCAGTGCTGCATGCTGTAAAACAGTTTAGGCACTACATCTATGGGACTCACTTCAAAGTGGTCACAGATCACTCATCTCTCAAATGGCTGCAACAGCTAAAGGAGCCTGAAGGTTGACTAGCGTGTTAGGCTCTGCGTCTACAAGGCTACAATTTCACTGTGATACACCATCCTTGGGCCCAACATCAGAATGCTGATGGCTTGTCAAGGATGCCAATTCTAGCTATCCACCCTGCTGACGCTGATCACCTATACAAATTAATAGGGTATCCTGACTCTTGGACCACCAAGCCAGAAGAAATTTGCTTGGTGCTACAAACCCTATCCAAGGACACTGTAATTTGAGATAGGCAGCTCTTCAAAATGGTTAATAATGCCTACCTACCCTACATTTGCCCTAGCATGAGGATAGTCATTATCCTTCAAGCTCATATTGACACTGGGCATGGGGGTATAGCCAAAACTCATGACTGGTCATGCAAGAACTTCTATTGGAAGATTATGCGCCTTCTGATCCCTAATGTTCTTGCCTCCTATCATTTGTGCCAACTCCAACGCCCTCACCTGTCCCAACACCAATTCAAACTCATATCTCCTAAGCATGCCTTCCACAATGTGAGTATTGATGCTGTTGGGCCTTTCCCTTGGTCTAGGTTGGGGTGTTGGTTTATCTTAGTTGCCATAGATCATTTTAACAAGTGGTTTGAGGCCAGAGCAACAAAAGATATAACTGCTAAGACCACAGCTACTTTCTTGCTACAAGACATCTTCTATCAGCATGGCTGCCCTCAAGTCCTGCTTTCTAACAATGATACCAACTTTAACGCTTGCCTCATCACGTCTATTGCCAAGGCTATGGGGACCAATCAATCTTTCTCTGCGCCATATAATCCCTCAACTAATGAAACTATCAAACAAGCCAATTCCTCCCTGGTGTCCATAATGAGGAAGCTCACACTCTCTGATGCTGCCAATTGGGATATGTTCCTCCCTGCTGCCCTCTTTGCTTACCGGCTCAGTAGAACCAAGTAATGGGTCAGTCCCCTTTTGCCATGCTGTATGGGCGTGAAGCTGCCACCCCCTCAATCTTGGGACCCCCTTTGATCAAAGTTGATATGTCTGCAAATCCTGAGGCCCATGTTAAAGACTTAACCAATTGTATCATTGCATATAAGCAACAGCTTACTCCACTGCTTACAAAGTTAAGGCCCTGGAGCTCTCCCTGTCCAATTCTGCTAGAGCCCCCCTCCCTGAGTATCAAATAGGCAATTTGGTCCTCTACTACCAGAATTGTACATGTGTTAGAGCTAATAAACTGGATTCCCTCTGGGTTGGGCCCTGTGAATTGACCTTTAAAAAGGGTGTCAAGTATACTGTGAAACTACTGTCTTCTGGACATCCTTTTGCCCGCATTTACTCCAAATTTCTCTGCAAATATCAACTCCCTGTGTCCAATCTTGAGGGGGGAGATATTGGAAATTGCGCCAATAATGCTATTTTGATATGGCTTTTGAATATTGATAGCTGCAAAGATTTGGCTGGGTTTGCTTTCAATTTTGGAAATTCCTTGCCTTCTGCAAATGGGTATGGTCCAATATCCACCCATTCTAGATTATTGTACCTGTCTGTGATTGATCCTGGTATGACCTCATCCCAACATGACCCCTCAGCCACTCTGTCTTCCTAATGAGTGATCACTGTCCATTTTCTACTATTTAAGTAGAATCATATCTCCTAATAAAGACAAGTTTATCCACATTTACGTTGGCTTTAATAATCTTTAAGCTTTTTCCTTTCCTTTTTGCCAAAAGGAAATTATCTTCTTGTATTCCAGAATATTAAGGTATGTGCCCTTAATTTTGTCCTGAAGGCTAACCCAAGGCTAGCTTTGAACCTCAAATCTTTTGTTATAAAGATTTACTGCTGTGTCCTCCTGGATGTCATCCCCAGGAGCCAAAAACAACATGCTCCTTGGCATGATGGGATACTACTGGTAATTCATCCCTGACTTTTCTGAACTAAGTGACCTCTTTTCTAGCATCTCAGGACTGTCCCCTTCAAATGGACTGATAGTCAACAACAGTCATTTGAGGCTTTAAAGACCAAGCTTAAGGAATCCCCAATCTTAGTCTATCCTTATTATGACAAAGAGTTCATCTTATACACTGACTCCAGTGGAGTAGCTGTGGGAGCAATCTTAGCACAGCTATACAATGAAGGTGTGGATTGACCTGTAGCCTATTCTTTGCGTGTCCTCAACAAACATGAGAAGAATTATAGCAAAACTGGAAAGAAATTCTTGGCATTACTACATGCTGTGAAGCATTTTTGACACTACATCTATGGGAACAACTTTACTGTAGTCACTGACCACTCTTCTCTTAAGTGGTTACAACAGCTAAAGAAACTGAAGGTCAATTGGCATGTTGGGCCCTGCATTTACAAGGATATGATTTCACTGTGGTACACTGTCCTGGTGCACAGCATCAGAACGGTGATAGATTGTCTAGAATGCCTATATTGGTCATCCATCCTGCTGAAGCTGATTAACTATACAAGTCAATAGGAAACCTGGACTCCTGGACCACTGAACCCAAATAGATACACCTGGCTCTTCAGTCCCTATTAAAGGACACTGTAATTTGAGATAGACAGCTCTTTAAGAAAGTCAACAATGCATATCTTCCCTGTATTTGCCCCAGCATGAGAATAGCAATTATCCTTTAAGCCAAATTGACACTGGATATAGAGGTATAGCAAAAACTCATGACTGAATATGCAAATGTTTCTACTGGGAAAACATTGCCTCCTTAATCCTGATGTCACTGCATTCTCTTACTCCTGTCAATTCCAATGATCTCAACCATCCCAACATCAGCTCAAGCTCATCTCACCTAAGCATGGATTCTACACTGTGAGTATCAAGACTGTTTGACCTCTTTCTTGTTTTTGGTCTAGGTGTCAATTAATCTTAGTAGCAGTAGATTATTTTAGCAAATGGGTTGAAGCAAGTACTACCAAAGACATAACTGCCAAGACAACAGCAAATTTCTTATTACAGGACATCTTCTATTATCATGGATGTCCTCAAATATTACTCTCTGACAATGGCACCAATTTCAATGCTCATCTCATCACATCTATTGTAGAAGCTTTGGGCACTCACCAGTCATTCTCTGTCTGGTATAATTCATCCGCCAATGGAACAGTAGAATAAGCAAATTCTTCTGTTGTGCCCATCATGAGGAAGTTTACCCTCTCAGATGCCGCCAATTGAGAAATGTTCTTCCCTGCTTACCTCTTTGCTTATTTTCTGTGCATACACAGAGTAATTGGACAATCCCCCTTTGCCATGCTATATGGGCATTAAGCCACAACCCTTTCAATATTGGCCCTCCCTTTGATTGAAGTTGATGCTGCTGCCAACCCAAAACCCATGTCAAGGGCTTGATCAATTGCATCATTGACATCCAGGAAAAGGCATACTCTACAGCCTATAAGGTCAAGGCTTTAAAAATGTCTCCTTCCAATGCATCTTGGGCCCCCTTCCAAAATTTCAAGTGGTGACCTAGTCTTCTACTATCAAAATAGCACTGGGGGTAGAGCCCACAAAGTGGACTCCCTATGGGTGGGCCCTGTGAAGTCACTTTCAAGAAGGGCGTCAAGTATACTGTGAAGCTGCTATCATCTGGCTGTTATTTTTCCAAGTTCATTCCAAATTCCTCTGCAAATATCAACTCACTGTGTCCAATATGGAGGGGGAAGATGCCATAAATTGAGCCATTAATGCTATTTTAATATGCCCTTTGAATAATGATATGTTCAAAGATTCAATTGGTTTTGCTTTCAAGCTTGGTAATTCTTTGCCTTCCTTAAATGGGTCAACATTAATATCCAGCCATTCCCAAATACCATACCTGCTCTTGACTTATCCTGGTATGAGTTCAACCCAACATGTCTCCCTCTGCCACTCTGTCTACCTATTGAGTGATAATCAACCCTTGTCTACTATTTAAGTAGAATCATTTCTCCTAATAAAGACAAGATTATCCACTTTTGTGTTGGTGTTAGTATTCTTCAAGATTTCTCTTTCTCTTTTACCAAAAGGAAATCTTCTTCTTTTATTCCAGGAAATTAAGGTATGTGCCCTTAATTTTTCCCTGAAGGCTAACCAAAGGCTAGCTTCAAATCTTAAACCTTTTGTAATAAAAGTTTCCAAGTGTGTCCTCCTGGATGTTGTCCCCAGGAGCCAAACACAACAACAAAAAAGCAAGTTCTATTTCTTTGTTTATAACTTTTTTGGTAGTGGTAACCTTGGTGGGCTTTGGGTCAGCTTGGGGACCCTAGGGTTGATGCTCCATACCCTGGCACATTGTGCTCCCTGAACTGATTATGTCAGTGCAACCACACTATTGTTCTATTCTCTCCCCTCTCATATCTCCTTCTTGAGTAGGCACTTGTGTTGTACTAAGTCAATTTTTTGACCCACAGGGGCAACTGCAACTGCAGCGCACAACAGCTGCATTGCTACTCTGTTGTTGTGTTTGTTTCATTTTAAAATTTAATAAAATACTGACTAAAATTCAATTAACTTACTACTTGGCTTTGATTTTTGCTTTTATATGGATATGGTTATTTAATTAGACTTTCCCACTCAATATCCCAATTATAGATTTTTTATTTCTTAATTAAGTGTTTTTGGTTTTACAACACTTATTTTAGAATCACCAAAACAATTTCCACTCATTTCCCCAGATTTTACACCATATTTAAACAACCAACACAATGTTTTTAAATTTCATGTTTCAGATCTTGTGTCTTATTTTAGATACCTTGGTATCATTCTTGTCTACAATCTATTGCACACAATATTTGAGTGGTTTTGTTTACATGTCAAGATGCTATTGTATTTTGTTTTTGGTTTGAGTTTTGACTCACCACACATGAGTGTATTTTGTCACCAATTTACATAGTAAATATGTGTACACCAAAGGTCAACTCACACCATTTTATTTGTGAATCGATGTATTTTGGATTGTATTTTGAATAGTCTTGCTTTGTGTGTGAGCACTTTGTTGCTGTGTTGATCCATTTTGTCCATTAACGTCAAAAATCCCTGTTAACAGACTGCATATTTTACACTGATAGCTAGAATTCACCTAAATCTGAGTTCACTATGTTTAAATCTGAAGTATTTTCGATTGTCGCCATAGCTTTTAAAACACTGTAGGTTTAATTCAAAAGAAAATCCTTCCTGCAGCACCTGGATTTTGTCCGTAAAATAGACTATTGGTTAGTTGCGGCAAAAATCCCGCTTACGAGAGAAGCAACAGTGACCCAGTTGGAGTAGATGGCACAGTAAAAATATTTAGACATTATCCAGAAAACGGAGTACAGCCCTTACTAGAACTGGTCATTAAAAAGGGTTCAGCCCTCGAACCAATCACTTTCTTTTCGGCTCTTCAAAAGGGAAGAACTCGTTAATGGGCAAAAGGAGCAACTACTATACAATGTCAAAGGTCCACATGTGCTATTCTAGGGAATCTGGCAAACCAGAACTTGTGGCTAGAAAGTAAAACTTCGATGCTACAAATGGAGAAATCAAAACCATACCGTATTCTCTTTTCTGTCTATCGCCATAAATCAATGGTATATGCAAATCACTGCTTGTCCCACCAAGCTTCAACTGAGACGCGGAGCAAGCACAAAGTGGATAATGGTTTCATCGGCAAGCACATGACAAGCCGCGGGAAATACAAGTTAAATGCTCTGCATTTTTGATTGGCACAAGTAACAATGACATCAAATCCAATTTAGCCGCATGTATAAATCAACACCATGTGTCTGGGTCAGGTGTTTCAAAGCCGAGAGCGGTATGCCGCGGAGCAATTGGTGCTAAGCCAATATTGCTGATGCGTGGAACCTGAACTTTCTATACTCCTATGCTGGGTTGATCCATTTCCAGGAAAAGATATTTGATACCATAAATACCTTGTCGTCAAAACATAAATATGGATCTTCAACGTAGATACCGGGGATGCAAATCATTGGCGGATCTGAAAAATAAAAGAAAGTGAAAAGTGTAGTAATTGTTTGGCCCACTATGCTAAAAATTCCAAAAACAGATGTCCAGATAACAAATTTATCAAATCAAAATAGCAAAAAAGCATTTATTGGAGGTAATAAAAAGGCTAGATTTAATAGTCCAGTATTCCGAAAATGTAAGTAGATGAGAAAGTCTTAAGACAAACTATGGCTATAACTCGACTTCCTATATCCTACACAATATTCAATAGTACAATTTAGTATTTCTTCTGCTATTTATAAATAACTTCCGCATACTTTTATATCTAATTCCAACAAGCCATTTAAAGGTAAACTTCACGCACAAACCAATAAATTTTTATATTTCTATTAATATGTAAGTGTTTCAAAGATATTAGGGTGACCAATAGAAAAATTCATAAATGACATGAATTAGTTTTGATATCACTGATTAATAGATAAGAGTACTGTAAAAATAGAACCTAAACGTAAAAATGCAGGATTGTCAAATCCTTGGTCAAAATTTCAAATCACATTTGCAGGCAACTCAGCCGAGTGAAAAATAAAATATTTAATCAAATCAGCTATTTAATTTGACTTTTTTATTTATTTAAATTGGCAAATTTTGGATCCCTTGGGCAGATAACTTAACTTACTAAAGACAAAACACAGCAAAAAATGCAGGATACACGAGTCAGAAATGCGGGATTCTAATGTACAATTTGGTATTTACTGTGAGTCTAACAAATCATAGACAGAATTAAATTATTAACAGATATGAAATTGTGGGATTTTTAAATAAAAAGAACCAAATATCAACCCAAAATTAAGTGGATTTGAAATTAGTTCAATAAATAACTATCTTGAAATAGAAGTTAAAGGGTCTATTGCAGATTTATGCTATTTCTTTTAGGAATCACAGGAATACTCAAAAATCCCCCAACTTTATTTTAGGAAAGCTAAAATTTAGATCTTAACATTCGCCAAATTACATGTACTTAACAATAAAATTGACTATTAAAATAAACTCAATAATAGGAGTGTACATTTTAAAGGTCTATTATGCCTTACTCTCCTGTTATTAAAGTCAACCAGCTGTTCCCTGGCTTTGAAAAAAACATGCAGGGCTACGCTGGGTCTGCTAATAATGCAGCCTCTGTATATGGCCACCTCCAACCCACAGCCTCTTCCCCAAAAACTACACTTGATAGTGTTCTTTTTCCTGCATCCTCTAGCATTGCCCTGTTTGCACATCACACACTGGCAGCTGCTAATCCAAATCACATATCAACAGTGGCATCCAGAACCAGCCAATTTATCCAAGGGACCACCCAGGAAAACCAGAATTCTAAAACAGTCAATCAGATGGCATTGTTTGGTTCCCAAGACAGACACATCCCATCCCCTTCCAATTAGCATTCAAGACGCAGAAGAAAGCTCATTACCCCATAAATTGTTCTGGAAATGGGTAGAAAGCAAGGAATACATATGTCTCTTGGAAAAATAGCAACTGTAATGGGTTTTACAAAGTCCACTGTGGCAGCAACCCTGAAAGCCCAAATCAACAGTGATCTCCACCCAAGAAGCCTCCAACTGGTGCACACACACTAACTGACAGCAAAAAAGCCCACCCTCTCATGATGGCCATTATGAAATATGACCGCCATATGCCCCTAGTCCAGGTGCGCCTCCTACTTGAACTTCACAGCATTTTAACAAATAAGAGAGCAGTCAATTTTTGGGTATACAGAGTTGTGGATACTCCAAGAATATTGCCCAGTCAATTTCTCAGTGGTCCCAGTTTGGTGGATACCAACCCCTATGATTCTAGAATCATCAATTTCATCAAGGGAAGAATAATAAGGGCCTGTAATGATGTAATCTTCCTGTCATATGCAAAGATTTCTGTGAGTATCCAAGATTATGGAGAAAAGTGTATACAATCTGACCTTTACAAGTTCAGCTCAGTTTTGTATCAATTTGTTGGGGTTTTGCTGGCAGTTTCCCCATTGGGTGCCAATTATTACTCAGCAATATCAAACACCACAGATGGGTATGTCTACCTGACAGAGCTCAAGGAAATGCCGGAGGAGTGGTCTACCCAACAAGCTGTGTATACAGTTGTAATGAGTTCTGAGATGGAGCAGCAGGAATGGGCAACCAAGGGAATTACAGCTGCAGGGCATACCTGTTGGAAATACCCCATCAACCACACTGACATACATCTTGCATATGTATGTATTTACAATTTTGGTTCAGCTCTCAGGCGCTTAAAGCCTGACACCTACAATGAACTGTGCTCCCAAATTGAGAAGGGGTATGAGCTTTTCCCTTCCATATTTTTCCAGGACTTATCAGATCTCATCATCTTCTATACAAGTGATAGTGATAAGTCCAGAAAGGACTCCTGCCTTCCCCCACCCTCATCCATTTGGTTTGCCAAGCCCACATACATGACAGAAGAAAAATTTGAACAATTGAAGCAATCAGCTCTTTTTGCCTCTTCCTGGTCAACAAACCCTGCCTCCCCAACCCCCCATCAAGCCACCTGCCTTCCAACCCTGACTCCCAAACCACCACCCATTCCCTCCCCACTATCTCTGATGCCGCCCCTCACACAGGTGCAGATAAAGGCAATGTTCATTCTGCTCATTCCCTTCCCTTCCTGTCCTTTGATTAGTAAATAAACCTTTTCTTTGTAACTACTTATTAAAAATGATATAATTTCTTTCAATTCATAATTGATAATATATGCTTTTTACATTAGCAACATTCCCCATATTTTAAAAAAAGTTATACAGTTGATTTGATAATATATAATTATTTGCAGGAATATTTTTATTATCAATAATAAATTAAGGACCATCAAATGTAAATATTACATTAGAATATTTCAACTATATATTAACTCTTGATATTTAGATATTATGTGCAAAACTCAATGCATTCTGTATAATAAAATTCATTGTAAACTTATTATTTTTCATTGTAATTTTATAATCGAACTTTGTCTATATTAGGGAGCTATTAGCACTTATTAAAATAATATTTCATAGTGCATTTTAAAGCCTGCATATTTACTTATTGATAATGATTCTGTAAATTTTAAGTCAGATTTTCTGAGTTAGTAATAATACAATTGATCAATCAATCACTGTTTATGACCATTAATTGGCTGATTTTTCTTTGGTGTGGCAATTGTGCATTTTCTGTTAATTGCATGCTGTTATCCAATTGCTGTTTTCCCATCCTATCAAGCAGGCAATAGGAAACTTGGTTGCCACCCCAACCACATCCAGTCTTGGGCTGGCAGCTTGACTTTCTATTGCCTGTGCAATTGGATGTGAAACCAACCAATTGGATACTAGTGCATAAATATCAGAAAATACACAATTGCCATAGCAAAAAAAATCAGCCAATTAATAACAATAAACAGTATTATATTAACACATTACATTATTATTACCTCACAAAATCCAACTAAAAAGGTGACAGAATTATTACCAATAGGTAAATATACAGGCTGTAAAATTCACTATCTATCAATATTTGTACTAAGCGTTAATGGCTCTCTAATAAAAACACAGTTCATTTAGATAAATTACAATGAAAAAGGCCTAGTTTACAGTGATATTTATTAAATAAAATGCATTGAGTTATGCACATAATATCAAAATATCAATTGTTGACGTCTAACTGCAATATTATAATGCAATATTTATGTTTATTGTCTTTAATTTATTAATAATGATGAAAAATATGTATGTTCATAGCTTTAAGCTATTTGTAAAATGCACAACATTGTATTAATTATGGGAAATGTTGATAATGTAAAAAGAAAATATTATTAATTATGAATTGAAAGAGAGATATCAATTTTAATAAGTTGTCACAAAGAAAAGATTTATTTACTAACCAAAGAAAGGAAGGGGAGGGAATGGGCGGAATAAACATTGCCTTTATCTGCACCTGTGTGAGGGGCGGCATCAGAGATAGTGGGGAGGGAATGGGTGGTGTTTGGGAGTCAGGGTTGGAAGGCAGGTGGCTTGATGGGGGGTTGGGGAGGAAGGGTTTGTTGACTGGGAAGGGGCAACAATAGCTAATTGCTTCCATTGCTTGAATTTTTCTTCTGTCACACATGTGGGCTTGACAAAACATATGGATGAGCATGGGAGAAGGTGGGAGTCCAGTCTGGACTTATCACTATCACTTGCATAGAAGATGGTTAGATCTGATAAGTCCTGGATAAATACAGAAGAGAAAGCTTGTACCCCTTCTCAATTTGGGTGCATATTCTGTTGTAGGTGGCAGGCTTTAAGCGCCTGAGGGCAGAACCAAAATTGTAGAGACATACATCTGCAAGATGCATGTTGCCTAGTTGATGGGGTAGGACCAACAAGTATGCCCTGTAGCCCTGATTTCTTGGGTTACCCATTCCTGCTGCTCCATCTCTGCACTCAGTACAACTGTGAGCACAGCGTTTTGTGTGGCCCACTCCTCCAGCATAGCCTTGAGCTCTGTCTGGTAGGCATACCCATCTGCGGTGTTTGATATTGCCAAGTAATAATTGACGCCCAATGGGGTAACTGCTAATAAAACCCCAATAAAACAATACAAGATTAGACCGCGCTTGTACACGTCAGACTGGATACACTTTTCTCCAAAGTCTTGAATACTTGCAGATATCTTAGCATATGACAGAAAGATGCCATCATTATGGGCCTTCATTGCCCTTCCTTTGATAAAATTAATAATAGTTGAATTGTAGGGGTTGGTATTCACCAAAATGGGGCCACTGAGAACTTGATTGGACAATATTCTAGCAGCAATCACAACTCTGTGCATCCACAAATTCACTGTTCTTTTGTTGGTGAAGATGTTGTGGAGTCCCAACTGGAGACGTACCTGGACCAGGGGCATCTGTGGGTCACTTTTCATAATGGCCATCATAAGGGGATGGGCTGTGTCACCTTCAGTCAAAGTACAGGCACCAGTTAGGGTCTTCTTGGTAGGGGGCCACAGTTGGCGTGGGATTGCAGGGTTGCAGCCACAGTGGACTTTGCAAACTCCATCACGGCTGCAATTTCCCCAAGGGACATAAGCTTTCCTTGCTTTTCAACCATTTTGAGAATAATCTCCAGAGCAATTAATTTTCTTCTGCATCTTGCAGGCTGATTGGCTGGGGGAAGGATGTGTCTATCTTGGGAACTGGTCAATTCTATCTGATTGGCTGTTTCAGGGTTCTGGGCTCTCTGGGTGACCCCATGGCTCAAATGGCTGGTTCTAGATGACATTGTTGATACAGGATTTAGGTTGGCAGCTGCCTGTGCATGATGGGCAAGAAGGGCCATGTTGGAAGTTGCAGGAGAAAGAAAACACTCCTGGGTGGTGCTTGCAGAGGGGCCTGCGGGTAGGGAGTGGCCATAGAGGGAGGCTTCACTGTTAAGAGACCCAGTGTAGCCCTGCATGATTTCATCAAGACCAGGGAACAGCTTGTTGACTTGGTTGTTGTTGAAAGAAGAAATAATAAATTTTTATTAAAAAATTTTAAACCCAAAAAGAGACATGTATTTTTTAGTCAAATTTATTGTTAAGCATGTTAAGTTGGTGAATATTACACTCAAAATTTTAGCCGTCCTAAAATAGAATAGGGTGATTTTTGAAAATGCCTGATTCCTAAAAGAGTTGGCACAAATCCACTCTAGATCCTTTAGCATCCTTTTTGAGACACCCATAAGTTATATTTATTTCAAATTCCTTTCAATTATGATTTGAAACTTGGTTCTTGGATTTGACAATCCCGCAATTTCAGATTTGTTAATTTTTACATGATGTCTATGATTTGTTTGAAATACAGGAAATCTCAAATTGTACATTAAAATCCCGCATTTCTGATTCATGTATCCTGCATTTGTTTGTTGTGTTTTATCTTTTGTTAGTTGAGTTATCTGCTCAAGGGATTTGAAATTTGCCAATTTAAATAAATAAAAAAAATCAAATTAAATGTTTGATTTTATTAAATATTTTAATTTTCACTCAGCTGAGTTGCCCGCAAAAGTGATTCAAAAATTGGACCAAGGATTTGACAGTCCCGCATTTTTACATTCAGGTTCTGAATTTACAGTATGTAATTTATTTAAGTTTTTGGTTTAGTTCTGGGTTTTTGTTTTCTTTTATTTAGCCTTAAACTTATAACAATCTTTATACTTGTAATTTGAAGTGTATAATATTTTACTAGAGCCTATTTTTGACATTTTTATATTTTATTTACTTTTCATATATAAACATGTTAATCAAATTTTTTGAATTTTTTATTTAATTTAGTTATATCAAAGATTTTTAATTTGGGTTAGTATTCCTAGTTTACTTAACATGTATTTGTTGTGTACTTAGGCACAGTCAAGTGAAACAACGGGAAATCCTAATAGTAGGATTGGGTTTTTACTAAGCCAGAGGTTAGTCTTCAGGGATAAAAAAGGAATTTACCTTAAAGTCCTGGAATGATAATTATCAGAAAACTCTTTCAAACTGGACTAGAGAGATGGTAGTAAAATTTAAAGATAAACACAAAGAAAGAGTTTAAGCAGAACTTAATATTATTGGATGAATCATTTAGATTCTTATAGAAAGCTAGTATACCACAAAAAAGTAGAAGGGCAGATAGATCTCTGGCCACCCTCATAAGTGGGTTGAGGATCATAAAGTTTACCATTTGGAATGTAAATGAGTCATTTGCTCAATTTGGAGAAAACCTGTTTTGAGGAGAGAAAGGAAATTTGGGGATTTTGAACTTGAAATGTGATCCTATCAAAGGAAAAATTGATAATTCCTGAATAGAGGGATTCACAACATTGTCCCCCTCTAGATTGGCCTTTGGGGTGACATTGCAGAGAAACTTGATGTGGACTTGAGAAAAGGGGGTCCAGTAGATAAAAGTTTGACAGTGTACTCAGCACCCCATTTGAAGATTACTTCAAAAGGGCCAATCTGCAGGGAGTCTAAATTTGAGTTCTTCCTCCTACTCTATGCTGATAGTAGAGGCCCAGGTCTCCAACTTAGAACTCTGGGAGGGGAGTGCAATCAACATTGATAGGCGTTAACTCTGAGGCCTTGATTTTATATCAGACCAATATACAGAAGCTTGGATATCAATTATGAAATTAACTAGGCCTTTGATATGCTCTTTGTGATTAGAGGCAGCATCAGAGGTAGAGAGCTGAGTTCCTAAGAGAGAGATTAGTAGCCTCTCTTATGTATAGCATGGTAAAGAGAGAGAAACCAGTAACCCTGTGTTTGCTGAGGCAATATGTAAACAGAGCGTGTGGCAAGTACAAATCCCAGCTGGTAGCATCAGAGTAATTCAATTTCCTCATGATAGACAAAAATTTAGAGTTATCTTGTTCCACAGCTCCATTATTAGAAGAATTATAGGGATCAGAGAAGAATTTATAGGCTCTTAGCGCTTCTTACTAAAGAGGTTAATAAGTTTGAATTGAAGTTGGACACATTGTCAGAGAGTAGAACTTGAAGGCATTAATGGCAATAGAAGACATCTTGAAAAAGAAAAGCAACAGTTGTCTTGGCTGTGATGTATTTGGTAGGTCTAGCTTCTACCCATTTACTGTCGTGCTCCATAGCAATCAGAATGAACCAAAACCCAGTTCTGGATTGTGAAAGGGGACCCACCACTCAATGCTGACAGTATGAAAAGCTTGTTGAGAAGGCATCAGTTTGAACTCATGAGTGATGGGCAAGGTCTCTGTAATTGATAATCATAGCAACTAGCAAGAACATCAGGAATTGACAGGCAGAGGTTTTCTCAGTAATAGTGTTTCTGAAGCCAATAATAATTCTTGGCTATTCCTCTATGTCTATTCTCTCAATATGATTTCAGGATAAGGGACAGCCATAGGGAATGTACTTCTGTTGCATCTTCTTGAACAGTTGTTGATTGTGGATGAGAGTCTCCTGAGATAACTTTTGCAGGGCCAACCAGGTATCTTCAGTCTCAGCGTCCTATGCTAAGGGATGGCCAATCAGTTCATATTGTTGATTGTATTTAGCAAGATAGAGAGCCAGGATAGGAATTTGTGAGAGCCCATTGATATTTTGATTCTGTATGTCTAGAAAATGGAGTACAGTGAAGTCATAACTCTGTAGATAGAAAGCCTAACTATCCAGGATTTTTTTGTTTCTTTCAATTGCTGCAACCACTTAAGGGAAGCATAATCCATTACAACAGTTAAATTCATACTGTAGATATAGCAAAAAAAATTGCTTGACAGCATAGAGAAAAGCTAGGCATTCCTTCTTGGTCACACTGTAGTTTTTCTCATGCTTGTTCTAGACTCCAGAGGTACAAGCTACTGGTTAGTCTACATCTTTGTCATCAAGTTGATCCAGGATTGCACCAATAGCAAGGTTGCTGGCCTCAGTGTACATAATGAACTTCTTGTTTTAATCAGGGTATACAAGAATAGGGGCCTCTTTCATTTTCTACTGTAGAGTCTCAGAGGCTTGTTGTTGACTGGTTGTCCATTCAAAGGAACATTTCTTAGCAACTGGACTAGAGGTTCACTAATGTAAGAAAAGTTAGGGATGAAATATCTGTAGTAAGCCATCATGCCTAAGATGAATTTGAATCCTCTCAAAAAAGTATGAGGTAGCATTTTATCAATGGCTTCCATCTTCTTGGTCATGGGACTTATCCCAGTCTGGGTTACTTCAGGCCATAAGAACTCCAGGAAATCTCTGAAAAAGGCACACTTGGACGGCTTCAGCTTGAGTCCAGCTTCTCAGATCTTGATGAACACATCTTTAAGATTATCCAGATGAGTAGTGAACGTGATACTAACTACAGTATTTAATCCAAACAGAAAAATACACATAAAAGCTTTAAATTGTACAATATGGACTCCATAGCCCTTTGGAACGTAGAAGGAGCATTGTAAAGCCCTTGAGGCATGTATGTAGGTTCAAAAAATCTTTTAGAGGTGATGAGAGAAGCCTTCTGCCTGAATTTGGTGAAAAAGTCAACTTTCCAGTAGCCAGATGCTAAATTCATCACAGAGAAGAACTTGGATCTTCTGAGGCAGCAGAGGGCATTATCTATGTATGGCAAGGATTAAGAATATTTCTTAGTTAAAGAATTTGCCTGTTAATAGTCTATCTCAATGTGGTGTCCTCCATCATTCTTCTTTGATATGCAAAAGGGGAGGCCCAAGTACTTTGGGATGAAGCAAGTAGTCCAGCTTCCAACAACTGCTTGAGTTCGGACATTTGAGCATCTTCTACTCTACTTCATCTATATGGCTTTGCTCAAAAAAGAGGAGCATCACTGGTATCTATTTAATGGATGACATATTTAGCCAAGCCATAATCTGTACTGTCTTTGGCAAAGAAATTGGTAAACTGATCAAGCAATTCAAGAACTTCTTTCTGTTGTACAGGAGACAACCATGGGAAATCCTCAGCACTAAACAAGGACAACACTTGAGATTCTTTCTCTAGTAAGCTGAAATCATGAAAAGTATCAAAAGGTGTAGGGAGAGAACATCAGGCTCATTTAAGAGTTAGCCATAGCAAAACACTTGACCTCTAGAGACACAGATAGGCAAAGGAGTTAATTTAGCTACAAGTAATCTTGCAGCATCTTTTTGATAAGAGTCTAAGATTCCTGGGCAGAGATGAGGTTCATTACGCCCCAAAGAGGAAATGGAGTATAGTTCTAAGAAGGTACACTAAAGAAATTTGCACAAGATATGGGAGTCAA
Organism: Entomophthora muscae; assembly: GCA_014839935.2. NCBI lineage: Eukaryota > Fungi > Entomophthoromycota > Entomophthoromycetes > Entomophthorales > Entomophthoraceae > Entomophthora > Entomophthora muscae. Next base: position 264,076 of record QTSX02004274.1, read on the forward strand.
GATAACTTGAGACCTAGAAGGGATGATCACTGCTGAGTTATCCAGGAGAGGGACTTCTTCACCTGCAGTTCAGGCTGAAGGAGGGCACTTTATGTTGGAGGAGTGCATGTGGTAATTTATGGTGAAAATTTCAGAAGGGTATTCCAGGAGGCATGACTTAAGGCGTTTTTCAGGCACCTTGATGGGTTCTTCAAAGATGAGGAGCACTTCATACCCAAGGATCAACAGGTATTCATCCTTCATATTGATGATCCCATTGTATTCTCAGAGAAATTGAGTGCCTAACAATAAGTCATAGCTCTCAATTACCAGGAATAAAGCAGGGGCAGCAAGAAGTAGCTTATCAAAGCGCATAGGAAAATATGAGTAAGCACCAATGGCACATGTTGTGGATAGGCCAGCTTTATAATAAGTCTGATGATAATTAAGGTCCGGGCTCTAGCTTGAGTATCTTCACTAACTTGGAGGACACAACATTGACTGAAGAACCAGTGTCAAGGACAGCCTTGATCTTCACCTAATGATGGATATCTCTATGCAAGTGATTGTACATCCAAATGGGAAAGAATAGCCAAGACATCTTGTGCTTTAGACAACTTTTGTCCCAATTTTCTAGCATACACCTGAAGCCAGGAAACTCCATATAAACAGTCTGCAGGAGAAGTGAAATGGGGACATTTTTTGGAAGACAGCATTGGCTACCTCAGCAGCTTCTTCAGAGGCTTCCACTAAGACAGGCAGCCTCTTGGCTTAAGCAAGGTAGGTTCTTGAAACAATTTTCTTGGCATCTGCAGAAGGTTTACCAGTGGTTGTAGTCTTTCTAGAAAGCAGCTTATAAGGAACAACAATGGTCTAGCTATAGCAAGGAAAGAGTAGCCATAGACATTAGGATCCTCAGTGTCAGATTATTACATGTCAGTGTTGTCTAAAAGGTTGTGGTAGATAAGTAGTAAGGGAGAAGCTTGTGAATCAGATTTCTCATCAGCAGAATTAGAAGGAGGCAAGGAGGGAGGCTGCAAACAGTTGTCAACCAAGAGCGTCTATGCCTCTAGGTTGACCTCTCTTTTCCCGCCTGATCTCTAGGAGCAGCTCCTTCAACACAAGAATTTGTACAGACTTGAGAGTGATGGTCTAACTAACCACAATTATGACAACCCTGTCATTTGGACTGGTTTTGGAAATTCACAGCTAAGATCTGTGGAGAGCAGGAATTTTCACCTATGCAGCAGCCCTATTATCTTTTACTAATGAACCTGAGTAAATGGGGTGCATGTCTTGAAGGAGGGTTTTAATACTCTTCATAGACATAAGCATAAATTTATGTTCTTTGAAGTGCAAACATAAGAGCTGGTTAACCTTCAGGGCCTGAGCGCAAGGGCAACTGTGGTAAGCTTGACTCCCTGGTGATTGACTCCCTGGTACTTGACACTTTGTCAAGTACCAGGGAGTCAAGTGCCACATATGTGAATCTATTAGTATTTTGGCTTAACTGATTTTAAGCTAATTTTTACTAGTAATTTAGGGGTTCAAAACCAAAAACCAAGGTTAAATTTACTTTAACTTGACTCTGTTTAATAATTTGGTTAGCTAAAATAGAGATTTAAGGGGCAATTCCTAAGTAAATTTACTAATAGAAATAAAAACTTGTGTTCAACACTCTAAACCAAAAAGTGACCCGTTTGACACTTTTTAAGCCAAATCCTAATTTTATTAATAAAATACATATGCGCTTATATAAAATTTCTTATTTAATATTATATTTTTATTATTAGTGTCCATAGTTGTCAATTAGGCTCCCAAGCACCACTATACTGGATTTAGTGATATAGGCATTAATCAAATATACCACTTGTTTCACATTATATCATTCATGGGTTTGTGGATTAAGTGGTGCCACATAAATTAAGCCCAATTCATTAAGAGATTTCATATGTAATTTATAAACAGAAACTCAACATCTTCTTTGTTTGACTCTATCCACTTGCCACCCAATTGGTTTCAGATTTAACTAATCAAAGGCTTGAAATTAAGGCTAAATTAATATGTGACACACTATGAGCGCCACTTGACACTCACCCACTTGACACTTTAACTTGGGAATTAGTACAGAGAGCTTCTTAACATTTTAGCCAACACTATAGTGAATAAATCACTCTCAGCTCCCCACAGCACAAATTTAACACTAATAAACACCTTCCTACTCATTTACTTTTTTAAATTATGTTGTATTTTTTATTTTTGAGCATATGAAACTGCTTTGCTTTTGGGTTAACTTTCAAACCCATTTTAAATTTAAGCAAGTTTTATATTTAAAAAACATAGTAAATTTAATTTTTCTGCTTGACAGTGCCAAACTCAACACTTTACTATGTTTTAAATTTTCAACTCCCAATAAAAAAATTCCACATAATAATTTTTTTGTAATTTTAATCTACTACTTTTCCTGCTACTCTCCTATAATTATATACATTTTGATTTTTAATTATACTTTTACATTGATTTACCACTAAGATGTTATGCTGAACCTAACATCTTTGATGCTTCATCATAAATTCACTTATTTTCTATGATTTAACCTTTATATTTATACTTTGAGTTTCTATTTTGCTTATATTTATTATGTTATGTTTTTTCTTGATAAACAAAACTTTATTTGCATACTTTATTTTAACTTATACTTTGCTTTACCTCTGTGTTTCATATCTTTCACACTGTTTTATTTAAAAAACTAAACTTTTCTTTAGACAAGATCAAACAAGAACAGCCAACAGCCCAAGCGTCAAGCCTCCTGGGCTCCAAAGAAACTGCCTCCACTCCCAAGCGTGCCCAGAAGCCTGAAAAGACAAAGTCTCCAACACCATCTCCTCCCACTCCATCTCCTCCTACTCTCCCCCCCCTCTAACCTCATCTTCCACATCCCTTTAACCTTCCCCCAAAAATTTCTCCCTTAATAAATCTGATGGTGATCTTACCAGCCACTCCTTTTACCACTCAGAGGCCAACTCCAAGCCCACCAAGGAGCAACATACCAAGAATTCAAAGGCTGCCAAGGATCCCACCTCTTCTTCTGGTAAGAAAAAGGAGGCTTCCAAGCAGGCCTTGAAAACCCCTTCCCCTCCCTCTCCTGATGGCTCTTCCCCCCTCCCTCATCTGATCCCCAAGATGAGCCAGAGGAGTACTCCAAGAAGTTCAAAGATTCTGGTCATGTGGCTTGGGATCCACTGGCCATCCACAATATCTGTAATGTGGACGGAGAGTTTAAAGCCCCCTTTGCTTCCTCTGTTTTTCCTAATTATGTCTGTAAAGGGCAGCCCTGGCTACGTAGCTGATAACTACAATTTTAAATGTAACAATCAAAAGCGCCAAACCAAGAGCAAGCACTTTGTATGTGAGGATAAGACTTGCAGGGCCTGGTTGAACACTGAGGGTTGGGGGCAAGTAACTGCCAAGAAGGGGGAGCACTCTTTTGAGCCCCCCAATAATCTTATAGCCCAGATGTTAAAATGGTACCTGGTCCAAGTCATCCCAACCTCTACCAACCTCTGCACATACAATCTGGAAATAAAGGCTCTGCAACATCTCAAACCCAACAATCTTAAGTTGGTACCAACCCAGGAACAGTTGGCTAAGCTCATAAGTGAGAAGTGTATTTGTCGTGAATACCGCTATTCACCATGTATCAATTTTGCCTTTGGTGGGCCATTTCAAAGACAAATCTCTTGCTTTTGCTTTTGCTTCTCAAAATGAATTGATGACTTAATCAGGAAAAAAAATTGTTTGGTTTCTTGATCCTGCGCAACTCAGTTGCCTCACTCATGCTGATGGCAAGTGATCCTACTGTCCTAGTAGTGTTTTGTGGTATTCCTAACCACTATATATTCCCTTTAATATTCACAAATAAAAATTAAGTTCTATTCACATTTTTGTCTTTGTGTCTTCAGTACTTCTGCACCTCTCTCTAGCCACAACTAGTAGAGGTTATTCTTCCAGGGCCGCAAGGTAAACACATAGCCTCCCTGTCATCTAACCAAGACTTAGTATGAATCTAATCCTAAGGTTAGAATTTCCTGTTGTGTGTCTGTGCCGCACCTCAGAACACAACAGTATTGCTGCCAATCCCCCTCCCCCAAGGCTTTGGGCGTCCTCTCAGAGCTTATGCTCACCCACAAGCTCAAGCAGCTTCTGAGTGGGGAGCGCTTCCTCCTCCATGATGATGGGCCCACCACCAAAGACTGAATAATCTGCTACACAACTCAGCAGAACCTGCTGGAGTTGAAAAGGTCTTCAACCTGGGTAGTTGATGGTACCTTTGCCACTTGCTCCCGGATGTTCAAGCAGCTCTGGATGATCCATACCCAGATTGACATCCAGGTGATTCTACTTGTGTTCTTTCTTCTTCCTGGGGCCACCAAGGCCATCTACACCTGTGCTTTTACCATCATCTGCCAATCACTTTCCCTTATTCCCAACAACAACAATGCCAAGAAAACCCCTCCCTACACCCACACCAACCCTCCTGCTGTTGACAAGAACCAGGCCACCCTGGACTTTGAGGAAAAGGTAAAGCTGAGAGCTCTGAGGCCTCACATTTGCATTATGGACTTTGAGCCTGCTCAGTTCAATGCAAGCAAGCAGCTGTTTAGCAGAGAGGTGCAGGGGCGCCACTTCCACTACCGCCAAGCAGTTGCTTGGAATGTGCAGGCCCATACCAAGCTAAGTAGGTTGAGCCGGAGGGAAACTTTGGACACCTGCAAATTTGTGCTTGCACAATTTAGTTCCTTGGATTTTTTAAAGGAAGAGCACACTGTGTAGGGGTTTATAATTCTCTCAAAGGATCCTTATGTAGTGAAGCACTCAGAGTTCAAGCCTTTCCTTGAGTACTTTGAGCCCCAGTGGATTGGGAAGGTTGTCACACAGAGGCAAGGCCTGTGCCCAGGCCAGCTGGAATGTGTACCAGGCGGCAGTGAATGGTGAGCTCAAGACCACCTCAGCGCTGGAGGCTTACCACAAACACCTCAAGGCCAACTTTGGGCCCAACCCAAAATTCAATAAGTTCTTTTCCCTCCTGCAGCACAAGCAGGAGAATACCATCTCCAAGTGTGTGACTTGGCAAACTGCGTCCCCCCACCAAGCCCACAACCTGATCTACCCTATTCACATAAGGCCATTCAAAATGCAGCCAAGCATAAATACAAGGCCTCAGAGATCAAGCAGCAGTTTAAGCTCATTGCAACTGCCCTCCTGGAAGTGGCTAAAATGAAGAAGGGGAAGAAGGGTGAAGAATAAACTTGCTTGCTTGCTTATATGATTTTTACTTTTTACTTTTTAGCTTTAATTTTTACTTTTTAGTTTTTAGTTTTGATCAATTAGTTTTTACTTTTAATTTTTCTATTTTTTATTTAATTAGATAGCACTGATTATTTTATTTGTACATGGTTAGTTTGAGATGAATAGTTATAGTTGAAAGTGAATGAAATATCTTAATTTTTATTAATTTCCTAATAAAACAAAAGATATTCACATTTATACTTACTTGAGCTATATATAATATTTATTAATATTTCTTCATATTTTGCATAACTTCTATTATTGTGTTTGTGTTTATTTTGTCTCATTGTAATTTTAATTTTATGGTAATCAAAAATATTTTTATAATGAAGAGTGTAAATTACATAGTAAAATGAGAATTAGTTGATTATTTATCCTTTTTTCACATTAATTAAAGTACATTTTTTATTGCATTTTTGAGCTTCCTGGGGTCACTTTAGTATACCATAGCTGTAAGGCTTAATTTATATTAATTTTCAGTACATCAAGATCTGTTAATAAAAAGTGTCAATTTACAATTGTCAATCAGGGAAAAGGCTGATTTCTCACTTTACTATAGTGTCAACTACCAGGGAGTCAAGCACCAGGGAGTTGAACTTACCACAGTTGCCATCAAACTCAGCTAGGGTTTCCTTAGACTTAAAGGCAATTTGCATTAATGCATCCTTCTTCACCTCTAAGCTAAGGTTTCCGCCAAACTCCTCAATCAGTAGTTGCTTCATCTCTTCCCAGGTGGTGATAAAAGGTAGCTCAGGTACCACTACCTCCTGATAGGTAGGGTGAATACATTTTAAGATGTGGTATTTCTTGATCTAATTAGAATCCCTCTGCATGGCAGTTTTGTATATGGTAAGGACAACAGCAATTGTGGATGTCTTTGAGTCAAAGACCTGTTTGAAGGTAGGTTTGAAGTGAGTCTCAGGAGCTGGTCCACCATTCTTACTATCTACCATATTAATACAAGGAGAAAACTCAGCCTCAGATTCTGTGGGAGGCTTTCTGGACCACATCTGTTCAACACTTTATTCCAAAGTGACTAAAGAGTTGGAGTTGCGGGTGACAGCTTTGGCAGCGTGTCCTGTTTGCTGTTCAGCGGTATCCAATTGACGTCTTTGGTTGGTTATCACTGTTTAGAGTTCAGCCAGGCAAGAAGTCAGAGATGGGCCTACCAACAGACAAGGGGATACTTTTTCATTGACAGAGCCAATTAATTTGATATTTCCTGAAAGTCTGTGTCTAGAGCATCATGATCCTGCTTCATGTGATCAAGTCTATTGAATAGAGCAATCAGCTCTCTAGCGCAATATATATGGTGCTGTACAGAAATTCCTGGGTAACAGCTTTCATACTCAGAGGGTCCTGGTAAACTGGTGGACTCAGCAACGCCTGTCCATAGCTCCAAGATTTTTTGCTGGAGAGCAGCCACCTGGGTTATAAGTACACCACCTGAGGGTCAGGCTGAGGCGCGGCTTCTGGAGGTGCTTATCTTCTTGTAGTGGCATGCTATTCATGGATAGCACCCCATAAAGCTTGTCCTTGTCTCATCAGATCTTCATAAGGGTGACCATAGTAGGCAATTGACTCAACTCATCTACACAGGCCTGCAATCATTGAATAATAGTAATTACAGCAGCCTTTCCCGTGACAACTTATCATGTATAGATTAAATAATCTTTGAAGCAACCTCAGACAAGTGGTGTAGTTTCTCAGCAGTATGGATTTGGAATTCATTGATTTGTACCACTAACTGCTCAAAGTTGGTGCGGTGAGCGTTAAGGGTGGATTCAACCTGGGCCTGCCAAGGCTGTTGTAGCTGATGGAACTCTGAAAGGCATTATCAACATATTCAGGGACAGAAGAGCACAAGTGCCTGATAGATTTTATCAATCAAGCTTAGGAAGTAATGTAATCTCTCTGGTTAATGGAAAATATGGAGAACAGAGAGTATTCCCACTGCCAGTAGGCAGAGAAATTTTCCTAATGGTTGGAAAAAGCAGCACAAAGAGAGGAAATCTTGTGGATGTGGAGCCCCAGCACCATCCAATGATTGACTAGAGGTTAGACAAAAAATGAGATCAAGCAATTAGCAGAGTCAGCTGCTGAAAGGAAGTAATTTGGATTATAAGTGACAAATATCATCTCATAATACTCTATATACTTGAACTGGGCTTGTAAATTGGGGATAGCTCCTTTGTGAGCTAGCCCAAGGGCTACTGACATGATTTAATCTAGGTCAGGGGTACTCATTGGGTAGGCAACAAGACAGGAGCAATTAGCCAGGTTTAGAATAGTAGGAGTGATAGGTATGTTGGCAATTTCTTCTTCCACTAGAGGGCTTGAAACTTCTGGTGAAGACAGTTCCTGAATTGGAGGAGATGAAGGACCATAGAAAGTTGTATCAAAGGGAGTAACCAAGGGGCTTACAGCACCTGTAGTGAGCACCATTTTGTTTTGTACTTGGGCGCAGCCAAGGAGCACAACAGGAAATCCTAACAGTAGAATTGGGTTTGTACAAAGCCAGAGGTTAGTCTTCAGGGATAAATAAGGAATTTATCTTAAAGCCCTGGGAACAATAATGATCAGAAATCTCCTCTAAGCTGGACTAGGGAGATAGCACTGAAGTACAAAGATAAACACAAAGAAAGAGGGTAAGCAGAACTTAATTTTATTGGATGAATCATTTAGATTCTTATAGGACGCTAGTCTATTGCAAAACAGTAGAAGGACATTTAGATCACTGGCCACCCTCATAAGTGGGTTGAGGATCACTAAGTTTACCAGTTGGAATGTAAATGAGTCATTTGCTCAATTTGGAGTGAACCCCATTTTGAGGAGAGAAAGGAAGTTGAAGGATTTTACACTCAAAATGTGATCCCACCAAAGGAAAAATTGATCATGTCTGAATATTGGGATTAATGACAGTATTCAAAGTGTATTTCAGCTCCTGCAATTATTATTTGAGTTTAATAGTAGCATTCATTTGTGATTTGAAATTTGGTTCTTGGATTTGACAATCCTGCAGTTCAAAAAATATAGTAAGCTTAAAAAACTGGTAGGTGGATTTGAATACTTCAGATCTGGTTCCAGCTGATCCATTTTGTCCACTTGAAATGTGCAGCTTGGCTTGAAATTTGCAAAATGTCTATGAGATCCTGCAATTTAAAAAAATCCAAATGAAAAATCAAATAATTTAATTTGATTAAAAAAGCCAACTTGTAAATGTGATTTGAAATTTGGACCAAGGATTTGACAATCCCACTTTCTTGCCATTGGGTTCTGAATTTACAGTATGGTTGGATTGAAGTGCAACATCATGTTTGTTGTGTTAAAGGTGCGGTGTTTACTCAAATCTAAGAATATTCTCTAAGGAAGGAAAAGAAAAGCTTTAAGTTTATTTCCCATGTGATATCCAGCAGTGAAGCTTCAAATATATGTTATAAACTCAGAAGCATCGAGGGTATACTTCTGGCCTTCTTTATCAGATACCATCGCCACGTTGACGACAGCTTCTTCTACTACACCACCCAAGGAAGATACAGTTGCATTGATGGCAGAGTCCTCGCTATCACGTGCTGATGACCACTTCAAAGCCATTGATGATCTTGTGTCGCTGGCCGTTTTATAGACGTTTCCAGAGGACGGAGGCGTGCAAAGGCAGGGATACCGAGAAGCTAGTGGCTTCATTACAGTGTTCTCGTACAATCCCTCTTCAGTAGCGACATCGTTTTCATTGCCATCTGATGAGCTATCAAAGAATCTAGCCAATTTTAAGCCCTTCTTTTTCACAACGGTTTCAACAGCTGACGAGAAGGCGGGATCAAGAAGAAGCACCAAAAGATTCAATATGCCAGGCACATCTAAAAATTAATATTTTTCATATAAAATAATACCTGATCCAACAATAGAAATATATAGCAATGGTAAATATGGATAAGGATCATAGCTTGCAATCACACGCAATATAATATATCCAACCTGAGTCACCACTGGAATAATGCAATACAAAGAACTAAAACAATCAGCAAAACACTAAAACACTTACACTCTGTAAATAAGTTTCTCAATCTTCTTCTTCAAATCACTACTTTCTTTCGCACTCTGCGTCATTGTTCTTTTCAAGATGGAATCTAAAACAGTCACCTTCTGGCGCAAACGCACAGTAACCAGGATAACTGCAACTGCACAATACAAGCACGATGATATACACCAAACCAAGAAGCACAAATATACATACAGATTTGTTTCCAATGTTGTTGGATCCCGAAACTCACAATAACCATTGTCTTGACCGATCTTGCCAGCAGAAAGGGGAAACAACAGCAGAACGTATGGAAGCCCAATACAAACATACCAGCAAGTCAACTCGTGCTTTTTCCCAGCTATCACGCCATGGACGAACACCAGCTGTAAGTTAAGTGCCACCGCCACATTCAAGAAGAAATACACCAGCGTCAGATAATGAAATGCAAACGAGATCCCCTCACACACCACTCCATCCTCATCCACTTCGTTGTAGACCAGCAACACTGCTGCCTTAAGGACATCTACAACAGAAATAGCCAAGGTGAAGCGGATAGACCGTCGATTCATGCTGCTACACGATACACACATGCATCCCAAAATAATGATCACAACCAGCAGCCCACATACAATCGACGCCTTGTTCAGCACATCATTCAGCGTTTTCAACAGCTCATACATATTTACAGCATACCCACTAAAGATATTCTTGTATTTATCCTTCAAAGAAATACCAGAAAGTTCTCATGGCTAGGTTTAGAGTGACATCAATTAAACCAACTTACTTTATTCCCAAGAATACTTTGGCTATGGCTAGTCGAGCGACTATTCGCCACACTTTCCCTGCCGTGGAACTTACCAACATTTTATCCCAGCATGGATCTTCAATTCCTCTTGTACCTCCTAATTTATGAGATTTTCTTGCTGGCTTTGGTACCAACCCAAATTTAAAAGCAGCGGGATAGCATATACTCTATAGCTCCTATATACCTATTATTTCCTAATGTGTGGATTTTGCGCCATGGTGCCCATATATATCTCATCTTCAATGAACCAGGTTATCATTTATACTCGAAGATCCAAAAAATCTCGCCAAGATACACAACCACTCCTGTTTTCCGTTAAAAAGTTTGCAATGATCCACATGCTCCTAGCAAGTTTTTTTCGCTCTAGTGTGCAACAATAAATTGGAATGTTGAATCTATAGCTAGCGGTGATGATCCATTATCAAAGTCATCAAAACCAGTATATATACTTAGAATGTAGAATATATAGATTGGACTACACACCATGCTAAATTCAGTATAAATGAAATCAATAGGGTTAATGGTTTAAAATGCTTAGCATAGTTTATGGGAGAGTAAAAGTTATACCCACCAGACTTTGAGCTCATTTTTTAATCCCAAAGGGAGTATTGAGTATGTACCACTTGACGGGATGTAACCCAAGGGCTTGCACCTTGACACACCCGATTTATGTGTGAAGCAGTTGTACACCCACAATTGGGACAGCTCATACTATCCCAAGTCTTTAATATTCTTATCTGCTTGTAGGTCTGACTTAAAAATGCAAGGCAAGCCACTAAGTAAAAAGCATACATCTCTGTTTCTGCTGTAAAAAAAGATACCATACTGACTTGTGAGTCAGCAGACTTAACAGAATAAGATTGCCCTTGCTATCAATAACTGCAAGAAGCTCTTGCTTCACAAAGTCTAGAGTTAGATGTACTTGGATCCTGAAACCTAAAGATATTCTTCTGTTACAGTAATCTATAAACTAAAGAAGGTTTCATCCCCCCACTTCACATCACTCTCCAAACCTTATCACCTGCTGAATTAGCATATAACACCTGTGATGGGATTGTAGCCAAGATTTTGGGTCATTGTCATCTGTCCCAAACTGCTTCCCTCTTTAGATGGTACCAATTTTACAGATGGATCACACATGAGCATATTGTTTTGCTTCTGAGCACTCAAGAAATATTTGTTTTTCCAATTCCACATCCCTGCAGACTTTTTTCACAAAACCCTCTGGGCCCTCTTTTTTATGCCACCTTTGTAACCCCTATCTAGTTTAAGGATCTCCCTGGAGCTGAGATGAGAAGTCTTCAGATAATATGGCTAATGTCAGGATTGACAATTTGTTGCCCCAGGAAACCCGGGCCAAAAGGTGGGATTCAACCCCTGAACCTACATTACTGCAGGCTGCAGGGCCCATGGACCAAGGTCCTGCCAGCCGCATTTTTTTGGGATCAAACCCCTGCAAGCTGAGGCTCCTGCTAATTCCCAAAGCCAGAATACCTGTACTAGCTCAACCATAGTGGCGCCCAAAGAGGAGTCTCTCAAATTTCCTAATGGAAGCAGAGATGACGCCTCTGTGAATTATATGAGTTTGAAGTCCTCTTAAACAACCAATCAAACCCTACTGCCAAAGCTAAACCCAGGCTTTAGGCCTGACCCCATGACTACAGCAAAGAATCAAGAAAATCAAGTGACCAAATTGTACGTTCTGACCAATGAGAGAACACCCAGCCAAGGTGCCATTTTGCTGCTCCCTCACCTGGGCCCTCTGGCTGCCCTCCTGTACTCTTTCCAATATTTTGACAAAGCCCTGATGAAAAATACTAAGTTTGGAGGCAGAATGCTATATATGCCTATAGATTCTGCTCTCAAACCTTATTGCCATTTTTAAATTAAGGTTATGTTACTTTGACTCTTACAGCTATTGCCATATTTTGTATTTTCCATCTATCAATTCAGTTCAAGATCATCTAACCCTCTTGCCCCACTGCCCGCAGTTTTCTGTCCATCTGGTGCACCCTTTGGGCCCATCCACTTCACTGATTATCCCTTAAAGCCCATATATAAGGATTATACACCAGAAAAAATCCTTGAACTTGACCTGCTAGCCTGCATCCAATCTGCTATTAGATACAACCACCAAGGCCTGTGGATATTCTCTACCCCCAAACTATTTAGAGGAAAATTCAATTACCTACCAGCTTACAACATCTATATGGAACCACCTGTAACACCCAAACCATTGCCAGCCTCTTCACCTGACCTTCCAACCAATCATACCAGAAAGCTTTTTGGAATAGTGTACATCACCCTCACAGGGGTGGTGGATACCATTGTTCCAGTTGCTGGCCCATGGTCTTGGGTGGGAAAGTCTGCCTCATACCTTTTAAAGTTAGCTCCTCTCTTGTGGTGGGCCCTGCCTGCAAAAACCCTGGTCCAAGTTACCCCTGAAAGCAACAGGCCAGCCGCCTGAGACTGGATCCCTGAAATTATGGCAATCTTTTTAAAACCTAGTACCCTGAGCCCCAAGATGTTGTTATTTCTTGGGGCATCTTGTAGGCTTTTATTATTGATAATCACTTATTACACCTATAAGATGACCATGAACCTGATCTCTTCCACGTGGAAGATTGTAAGCCCAAACTACCTGAAGAGAACCAACACCACTGCCACCAATACCAACAAGTCCTCCTCCCAAGTGCAAAACATAATATTGAACCAATCCCTCACTAAGTTTGAGATGCCCCAGATGGGGAAGCTCACACTTGAGGAAGCCTGACACGCCATGCCAGTCCTCTGCTTGCATTTCCAGACCAAAACCCCCTCCTACGCCAGCAACACCAAGAAAGTATTGTGAGTTGCTTCCATGCTCTCAGGAGACGCTTTGGACTGGTTTGGCAAAGACACAGCAGAAGATGTAGAATTCTGTTTGGACTATGCCAAGTTTGAGGCTGAGTTAATGGCAACTGGGGAGGATTGCAACACCAGATACTACGCCCTGAACTCCTTGTTGGACATCCGCCAAGGCTCCTGACCCATTTAGGCATACATAGACAAATTCCTTAAACTGAAGACCCACACTCAACTTGAGGACAAATTTTCAGCCATCATCTTCCAAAAGGGAGTGAACCCAGCCATGAAGGACTTATTGAAGCACCACCCGCCCACCCTTGACTTGAGAGATCTGGTCCCCCTATGCAAGGGCCTCAGCATGAATCAAGAGAATGCTGGGCTCTCCCAGACCCGCCAATCTTGAGCCGCCACACCCAATAGAGGGGGATAACCCCTGAGGAACTTCAAAGACACCTCAGAGAAGGACTCTGTTTCAACTGCCGTAAAGCAGGGCACCTGACCAGAGCATGCCCTAAGAAAACCCCTGCTCATGTCTCTTTGGCCCAAATAAATGCTTCCTCCCAGTTTTATAAGTTCATCCTAGTATCTGTTAACGTTGGAGGAACAATCCAAAAACTAAAGGCGTTCAATGACACCGGAGCAGATGAGAGTTTCATTGAAACTGACTTAGCCCTGGAACTAGGCCTGTCCGCCTCTGAGAATTGTTTACAGATCATCTTGGGAAACAGTACCAAGGATACAGGGTACAAATGTGAACAAGAACTACCCTTGGTAATAGGAAACAACACATACCCATAATCTCTCATCTTGTTGAAAGGCCTGCCACACCCCCTCATTCTTGTAGACTCCTGGTCAGACAGGCATGGCCTCATCCTCAACTACCAAGAACAGAACATCACCTTAGGTGATAAGGGTACCTGAAACACTGTTCCCTTTTGCACAAATCCTGAGGAACCCACCCAAAGGCTCATGACCATACAAATTGAACCAAGTGTAGGCGTCCTCCCTGCTTCCCTAGGGAAATGGACCCACATATTCAGCAAAGAGGCAGCCACCTGTCTCCCCAAACACTCCAAGTATGATCATGCTATTGACCTCCTACCTGGCACCAAACCCAAACACAGACCTATCTATAGCTGCAATCACAAAAAGCAGCTGGCTCTCAAGGTATATATCAAAGACATGACCAAGAAAGGCTTCATCTGTGTGTCCAAGAGCCCTTGTTTGTCACTAATGCTGTTTGTGGGCAAGAAAGACGGTGGCATGCGCCTGTGTGTTAATTATCAGATGTTGAACAAGATAACTGTAAAGAATTGCTACCCCATACCTAATGCTGATAACTTGTGTAATGTGCTGACCAATGCCCAGGTGTACTCCAAGATTACCTTAGAGATGTGTTCAACCAAATTTGAATCAAAGAGGGCAACAAATACAAAACAGCGTTCAAGACCAGGTATGGACTCTATAAATACTTGATGATGTCATTCAGACTATGCAACACCCCTAGCACCTTCCAGTGCATGATAAACACGGTATTGGGCAAATCCCCCAATCAGTTCTGTGTGGCCTACCTTGACAACATCCTCATCTACAGCAAGACCCACAAAAAGCACTTACTCTACCTATATCTAATCCTGAACAAACTCTCCCAAGCCAACTTACACGCAAAGCTCAAGAAGTGTGAGTTCTTCCAAACAGAAGAGGAATTCCTAGGCTATGTAGTGAAAACTGGTGGGTTTTCAATGGCCCAGGATAAAGTGGACGCCGTGACCTCCTGGCCAACCCCCAAATGCAGAAAGGACATGAGAAGTTTTTTGAGCTTGGCAAGTTATTGCAGAGATTTCATCCAAAAAATTCTCTCGTCACTCTGCCCCTGACCTGCCTATGCTCTGAAAAAGTTGCTTTTGCCTGGACTCTGGAGTGCACCACTGCCTTTGAAACCCTGAAGCTTGCCTTCACCTCTGCCCTTGTTCTGGCCATGCCCAACCCCTCTAAGCCATTTATGCTGGAAACCAATGCGTCTGATTTTGCGGTGTGTGGGGTCCTTCTTCAGGAAGGAGGGGATGGTATGCTACATCCTGCAGCATATTACTCCAAAAAGATGCTGCCTGCGGAAGGGAACTACCCAATTTACAACAAAGAGATGCTAGCCATTAGGGAGACCCTGAAACATTGGCGCCAGTACCTCTGTGGCGCTGAATTCTCAGTAAAGGTCCTGACAGACCACAAGAACTTGGTCTACTTCTTCAAACCACAACAGATCAACCAACAACAAGCAAGATGGGCTCTAGAACTGGCCAACTACACCCTGACCATAGACTACAAGCCAGGAAAGGTGAACGTAGTACCCAATGCCCTGAGTAGAAGAACTGACCTGGTACCCACCCACATAGAAACTGGTGATCACAACACTCAGGTACTCTTGGACCCAGCTTGCCTAAGCATACACCTGGGATTGATGAAAATTAGGGCCAGCAAACCAGAAGTACTGAAGGCCCAATCACTCAACAAATTCACCAAAACCATGATTGCTGATCTATCAAAATCCTTGGATAGCCCCCACTACCAAAAAAGCTACTCATTGAAGGGTACAACACTAATGCTGAACAACAGAATCTTTGTGCCAGAAGGAAGCATCAGGTCCAACATCTTGAGAGATTACCACAATTCTGAGATGGCCGGTCACCCAGGGAGACTCAAGACCCTCCAGAGCATTAGAAGGAACTTTGCCTGGCCAAAGATGGACCAAGAAGTAAGCACATGCCTGAAAGGATGTGAAACCTGTGGACAAACCAAACCCCGCAGAAATGAACCTGAAGGACTTCTATGACCCTTGGATATACCTGTTGGACCCTGGAGATCTTTTTCCATGGACTACATTGTTAAATTACCCCTGTCCCTCTCCTTCAACACAATTCTGGTCATGGTAGACTGCTTCACCAAGATGGCATACTTTGTACCAACCACCACCAATTGCACAGCAGCAGAAACAGCCCAACACTTCCACAACCGCATCCTCACGCAATACAGGACGCCTGAGGAAATCATCACAGACAGAGGACCCCAACTCACGTCAAACTACTGGACACAAGTGATGAAAGACTTAGTAATCAAGAGGTGTGTGTCTACCTCCTACCACCCACAGACTGACAGCAAAACTAAAAGAGTAAACCAGATCCTAGAACAATACCTCTGATGCTATGCCAACGCCAACCAGAACAATTGGGCCAACATGCTTTCCATGGCCCAGTTTGCATACAATAGTAAAGACCACACCTCCACTTGGATGTCTCTGTTCAGAGCCAACTACAATTTTGACCCCACCTGGGATCCCAAGATTGACAAGAAGGAAACTAACACCACTGGACGTTCCTGGATTGAGCGGATCCACGACACACAAAAAACATGCTTGACAAACCTGAACTGC
Organism: Entomophthora muscae; assembly: GCA_014839935.2. Lineage (NCBI taxonomy): Eukaryota > Fungi > Entomophthoromycota > Entomophthoromycetes > Entomophthorales > Entomophthoraceae > Entomophthora > Entomophthora muscae. The sequence goes on from QTSX02004274.1 coordinate 280,504, forward strand.
GCAGTGCAAACCTACAAAGCCTTTGCTGACCAAAAACAAACACCAGGTCAACCCTTGCAAGTTGGGGATGGAGTATACCTGGACTCTTGCAATGTGCCCCTACATGTGCCCTATAGGAAACTAGCTCACAGAAGAAGTGGCCCTCACAAGGTCACCAAACTAATTGGAGAAGTTGCCTATAAGCTAGAATTACCCCCCTCCTGGAAGATTCACAATGTATTTCACCAATCCCTGTTGTTTAAAAAGGATGGGAACTTGTTTCCCCACCAACAGCTTAAGACAAATTCCCTGCCCCTCCAAATAGGCCGCGCCAAAGAATACAAAGTTGAATACATACATGGCAACAGGATCCACTACCAGAAGCCCCAGTACTACGTCAAATGGAAGGAATACCCGCTAGAAGAAAGTACATGGAAACCGCTGAGCAACCTAACTAATGCCCAAGAAGCTGTCCAACTCTACCTGAACAAAAAGGACCAGAAGGGAGGGCCCTTGGGGAAAGAAGGGGATGATGTCAGGATTGACAATTTGTTGCCCTGGGAAACCCAGGCCAAAGGGTGAGACTTGAACCCTGAACCTACATTCCTGCGGGCTGCAGGGCCCATGGACCAAGGGCCTTCCTGCGTTTTTTTGGGATCAAACCCCTGTAAGCTGAGGCTCCTGCTAAGTCCCAAAGCCAGAATACCTGCACTAGCTCAACCATAGTGGCGCCCAAAGAGGAGTCTCTCAAATTTCCTAATGGAAGCAGAGATGACGCCTCTGTTAATTATATGAGTTTGAAGTCCTCTTAAACAACCAATCAAACCCTACTGCCAAAGATAAACCCAGGCTTTAGGCCTGACCCCATGACTACAGCAAAGAATCAAGAAAATCAAGTGACCAAATTGTACGTTCTGACCAATGAGAGAACACCCAGCCAAGGTGCCATTTTGCTGCTCCCTCACCTGGGCCCTCTGGCTGCCCTCCTGTACTCTTTCCAATATTTTGACAAAGCCCTGATGAAAAATACTAAGTTTGGAGGCAGAATGCTATATATGCCTATAGATTCTGCTCTCAAACCTTATTGCCATTTTTAAATAAAGGTTATGTTACTTTGACTCTTACAGCTATTGCCATATTTTGTATTTGCCATCTATCAATTCAGTTCAAGATCATCTAACCCTCTTGCCCCACTGCCCGCAGTTTTCTGTCCATCTGGTGCACCCTTTGGGCCCATCCACTTCACTGATTATCCCTTAAAGCCCATATATAAGGATTATACACCAGAAAAAATCCTTGAACTTGACCTGCTAGCCTGCATCCAATCTGCTATTAGATACAACCACCAAGGCCTGTGGATATTCTCTACCCCCAAACTATTTAGAGGAAAATTCAATTACCTACCAGCTTACAACATCTATATGGAACCACCTGTAACACCCAAACCATTGCCAGCCTCTTCACCTGACCTTCCAACCAATCATACCAGAAAGCTTTTTGGAATAGTGTACATCACCCTCACAGGGGTGGTGGATACCATTGTTCCGGTTGCTGGCCCATGGTCATGGGTGGGAAAGTCTGCCTCATACCTTTTAAAGTTAGCTCCTCTCTTGTGGTGGGCCCTGCCCGCAAAACCCCCGGCCCAAGTTACCCCTGAAAACAGTGGGCCAGCTGCCTGAGACTGGATCCCTAACAGCTAATCCTGTTCCTACTTTTCCCCAAAGGTTGTCTAGCCCTTGTTTGACCTCATTTTATGTCTTTGGCTTCAGCATGTGTCTCAGAGCCAGTCAGTACTTTGGTTCTTCCAATAGTCTCTATTTGAAAATTCTGCCAGGAGAACTCTGCTATCCTTGCCCACTTTTAACATTCTTCTGATCCAAACAAACAATCAGCCCTTGGTAACCTTGGTATGTTGTTTTGGTACTTTCCTCACACTAATTCTGCTTCTATCTCCTCTTGGTTTAATCTTCCCCTTTTAAGTCATCATATGTTTTACAGTATTGTCTTACTTTCACTGGACAGTTTCCTTGATCTGCCACTATATTCTATCCCATTTTAAAGTAAAATTTGTCCAAAGGATTAGAGTACTTTGATGATTTCAACTTTTGAGAAATTTCCCTTTAATGCCAATGGTATTCCTCCAGTGTGTTTCCCCAGTGATATTAGAAAAGGTTTCCAAGACTGAGTGACAATATTTAAACCATAATCCCACCTCATAAGGAGATGCTTATTATTTTCTGAAGTGTCCAATTGTTCACCCCTATTAGCTCATTATTGTTTTTACATTCTTTAAAGATGTTCTTCCAGCAGCCCGGGAGTTAATTTTCTGCTACCTTGAAGTTCTGGTTTATGCCCCAGCTCAATCCTTGTTTATCCATTTTTTTAGTTAAGCCCTGTTTAGATAGTCCTCCACTAAAGGTAGCCATACTTTTTATTCAAAACCATCTGCAGTGTGCTCTAGACATCAACTTTTTAGTGCCTTGAGCATAGTCTCAAATTTGATTAGTCTAATCAACCCCTTTGACGTCTCCTTACTTAGATCTTCATCTCTGGTGTTTGGTTTCTGGCCATTCCAAATAAAGCTTGCCATTATCCTTTGTGTTGTGTTTTATGCTGACGGTGTCAGTGGAACCACCCCAGCCAAATACCATAGCTTGGATGGAACAAAAGTGTTGATTACCAAAAATATACTGTGGTAGGGAAGGTTAAACCTCTTCTATTTCCCTACCTATTTTGTTATCTTGATGATTTAAGAGGTTCAAGATTTTCTCAAGCAATATGCCTCCTTGGATGGGACCAACAAGGTATTTTTACTATTCCCCTTCTTCTAAACAGGGAATTTGTGAACCTGAGTTGACCACCCATGTTTCTGTATTTCCAATCATAAATGAGCGCAATTTAAAAAGATTCAACTTTGCATTACTCTCACTTTGGTACTTGTTCAAGACAGGCATCACCTTTGACTCATATTAAAATTCACTCAAGATAATCTATGTATTTTCTGCATATATTGAGTGAGAATACTTTCTTCTGTTGATGTTGGCATTTTTACCATCCTTTAGAAGAGCCACTAATAGTGTCTATATTACAAGAACAAACAACATTTGGTAAAATACATCCCCTAATACACACCTCTTTTAACCTCAAAAGGTTGCTGAGATTACCATCTGCATTGATGTTAAACTTTTATACCCTGTAGATTAATTTTAACATGCTCACTACATTGATTGGGAAGCCAATTTTTACACATAATTTCTAAAAATAATTATGACTCACTCTGCTGTAGGCCTTCTCCTAGTCTACCAACGTCATCTATAACACTTTCAAAATTTATTATTTTTATATTATTTTATTAAGTAGTCCTGCATCAGATTTTCTATTATTGTGTATCTAGGATAAATCCTGTCTGGTCCTCACTGACAACTGTTGTTAGCTGGTTCTTCAAGCGCCTATTCAGAACTTTTCAGGAGTATCTTTTAGTTCATAATTAATGATTTCATAGCTCTATAGTTAGCAAGGTTGCTTGAATCACATTTCTTATTCAGAATTTTTTAATAGCTTTTGACTATTTTTTGGATGTAACTCCTAGTTCTGGGAAAAAGATCTCATTAAATACTTTGCGCAATATTGGTGCTGTTTTCTTCCTTATAAAATTTGTAGTGGTCCATCAATATTCCTCCAAGTCCTATTGATTTTTCATTCTTATAATTTTGGATCACAGATGCTATATCTTGTTATCTAATAGTTGAGTCTAGAGAATTTCGGTCTTCTGCTGATAATACCCGCAGGCCTTGAATCAGCTCTTCAGCCATTTCTCTGTTGCTTTCTGCTTCAAAATATTCATCTAAATAATACCATAGCTGCTTCTGCCATGCACACACTTTTTCCTACAGGAGCTCTATAAAATGATAGATTAACAATCCTATCCAGCATATGGAATAATATAATTGCACAATTTAAGAGCACTATGACTTTATTGGACTTCTCATTTCACTTTTCTTTTGAGGATTTCAGTTTATCTGCTTCAGAATTACCAATTCTTTTTGTTTTAAAGTGAAGAAATATAAACTATTTATCACTATTAAAGCAACTAGTAATCCATTAGGATTGGTGGACAATAGATCAACTAGCATTCTCATACTGTATAAAGAATAGGTCAGCTGATTGAGCATGGTTGAAAATCTAGTTATTATTAAACTAATCATTCAATCAGGACTCAAAATTGGCTAAGATTGAGGAGAAATCCAAATAAGACTAAGAGATACTGGTGTATTGAGGCTGCAACCAAATATTCCATAAACTATATAGCCCCTTTACTTGATAATAAATAAAGAATTAATTATTACATAGTCTACATTTTTTATAAACACTAAGTTTGGAAATATAACTCAACTTAGTCTTTATTATTAGCATAAACTGTTATAGCAAGTATAAGCACATTAGTTCAAAGCCCACTCAAAGTGAAATCACAACATTTTGGTGCTCCCTCCATTGCAAACAAATGATGGTGCAATTTTCCCTGTAGGAAACTTCTTTTTTGCTCAGTGAGGAAGTGGGAAAAAACTCCTGTGCATTATTACACCATTTATGTGATCCTACCAATGATTCTTTTTCAGAAGCCAACATACTTACTGGCACCCAAGATGTCATCCCTGCCAGTGTCATTGAATTCAGCCAGTATATGACAGACTCTAACATCCCCAAATCATTAAAGAACAGGCTTTCCTCCATTTAGACGTCCAGGTTCCCCTTGAAGTGAATATAAATTTTGAAACAACTCAACAACAGTTAGAACAAGCATTAGATGATAGACAGAGTGCTGTGTTATGAGAGGCGCAGCACAGACACACAATGGGAAATCCTAACCTTAGGACTGGATTTGTACTAAGTCCTAGTTGGTTCACAGGGAAGATGAATCAATTACCTTGTGGCCCTGAATAATAAATCTCTACTAGTTGTGGCTAGAGAGAGGCACCAAAGTACTTGAAAACACAAATACATAAATGTGAATAGAACTTAATTTTTATTGAAGCTAAAGAATTGGAATAACTTTTAGGTTTTACCACAAAACAATACAAGGACACTAGGATCACTTACAACAAAAATGAGTGGGGCAAGTTAGTTGTACAGAACAAAGAAGACAAACAGATGAATTTTCGGCTTTGGAAATAGATCCATTTCAAGGAAAAAAGGCAAAATCAAGGGATTTGTCCTCAAAATAACCCAAAATAGTCAAAATTAAAAGAGCATGAATATTGGCATTCATAAGACAGAGGACCAGTCATAATAAAAACCTCATAAAAATATGATTGTCCTCATTTATTTCAGAATTCTGGCTAAAGAGGAATTCTGTACCTTTACAGGCATCATACTCAATTGGTTTCACCTTCAAATAAATACTATAGACCAGGCCAAAGAGTACTTATATAGTTTTTTATCCTGCAATATGTCACAGCTATATCTACTTGGGTCATCAGTTATCTCTTATCTCTCACCAAGGCATCTTGATAAACAGTCAACACGGCTTCTTGCACCAACTCTATGACAAGCTTTTCAACTCCTTGAACAGCATTAACCACCAGATGAGGAATATCATTGCTGTAAATTGTGCTGCTAATGCTATTTCAATATGGCCAACAAATCCTAATACTTGCAATGAATTAGTTGTTTTTCATTAAAATTCAACATTTGTTCCCTGTTGAGTTCCTGTCTACCAGTCCCCAAAGTGTGTCCTGGATCATAGCCAGGGACCAGCTGGAAGGAATTGTCATTCTCTAGTAAGGGAAAATGTATCTCAGAAATATGTATAGGGGTCAAACTGGGCTTTTGTACACTTGCGAAGGAAGATTCCCTTAGAGACCTTCTGGTATATGGCCCAAGGGGTCAAGGAAACAATATGGATTTGCCAATACTTGGAGTCCTCCAACAATATCTTGGACTCCTTGTACTTGGTCTTGGACTTCTGCTCCTTAGACTTGGACTCCTGCTCCTTAAACTTGGACTCCAGCGCCTTAGAATCAGACTTCTGCGCCACACTTAGGATCCAGCTCCTTATTCTTGGGCTCCTGCTCTGTTATCTTGGGCTTCAGCTCTCTGTATATCTTTAGTGGCCTTGGTATTCCAATTGTATCAGCCCAATCAAGCTCCTGCTGGTGATCAAAAGGCTTCCAAAAACCTCTTGGCAGAAACTCAAAAGGCCTCAGAAAGATCCCATCAAAGCCCAGAAAGACCTTGAAAAGACCCTGTAACTTTCCAGCTAGCCACCTTTTTATAGTGTCCTTTTCCCAATGGTTCCGCCTTTAAAATGGCTTTCTTCAGAAGCTTAAACCATTGCTTCTCACTTTTTTCTATAATAACTTAAGCTTTCATACTTACTTTCTCAAAAGCTTAAAGTATTAATTTACTATTTCCTCACTTATGCTTTAAGCTTTTGGCTTCCAACCAATTGCTTTCATCAGGAAATCTGCCAGAACTCAACCAATGAATGCACAGCGCAGAAATGGACCATTTCTGAAGTTCCACTGGGATCCAACTAGGAAAATATTTTCCACAGCTCAAACAGCTCAAATTGACAACTCTTTGCGCACCAAAGCGTTAACCAGTCCATTATTCCGGCACCAGTCTTTCCTTCATTCCACCTAAACCCATTTAAATAGTAGAATCCTATTTAAACTGTTCTTTCTGGACTTCTTCAACGTTTTTCCCATATATTTACAAATATAGTAAAATCCAAGGAAAACATCCCACCAAAACAATTTTGTATCCAGCTCTCATAGCAACTTACCTTCATCTATCCTAGGAACTCAATAAATAAATATCTTACCCACACTTCTTTCCTAACTCTTCTTGAGTTTACTTCTAAACCAAGGCAAAAAATCCATATTTTACCACCTTGGAAAATCAATTTGGCAAAATCTTGGCTCATTTCTCTGGACCACCAGTTCTTCACCATCATCTTCTGGTCCTTCAACCAGCTTTCTTCAGCAACAGTTGCTAAACTTCCACTTGGTCAACATAAGCCCGCCTGAAAGCCACCAAACATGTGGATTGTCACATTCCCCTTCCTTAAATGGTTCAACATCAATGACCACCCATTCTAGATTATGCTACCTGAACATTTCTGATCCTGGTAAAAGTTCAGCTAATAATGACCTCAATGGACACACTGTCTACTTAGTGAATGATTAATGTTCTTGATACACTTTTTAACTAGAGTTGTTTCCCAAAATAAAGATAAGTTTATCCAAATTTTGTGTTGGCCTTTATAATCTTTAATATTTTCCCTTTCTGTTAAAAGGAAACTCTCATCTCTTGTTCTGTGAAATTAAGATATTTCCCTTAATTTTGCCCTGAAGAATAACCCTAGGTTAGCTTCAAACCTAAAGTAATAAAGGTTTCCTGTTGTTCTCCTCTTGAATTCTCCCCCAAGAGCCAAGTACAACAAAATGGTGCTTAATACAGGGGCTGCTAGCCTCTTGGATACTATGTTCTCCCTCATAATCTCTAGTCCTTCTCCCATTGTCACTGAACTACCTGAGTTCCCTAAAGTTTTGAGTCCTCCCCTTGAAGAGGATATTGCTGACTCTCCCAAGACATCTATGGTATTGGTGTTTTTGCCTGGGCCCTTGTGAGCCCACTCCCATATTTCTTTCTTGATTTTGAACAAACTTATGCCACCACTTGCTCCCTTCTTTTCACTAGCACAATAGTCATGCACATTATCCCTGGCCTATGTCCTTTCTACACTATCAAAGAATTGTATTCCTTCTTGTTAAAATTTGGCCTCTCATTTAGCTTAATGGAATCAATGGACACCATTGGTGTACTGGTGAATCAATTCATTCAGCCTGCCTTGGTCCACCACCAACTAGCTATGGGGTCTTAAAATCAACTCCTATCTGCAGTAGCATCAGCAGTGACTAAAAATTATGTGCAAAACATGGCATATCAAGAATGGACCCATAGTCTCTTTGCTTGTATATCTTACAATCAGCATGGCTCTCTAGTCTCTCAAGAATATCTGACCTCATTCATATACCCTTCACTTCTCTCTCTCCCTGGGTATATAAGGAAACAAACATGTGAGTTGGATGACTGTTGCAGATCCTGAATGGATCAGACATTAAGTTGTCAACTTAGGGATCAAGCAACATAACAATCATGCAATTTCTTTATCTCAAAATGGTTTTAAGAAGGTTAAATACATTAAAAACGCCCTAAAAACGGGTGTTTGAAGCGCCTTTCAGATGTGCAATAGGTGCAGGCTTTACTTCCAAGGTTAATAATATAACAACATAGATATTACTACTTGCCTCCATAAGGAAAGCCACGTGAAACTGGTAGTTCTCTTGCGCGGGACTTTCTACTCTGCTTTTCCACTCTCTATCTTTTGGAAGGTCCTTCTGTCTGTGCCTCCTTTCCCCTGGTGGAAATTCTCCCGCCTCCTACTATATAAATGCAGCACTATCAATATAAATACCAGTTTTTTCATTATATCCTTATATCCTCTGTCCTATCAAAGGCTGTCACTATATCATCTACAGGTATAGTATTAAGAGTTAGAGTTCTGACTAACTGTTTTTAGAAATTAGCACCCTTTTACTGCTACAAATACAACATTGGCACTCATGTCTTTCCACACCAACAGCCCCCACTCCTGCAGTTCTTTCAATGAGGAGGGAGGAATGCCCCTGGCTTAGCCTTCTGCCACTGCTTTCCCCTATCACCAGGCACCAGCCTTCACTGCTTCCAATGATTATGTTGGGGAAAGAGCAGGTGCTTCTTATGGCCTGCCCATCCTTAGCCACTTCATGCCAGAACAGCAATGTCCTCAAGCCATTGTTTTTGGTCAACCACTGCTCCTGCAAGCCCCTGCTCCTTTGGAAATGGACACCAACTCTTTCTCTTCCAAGGACGCCATCTTTAGTGCCATCTATGCCATGGACTATGGTACTGCTTGCAATGGTGTTTGCTATGAACATCTGGCTATTCAGCAACCTTCTGCTGAAAAATCATTGGTTTGCTTTCAGAGCCTCTCCCAGGTTAACCCTGACCAACTCTGTTGTGACTTTCACACCTTCAAACATATCAAAGACTATCTACAACAGTTCCCTCATCCTGCTGTATTCCACAACCAAATGCACCTGGATTGCATCCAAAGCCTAGTGTATGACCAGGGAATACTGGTATCTAAGCAACAGACGTTCCTCCAGTACTTTACTCTGAGCTTGGAAATACTTTCACTACTGTTAATCAGTACCTTGCTGAAGTTACCAATGTCCAGAATACCATGCTTCACTGGGTTGACGCCATCAAGAGGGGAATAGTTAAGCTAGTTTTAGTGCATGTGGTACAGGCTCTCATTCATCAAGGTGTAGACGCCAATTGGATTAGTGTGGTTACCTCCCACGTGCTTGAGACTGGTCCCGTGGTTTAAAGCCTGACTCATGAGGTGAAAGTTTTAGTCTGTTGTCTTGCCACCATTCCCTTGTTCACCCCCACGTCTACCGCTAAGGACAACTCCCCCCTCAAGCCACCTTCTTGGCTGTGAAGTATTTGAGATCTTTGATCACTACAAGAAGATGCAGGTGGAACTGGTTATCAAAGCGCTGATCTTGAATTTCTGTTTGATGGCTACCACACTGTGTCAGAGCTTTGGGATACTCTCAAACTTTGACAATTGCATGTCAGAGCTGATAGCCAGACATAAACTAGGAAGGACAAGAAAGTGATAGCCTTGCTCCAAGCTGAGCTTACCACCCATGAGAAGTACATTGCCTCTCTGGAAGACAACTTGGATATCACCTATCAGGAGAACAAGGTCTATCAAGATGAGCTGGACAAGCAGCAACTTCTCCTGGACACCTTTCAGAGCCAATTGGATAGAATGGATAGTAAGATTATGGCTGTCAACTTACAGGCTATGTCTCTCAATGCTAGGAGTCACCACAGTCCAAGAAGATCCTAAAGACCTGAGCTCTAGCACAGCTACAAAAGAAATGATGATCACACTTAGTCTGCTCCCAACGCTTTACAAGTATTAGAGCCAGTGTTGGAGTCCAAGGATGACATCCTGGCCACTCCTGAAACTTTTGGGGCTGCTCAGGACAGAGAAAGTGAACACAAAGCGCAACAAGAGGAAAATTGTTGACAAGTCTCTGAGGCTAGGTTTGCTGCCTCTACTCTTAGCTGTTCTTGTCTCACCTGCTCCCCAGTGAGGGTAACACCTGCTGCCCTCCAACATGACTCCAACAACTTCAAGCCTGGCAATCTACCCAAGTTTAACTGCAAGAGTAATGTGGCCATGTTCTTACGCCTATATCAGAACTCCATGTATAGGGCTGACAATGCCATGAAGGACTCTGTAATCATCAACTGTCTGGATACTGAGACTCAAACCATTAATTTGCCGTGTCTCACTGAGAATGTTTGGACTTTTGCCAACGTTTCCAGGGCCCTGACAGAAGAACTTGATAGTCAGGAGGCCCTTCTTGGTTGCAAGATGGACTTTGCCAACACCAAGCTAAAGGTGGAGGAAACCCTAGAAGACTTCACTTCCAGGTTCTATCTTGAAGCTCAAAACCTGTTGTCTATGAGTGCTGTGCAGTTTATTGATGTACAGTCAGCACTCCTCAATGATGTATGTGTCAACCAGGAACTATCTCTAGCTCTTAAGTTGGGCATTTACAATTATTGCACTGTGCCAGATTTTATTTGCCTCCTACAAAGCTACAAGGAGGAGTTTGAAGTCCCTCTCCCTGAATGCCTCCCCCACCAGATAGCTAGGTATAGACCCTGCATGGCTATGGAGATGCCCAAGCCTTCCAACAAGGTCAGGACCGCTCCAGCCAACAATGCTCCTTGTACTTGCTTCAAATGTGGTATGGCTGGCTACTTCTCTTGGGAATGTAATAACCCTTACCAAAAAGTTCACCACTTAGGCATGGAGAGCAGTGAGGAGGACTACGCCAATGATGCTGATATTGAGGAGAACAATGAGGACCAGTCAAAACACTACTAAGCAGACAGAATAAGGAGAAATACTTGACTGCCTTTGTAATTTTGGCATCCTCATCTTTCCCCATACCACTAACCCCCAACAAACTGGCTCAGAGGCCTGCTGCTTTACCATCCTCCAAGGCAACCCCTAAGAATGAACCCTCTCTTATTGACTTTGAATCCCAACCAATAAACAAGGATACTGAATCCAAAGGAGTTCAAGAGGGCCTCCTACATCAAGTCCTCACTGTTAAAACTCAAACTCATTGGACTTCACTTTGCCCTGAGGTGGTTTCCCCCAAATAGATCAGAGAACAGTTTCCTTATCCTATGCTAAACAACTGGCTCAACCAGGTGTTGAGTCACCCATGAGGAAGACAGCACTGAACAACTGGCCAAGTGCTCTGCATAGTAAATGTCTTGGCACCGCTAGAATCCCTCAAGGAAGCAAGCCCATCTGTGGGAGCTGCCATGGCTAGCTTCCTGGAGAAGTTCAAGGGACTGAGCGTACACCAGGTCTCTAAGATTTTAGAGATTAGAGAGAACCACCAGGATTGTACCTATAGCAACCTGGTAATGAATAAAACCCTTGTCTGAGCCATACTGAATACTGGTGCTCCTGGGAACATTATGTCCTCACGGCTGGTTAAGAAGCTTAAGCTGGCACTAGACTAGGCCTATCATGAGAAGTTTGATACTACTGGAACACAGACCACTAGAGTAAAAGGAGCCTATTCTTCTCTCCCTCTTTACTTTGGGAAGCTAATGGTAACTGCCCCTGCTATAGTTCTGGAAAACAACAGCTACAACATTCTTATTGGGACTAGCTTCATGGTCCAGTATGGCACTGTAATCAACCACAGAGACCATACATTTTGGATATTGGGCCACTCTATACCCATGTTCTACCATGATAACTGCCCTTCTGACCTGCCCTTACGCTGTCTGCACTACATCAACCTGGAGTACACAGATTGAGAACTTCCAGTTGCATATATGCTGTGTAGTAAGAAGTTCAAGGTGCTACCTCTCTTGGTTGGGGAAGCCAAGGGAATTCCAGTCTACAGCGCTTATAATTTAACTATATCACCTGGCTCTCAGGTGATCCACAATACAGGCCTCTTGCTGGCTCTACCAGCTGGCACTCATGGAGAAATCTTTGGAATCCTAATGCCTCCAGACTAGAACCATGGATTGCACCAGGCATCTTCATGCAAGTGAGAAGGAGGTACTCATACTCTTGGTTAAAATGAGTTGTGAAGCTATGGTTGTCTCCAAACACCAACTTCTGGCTTATATTCACAACTGGAAGAGCATGTCAACCTGCAGGAGACCGCCCCCTTTGTATACTTCTCTGAGTTGGGTCTACCCTGTGAACAACCACTTGTGCTATCAGTCATAAGCTGTATATTCCTGTCTGGCCTCTCTGAAGAGAAAAAGGATCAAGCCATGGATCTCTTTTCTCAGTATAAGGATGTGTTTGCCAAGGATTATTATGACTTGGGCAAGGCTGCAGATGTTGCCCACCATATTGAAACCCAAGGCAGTCCACTTATCTGCTTCAGACCTATACTGCATAGTCAAGCCAATCATGCCGTAGCCAACAAGGAGCTTCAGAAACTATTGGGATCTGGTTTACTGGTACCCAGTAAAAGCCCTTGGGCTTCCCCTCTCCTGATTATCAAAAAGAAGGATGGCAGCAACTGTCTAATTATTGACTACCATTGGCTGAATGCTGTTACCAAGAAGGACTCATACCCCTCCCTTGTATTGACAATACCTTGGACCAATTGGGTGGCGCCAAGTTCTTCAGTGCCATGGATCTTATCAGTGGGTACTAGAAGATTGATCTATCCCCCACTAATCAAGAGAAATGTGCAATCATCACTGACCAAGGGCTATTCTAACCCACAAGGATGCCCCAAGGTCTGTCCAATGCCCTGGCTACCATCTAACAGGCTATGGATGCAGTGATGAATGACCTCAAACTCACCAGCGTACTGATCTACCTGGATGACATTAATGTGTTCTCCCAAACTTTTAATGATCATCTGCAGCACTTGGAGAAAGTCTTCCAGAGGTTAATTGCAGCTAATCTCAAGCTCACACCAAGCAAGTGCAACTTCTTCAAGGGGAACCTTGAGTTCTTGAGGTTTTTTATTAGTCATGATGGACTCCTTCCTATGGCTCTGAAGGTGGAGGTCATTGAAAAAAGCAGATCCTGGCCAATAAATGAGACGTGTAGGTCTTCCTGGGGATGATTGGGTACTATTGTTGTTTCATTCCCGACTTTTCATCCCTGGGCAACCCCCCTTTTCAGCTTCTCTAAGCTGATAAGGAATTCTTCTAGAGCCCAGTGTGCTGATATGTCTTCAATGCTCTCAAGGGAACACTGACTGCAGCCCTCATACTAGCCTACCCTGACTTTGCCAAGCTGTTTGTGGTTCATACAGATGCTAGCCTGACTGCAATTGGGGTGTTCTCTTCCAACTGGAATCTGAAGGACTCAAACACCATGTTGGATACTGCTTGTGTATGCTTAATGTCCATGAGAGGAACTACACTGTCACCAAAAAAGATTGTTTGGCTATGATATACTCCTACCAACAATTCAGAGTCTATATCCATGGGGTAAATTTCACGGTTATGACAGACCATGCCTCCCTGCAATGGCTGAAGACCCTCAAGGATCCCAAAGGACGTCTGGCGCAATGGGCCATTAAACTTCAGAATTATGACTACAAAATCATTCATCAAGCCAGAGCAGCTCCCCAGAATGCCAACTGTCTCTCCCTCTTTCCCACTGTTGCCTTAGTATCCCTTTGGCTGACATTCTCTATGACAAGCTTATTGAGGATCCTTCTTTGTGGGGAGAGGAGCTGGTAGAGATACAGAGGGCTCTCAAAAAGTTAGCTGTTGATACCAAGGTCTCTAAGGGATAACTCATGTAGCTTTGTGAAGACTCTTGTCTACCTTACATACACCCATCCCTACGCATGGACTCAGTGGTGGCCCCTCACAAGACTACTGTCCATGGTGGCATACAGAAGACGTTAGATCTGCTACAGCAGCACTGCTTCTGGAAAGGAATGCACACTGATGTAGTAGATATAACAGCCACCTGTCATGACTGCAACATTTAGAGGCCTAAGGTTACCAAGTTTCAACACAGACTGGTATGCCCTGGGTTTGCCTTCCACACTATAGCTATTGACGTAATGGGCCCCCTGCCAGCTACCAACAGTTGCAACAAGTTCATCATTGTGCCGGTTGACCATCTGACTAAATAGGTATAGGCCAAGGCAATTCCCAACCAATCTGTACTGGTGAAAGCCATGTTCATCCTGGAGAATACCATAGACAAACATGGTTGCCCCCAAATTCTGCTGACAGACAATGGTACCAATTTCACCAGATATATAATCCCCTGTCTCAACCAACCAATGGGGATTTTTGGGACACTATCCACCCCTTATCACCCACAGACAAATGGCATGGTAGAGCGCACTAATGAAAGCCTGTTCCAGATACTCTGGAAGCTCAGTCATCAACATGAGACTGAATTGGATACCTTCCTGCCTGCGGCCACCTTTGCATATATCATTGGGTACCATTGTGCCACTGATAAGCCACCCTTCCAACTTCTCTACAGCTGGCAATAAGGACTTCCCCCTTTACTATATTCCTTGGTGAATCCCAGCCTGGCTGTGTCCCCAGAGAAATACCTCAACAAGCTGGTTTGAACTCTTATTTGCTTGCAATCAGAGGCCTACACTGTAAACTTAAACCATAAGTTGCAGGACCTAGAACAAGCTGCATCCAAACGCCCCACCTTACCCACCTACCTGGTAGGAGACTAAGTCTACTTCTTCAGCAATAGAGGGTACAGCCGTGAATTCAAACTTGTCTCCCTTTCTAAAGGCCTAGTTCAAATTATCCAGAAGACCGGCCCTGACTCCTACACCCTTAAGGAGCCCCATTCTGGGCAATTTATTACTAGAGTACATGCTCAGTATATGTGTGCTGCTCCTAGTGACCAAGAGTAAGCCTTAATGAGGACAAAAAATCAAAAAAACAAAAGCCAAATTCAAAAACTCCATGGGTTGTTGTCCTTTTTACAACAGTGATGCACCAAAGTATAAGGAATAAATAAAAGAACAAAGTGTTTATTGGAAACTGACAAGACTCTTCAAATACTGCATCAACTGTTCTACCACCTGAATGGCAGCCAGGAAACACAACTAGTTGCCTACAGATCTGCAAAGCTGATGACCAAAGATTGGACAAAAAAGAACCCTCCAAACAAGACACACAATTGACCCCAATGTCCACAGGAAAAGCAACTCCCAAGAGGAATTAGTCCCACAGAAGACTCTCAAAAAGGAAATACTCTACTGGGACCTGACCACTTGCCCTGTAGAATACAGACAAGTCTCACTCAAGGAAGACTCACATGTTATCCTCCAAATTGGTATCACAGTGGTTGGTCCCTTAAAAAAAGTTTGCCAGCCATTACCATTGGTACCAGATGAGCAGTACCCTCCACCGTGTACAACTTCAACACTTCCTGGAAGGCTTACCAAAGACGCTACTCAAAGTTGTCAGAGGTTTTACAACTGACTGGTTGAGTCTCTGTAACCCCAGGTGTTTCCTAAGCGCAAAGAACTGACTTCACTATGCTGGATACCATCCCCTGTTGCAAGACTGAGAGCACTTGACCATCAAATTGGAAATCTTTCAACTGATCCTTCAAGTATTCTTCCGCTGCTTGCATGGAGAACCGCCAATGGATGCTGTTACCCTGTTGCAACCCAGTCCCTGCCACCTTCCTGGTCTCACTCAAGGCTAGGAAAAATACAGCAAATAATGATTCTGTCCCCACCAAGACTAGCTGAGGCACCAGTAGCTGTCTAGCTGAACCCCCAAGTCCAGATAGCTGCCGTTCACATCATGCAGAGCTACCTGCTTTTCTGTTGCCCTCCCAACCTCCACTGACCTGGTATGCTTGCGCCTCTTTGGAATTACCACTTGCACCTTCTTCAAGGCTCTTCTTGTAACTCTTCTGGAGTGAATGTTCACTATAGCTGCCATCTTGAGACGCCAAGCCATTTTTAACCCTGTTGTCTAATCCATGGAGGGAAATGAAGCAGATCCTTAATGGATATGACATTAAGTTGTCCACTTAGGGATCATACAACATAAAAATTGCAAAATTAATTTATCTCAACATGGTTTTAATAAGGTTAAATACATTAAAAAAGCCCTAAAAACGGGTGTTTGAAGTGCCTTTCAAATGTGGAACAGGCACAGGCTTTACTTCCAAGGTTAATAATAGAACAACATAGATATTGCCACTTGCCTCAATAAGGAAAGCCACGCAAACCCGGTAGTTCTCTTACGCGGGACTTTCTACTCTGCTTTACCACTCTCTATCTTTTGGAAGGTCCTTCTGGCTGTGCCTCCTTTCCTCTGGTGGAAATTCCCCCGCCTCCTACTATATAAATGCAGCACTATCATTATAAATAACAGTTTTGTCATTATATCCTTATATCCTCTGTCCTATCAAAGGCTGTCACTATACCATCTACAGGTATAGTATTAAGAGCTAGAGTCCTGACTAACTGTTTATATAAATTAGCACCTTTTACTGCTACAAATATGATAATGGCCCTCATGTTGTATGATTAGGACAAATTGAGACCACCCTCTTAAGATATTGGTAAGACTTTGAGATATTGGTAGATGAAATTAACCAACTATTTGAACATACTAATGACCAACCAGAGTTGATTACAGCTTCTATGGACACTTTGGTCCACAAGCTACAGTAACAGTATGATTTAAAAAAGACTGCCTTGGGCAGTACGCTGCACCAGATCCAAACCTATGTTGATTAGAAACTGGCCTCTATGTCAATGATGCAACCTACACCTCCCCCTGAAGGATCAACTGCATCTGAGGCTAAGATTTGGGAGGCTATTGCAGAGCTCACAGCAACCACTTTTTGTCAATCTTTTGTTACCAATCCACCTTCAACTGAATCCAGCTCTGATCCTTGAATCACTATCCTGACTGACCAATTGACTACATTAAGGGATGAGATTGCTTACCTGCTCCAACAACTCTCATATCAAGAAGGCTTTTCTTTCAAATTTTATGGTTAAGACAAGGACAAAAATGACAAGGTGCATAGCCGTGACAATCATGGATGCTGCCCTGGCCTTGAAGGGCATCCAAACACTAATATGACCCTTGCTTTGTATAACTTGGATTAAGTAACCAATGACGTTGCTGACAGACAGGAAACTTTGGAATGAGAAGTTCATAGTATTACCTAACTAACTGAAACTATGAACAAGAAGATTCCCCCTTTGCATCTCAAGCTATGACTATGGTTAGCAGAGTCAATGGGATTGTGGGCATGTTGGCTATTAAAAAATACAAGTTGAAAAAATTGGAACTGTGGCAACTACTGCCAGGGACATTGGTGGTCAAAATAGTTCAACTCTAGACACATTGGAGGAGAGCCTTTGACTGCTATGGGCTAGAAACTTGCTGCAGATATGGAGTTTGAATAATCTCCTAACGTCAATGTGCTCAATACAGACAATAACAGCCAGACTATGTCTTTGGTAATTTTTCTCAACTATAAGCCTACCTTTAAGTAAGTCTTTGACCCCAAGACTTCAACCCTTGCCGTTTTCTGACAATCTATGAGACAGCCATGAGGCAAGCTACCAATGATCTTAAGAAGGAGCACATACTCACCTGCCTACATCCTACTTTTCAAGAAGTTGTTGTTCTTGAACTCCCTTTCATTGTTACTTGGGAGGAGATGGATCAATTCTAATAAAAGAGTTTGAGGCTTATTTCCTTTGGAGGTTGAGAAAGATGCATTTATGAATATTGTTTTAAACCTAAGAAAACCTTTGCTGAGTTTTCAGGCGTCTTTTACATTGAAGGGCAAAAACTCATTACCAGTTGTCAGTTGACTCCTTGAGAGGCTTAAATTGCTTATTTTAATGCTCAAAGATAAACCAACTCCTATTCTTACACTTTAAGGCACATAAAACGTCCCTTACCTTCATGAAGAGCATCAAAGCTCTTTTACAAGACATGCAATTGATGCATAGTAGAGCTGTGTTGCATAAAAGTAAGACTAATAACACTGATACTACTTCTTGCACTCCTCACATTATAACTTTGTGCTCTAATGGACAAGCCAAACATCAGGTTTGTCATAACTAAAGACAAATAGATCACTGATCTTTGTCTTTTACAAGATTTGAGTAGAAATTTACAACCCCAAAAGGCAGGCAGAAGAAGAGAGGTCAACGTAGAGACAGAGAAGCTATATGATGATCAATCTCCCCCATCTCCTCCAGATCCTCCCTCTGATGAGAAATTGCCCCCTTGTCTAGCCCTATCATCCTCCATCTGCTCCACAATTTCTCAAGAAATTGCACCCCAAAGATTCTAACTACAATGATAGCAATGGATATGACTACTCTGTTTTGGCTGTTCCTGAGACTGTGTTGGTCCTTTATAAACTACGTACAGGGAAGACCACTACCACAACTCACTCACTTCATGCTGATGCTGATGCTAAGACCATGGTGGCTTGTCTTTACCTAGCTCAAGCTCATTGGGCCCCTGTCTTAATGGACTTCTAAGAAGAAGCAGCTAAATTAGATCAGGCCCTCTTTCAGAAAATTACTGTATTCATACATTTTCAAACTATGTACCAGTAATTCCTGCCTTGAAGTGTATGTTATTAAAATGGGAGAAAGAGTTAGAAGCCACCCAAGACGTTCTGGCTATATTATACCCTTTTAGAAAAGGTACTACTAGAAAGAGGTATCCATCCAGGAAGTCAAGATCAAAACCATCTTGGAAACAGGCTCCCCTGTGAATTTTGTGTTGTCTAAGTTGATGAAGAAGATTAAAATAGCTCCTGATCTGAACTATATCCAGTCATATGAGACTTCTGATATGACCCATAATTTAGCTATTAGTGCTTTCTTCACTTTGCCAAAGAGGTTTAGCAAACTCTTCATTACATCCCCTGCCATTGTATAAGAGAACCAGAGCTATGACCTCCTAGGGTAAAATCAATTCCTAAAAAAGAGCACAATGGAACTGTCAACCTTTGAGATAGATGCATATCCCTCTTGAGATATGAGGTCCTGCTAATCTTTGAGGAGCTGCTTCACATCTCTGACAAGAGGCTCAAGACGTGTGTTCTTGATTATCCCAATGTCATCTTCTTGCTGAAGTACAGGACTCATTCCTCTAATATGTTTTCCCCTCCCCCTTCTTATCCTGCTGAGGAAGGTTTCCCGCTACTTTTCCCTGTAGTTTTCACTATCTCTCCTAGCTCACAAGTGATCATTAATTCTTAGATATCCAATGAGTTTCCTGAGAAATCTTTCTTAGAGTTTTACTCTCCTGAATCTTTAAGTCACAAGGAACCTCAGTTATGTCCTGGGATTCTGGATTGAACTCATAAGGAACCTTTACAGCTACTGCTAGCTAATTCTACCGCTTCTCCCATGAAGTTTTCTTGAGATCAAATTGTGGGCCATGGTTGTATCTTAGGAGCAAAACAAGTGGTATCTCTCTATCTCTTTGGAACGTTCAGTGAAGTCAACTTACCTGAAGGAGACCCCCAAGTGCTCTCCCTATTTACTGCTTCTGACTTCCTGCAGCTGTCTCTCATTCGGCAAAATGATGTAATAGAGCTTCTCAACCAGTTTAAGCATATATCTGCATCTGGGCCTAATCACTATGGCCTAGCTAAAGGAGTTATTTATCAAATTGACACAGGTGATGCTTTGCCTTTCTGTGCTAAGCCCTCTTGCCACAGTAGAGTGGAGGATGCCCAAGTATCCAAAAAGCTAAAGCAACTTCTGGATTCTGGTCTCTTAGCTTCATATAAGATCTCTTGGGCCTCCCTTTTACTGATCCTTAAGAAAAGTATGAATGCTGTCAAGGATCTGGATGTACAAGTATTCTTGCTGCTACCAACTCACTTAATATCCAGCCATTGCCTTATTTGGTCCCCTTCCAATATACAGTTCAAAAAACCAGAAATGGCAACCAAGCAATATCACATGACAGTCCAAGTATCCAGTGGCTTGAACCCATCCTGCACATGATCAACCCCTAGGTTTGATCCAACTAAATCTCTGCCACAGCCAAATCTATATAAGTCTAAAGTATTATCCAATAAAAGATACTTCTCTTCTTTCTCAATTCCATATTGAAGCTTCTCCAAAAGGCGCTCATCATCACTGATAGCAGCTACAGTTTTTTGACCACACCCATGAAAGAGAAAATGACTGCCCAAAACCTTCCCACCTTTGCTCACGTACTCAAGCAGACCACATATCAGGATGCCTGGAAAATTTACTTCTGCGCCCATGACATTGACAAAGATATACCTAGTGGATGCACCATATTTGAAGGACTGGTCATGCCCAAAGCATGCACCAAGATAATTCAATACAGTTGCTCTCTTCAACCACAAACAAACACACAACCACCTACCACAGGTGAATTTACCAACACCAAATACATTGGTATCAACAAGTTCTTTGGTAAAAACAAAGAAACTTTCATCAACTGGCTAGACTACACAGCTGCTAAACTCTGCGCCAGCTGCATCCCCCACAAAAAAATGGGTCCAGGAAGCCATCAAGCGCCTGTACAAGGCCGCAGCTAACTGGTTTGCCACCTGGGTTGGCTCACAAAATGACAACCAGCTAGACAACTGGGAAGAGTTCAAAGCAGACATCACACACAATTTCTGCGTCACTTAATCCTTCCAAGACATTGCAATACAGATTAGCAATTTTCCTCAAAAAATCACTATCATGGCCTACACCAATGAGTTCAAGAAAATATGCCGCAAGATCCAAAACCAGCGCAATCTGACAACGTACATACCAGAGCCTCATTCATCAACAGAATGAAACCCTCTGTTGCTGCCCTCATCTGCCCAGAGGCTAATACCTCCATGCCTGCACTCATTGCAGAAGCCAAGCATGCAGAAAAACGCGCAAACATGGAATATGCTGCATGCAACAGCAATGGCTCCTCAAACAGCAATGGCAGAGAAAGCTCCAATGGCAACAAACGCCAAAACAACAATCATAGCAATGGCAACTCCAATTGCAATAATGGCAACCACAGCCAAAGCACAAACTGCTCCTGTCCCAAGAAAGAGGACACCCTCCAAAGTAAACAATGCTGAAACAGCAACCTGCTATGAATCTGACCCCACATTCTCTGACCTCAAATGTCTCAAAACAGAGGAAAAGGAAAAAGAAGAGGGGGAACAGGATTAAGTGCCCCTGTCTCCCCCCAACTAGACAAGAAACTGTACCAAGGCACAAACTTTTCTGCTCACATCCCACATGTCCCGCAATCCTCTATTTTTATGAACATAAAAATTAAAGATCACTCACAACTTCTTGTCTACCCATGCACATACAAATCACATACACATAAAATTTTATTTGAATCTTGTGCACAGCACATCATGGTTAGCAAACCATTTGTAACCAAGTACAAAATACCAGTTATCAAATTCAACTTCAAATGCGCCAGAATGACAGACTAATCAAAAGTCCTACTTGAAGGCAAAACAAATACCTTCAGAAAAGACCTCCAAGGCATACAAACGTCCATCAAAGGACTTTTCATGGACAATATTAGCTACTCATTGTAGCAGGCATGGATTGGTTTACCCTAGTGAATCCCAGTGTATGTTGGAAAACAAAAACCTTGACCATCAAAGACAACAGAGTCAATTTTAATATCCTCAAAGAACCCAACAACCTCATTCTAAGAGACACGTTATTTGTTCAGGTCATAAACCAAGATAATTTAGAGTGTTTAACCAAAGACAGTACCCTCCACATAATGAGGTACACCAGATTCAATAGCATGCAAACAACCAAAATTCAATTCCCAGAACTTGTGGCACTCCTAAAAAAATACACTCAGATATATAAGGATGAGCTCACAGAGCTACCACCCAAACAGATGGTCAAACACAATATTGACCTATGTAAAGCCATTCCTAAACCTTCACCCCTCTACATACTTTCCCCCATGGAGACCAAACCTTCAAAACCCATATTGAGGAAAACCTAGCCAAAGGATTCATTCACCCATCTGAATCCCCGTGGGGGCAGCAGTGTTCTTTGTAAAGAAAAAGAAGCACTCTTTGTCTAGTAACTGACTACAGAGCACTAAATGCAAGCACAGTAAAGAATAAATCTCCCCTTCCACTCATAGGGATCTGTTTGCAAGACTCTCAGAAACCAAATTTTTCTCTAAAATTGATCTCACCTCAGGTTTCAACCAAGCTGAAGTAAAAGAAAAGGATATACCAAAAACTGTGTTCTGTACGCAATTTGGATCCTTTGAATGTAGGGTAATGAACTTTGGGATGATCAACAACCCGCAATGTTTTTCACCTGTGACAGATCCAGGTCCAACCAGTCAAACTTGCAGTTATCTTGCCCTTGACTATTATTACCGCTACCTTCCTGTGACAAAATATGAGTAGCTTTGCCTCTAGGGAGGCAATTTTGTGGGACCAAACTTTATTGTCATCTCACCAACAAGCCATAATTCTAACACTCTTTTCCTCCCTATTTCTTAACACCTCAAATTCACAATTAGCTCTGTCCTTCACCTGTTGTAAAATTTCATCAAGCCCAAACAGCAAGTTCCAGGAGTCCCATTCATAACTCAATTATCTTGTACAGGGGTTCCCTATTTAGCAAAATAGTTGGAATGTAGTTCTTCAAAAGACACTTCACTTCTACCAAAGATTCCTCAGGTGCTATCTTAGAGACCTCCAAACTTGCCCACGCCTCCTCAAGTGAACTTGTAGGAACTTCCTTCCTAGCAGCAGCAGTTTCTACACAAAGCACCCCAAATTTGCTCTTTCAAATGATAGTAAAGAAGACATTATAAAAAAGGTAGTTTAAGGGGAAAGCGTCAAAATTGACAATATATCTTTATTAAAATTTAGCTGTTTTTGCTTATATACCATTCAGGGCATATTTGGCTGAAAACCCCTCTGGTTCTTGAAGCAACCTATGATTTATATCACATGGTCTATGACATTTGAGTCATCTAAACCTAGATCTTTATATAAAAGATCACCTGTACTCATCAGCCTATGAGAATTAACCTACAATGAGAAGGAGTCACCTGACACATTTATCTCAATGTATTAATTTGTCATGGAGCTTCCTCAGCTCCTTGCACCAAAACCCTGTAGAATATGCACATTCCTAAACTCAGCTATCATTTTTTTAACTGGGAACCAGCTGTTCAAACCTGAATTCCTAGACATCATTGCCTTTATTTAGTTATCTTTACATTTAATGTTTTTTGCCTTAAAACCCATTAAAACGCTTCAAAACTCAAACCAGGCACCACTGCAGCGCCTAGCAATTTTTACCAGGCAGCGCCGCAGCGCCTGAAAAATTCACTGGGCAGTGCTTCTCAAATCAACTAGGCAGCGCCACAGCGCTTCTAACCTAATGAATTTGCCAAAACAGCACTTTTAACCCAGAATTTGGGGGTTTACTTTTGATTGACCTTAACCAAACTTCTTGACACAGTCAAGGCAATTTAACCAATATAATGAAATCCTCATTATTATATCCCCATGTATCTATTAATTAATCTTCCTGGTTAATTAAATTGTTTTTAAGATGCCTAGTCTCCAAAATTGATTTGGCCAATCTTGCCTTCTGTTCTTTTATTGAATATAGATACTAAGTTTCCAGGAATCTTTATCTGAAGCATTCCAGCCAAACCTATCTACATAAAATAAACAGCAAAAACAGATCAACTTTATATATTGGAGTATTTATTTAGCTAAATAATTCACAGTTACTGTCATGCAGTCACAAGGCCCCTTCCTTCTCTTTGGGGTAATAAGCCTCATCTTCCCAGACCTTTATTAGCTCTAATTCTCCATGGGAAAGCTTAAGGAATTGAGGATGAACATGGGACCATTCTTATCCTAGGGTAGCTCCAACTCCTTGAACTAGGTAGTTTGGCCCTGGACTAACTGAGATAATCTTCATAGGACCTACCCATTGCTGAAGACCTCTTCTCAGGTGTTTTTCTCAGCGCCTTTGATCAAACCATACAGGATCTCCAACCTGAAAATGATCACTTGGAAATAATCTAGGCTTTGATTTCCATTGGCGGCATGTCTTTCTTGAACCTGCCCTCCTTTACTCCTAGCCTCGGCAAATAAGTTCTGCATCTCAACTGCATGTTCTTCTATAGTGTCTTCATAGGATTCTTTTCTAAAAACTCTCATTGACCAACCTCAGTGCTTGTTGTAATTTCCCAGCCATACAACATCTGAAACAGAGAAAAACCAGTAGCATCATGGGGCATTGTACAGTATGCCATGACAGTCATTGTCAGATGATCTTTTCAATGGGTTGTGGCTCAGTCATACAATTTCTCCATGATGTGCTCTAGTGTTCCAATGGTTCTTTTGGCTAAACCATTTGTCTTGGGGTGATATGGGGCTGAGGTTAACTTATAAATTCCCCATTTTAAGCATTCCTTAGTCAATGCTGGCCCTAGGTAAGGTGGTCTATTATTGGTGAGAACCTTCTCAGGACAGCCATGCTGTGCTATTATTTCTTCCCGGAGAAACTTAGCAATTGCAACGCTTGTTTCTTTGGTCAGTGCTTAAACTTCTACACATTTTGTAAAAGAATCAATGGCCACCACAAAGTATTCTTTCCTACCACTTGCTAACATAATATGACCCATATCTATTGAGACCAAATCAAAAGGATAATGTGAAATCACTAATTTGAGCTGCACCTTGGATTTTGCTGCTGAGAATTTAGAGCAAATATCACATTCTTGCAAAATCTGAAGGACTATAGCTCTCATCTCTGACCACCAGTACCAAGCTTTCACTGCTTGCCATAACTTCTCATATTAAAGGTGACCTTCACATTGCACATAGAGATCTCTGACTACTTGTTGACACTTGGATTTTTCTATATAAGTCCTATTCCTTGATAAAGCTTCCCAGGCTTCTTGTGTCTCAACTTCTTCAACAGGCCAATAGCGCTCTGGGCAACAGATTGTAATTCTGATTTTTCAACCTTGGATGGTAGATAATATCATAATCATATCTAGAGAGCTTCTCTGCATACAATTGCATTTGCCTTATAAGTCTTCCTTGGTCTGAATTGCTCTCAACACTGCGTGGTCAGTGACAGTAATAAACAGCATTCCTAGGATATACGTCCTAAAATGTTCCACCACTATACTTTTGCCAACCCTAAATTTTCAATAGCAGAGTATTTCCTTTGAGTTGTCCCCAATGTCTTTGAATCATATATCACAGGATGTTTGGATAACTTTGACTCTCCTTCTTGAGTAAGAACAGCACCAAGACCAGTTGAACTTGCATCTGTTTCAATATAGAACAACTTCAACCAATTAGGGAATATTAATATGGAGGCCTCAGAGAGTTTTTTATTTGGCTCTAAGAAGCTTGACTCTTGCTCTTGTTCCCAAAAAATTGGGTGTTTTTCCTTGTTAACGCAAACAATGGCTCTCCAAGTGCAGAGCAATCAGGTATGAATCTCCTGTAGAAATTCACTGACCCCATAAAGCCTCAAGCCTCTTGGACTGACTGCAGCAACCTCATGCTTAACAACAGAAATACTCTCTTAGGACTTGGTTTAATCCCTTGAGAATTCACAATATGCCCTAATATCTTGACCTCTTGACAGGAAAGCTTAGTCTTAGATGCACTAATATTCAACTTTGCTTTCTCAATCTGGCAAAATACTTGATCAAGATCCTCTTAATGTTGTTCCCAGGAAGGGCTATATACAGTAATATTGTCTATATATACCAAAACACATCTAGGCTGTAGTCCTGTCATAATCTGGTCCATTACATGCTGAAACACAGTACCTGCTGTCTTCATTATCAATGGCAAGACTTTCCATGGATACATACTATTGAGTGTAGAGAACACTTTGGCCTCCTTAGACTTCTCATCAATTAACAATTAGGGATAATCCTTAGTCAGGTCTAAAGTGGTGAACCAGGAAGATCCAGCCATGACGTCCAGCTAGTCTTCAATCCTATGCATAGGGTAGGCATCATTTACAATATCCTTATTCACCATTTAGAAATCAATACAAACATGTATATTCCCATCTGGCTTTGGGACACAAACCATTGGAGCAGAGTAAGGACTGATACTTTCCTCAATCAGGTTGGCCCTTCACATTTTCTCCACTTCTCCAATTGCAGCAACTGCAGCAGGACTACAATGGGTTTCATATCTTTTGTATGGTTTTCCAGTCAACATTTTTATGAAATAGGGTGGAACAGTTCTCCCTACATCATATTTGTCCAACAAGAAACAACTACTCCATTTCCACACCAGAGTATGTAATAGGGTACTTGGTGCTTCACTTGGACATAGTATGTGGGTTAAATTGTTGAAGGGCACACAAAAATAAGAGAAGGTAGGTTCATTTGTTGTGACTTCTCCAACCACAGGCATCCAGACTCTAATACACTGACCTTGCTGAATGTTACAGGAACTGCGCAAGGGTTAAACAACTTCCAGGACTTGAGGAGCTTGCCATTTGACCCATTCTCAAATATTGCCACGTTTGAGGATATATGACAGGGTAATTCTGGGATAATTTTTCCTCACTGTGTTCCACAATTGAAAACTACCGGCTTCAACCAGGCAATTTCCTTGGGTGAAATTGAGCAATGTTTCTTGGCCTAGATGACCACTGACTGAACATCTTCTGGAGCTGGCAGAATTGTTAGCTGTTGATAAGCGTACTCAACTCCATCATGGACCAAGACATTCTTGACGGCATCCAGGATCACCTTGGCCTCAATAATCCAAGTCATACCAAGCAGAACATTGGATCCTGCTCCCGGCAAGAATACAGCAGAAGTCTTGACCATGGTATTTTTCATTTTACTATCACCTCATCAAACACATCTTGTTCAATAGTGGTAACCCCATCTGAGGAATATAAAGTCAGTGTGACCAATCTTGATGGGTCCATACCATGATTACAGACAAAGTTCTTTGATACCACTACCCCAGTGCACCCTGGATTGTATACCGCTTTTGCTGAGATACTATCAATCAAAATATCCAGGAGGATAACCCCTTGCAATACCCACACAAATTTTTTGCAATCAATAATGCTGGCATGTTTCAGGCCACTCTTTTCTGCCATTTCACCTCTTTGATCTGATCCATGCTCAACTTAATACGCACAGGCTGCCAAGCAATTTCCCTGTCTTGCTTCATAACCAAGTGCACATCCAATATCCACTCATCTGGAGAGGCATCTGGACTTTCCTCAGAAAGAGTTGGACAAGAGACATAAATTTCCTGTAAAGGTGGCTCCACTGGTTCACTGGCACTTTTCCTGTACTCCTTCAAGGCCTTTCCAGATCAAAGTCACATTCTCCCATTATTATTCTCCAAATTAACGGGTTCTCAGGTTGGGAGACACCTAAGCCTACCTTTCTTTTCCCAAATCCTTAAATATAAGGTCTGGGTGCTCCTTGTCAAATTCTGCACAATCAAGAGATTCCCAGAAAAATGGCCTTCTTTGCTGCAGATCCAGTATCCCTTTACCATGGGAAACTTACATGCCCATTTAAATCTAGACATGTGATCCTTATCTGAAGGACTTCTAGGATGTCTGGTTCTCTTGTAAGACCCTTCCCATGCAGCCACATGAGCTCCTACTCTTGGGCAAGGAGCACTGTGTGGGGGACCACCAAGATCCCATTACATTTGAATGACCTTCTGAACAAGTTTTGACCATGACAACTTCTCATGACGCAGCATAGAAGCCTGAGTTCTCAACCCGGGCCACATTCCAGTGAAGAAAGAATCCTCTACCAGATCCTGATTGTGTTCCACGTCCACAAAATCTAGGAACTCTTCCATTCTGGAAAGATACATTGACACAGTTTCATGGCCAGCTTGAGTGATGTCTTGGGATTTCTGCCAGGGCCCAGAGGGTCTTGACTGGTTTCTATCTGACTGAACTTAATATTTAAATCAAACTAAATTAAAACTTTATTTCAAGGCTAACTTAGAATAATCACAAAGGGATAATTGTGAGAAACACCTTTATATACCATTTTATTAGATTCTTTAGAATCTTCCTAAATCTTCTAGACAGTCTTAGGGACTCTGCTGGTGGCATCAGGCTGGGGTTTTGGGGCATCTTCTGAACAGCATGACTCATGTTTCTTTGCAAAATCCTGCACATCGGGCTTTGCATCTGTGTTTTGTCTTAAAAATAGCACAGATTGACTCTCCTGGTGTTTGACTTCAAAATGCATATTTGGACGTCCAAATCCGTCCAGCATTTGCTGAGTTATGCTTGAATTAAGATTTGTATTAATTCTTGTGCCTTAGTTGCATATTTTTGTCACTTTGCACTGGTTAGGAAGTTTAGCTGGCGGCCAAACTTTAAAAAGCCATAACTCATTCTCAAGAGCAGCTAGGAGAGTCATCAAACTAGCATTGGGATTGTGGAGAATTGTATAGTTTTTCCAAGGCATTTATGTAACACAAGATGTTTCAGGGTGTATCCTGACACTTTCTCTAGAGCATCACCAGGTCAGAGGATTGCTGTGTAGCTGGCCCAAAATTCCTCCAACAATGTGGCCCAATAGTCACCTTTACTCCTTTCAAACCACTTGAAGCATACAGGACCTGTGAGAGGTTAGGATGATTGACCACAAACAGTCAGGCTAATCATTGCACACAGATCATTACATTTACACACCGTAGAGCCACTAGGCTGATACTCTTTTAAGTTTAGTAATTATATGCCGTATAATCACTAATGTATTATGAATGATATGGCAGTTATACACTGTATAATCACTAATATATTATAATAGATATGGCAGTTACACGCCATATAATTGTTAGTCTATTAAGATAGATGCAACAATTATACGCTGTATTATGTTCAATTATCATTCTGATGTGTCATTACACACCATATAATTACTAGTTGATATGGCTATTATACGCCATATAAACGTCAGTCAATATAGTGATTATCATTGATTACACGGCGTGTGATCACTAAATCATCAACTGTATATTGCCCATACCATCCTGCTGGATGTTGTATCAACTCAGTCTTACCCAGCCTGATGGTGTTTATGAGCATATCAAACAATTGATGTTCAAAGGTCATGGAAATACCAAGTTTGGGCCAGCATTACACAGTGTATAATTGAGCTTCCTATTGATTTGGGTCAGTATTATTGGTAGATGATCCACGGGTTGATACTGGATCAAGTCTGCTATTATAAGGTATATAATCCCCAATTCAACCTGTCACATTAATAAGCAGAAGGCTTGCAAGCCAGAAAAGGATCACTGATTGAGCCCTACAAACGGAATACTGGAATTCCACCTTCCAATGTGAGAGGGCTGAACAGGGACAATTTCTAAGCATCAACTAAATATGGCAAAGTTTCACAGCGTAATAATAGGCGTGTAGGATACAGCCAACCAACAAACAACATTAGGCTAGCTCAAGAAGAGCGTAGGCTGAAGCTGAAGTGTCATGTACTCATGTAAGGGCCAGTAGCAACACGTGTGCCAAGGACAGCCAATCAGGATAGGCACAGCCAGCAAAAATGGACCTATTGCAAAGGTAGCCACTGAGAACTGTCTGAAAGGACAAAAACAAGGGTTGTTTTAGTATATATTGATATAGACGCCTGAAAGGACAAGGGCAAGTTCTTAGTTACATCTGGATAGATTTCAGCTGCTGGCTAAATTGTACTCCAGTTTCAAAAAACATAATTATCTTTAAAGTTCTATTTTATTGTAGTCTGTAGTGCTCTTGCATAGGATTAGGTAGAGTACATTGGCAAGGCTAACATCTATCTTTAGCTTTGAACATAACAGCAATAACCCAAGTTGCTCAACAACCTTCAAGGACTTCCAACCAATGATGTTTCTCAGCATCCTCCAGACCAGAGGCTTGGATAAGAAGAACCACAAGGAAAGTGTTTCCTTCCTTTGGGTTCCCAGAGAACAGTGATTTTTTGGCAAGGATGGACTGAACTCCTTTCACCATGGGTTTTTTCTGCCCCTGTGTTGGGCTCTGTGACAGATCCAGGTCCAACCAGTCAAACTTGCCATTATCTTATCCTTGACTCTTATTACCATTACCTTTCTGTGACAAAGCTTTGAAAAGCTTTGCCTCCAGGGAGGCAATTTTGTGAGACAACACTTTATTGTCATCTCACCAACAAGCCATAATTTCAACACTCTTTTCCTCCCTATTTCTTAACACCTCAACTTCATAATTTAGCTTTGTCCTTAACCTGTTGTAAAACTTCATCAAACTCTAACAGCAAGTTCCAGGAGTCCCATTCATAACTCAATTATCCTGTACAGGGGTTCCCTATTTAGCAAAATAGATGGAATTTAGTTCTTCAAAAGACACTTCACTTCTACCAAAGATTCCTCAGGTGCTATCTTAGAGACCTCCAAACTTGCCCACGCCTCCTCAAGTGAACTTGTAGGAACTTCCTTCCTAGCAGCAGCAGTTTCTACACAAAGCACCCCAAATTTGCTCTTTCAAATGATAGTAAAGAAGACATTATAAAAAAGGTAGTTTAAGGGGAAAGCGTCAAAATTGACAATATATCTTTATTAAAATTTAGCTGTTTTTGCTTATATACCATTCAGGGCATATTTGGCTGAAAACCCCTCTGGTTTTTGAAGCAACCTATGATTTATATCACATGGTCTATGACATTTGAGTCATCTAAACCTAGATCTTTATATAAAAGATCACCTGTACTCATCAGCCTATGAGAATTAACCTACAATGAGAAGGAGTCACCTGACACATTTATCTCAATGTATTAATTTGCCATGGAGCTTCCTCAGCTCTTGGCTCCAAAACCCTGTAGAGTATGCACATTCCAAAACTCAGCTATCATTTTTTCAACTGGGAACCAGCTGTTCAAACCTGAATTCCTAGACATTATTGCCTTTATTTAGTTATCTTTACATTTAATGTTTTTTGCCTTAAAATCCATTAAAACACTTCAAAACTCAAATCAGGCGCCACTGCAGCGCCCAGCAATTTTACCAGGCAGCGCCTGAAAAATTCACTGGGTAGTGCTTCTCAAATCAACTAGGCAGCGCAGTGGCGCTTCTAACCTAATGAATTTGCCAAAACAGCACTTTTAACCCAGAATTTGGGGGTTTACTTTTGATTAACCTTAACCAAACTTCATGACACAGTCAAGGCAATTAAACCAATATAATGAAATCCTCATTAATTATATTCCCATGTATTTATTAATTAATCTTCCTGGTTAATTAAATTGTTTTTGAGATACCTAGTCTCCAAGATTGATTTGGTTAATCTTGCCTTCTGTTCTTTTATTGAATATAGATACTAAATTTTCAGGAATCTTTATCTGAAAAATTCCAGCCAAACCTATCTATATAAAACAAACAGCAAAACAGAGCAAATTTATATCTTGGAGTATTTATTTAGTAAATACCTAACATTGACTGTTGTACAGTCACATCACCATGATGAACCAAGCGCTTAATAGTCTCTCAAATACATTATGCTATCTTAACAATATCATTATATTCTCAAAATAAAAGAATGCCTCATGCATGTCCACAAGACACTTGATTTACTTGAAAAGCTCAAACTCTACGCCAAGCCTAGTAAGTGCCAATATATGGAAAAGGAAATAATGTTCTTGTGCCACATTGTCTCTGACAATGGCTTCAAAGCAGATCCAGACAAAATAAAAACCATAAATAACATGCAACACCTACCTCTGTTAAACAAGTTAGATGCTTTCTTGGGATGTTAGCTTACCTAAGGAAATACATCAAAGACTGCGGTAAGCTAACTACACCAATCAATGACCTAACCAAGGGTACTGCCAAAAAGAAATTATTCTAGACACCAGAATGCAACAAGGATTTTCTCTATTAAAACAAGATTTTATCAATGCACCAATCTTGCAATACCCTAATAACAACAGGTTCTACAAGCTCAAGTTGAATGCCAGTGACATTCTAATTGGCGCAGTTCTACGCATCTGCCAGCCAGGGTAGCAAGACTTCCTGCAAGTATGTTACAAAAGTAGAAAAATAACCAACACTGAGAAGAGGTAACTAATACACAATAAGGAATTGTTAGCAATATATCACACATGCAAGAAATGAAGATTTTATCTAGAAGGACATTTAAACTCTGAGTACTAACTGACCGTAAATCCTTAATCTACTTTAAAACTAAGAGCACACTTGCACTGCAACAAGCCAAATGGATGTCCCTGCTGGGGCAGCTCAATTTGAGCATCCAATACAAAAAGGGGGCAGAGCTGGTCACAGCTGATGCTCTCTCTAGGCTTTGTCAGCCAAGAGAGGATCACCATGACCACCTGGACCCTGACTGGCCAAACCTATATAATACTAAGTATAAACCCAAAGGGAAAGATCTCTCAAAACACCAACTAATCCACAATACATTAGTAAGAAACAAAAAATATTTCCATGTATCAAATGGCACTACATACCAAATCATTAAGGACAAACATATTCCCTACATTCCACTTGCACAAAGAGTTGACACCATCCTAAGACATCACCATTTACTAGGAAACACAAAGGCTAACAACCTATATCTCAGGCTAAAAGAGATAGTATGGTGGCCCAATCTGAAGCAAGACATAATTGATGTTCTGAAAAAGTGCACAGTGTGTGAAAAATACGCCAGCACAAAGGCTCCCCAGCCAACAGCAACCCAGTACCTGACCCTGAACCATTCAAGGTTTGGGACTGGATATAGTGGGCATCTTCCCAGAAACTAAGACAAAGCAATGTTTCCTAATTGTAGCCATCAGCTTTTCTAAATGCTGGCTCATCTGCTGGACAAAAAAGAACCACAAAGCAGAAACAATAAACAGATTCATTAACAAAGTAATCATAGCTGACTACAACACTCCAGACTACATCATAACTGATGGAGCAACAGAGTTATCAGGTCATACAGTAAACAACAACTTAAATTCTAAAAACATTAAATATTCCACAACCTTGGTCTACAGGCCACAGGCCAACAGCAGAGTTGAACACCTAAACAGCAGCCTTATCAGAACCCTATAGAAAATAATGGATGGCAAAGCCAAAGACACATGGCTGCTCTATGTGAAAAATGCATTACTAATATCCTGGGTTTGTACTAAATCAAGGGACAGGCTACTCACTGTTTAAACTAACATACAGATACAAACCAGAGATAGTTACCAGCAAGAAGCAATCATATGTAAAGATCCCCCCAGGGAAACCCCCCACAGTAGAACAACTACCAGCTCTACAACACATACACATTAAAGCTAAAATAGAAGAAATAAAAAGGCTCAAAACACAAAAGGTAATCTCTACAGAGGAACCACTCCCCATCAACTCCCCTGTCTGGGTTCTAGCTGGAAACAGAAAGAAGCTAGACTTAGTACACAGAGGACCAGGAAGAATCATCAATTACAGACCAGACCAAAACATGTATCTAGTGAAATTGCAAGGTGTCAAAAACCCTGTTGTCAAGAAATAACACAGAACCTGTCTCAGCCTTAGCAAAGGAGAACACTTGACCCAGTTGGTGCCCACTAATAAACAACTCCAGGAACATCAGGTGGCAGCCATCAAGACAAAGCCCCCTACTAATGTACCAGAGTAACCCCTTAAGGGGGTGTCAAGGATCTGGATGTACAAGTATTCTGGCTACCGCCAACTCACTTAACATCCTGTCATTGCCTGATTTGGTGCCCTTCTAATATATAGATCAACATACCAGAAATGGCAACCAAGCAATATCACATGACTTTCCAAGTATCCAGTGGCTTGAACCCATCCTGCACATGACCAACCCCTAGGTTTGATCCAACTAAATCTCCACCACAGCCAAATTTATATATTTCTAAAGTATTTTCCAATAAAATATACTTCTCTTCTTTCTCAACTCTATATTTGAAGCTTCCCCAAAAGGCGCTTCTCATCAATGCCATCAAATTGTGATGGACTATTGCTGCTTGAATTGCCTTATAAAAAAGGATTCATACCTGCTGCCAAGAATTGATGATGTCCTTAGACAACTGGGGGCTCAAAGTTTTTCTCCACAATAAATTTAGCCTCAGGGTATTGACAGGTTGACTTGTCTCCTAAATATTGAAAAAAGTCTGCTCTCATCACATCAGAGGGCCTTTATGAACCAACACAAATGCCTCAAGGGCTTTTCAACGCTCCTGCTACCTTCCAACAAGCCATGGATTCTATTATGTAAGATCTAAAGCTCTCCTGCATACATGTATATCTAGACAATAAAAATGTATTCAGCTCTACCTTTACAGACCATATGGACCATCTCAAAGCTTTCTTCCTCAAAAACTTCAATGATGGCTTAAAAACTCAAGCCATACAAGTGTAATTTCTTCAAGAAACAACTTGAATTCTTGGGCCATGGAGTCACTCAGACTAGGATTTGGCCTATGAACAACAAGGTTAAAGCTTATGATAAAATGATGTCCCCCACAAACCTTAGAAAAGTCCAAGTTTTTTTAGGTATAATTGGATATTACTGTCATTTTATTCCTTATTTTACTTAGTTGAGTGAACCCTTGGTCCAGTTGCTCCAAAACTTCCCTTTTAAGTGGACTGATAGCCAGCAACAAGTTTTTGAAGCCTTGAAGACCAAACTCAAAGAAGCTCTTTCATCCTGGTCTACCCTGACTATGACAAGGAATTTACTTGTACACCAATGCCATTGGGGTACCTATAGGCGCAATCCCAGCTCAACTAGAGAAGGATGATGTTGATAGACCAGGGGTCCATTCCTCTCATGGGCTCTTAAGCCAGAGAATAATTATAGTGTTACAGAGAAGGAATGTTTGGCTATCCTGCACGCAATTAAACAGTTACAACACTATATCTATAGGACCCATTTTACTGTAAACCAACCACTCCTCTCTCAAATGGCTACAGCAATTGAAGGAGCCTGAAGGTCAATTGGCTCAATGGGCCTTACACCTGTGGGGATATGACTTCACAGTGGTATACAACCTGGCACACAACATCAGAACACTAATGGGGTTTTCAGGATGCCCATACTTGCCATTTGCCCTGCAGATGCTGATTGCCTGTACAAATTAATAGTTCACCCTAAAGCTTGGGCTAATGAGACTGAGAAAATACTGCTAGCCCTAAAGTCTCTGTTAAAGAAGACTGCCATCCAAGATAGACAGCTCTTCAAAAATGTTAACGATGTGTTCCTGCCTTAAGTCTGCCCTAGCATGAGGATTACCATTGTCCTTCAGGCCCACATTGACACTGGGAATGGCGGCCTTGCTAAGACCCATTAATGGCTAAGTAAGAACTTCTACTGGGAAAACATGCGGCTTCTCATCCCTGATGTTATCTCATCTTGCCATATCTTTCAGCTCTAGCGCCTGCAATCTTCTCAGGATGAGTTTAAGCTAATTTCTCTGAGACATGCCTTTCAAACTATAAGCATTCATGATCTTGTTCCCTACCTTGTTCTTGCTCTGGGTCTCAATTTATCCTGGTAGCATTAGATCACTTTAAAAAATGGGTTGAGGCCAGGGCTACAAAAGATATAACCGCCAAGAATACAATTAATTTCTTGCTACAAGATATCTTCTATCAACACAGGTGTCCTCAAACGCTACTCTCTGACAAGGGGACTAGCTTTAATGCCAGGATCATCATGCCCATTGTTGAGTCAATGGGAACTAATCAATCCTTCTCTGCCCATTATAATCTTTCTACTAATGGGACAGTTGAGCATGCAAATTTGTCCCTTGTGTCAATTATGAGAAAGCTTATCCTCTTGGCTTCTTCAAATTGGCATATGTTTCTCCCTGCTTCCCTCTTTGCTTATTGGCTCAGTAGACATTGAGTGACTAGCTAGCCCCCCTTTGCCATGTTGTATGGATGTGAAGCCAAAACTCCCTCAATCTTGAAACCACCTTTGATTGAAGTTGATGCTCAGTCAACCATGAAACCCACGTCAAGGACTTGACCAATTACATCATTGACATTCAGGCTACAGCATACTCTACTGCCTATAAAATCAAGGCTTTAGAGCTCTTGCCTTCCAATGCTTCTAGGGCCTCCCTCCCTGAGTTTTAAGTGGGTAACCTAGTTCTCTACTACCAGAATTGCATTGATGAAAGAGCTCACAAGCTGGATTTCCTCTGGCCAGACCTTGCAAGGCCACTTATAAGAAATGCATCAATTACACTATCAAGCTGCTGCTGTCTGATTGATCCTTTGCCTGAATTAACTCCAAATTTCTCTGCAAATATCAACTCCCTGTGTCCAATCTTGAAGGGGGAGATGTCAGAAATTGCACCATTTGTGCTATTTAAAAATGGCCTTTGAATATTGATGCTTGTAAAGAATTGGTTGGATTTGCTTTCAATTTCAGAGTTTTATCACCTACTTTAAATTGGTTGACATCAATTTTCATTCATTCTGTATTAACCTACCTGCACCTGACTGACCCTAGTACAAGTTCAGTTTGAAATGATCTCATCAGCCACAATTTCTACCTAATGAAAGATCAACTCTCTCAGTCTACTATTTAGATAGAATCATTTCTCCTAATTTTTTAACTGCTGTTTTACCAGAGTTACAAGGGGAAAAATATTTGGAAACTAGATAATTTTCTTTATTGGGAGATAAGTATTATATAGTCATTTTGAGTTGTGGATAACAGGAACATGATTGCTTTGATCACTTGGTTGGATGGTGAAGGAGGCAGCTTTATCCTGATAATGAGTCAAGCGTCAAAACAAGGTGTCCACTGTAGGAAGATCAACTTCTGTTCATGTTGTTGTATTTTTGTATTTAAATTAACTTCCTAACTTGGCTTCAAGTGACTAGATAATTGTATTGCGGGTCACAAACCTGCTTACTCAGAACCTTGCTGGCGGGTAAAGCCTGCTGGTTTGACACCCCTCCAACTAAAGGTTGGCCTCCTCTGGGGGCAGAGCATCAGGGAGATTTTCAGGAGCCTGGGCGCCATACTGGACTAACTGTTGTTTGGTGGCAGGTAGGATGGTCTTGCATTATTTCTGTTTTGTTTTGCAGGGTCTCAGGCAATCATGGTGGAGAACTTTGTCTTATTTTTGCTTTCCAAGTCCTTTCACAAGGTAAGTGTTGTTTTTGTTTACCTTTAGGATGATGGCTGGGCCTATTTTTTCTGGCTGTAATTTACTCTTGTTGGTATTATAGCCATACTTTGTTGCCAACCTTATGTCTGTCTTGGATGGGGAGAAAGGTTTTTGTAGACGTTTTCTTCTCAGTCTGATTGATTGCTATTGGCCTATATGACCTGGGGATCTGAGCAGGGTGGAACCTTGCTGGGCGTTTCAAACTTGGATCCTGATAGTGCTTGGATGATATTGGGTTGTGTGCCACAAACTAACTTGAAGGGGCTTTT
Organism: Entomophthora muscae; assembly: GCA_014839935.2. Classification (NCBI taxonomy): domain Eukaryota; kingdom Fungi; phylum Entomophthoromycota; class Entomophthoromycetes; order Entomophthorales; family Entomophthoraceae; genus Entomophthora; species Entomophthora muscae. The sequence goes on from QTSX02004274.1 coordinate 318,099, forward strand.
CCTGATGGATCTGTTCACATGGGCCTGTCATACAAGCAATGCAGTTGGTAGCTGCTTATACTAGTCCTCAGGTCTCCCAGCGGTGAGCTTAGCCAGGGCCTGCACAGGGCTGCCATTCAACTGCTTCACAAGTCCATTGGCCTGAGGATGGTAATTTGTTGTTGCTGTGTGCTGGACCCCATTCTTGGTAAGGTATATGTTGGTATCTTCAGAGGTCAATTCTTTGTCTCTGTCAGTTATCAGGAGCTCTGGCTTTTCAAACTTGCTGATAATTTTTCTCTATGAATTGCTGCATGTCATTGCCTGTGTGTTTTTACTGCTTGTGCCACTGGACATCATGTGGCAAAGTCTATTGCAGTGATGATGTATTTCTTTTCATTGTGTTTTCCTGGCATAGCCCAACATCTAGGTCCCATACCTTGAAGGGCAGTTGCAAGCAAAAGATAGTACTGATTTAGGTGGGGTATTGCTTTTTGCAAATTTCTCACATACGTCACATTGGTCTAAGTCTTACTGGACATCCCATTATAGGGTCAGCTACCATGCTTTGTGTTTAAGGAATTCATAGAGGTTGTGGCTTTTTGCGTGCCCTAGTCCCTATGGTAACGCAGGATTGTGTCAACTCAAGATGTGTGGGGACATAAGGGATGGTGATTTTGTTGGTCATTTTTTGATGTAAGGTCCCATACACTTTTTAAAATAAGTGTTTGTTCTTAATGAATGTTTCTTTTGTTATGTCTGGGTGCCAGAAGGAGGAAACCCTTGTCTTTTGTCCAGAGCACCAGGAGAGGCCAGTCTGGGCTGAGCCCATTCTTGCCTCTTGTGGCTCTGACGTACAGGCGCAAGAGTGTGTCTGCCATGGCAAGTTCCGGACCAGGTTTATATTGTATGAGCATATTGAACCTCTCCAGGAGTTCCATCCAGCGGACTTGACAACAGGATAAGTTTGCTTATGTTTTGAAATATATGAGCAACTTGTGGTTGGTCAATTCTGTGAATTCCTCCTGTTGTTCCAGGTAACAACACCATTTGACCAGGCTGTTCACTATTGCTAACAACTCCTTGTTGTGTATAGGGTATTGGCACTTGCTGTCTGTCAATTTGCGTGATTTTTAGGCTAAGGGAAGGAAGTCACCATCATTGTTTTTGATTTGTAGTCCTCCTCTAATGGATGTGTCAGAGGTGTCTTTTTCTATTTGATATTTCCTATCATGTTTGGGGAATTGTAGAATGGGTGCTGTTGTGAACTTCTCCTTAAGACGTCTGAAGCAAAGGTCACATTGGGGAGTCCATATAAACTTAAAATTTGGTACCAGTTATGGCAGACAGGGGTGCAGTCAAGACACCACAGTCAGGTATGAATTGTTATACATAGGCAAGCATTCCCAAGAATGTGCATAGTTCTTACTTGTCCCTTGGAGGTGGCATTTTGAAAACGGCCTGGATTTTCTGGCTGTCAGGTTTAATGCCATCTTTCAAAACTATGTGTCCCAGAAGGGCAGCTGTTTGCGGAAGAACTGATATTTGGAAGGCTTGGCTAGCAGCTTATGGGTCATTATTTTTTAGATTAATCTGTTTCCTATTAACTGTGCTACTTAAAACTTAAAAAATTTGTTTTAATTTTCTTATCAATAAATTTAAATAATTACAACAATTTTATCAAAATAAATCTTATTTAATCCTTATAATATAAAAACCTATATTAAATTAATCATTTTCTACTTACAGCTAAATTAAACTGTATTAAAAGCTAGTAACAATCTTATTTCATATACCATTATTTCTTGAAAGCTGATTAGTACAAAATGACATCATTCTAAAAAGAGCAAGCTAAAAATACAATAAAAACTGATATGATGCCTTTTGTTGGAAATCAAATTGTTGCCTAAAATCTTAGCTTTTTTAAAATATTTAATTTAAAATATAATAATTTTTGAATCCCTCTTTTTAAAAAGAGGGCAGATAGCTTTTTTGCATATTTAATAAATATTAAATAATTTTGGATTTTTTAAAAAAATCTAGTAAAAAGTTAAAAAAACTAAAACTAAAATTAAAACTGAACTTTTATTGAAATTTCAGTGATCTCATTTAGCATAAGTAATTTATTCTTAAGTTAGATTTTATAGAAAATATATAATAAGAACTTATAAGAGAGTAAAAAGTTTTTCTTTTAAAAATTTTAAGTATTTAATACTAATAAAATAGCTTTATACAACTATTTAATAAAATTATATTTTTATACTCTATGCTAGAGATAATATGTATAAAAAATTCAACCATAAAAAAAGAATGTATCAAAATCTTGCTTCATTTAATTAATTTTATAAAGGTTAAAATTTATTTGAACTAAATGGAAAATGATCTTAGTCATTGTATCTATAAAAATAAGATACAAATTTAATTATACAAGCAAATATTTATGTGATTAGCAAAACATTTTTTGTTTTGATAGATTTAAAATATATAAAGTTCATTTTTTAAGAACTGTTAAAGGTTATAATAAACTTAAGTTTATTTAAAAAAGGTTTTTGAGTTGGTTACTAAAAGTAAGCTAAATAATGATTTATACTTTAAATTTAGTTTACTGATTAAAATATCATACTTTAAGAGTTAATTAGCATATTTTATTTCAAATAATAATTTTATAAGCTTACATTCAAAGCCACTTCAAGATACTAAATTGGTATTGAAATATGAAGTTGCAGCACAATTCTGAAAGCTGAGATTAAGGGCTTTCTAATGATACTAGTTTGAGCGAGATTGAAGTACTATTCGCGGAAATATCAACAGTTAACCAGAATATAAAAAGGGGTAAATAAACAATGATATCAGACTTCAGGGGTGATATTGACAAATTAAGGGGATCAGTTGGGGGTCAGTTGGGGATTTATGCCTGTAGTGCAAAAGCTCAGCTAACATGGTATTTAAACAGCTCAACTTTACAGAAATTTACTTTACAATCTACACCTTTACTCCTCTCTGATAACTGCACATCTATTTCCAAGCAAGAACTGCCTGAACCAAGCCAAGGAACCCAACCACTATCATTATGGAACCTATCAAGTTTGCACCTCAGATGACACCCTTCTTCTCACTGGGGGCTTCTACTAAGAGAAAAATAATCTCTATGCTTAAACAAGCATTCCTTTTTACTGCTGGCAGTGATCTTAACAGCTTTGTTGAGCATTTCTTATTAAAAACAGAGTTTGGAAAAAGTAACTTCTTATCTGTCATACAAAATTCTAAGACAGATGATTTCCTTAACAACCTAAAGGAATTGATGTCAGAGTCCCCTGCCAAGCACCTTCCTTCCCTAAGAGCATTGGTTACATCAAGCTACAGTCTGAAAGAGCTTTGGGATTGTGGATTTAAAATGACAAAAAATGAGTATTCATATTCTAAAAAAATAAAAAAATGCTAAAAAAGCATCATTAAATTCAAAAAATAAAAAAGGAAAAAATGATTCAGTAAAGAAAGAAAACATAAAAAATATTTTAAAACATATATTAAAAAATTCATTTCCAACTAGCCAATTCACTAAAAAATCCCCTGGATTGATTTATGAATAATTACAAAAAGAGTTGAGTGAATACTCAACTAAAATAAAATACTCATTATTGAAAACAAAAAAAGAAATTTACAAAGATATGAAAATAAAAAACAATATTTCTATTTCACTTTCCACTTTTTATAAGCTTATTCCTAATAATATAATTAAAGGCAAACTGATATGTGTAACATTTGCAACTTAAAAAAGTCATTAGAAATGAAGAAAAAGGATTTGAGTATAAAGAAGTTGCCATTGCCTAAATCTATTGAGAAAATTTGGAATCTATTGACCTACATGAAAAGTTTTATAAGCATAAAAATAAAGAATATATTATTGATATAAATAATCTTGATAATAATGCATGTGTTATAGTAATAGACTATAAAGAAAACTTTAAAATAGGTGGGGGTCCTATAGAGACAAATAATTGTTTTTATGAGAAAATACCTATTTCTTTATTAGGATTTGCAATTGCTTTTAAAGAAAATGAGAAAATTAAATATGAGTATCATGACTTTTTCATCTGAAATTTTATCTCATGACTCTTTGTTTTCAGGTCAGTGTTTGATAAGTCTGCTTAAAAATAATAAATTTAAGAATATTAAAAATATTAAAGTTTGGACTGATAATGGTAATTGTTTCAGATCTTATGAATTCTTATGTATCTTTGTAAAGAGGTACCTAAAATTATAAAAGGAACAATTAAGTTTAATAGATTTGTTGAGTGTCATGGCAAAAGTATTGTTGATGGTCATTTTGGTGTATTATCTAAAATATTTAAACAAAAGGAAAATGAGATGTATATAAAAAATATAAATGATCTCAAAATGGTTTTTGAGAGAAAGAAAGAAAGAAAGGGTCTATATGAGACACTTGTAAATAATTCAGATGTTTCCCCAAAAATCTTGTTTCACATATATGATAGAAAATCTAGGCCTAAAAAAAGCTGGCTTGAAGTCAAAGCATTTTATGTTAATCTTTCATATTTAATGAAAGATGGTGAGCTGTATGTTTCAACTTTGACATTTGAGGATGTTAAGGAGTACTCCAAAATAAATTATTGTGCAAAGTTCTGCACAGATGACAGAGAAACAAAGAGAGCTGATACTACTAAAGGATTAGTAGGACATGTTCATGAAGTTGGACACATAACAAAAATTTTTTATATTTCACATAGGGTAAATAGTCTTTTAAATACAACAACTTTTTTTTCTAAAAATAACTAAGAAATTAATTATATGAGCCAAAGATAGGGTAATAGCAATTATAGCTTTGGGGCTGCTATTACTCTCTCATGCAACTCATATATTTAATTCTTGGCTTATTAAAATAGAAAAAAGGGTTTTAGCAAAAAATACAGCTAATAGAAATAAGATTTATTTCTATTATTTGTATATTTTACACTATTAAACTTTTCTTCAGTAAACTAAACATTATACTAATGTTCAAAAAACATAAGTTTATGACTTAAATGATACCAAAGAAGTTAAAAGGCTTTGAAATGCTTAAGCTGGCGCCTTGGCTTAATCTAACAAATAATGACCCTTATGTTGCAACAGGGTGGTAAAGACTTCTGCCAAGTCCTTGTGGTATTGTTCTACCAAGGGACTGTAGACAATAATGTTATCCCTATATACCAAGGTGTGCTTGTCAATGTGGGGGCAAAAACCTTGTTCATTAAGTTCATAAAGGTTGATGGGGTGTTTGTCATTCCAAAGTTGAGTACCACACACTTGTATGATCCTTATTTAGTGTGAAAGGCTGTTTTAGGGATATCTTCCTCCTTGATATAGATCTTGTTGTAGCCTGCAGTTAAGTCAATCTTGAAGAAGACAGTGGCACCGCCCAAGGCATCAAAGAGGTTGTCAATGAGTAGTATTGGGTAAAAGTTCTTGATAGTAACTTTTTTTAGGGCTCAATAATCCATGAATAGGCGCAGGGTACAATCCTTCTTTGCCACAAAAAATATGGCAGCACAAAAAGGGGACTGTGAGGGGCAGATAAGACCTTTTTCAAATGCCTCCTTGAGGTAAGCACGTAGGGTGTGATCTTTGTTTGGGGTAAGGCAGTAGATAGGTTGCACTTTAGGTACTGTTCCTTTGAGTTAGATGGAGTGTTGGATGTTTTTTTCTGGCGGCAACCCTGGTAGAGCTTCTTTGAAGATTTCTGAATGGCAGGCTACAATTTTGCAATTCTGAGGCATAGTGGTATCTTGGTGGTCCTTGAAGTGTATGATCTTGTACTTACAGGAGTCCCAGTCAATTGCCTTGAGGGTCTTCTTTTTGTCCAGGGTCTCTTTGATGCTTATGAAGACATGATTGCGCAGGACCTGGTCTACTAAGTCTGGGTAGATCTGGTGATTGACGCCTTCACATTTGATGGTCAATACCAAGGTCACCCAGTCTACATGGTGATTGTTCCTTTGCAACCAGTCCATCCCCAGCACAATGTCAAGCTTGGGGAAATTGATGATGGGGCCCTGGATGGTGAAATGCAGGCTCTCTAACATGACAGAGAAGGGGGAAGTTTCCCTTGTCACAGCAATGTGATGTTCATCAGCTAAAATCCTGTTTTAATCTGCAAATGATTAGTGATTAGCTTGAACTTATCTACAAGGCTGCTGTTGACTAGGGTTCAATCTTCACCCAAGTCCAGGAGTGCTGAGCCTGTGTAACTGCAAAAGCAGAAAGGATAAGACATAAGTTTGTTGAGATGTCTGGCAATGGTGTAAATTACTGGGTCTTGTGATGGCACTTGGATCATTGGGCATTGATCCATGTTCTTGGGTTGATACTCATTGTTGGGCAAGTCAGGAGTTGTGTGGGGAGAGCTTGGCTCACTTAGTGCTCTCCCTGGGCTTTTCCCTTGTCTTGATTGTCTTGTGTGGCAGTGATACAGAAATGGGTACAGTTTGACTGGAAGTTGTTCCCATTTCTATGTCCATTTGAACCTGTGGGTTTGTGGTTTGAATTGTTGCTATTGTTCCCAGGAGGCAGTTGATTGGAGCGCCCACCTGGGTAAGAATCTTTGGGTTGCTCTCTCTTTCCAGTTTGTGCCTTGTGAAGAGCATTGTATGTTTGTTCTGCTTTCTCTGCCTTGCAATACAGACTTTGAAAGTTGGTCACTTGGTCCAGGTTTACATGTCTCATTAAATGTGGCTTGAGTGCATCATAGTACATGAGGTGGGTAGCAGGAGAGTCAAAGGCCACATCTAAGGGGGCACATAGTCATAGTTCCTTGTAAGCTCAGGTGAGCTCCTTCACTGTGCCTGTTTGGGTTAAATTCTTTACTTGGTGTATAATCATGAGCAAGGTATCCTTCAGCACAAATCTTGTCAAGAAGTCTTGTTTGAAGATGTCCTAATCCTTTATGGTTTGTTATTCATGGCACTTGTTGCACCAGGTACCAGCAATGTGAGTTAACCAGATGGAGATCTCTGCAATCTAGAACTGCTGTGGGCATTCCATTTGGACCAGCTTGCTTTGGGCAGATTGAATCCATGCTGCAGTGTTGTTGTTGTTGGCTCCAGCAAAAGGTTCCAAGGCAGCACTTCAACATCTCTGGGCTATGTAGGCTGGTATGGTGCTTTCATCAGTTGCTCTAGGAATGGCTGTGGGTGCTTGGAAGAACCCTTGTTCTGAAACGGCATTGAAGGCAGAGAGCGGGATCATTGTGTTCTGGTAAAAGAAAAAACCATCAGGTATCTTGGTACCAGGCGTGTACAGTGTCCAGTCTATCAGAAGTCTGGACATGATTCTATCAAGGATTTGTTGGCCGCGGCAAGTACAGGCTACAGGCAGAATTTTGGCGGATAAAGTAGGATGGAAAACCTACTTGTGCTACCAATGTTGTAACTGTGCTGTTTTAGCAGAGTTACAAGGGAAAAATATTTGAAAACTAGATAATATTTTTTATTGGGAGATAAGTATTATATAGCCATTGTGAGTTGTGGATAACAGGAAAATGATTGTGTTGATAACTTGGTTAGATGGTGAAGGGGGTGGCTTGATCCTGATAATGAGTCAAGCGTCAAAATGAGGTATTTACAATAGGGGATCAGCTTCTGTTCATGATGTTGTATTTGAGAATTAAAGTTAACTTTCTAACTTGGCTACAAGTACTGGGTAATTGGATTGCACATCAAAAACCTGCTTATAGTAGTTTTAAAAGCTATGGCAACAAGCAAAAATACTTCAGATTTAAACAAACTGATTTCAGATTTAAACAAAATCCAAGTTGCGCAAGATTCAGGATTCAATTAATTAAAATATTTTTAGTTAATAAATGAACTGTCAAACCAAAAACAAAATTTCACTAACCCATTATAAAAAATTAAAGCAAAAATCAAGCAGTGTAGTTCAAACCACAAACAAAATGAACTGACACAACAAGTGATAAGGATGGATGCTATTCCAGAGCATATTATAATCCAAGCAGCATTCATATGAGGCACCAACAGAAGGACCAAAATTAAACAAAATTTGAGCAATCTAGAAGCGAGATTCCACAAGTACAAAACAAAATGAACTCACACAAGATGTGTAGTATGAGCAGCCTAAAATAGAAAAATATCAATTTAACAGCCAATCAACAGCTATCCAATTCAGGAACAGAGGCATTTTATCCATTTTCATGGTTTTAGATTTGTATGAAAAGGTTTTGAGAACTTTCCAAATGTGAGCTTAATATTACAATAAAAAACAAATCATAAAGTTTTAAACTTTTACTTTTAGTGATTTTAATCCTAGGTTTTTTACAATGGTTTTTAACAACAACATCTTCAACCGCACCAGCAGCTAAGCCAGAAGCAGCCAAGCCAGCTTCAATGGAGGCAAGGCTCAGAACGTGGAGGCACCTGTTTACACCTAAGCCTTTGAGGCAGGCAACAAGGAAGCTGGCCTGTTACTGTCCCCCAATTCATATGGCTTTGACTTGTTTGAGAGTCATTTAGCGTCTAGCTCTGCCCTTGCTCCCACACCCACCCCTGCACAAGCTGCCTGTCAACCAACCAATCAGGATGGCAACCTTGATTCAGAACAACTTCCTGCCACCACCCAACCTGCCCCCCTCCCAGCCAATCAGCCTTCAGCTCTCACCGCCCAGCGCCCCAGACGCAGAATAATCACTGCCCAAATTCTTCAGGAAATTGTGGAACTCAACCTGCAGGGTCTGTCCTGGGATCAGATAGCCAGCCAATTACAATTCACCTGGGCTACTGTCATGTAAGAATTCAACAGCCTGATGAATAAGGGAAATCTGATTGGGACGGCCAAGAAGCCAAAGAAGGCCACAGAGTCCCAGATAAATGAGGCATACCCAATAATGCTTGACCTCCTCCAGCAGGATCCCAAGCTTTTCTTGACCCAGGTCTGGAAGCAACTTGCGCACCATGGCATATGGGGTCTGAGCGCATGGTACAGCTCTGGATACACGGAAAGGTGGCTTCAATTAGGGTTCTTACAAATTTTGCCAACAACCAATGGGATGGCGCTGAGGATTCCCCATACAACACTGCAATCAAATCAACCCTGGTCAGATGCTTGACAAGTCTAACAAATGACATCATGTTTGTCTTGTATTACAAGTCATCAGTGCTTTTGACAATTTTGGTGAGCAAGGAAAAGCCGCCGCCAAGAATGGAAGGAAGAAGGTCAAGAAGGGGACATTCATTGGTGCATTTTGGGCTGTTTCAGCCAAGGGTTTTGTCTACTATTGGAAAACCCCTGATTTCATTGATGAGTACTCATACGGCCACATCCTCAGTGGATTGCTTGACTCCTGGGATGTCTTTAATTCCAAATACCAGGTTTTCTTGAGCCACCAGATTAAGGGAAGCTCCACTGCCCTCAAGGCCATCCAGGAACGCGGGCACCAGGTCTCTGTGTACCCAGCTGGTCACACTGATGTCCATCTGGCAGATGTTATGTTCTTTAATATTGAAGATACACTCCGGGAGTGCCACCCTCAGGCTTTCAACAACCTCTATCTTGGGGTTCTTGATCACAATTTTCTCTTTTGTCACCAAATGGTGGCTGACTTGTTTGCGCAAATGGTTTTCCATGTGAACATGGGCAACTAATCACGCAACGATAAGTGCCTCCCACTCCATGCCACAGCCACCTACCAGCCCATCCAGCCAATGAATGATGAGGAGTACAATGAGCGTCATATGGCGGCCATCACTCACAATCCTCCTGCCTCCACCCTTGCCACCAACACCCCCCACCCGCAAACCCAACCCATCCAATCCCAGACCCCCAGGCCAGCACCGCCTCTATGTCTTCCTTCCCGCGCCATTTTTCCTACTAGGCATCACTCTTTCCCACCTCAATAAACCCCCTGATTCCATAAAATTTATATTTATATTATATTTATTTTGAATTTCAATTGTTCATGTTCTCTTTGTTTATAGTTGTCTATATTCTTTATGTTCAGCTTATTTCTATAAAATCATATATTTACTATGCTGTATATCTAGATCCTGAACACAGTTATTTTTAGCACTTAAAAATATCCACTTGTGAAAATATTAACAATTTGGTGATCAGCTAAATTTGAATTAGAAAATTATAGTGTTAACTGTTCTTAGATAAAGTTGTTACTGATCCAAATTCAAAACCTTAATGATAAACTTTAAGCCAATCAGGAGCCAAGTGATAAAGTGATTGTTGTGACATAAAGGGTCATTTAATAATTCTTTGATGCATGTGCGCTAATTTATATGATTGGCTGGATGTTTTGCCATTGTATGCCATTACTGCTGTGGCAAGTTGTTGATGGACTAGTGCCCAATAAGCTGCTGGGTTATCACTAGTCCACCAACAACTCGCCACAGCAGCAATGGCATACAATGGCAAAACATCCAGCCAATCATATAAATTAGCGCACATGCATCAAAGAATTATTGAATGACCCTTTATGCCACAACAATCACTTTATCACTTGGCTCATGATTGGCTTAAAGTTTATCATTAAGGTTTTGAATTTGGATCAGTAACAACTTTATCTAAATACAATTAACCTATAATTTTCTAATTAAAATTTAGCTGATCACCAAATTATTGTTAATTTTTTCACAAGGGGCTATGTCAAGCGCCAAAAAATAATATGGTAATCAAGGAAAAAATGCCAACACAAAGCAAACAACAAATATTGAGATGAGTGTAAAACATATACACAATGGGTAAAAAGATGGGATAATGTAGTAAATGGGAAAACAAAAAGGAATAAACAAAGAGGAAAAAATATCAGAATAACACAGATTTTATTGGGGTGAAAGCTATAAAAACATATGGAAAGGTTAGTAAAAAATCAATGAGAGAATTAGAAAAGCTTCTGAAGGACCATGACTTGGCAATTGCCAAAATAAAGGACTTGGCCGCAAGGTCAAAGCCAAAGTGAAGTCTGTCATCCTCACTGGGGAAAAAATTGACAAGGTGTCTGCAAAGGCACTAATGTCAAAAATGCCAGGCACCCCAGAGAAGATAATCAAGCGCTTACTAAATATTCAAAAAACTGTGGTTGAGGGCCTCCAGTTCAAGGCATACAATCTTTCTGTGCTGTCTGTCTGGGTTGATGACCCGGAGATGTATGTCCACCTCAAACCCGCCAAGCGTGCTAGGGCAGAGGATACCAAATTGCCTGCACAATTGATTGCGCCAAGAATGGCAAAGCCGGCTGAAGCCGCCGGCAAGAAAGAAACTTGAGAAGGTACCCTAAAAAATTATAATTAATAAAAATTCTTAAATACTTACCTTTTTTAGAAGATGTTGATGATGAACTCTGCCGGGTCCTGGTCCCTTTTGTCCCCCTCACTTTCTATGTCAACTATGCTAATCATGTGGCAAGGCAGCTTTTCCTGTTCCCTCCTGTCTTGCAGGAGCTTGAAGACAGGATCCATGGTACATTCCCAATGTCCAGGGAGGCATTAGCTGGGCTTTTGAATGGTGAGGGGGCATCTGAGTGGGCAGTTACTGCCTACAAGAATGCCCAACTGGTCTGCCTGGACCCGGTATCCCTCAGTGGAGTTTACTGTGTAAACTTCATTGAGCTTGTTTGGGAAGTCCTGGCAATGCTCCCATTCAAGAATACACCAGAGATGGGCCATGTGGCTGCTTGCTTCTGCTTCCTGGTGGAGCATACCATCTCTTACCTGTTGGAGAACTTTGGGTGTGCGGTGTCAAAATTGGCTGTTGCAGATGCAACAGCCGTAAAGAAGGCAAAAATCCTCCTGGAAGACTTTGGGCTGGCCTGGAGTGCCAATGAGACAGGGGTCCCTGCAGCTATGGAGCCGACCTTTGCCAAAACCAAGCACAAGAAGAAGATTAGCGCTGTATATAACAAATTGTGCAAGTTCACAGAAGCCTTTGCTGAACAAAGGCTTCATCTGGTTGTTTACCTGGGGTTCCTATTCTACTTTGGGATGGGCGCGTCTGTAGAGGACCTAGACAGGGTCCTTCTTGGGGTCAACAAGGCCAGGCTCTCACTGGACAGGAAGAAGGTCTCCCTGGATACAACTCAGTTGATCATGTCATCCAGGACGCCTTGGTCCTGGCTAGCATCTTTGGGTTTGCAGCCCCACCAGAAAAGCTGCTCCTCCATTCCTACCTCACCATCCTTTCTTTTACCAGCAGACACAAATACTTCAATACAGATGTATCCACTGTCTACAGTGTGGCGGTGGAGGTTATGTGCCACCTCCATTGCGGGGTGGGTACATACCGCCAAACCCATTATAGGTGTACTTAATTTTATCTCTATATCAATAAATATATTTCTACTCTACTATATTTTTATATTATAAATAATTTTTCAAATAATATTTTATTAAACAAGATTTGCAAAATATATTGCGGAAATGGGTTTCATAAAAGTATAAAATAATACAGTAATAAAATAAATTTCAACTTTACAATTTATGTTTAATTTTTATAAGACTATTTTGTATTTATTTGACAAAAGTGATATAAATATATTCACGTAATCCAGTATCAAGCGTTTGGGATAACCTCAGATGACATATTAAATAATATATAATAATAAAAATTACTTACATCTATTGATGGATCTTCTGAATGTGATTGCAGGCGTTAAACCATCTAAATATAAAATAATAATCAATAAATATTGAATAGTAAATTAGAGAATAAAAAAAGTTGGACACACTAAGCCTTTAATTGTAAGGCTGTTTGGCTAGGCATGCAAGGATGAACAAATCAGCGTGGCCATAGAATTTGGCCATGGTCCCAGCTGGGAGGGTATGGATCCCGGCCTGCAGCAAATCAAACAGGTCCTCAGTCCCTGTTGTGGTTCCTTGCTTGACAACTCACTGAGCCACCCTAAGACTTCCTCAATGGGATTTAGGAAGGGCAAATAGGCAGGGAGGAAAAGAAGGCGCAAATTTGCTGTGGCCAATTGCTGGGGGCCCACTGCAATGCTGGTGTTGATTGATGGAAATTCTTCAAGAATATCTGCCACCTTGTGGAGACCAACATTGTCCAATACAATTATGTTGGCAAAGCCCAGGCTTGTGTGCCTCAGGTGCTCCTGGACCAATTGGAGAAATGATAGGAAGGTCCAGCTATTGTGAGAGCCTAGTATCATTTGGTACAGCTCAACCCCTTTTGGACAGAGAAGAGCCATCATTGAGTATGTTGTGGCGCAGACTGCAGCACGCCAAGTCATTCTGTCATTGGAGCCTTTGGGGACATACCCATACTCATTGTGAATCAACAAGGCAAATGCTGATTTGTCAATATAATATAATTTCACTGTCCCCTTGGCTTTGAGGGCAGTGTATGTCTCAGCGTAATTTTTCCAGGTCTCAATATAGGCTGGGCTGTTCCAATTGTAGGAGGATACTCTGAGCTTTTTCCAGGAAAAGCACATTCCCTTCATCAGATAGTAGTAAAAGAAAATTGAGGCCTTAAACCCTAAAAGTAGATTTCACCATGGCCTGCATATTTGCCAGTTCAAGATGGCAGTCCTGGGTTATTCACTGGCAGATTGTCCATTTGTGCTTCTTGGTGAGCATGGTTGAAACACGCAAGGATTTCTCCGCGGCAAGGACTCAGCCAGTATCAATGAACTTGTTGAAGGTCTTCAAGGCGTACTTGGGATCCACCCCAACAAGAGCCGCAGCCGCCTTGTAATCACCAGATTTCCGTATGAGCCGGAGAAGGATGATGCACTTAATGTCTGAAATGCGCTTGTGAGTGAGCTTTTTAGTGGTGGGGATTGGCTTGTTGGCGTTAGGCATAACACAGAACATGGGCACCTTGGTGTAAAACGCAGCAACTTTCTTTAACACCAGCTGTCCCTCATTGGTTTGGTAGAACTGGGGCTCCTTGTCATCCTCCAGATTGCCATCACTGATGTAGGGCTTGTAGCTAGTATCAAGTACAGGCTTCACCTTCTCCAGCATGGCTGATGGGACCAACTCTTGCCAGTACACAACGTCAAACACATATAAAGTAAGTTATATCTCCTTGTTTCTAACTCTTTTAGTAGTGGTAATCTTGGTGGGCTTCTGGGTCAGCTTTGGGACCCAAGGGTTTATGCTCTGCACCCTAGCAGCTTGTGCTCCTTGAACTGGCTTAGTCAGTGCAGCGTCACTATGGAACTCTCCTCTCCTGCCTCCCTCCTGAGTAGGCACTTGTGTTGTACTAAGTCTATTCTTTGACCCGCAGGGCAACTGCAACCACGGCACACAATGGTGCAATGATAGTCTGTTGCTGTGTTCCTTCCATTTTGAGAATTTAATAAAATACTAAATAAAACTTAATTAGTTACTCCCTATTTTTAATTTTTGCTTTTATCTGTTTATGGATATTCAATTAATATTTTTTCCCACCCAATATCCCAATTATAGATTTTTTATTTCTTAGTTAGTTGTTTTTGGTTTTATCATACCCATTTTAGAACACCCAAACTAATTTTCACCCATTTTCCCATATTTTACGCCAAATTAAGCACCCAACACAATATTTTTAAAAAATTTGTTTCAGATCTTGTGTCTTATTTTAGATACTTTGGTATCATTCTTGATTACAACCTATTGCACAAACTGATTGAGTGATTTCATTTACATTGTGAGTTGCTATTGTGTTTTTTTTAGATTGAGTTTTGATACATCACACTTGGGTGTATTTTGTCACCAATTCACATAGTAAACATATGTACACCAAAAGTCAACTCAAGCCATTTTGTTTGTGAATCAATGTATTTTGGATTGTATTTTGAATGATTTTGCTTTGCGTGTGAGCCCTTTGTTGCTGTGCTGACTCATTTTGTCCATTAACGCCAATAAACCCTGTTAACAGAGTGTATATTTTAACCTGAGAGTTGGATTTTGTTTAAATCTGAAATCATTTTGTTTAAATCTGAAGTATTTTTGCTTGTTGCCATAGCTTTTAAAACTACTGTACTTAAAATCTTGCTGGCGGGTCAAGCCTGCTGTTTTGACATTAATACAGACAAGTTTATTCAAATTTGTGTTGGCTTTTATAATCTTCAAGCTTTTAACTTCTTTTTTTCCAGAAAAAACTCTTTGTGTATTCCAGTAAATTAAGGTACATGCACTTAACTTTGCCCTGAATATTAACCCAAGGCTAGCTTTTAACCTCAAACCTTTTGTGATAAAGGTTTTTTGCTATGGCCTCTTGGTTGCTGTCCCCAAGAGCCAAGCACAACAATGCCTCATTAAATTGGCTCTTTGAATTTATTTAAACCACTCTTAAATCACTAGTTCTTTACCTGGTTCTAGCTGTATTCCTTATTCATTACTGAGTCAATCTCTTTCATACATTATCAAGCTGGCTCATATTTTTATGCTGGGTCAACTCTCTAGCACCAGCCCTGTCCTGTTCAAGTTCCTAACGTTCCTACTACTAGGGCATGAAACCATAAAAGTTTGATTTAAAAAACACTTTTTTATAAATCAGAATATATTCACTCATTTATATATTTTGAGAAAAAAGAATAAGTGAAATATAGTACATAATGAAAAAAATTTCAAATAAGTAATAATGCTACTTTCTGATGTTTTTATTATATAGTTAAAATAGTTGGTATATATTAGTACTCTTGATTTTAATAAAAAGTTTTATTATATTTATATATTAGTCTTTACATAATTGGTTTAAGTTGTTTATACAGTGTTGATTTTATTTTAAGTGTGTTTAAACAATCTGTATTAAAAATTGCTTTATGTTTGGAAATTTATCAGATATTTCAAAAATTTAACCAGTGACTATAATAAGTTTATTGGAAAAATAGTTCTTCTAGAAACAGTTGGGGATGCACTAAAATGGCTGGGGGTTGATTCAGATCATATTGAAGTTGGTTTGACTTTCAGGAAAGCGTTATACGATATAAACATGGATTCAATACTGATCAGAAATTCAAAACATTCTAAAAATTAGTCTGAAGTTGACAGTTTTTAAATAAACATAATATATTAGTTGGTGGAATTGGGCTTTAAATGTTTATGTTGTTTTTAAAGAAAATTTTCTCTAAAAGTTGTAAATTGAAAAGTGATATGTTGAAATATTTTAATTTGATATGGGTTGCAAAAATATTTTTTATGCAAAATTTATTAATACTAGGTGGCCGCTCCTTCCAGAGACATATATGAAGTTAATTTTACATATTATTCAATAATATTTTTTTATTTTTTAGGCTGAGATTACTTATCATCTACTTGTTTTTTCAAAAAAAATCATAAAGTTTTATTATATATTTACTTGTCTCAAGTATGAATATAAAATTAGAAATCTAAATAAGTGGAGTATTGCTCGTTAGTTTAGCAAAGCTAAACTAATAATTTATTATTTTTTATATTTTTTATATTCTTATTTTATCAAATAATAGATATGATCTGTAGCTTTAAATAAGCTTTTGAAGATTAAGATCGGCTTAGTATTCACCGAGATATCTTGTTTTTAAGTTTTTATAAATTCTTATAGTAACTTTAAATGTATCAAATTGAGTCCAGGCCTTTGATTATGATGCGAGTCCGATTTCATCACTTCATTATGAATCTCAGCATTTGAGTAGATAGGGCTATCATAATTGGTGCCATTTTTATCGCAGTTGTCTGAAAAATTATCTAGATAATATAAACTTAATAGAATTTATTTTTAATGAGTCTTAATGATGTAACTACTAATTTACTAAATTGACATCTTTATCGGAATTATGCTGTGGCAAGGTTAACTCTTAGGCAATATGTAGCAACTTGGATCAGATGCTGCATCCATTAAATCCAAAAGGATCTGCAGCCAATTGGACCAGGTGATGCATCCATTAAGCATGAAAGGATCTGCAGTACATGGACCAAGTAATGCAACCGAGTGGAGTAATATGATATTGAAAATAAAATAAATAAAATTAATACTGTGTAAGCCAACAATCTCTTACTTAACCGAACATTTGGTATGTAATTTGAATTTTATCTCTTATCTTAATCAAGCTGTCTTTTATCAACAAGTCAATCCTCAACATAGAGTTTAAACAATCCATTCATGAAAGCATAGTAAATCAATCCGAGTTTCAATCTTATTGTCAAACAATCAGCTGCCCACCTTTTAATTTTAATCCACACATTTTGGAATTAGATAATATATACAGATAAGCCTCTTTGCATTGGTTGCAAGGGTTGACCCTCTATTAAAACTAAGTATTGAAATATAAATTATTAAAGTCCGAGTGACCTATATTCTAAGTTTGACATAATTTAGGCCACACTTCACTAATTTCGCCCTTCATACTTTCAAAGATGTGTGTAAGAGATTGTATGTTAGGATAAGCCAAGTCAAGCTTTTGGCTTAGCTATCAAATTTAAATTTAGATAACATGGAAAATCAACCCAATTTCTTACAGTTTTGAGTACATCCAAGCTTATATTACAGATAGAATTGCTTTTATCTTATTAATGCTTAATTTATTACATCCAACCAATACCATATTATTTAAATGTAGAAAATATAATTGAATTAAAATACTATCATAAGAGGAACATTAGGTTCTCCATTGGATCTAATATATAATATTTGGATTTTTATAATCAATTAATGATAAGCTTTATGAATAATAGTTTCAAGGTGAGTCCCTTTGCTTTAAATCAAGTATTCAAAATATGGTACGTTAAGTTTCAAGTGATCCTTGTTAATTAAGGGTTTAAACCCAAATCCACATGGCACCAATTGTGATATTATAATTTTTAAGCACAAACAAAGAATTATGTGGTAGAAAATGAGCTTGTCAACCCATAAGCTTCTCTTATTAATATAAAACAATTAAAGAAAAATGGGTTCATTTAAAAAATGCACCTAATCTGAACCAAACCTACACAAAATACATTTTTTGATTTTGATTATTATAAATAAAAATATCAAAAAATATTGGACATATGATGTATATTCGATTAATTTAATTGAGGTATATTTAGGTTTTTTAATATAGCCAAAAGATTAAATTTAGAAATATATTATAATTTTAAAATTTATAGCACATTGTAAACATTTCTTATCTAGTGTTGCTTAGAAGCACAATTAATTAAATCCAATCTAGATAAATGGATAGCAGATCAGCAAAGGCTATATGGATAACTTTTATCTTGTTTCAAATAATGATTCAAGTGCCACTCACAATAGTATTTATATATTGCATTAGGAGCTACTTTCATAATGTATTTACTTGACTCTTTGACCCTCACTCTAGATATTGTATCAGCAATCAGTGCACTGCTTGTAATATCATTATTTTTCTTGATAAGTAAGCTATTTCAATAATATAATTCTAACAATCAGGAAATCATGATAAGAAAGCTATTGACAGGGTTTCAATTCGACTACAGCTTGGTATTGCTTTTACTGACCTATTCAAACATTGTATGAGTACATCTTCTATTGAGTGGAAAGGATCAGTTTGTTCAGCAATTGGATTTCTTATGAAGCTTCTGTATCACATCTACATTCTTTTAAATGTATGTATTGCACTAAATTTAAACCTTGTGATCCTTTGTGGTAAAAGACCAAGTGTTAGAAATGAGAAATTCTATTGGATTTTATGTCTCATACTACCATTTGGACTTAATATCCCACTTTATGGTAATATTCTTACCTACATATCTCTAATCTATTTAGCATTAGGTATTTTTGGGAAAAACTCAAAAGGAAGATGCAGTATAATCAAGGGGCCTCCTATTAATGATATCATTGAAATAGTTTTTATTGTTATCTTTTCAATAATAGCTATGATTTACTGTTTGGCAATCTCTATAATGGTGATATATAGAGTGAAGAACAATATATTTGGCTTTGATACAGAAAGGTTCAACAATTTGTCAAATCAACAAGACAAAGTATCCCTGTCTAGTCTCAAAAGCTTAATTTGTAGAACCTGCTTGTACCCAATCTCTTTCTTTTTGGCATATATTGGCACCAATTTTTCACTGATGTATAGTAATATTTTCAGAAAAGCTCCTACCTCCATGATTTACTGGGGAAGATTTGGCTTCTGTTCAAGAGGGATTCTACACTTGATCTCATTTCTTGCTGATCCAATGGTTGTCAATGTGATGTCCAAGCTCTTCAAATCAAATCTAGAAGATGTGGTTGAATGTGATCATACTGATTACAATGGATTACAATACAAAGCTTCTACACAAGGTGTGCCACATGAAGATTTTATCCATGCTTCATCCAAAAATCCATCATCTGATCTTAGAAAGATGATAGCTGACTTTCAAAGATTTACATAGCTTTTAATAAATCTATAGGGGTTTGGTTTTAAACTTGATAAACTTTTATTTTATATTTTTCTTTGATAAACTAGCTTATTAAAAGCTAAAAATACTTCATTTGAATTTTTTAAGAATTTTGCAACATCTAAAATTACTCCTCTTGGGAAAACCATTCATTGATAAATTACCTATCAATGAATAATGGTGGCACTTTTATCAGATTTTTATCTTATAATGGGACCAGACATTTTGAAACCTAAATGAAACACTACCCAACTAAGCCTCATGATTTACATGGACAGTATATGGCTTTTCATGATGCTATATAATCCTCTATATTCATATCAAATAAAGTAGCATTTAATTCTCAATTTTTCTATTTATCTTGTTTATTATACTTTTCAGAAGTATATACTCAACAATATTTTTTTTAAAAATATTCTTAAAACTTGTTAGACATATTCTGGAAATCAAAAGTTCTTTTATAAAAACGTGTATTTATCTTTAGTTATGATAACTAATTATTAAAATTAGCTTAATATAAAACAAAGACAAATGATTTAAATGTTGCATATTTGTGAATATAAGGCCAAGTAATCTGATGAAATTACTGTATTATGTAAAAAAAAATTGTGTTGTAGCTATGCTATAATATTAAGTTAATAAAAAGAAAAAATGAAAATTAAGTCAAGATAAGCTTTATTGAAGAAACAAGGATTTTATACACTGCAATAGGCTACCAGGAAATGGAATATAGAGAGAGGTTTCATATGATTAATATTTGATATCATGTGACTGAGACTATTTGGACAGCATAGGTGGAAAGCCAGCTGTGGTAGTTGATGGGAATATGACTAGGTGATTTAAATGAGTATTTGCTTAAATCAGCCAACATATTGAGTTGAGCAAGGAAATATATGATTATTTAATATATTAGAATTTTTTATTATTGTAATGCCTCCCTCCTTGGTCCTCTGGGGGGTCCTTGTTTTCAAGGATGCTGGAAGGTAAGTTTTCGAAGACTCTCACTTCTTATTAATTGAGTTGTTAGGTAGAGGTAGGTATGATGCTTTCACATTATCAAATCTTGGCTTTGTACAATATTAACTGATTGTGATGCCTGACTTTGTCCTTAAATCTTTTTCACTGTACCAAGTATGTGTGGTTATGGTAGACCTGTAATATGATGATGGCCACTAGTTTTTTGGGTTGAATCTTTGAGCAGTTAGAGTTTAATAGGCACACTTTTTCCCAAACATCAGACCATTGTATAAGGGCCATGCAATGGCTTTTAATCTTTACTTTCTTGTTCTGGCTATGTTAATTAAATAGAAATCAATTTTGGATTGTCTTGTCTGTGAATATCATTTAGAAAATCACTTAGATAATGCTTTTAATAGTTTCAATTTGGGCTTGATACCAAATATTGTTTCATAGAGCCTGTACCTAGTAATGAGTTCTGTTATTATATAAACATCATCAGAGCTGTGAAAAAAAGTCATATCACTTGGTAAATCATTGTTTAATTATTTAGCAAGTGCCTGAACTAGGGGCTCATTAAGTTTTTGATCCTTCTGTTAGCTTGGGAGTGATGTGGTGTAGTGGCATTGTGTTTGATGCCTTTTTGGCTAGGTACATATTTTTTTCCAATGTGAGTTTATTGTCTTTATTAGTGATCAGGAGCTTTGGTTCAACAAATTTACCTTAATTTTATTATCAATGAAGCATCTCATGTCATTGCCTGAATCTTAATTAGTTGCTTGTGCTACTGTTCATAGGGTGACATACTTCACTGAAGTTATGATGTTCCACTTGTTGTTGAATTTTCTTGTACAGCTCCTAATTTGTCTAGGGTTCACAAATTAGATTTTTTATCTTATGAGATAGATAACCCTGATTTTGAAGAGCTTTGAGACTTGGCAAATTTTCACATATTTTAAATTGAAAATTTAGCTAAAATATATCTTAGAATAGGGCTATCCACCAATAGATAGTTTTGAGGAATTAAATAGATACAGGCTCTGGTATGACCTAGATCTTGGCAATACATTAAAACATGTCTACTATTTGTGAAACAGGTAGACAGAAAATGCTGATATCATCCATCATTTTATAGTAAAAAAAATCATTAATATCAAAAAGCCTGTGTTCATTATTTAATTAAATTTCTTGAATGAAATAAGTGGTCTCTTCAAGAAAATCTTTGTTTTTGGATAGGACACGCCATTTCAAAAACAGCATTTCAAAAAACCCCATCTCAAATTTAATTTGAGATGATGTTTTTTGTGTTAGTGATTTTAAATCACAAAAGATTAAAAAAACAATAAAATAGTTAAAATTTACATATACTTTATTAATATGACATCTTGAATTTACGCCATCTCAATTCTGTCACTTCAAGTCAGATTAATTAAATCTTATTTTGCTAAATTTATTTACATATGAAATCACTTACTATGGGGCTTGTTTATGCCATCTCAACTTTACCTCATTTCAAATTACGCTATTTATCTTTAACTAAAATAAGCTTATACACAAACTAAAACAAAGCCTGCTGTATAATGCCAGAAAATGTTCCTATAGTATTAATCCAAGACACTTATACTAATAACAACCTAAATAGACACCACTATGATAGTCCTTCTAGTGATTGTCATTACTGGGTAAAAAACCAGTTTTGTTATATGTAATTTATAACTTTATTATACATGGATACATTGATAAAGGTTCTCTTAATAAAATATTTTAATAGTGATTTTAATATGAAAGGGGGTGATTATGTCATTTCAATTTACATCACTTTGAATTTCACCAAGTTTCATATCACCCAATTGATTTGATGCGCACAATGGATAGGGGAAAATAAGGAGAAATTACCTATGACGCCAGGCTATGCTATTTCAATTCCCTCACCACAATTCCTGCTTTCCACTTTTCAAAAGTATCATTTCACATAAAAAACCATATTAATAAATAATGTAAGAAATTAACTGAAACTTTGCATATATATTTTGATCTCCTATAAACAACTGGGTAATTTTTAACCCCAGTTGTAGAAGCTAGTTTTTGAGAAATTCAAGTTTTACTTTTTGGCCCGGTTGAGAAAGCTCTACTGGGAATTTGTTAATTTAATATAGAAAATGATCAAAAACACTATGTTTTTGAACTACAGCACCTCAATTATGTCACTTCAAAAACGCCATTTAAAAAGCAAGTTTTCAGTCAAAATTCAAAGTTTTGCCTACTTGTGTTACTAATAAAACATTTATTTTTACAAAATAAAAAACATTGAACTTTTGATATTATATATTTTTAAATCTTTTTACAATTCTGTGTAAAAAAAGTGCTACTTTTTTTATATTAAAAACATTCTCATTTTTCTCTTTAAAATTAACTCTCAAATTGCTCATATTTTTAAACTAATTCACTTTTAGATGCCTCCCAAGCCAATTACCAAAGCTGCGCCCAAGACCTCCAAGACCTCAAACTCCAAGATCACTCCTCCAAAGGCCAAAAAAGCCAAGACTACCCCAAATAAGCAGCCCTCTAAGGCCAAGGCTCCCCCCAAGCCCCAACTCCATCACCTGAGCAAGAGGGAAACAGTCCTACCCCTCCCCACTCTTCATTTGTGTACTCCCCCTCAGACCCCCAAGAGAAGTTATTTAACTTCACTCACCACTCTGATCCCACATCAGAGCCTGAGGAGGAAGAAGAGCAAGAGCCTGAGACTGGTGCTCCTGCAGATGACCAAATTGAGCTCTGGGATCTTAATATCATCCATAATATATGTAATCAAAATGATACCTTTGCTGTGCCTGCCACTTATCCAACCAGCTACCCCATCATGACAAAGAAAGAGAGAGCCAGCTTTGTCTACAAGGGCTACAGCTTCAGCTGTAATGACAAGAAAAAAGCCATTCATTAACATCACTTTAAATGTGATAACATTGGCTGCCTATCTAGACTCACTACTCATGGGCTCACTAGATTTAAAGCCCTAACTGACAACCATGACTACACTGAGCCTTTCAATCCCCTTTACCAACTTATCTGCTGGTTTCTTTGCCAGGTGATCCCAATCACCAAGGATCAAACCACAACTGAAGTTGTCAATGATGCCCTCCTTAATTTAAATGATACCTAACTAGCAACTTTTGGTGGCGCCTCAAAACTCAAGATATTTTACTGATCAGAGATATGCTCTGAGCACTGAGGAGTCAGTGCTACGTTCATTGACCAATTAATCCTTACGGAGGAAAAAAAATTATCCCACCATGAGAAGAGATTCCTTATCCACAACAATGATCAACACGCCCTGAGCGCATTATCTGTTTTTCCACAAGCCAGGATCTACGCAGCCTGCTGAAATGCAAGACCTGGCTTGCAATTGGCACTTTCTCAACACGCCCTGAGTGTATTATCTGCTTTACCACAAGCCAGGATCTAAGCAACCTGCTGAAATGCAAGACCTGGCTTGCAGATGGCACTTTCTCAACCTGCCAAAAGCTCTTCAGCCAGCTTTGGAATATCCATGAGCAGGTTGGTAATCTAGTTCTTCCCCTGGTATTCTTTTTCCTTCCCAACAAAAAGCAGGAAACATATGTCCAGAAACTCACAATTTTAAAGGCCAAACAGGATTAAATCCTCCCAACCATTGAAGAGGAGCCCAAGGAGACCAGAGGACGCAATAAGGAGACCCTATCCCAATCAGAAGATGTCCCCATCCCCAAAAAGCAGCCAGAAAGCCTTCCCTACCATGAATATCTGGTAGTGGATTTCAAACAGGCTCAGGCAAATGCCTTTATTTGTGTCTTTAAGAGCTCTCCTCAGGGATGCTACTTTCACTTCCAGCAGGCACTCTGCTGCTGCCTCCAAAAGTGCTCTGATCTCCATGAGCTGGTCAACTATGAAGGCACCAAAGAAGCCAAGGACATCTTCAATTGCTTTGCTGACCTTTCTCTGGTTAGAAAGAAGGAGACAAATGTCTTCTACAATGCCCTCCTCTGTCACCCATATATTGTAGCCAACCAGGAAGCCTTTGCGCCCTTTATTGAGTATTTTGAAACTCAATGGGTTGATATCTTTCAAGGAGCACACCACATCAGAAAGGACGGTGACTCAATAACCTGGAACTGCTTCAAGCAGGTCAAAGACAGCCTCATCAAGATCACCTCTTCCCTTGAAGGGTGGCATAGCCAGTTTGCTACAAGGGTCAGGGTTCATAAGCCCAAATTCAACAAGATCATGGTCTATTTAAAAACCCAGCAGGCCATCTCTGCCCGCCTCTTTAAGACTGGTATGAAGACCAAGGGTGATCCCCCTAAGCAGACTAAGGATGTAAAGAAATATACAGAAATCAGCAAGGTGGCTCTTGCATACTATCCTAAGGATAGAAAGCTTGAGCATCTCCAAGCTATCTCAGTTATTCTTTCTACCAATGTTTGAGCCCTTTTTCAATAAACACCTCCCAACTTTCTCTCTTATTTCCTTTGATTTTACCATTATTTGACTTTTTTGGTATTTGGTACAATTATATGCTTATTTTAAAGTATGGATCAAAATTATAATAGATGAAAATAGTTGTTTTGGGGTATATTTTAACTTTTGGGCTTTACGCAACTATGTTGCTACTAATTGATCCCATTTTTTTATTGCAGATTTGAAATTCTGAGGCTTTTTTAAGCCTAGAAATTTTTTTTGAATTTTATTTTTGGGAATTTTTTGGGTAATTTTTGGAGTTCAAAAAATCTAAAATTTTAAAACCTTTTTTCTTAGTCAAAATGCCATAAATCAAAATGGCGTTTTTACTATAAAATTGAGATAGCTAAAAATTGAGATGGTGTATTTCAAGATGGCGTTTTTTGAAATGTCATTTTTGAAATGGCGTATCCTACCTTTTTTGTTACACATAACTAGGAGAGATCAATTAGGATTAAGTCCTATGGCTCAGTAGGATTTATAGAACCTTTGATTTAAAAGTTTCTGTCATCAGTGTCATAGCTTAAAAACAATAATTCTGATAGGCTAACATCTGATTTCAAAGAATTTCTAAGTATTATTCATAAAGTTGAAGGTTTAATTGGTAGTATAATTCCAAATTTTCTTTATCAAGCTTTTAAGTTAATTTATTTAAAACTGAACCTTCCAGTATGAGGAATCATGAATAAAATTTTAATTAAATATTAAAACAAGTTAAAAGCAGGAATTGAACCCTGGTCCTCAGAATATGTGGTCCACCAACTCAGGGGGCAAGGAGCCAGCTGCCTGCATTTTTTGGGCTCAAATTTGAATGTTGTTTGATGATCTGTCTGTAAACCCAAGAAGTTTTTCCTATTTGAACATTAGCCATAGTCAAATGTACACCACAGAAGACCCAGAAATAGCAAAAGTAACCATTTGTCTAAAGAAAATTAAGACTAAACCTGAAATTAAACCTCCAATAATCTTCAGTCAATATTAGTTGTAGTGCCAAATCAATGGAGTATTTGGCCAGACTGTTGTATTTTCAGGTATGGTGAATGAGTAACTGTAATTGCTTAACTTAAATACAGCCTAAATTATTACTAAAGATTAAGCCAAAATAGATCTCTAGCCTAATGTGTATTTAAAGTATAAGTTATGTAAATTTGGTTTTTTATTTATAAATCAGGGAGAGAGTTATATAGTGTTTGAGAGATTAATAGGAACCACAGAGCGCCATTATCCTCTGCTCTGCAGCCAGGTTTCTCTATCACTTATCCCACTATTAGCCTAATGATTGGATGATTATTAGCTAATATAACTTTTGAGTGCAACTTAGTTGATCAGTTGGACTAGTTACCATCCAGTACAAGAGTACCATTGTTCTATTGTTCACCGGGCTTAATGGTTCAATAGTTGTTATAGTGAAGGCTAGTTTACATCCAATTTCTTCATGAAATTTCCCCCCACTAAAATAGACATTACTTTAAAAGTCTATCAATCTCTTTCAGTATGATGAATTGATCAAAAAGAAACAGAAAGCCAGTTGTACGTTACATGGATGTTCCAGAACAGAGAACCAGCAAAGCCCAAAGGGGAATAATTGGAATTCCTGTTGACAACGTACTTGTTCACTCACCTGTGCTAGTCTCAGAAGAGACTGATTTCACCAAAATTTTAGGTGGCAAAATAGATGCAACTCTTGATAGTTGATCTAGCGCAGTTTCATATAAACCAAGTCTATCATCAAGTAGCTCTATAGCACAAGACTCTGGTATGCCTACTTCATCACAACTTTCCACTATTGCCAAGAAAAGAAACCATCTTAACAAGAGCAAGGCTCCTACATCTGTGTCCACCAATGGATTCAATGAACCTGGGCCAAGCTTGACCAATCTTTGTCAAGAGTTGAACAAGGATTAAGTGGACCATTCTCCTGGAGTAATACAAGAGGATTGTCAAGGTTCCTAAATTGAAATGGTTGCTATCCTTTGTTGGAAAAAGATTCCTACTCTGTGTTTCTGTGGGCCAGTGGTTATCTGGTTGACACTTATGTTAGCTCTGAAGAACCCTTATGTGATCTTCACAAAAAGACTCAAAGTGGGGAATAACATTCACTGGTTTATACCTTGGGTAAAACTCATAAGATATGCCCAGTTGTGCCTTTAAGACTTCTCCTTTGATGAGATATGCTTAACAGACAATCAGATCTCTTGTGCCCTTGAACTTTTTGAGCTGGTTTTTACAGTGTGGTCTAATCCTAGGTCTGCTGTTGACCCTATGCCCTTGTGGCATAGTTTAGATAGTCACAAATATTGCTTGCAACAAGCTATAAAGACTATCCTGAACCTTCTCAGTTATAGTCAAGCAGGAAGCCGTCATCCATGACGTTAGTTGGAAACTTGGTGCTTAGTGGCTCCAAGGTTGTTTATCATCAGAGACTGCACCATATGCCTGAGTATATTGAGTGTCTTCTTGGATTCATGTACTCTGTAGGAGTTAAGACACCCAAGGAATATGCTCAGAGAGAGTCTTCTCTGGGAATGCGTCTTGCTTGGACTTGTGTTCCCTTATTCTATTGGCATAACTGTGTCAATTTCCTTTCCGTAGATTAGTCTCCTTTTCTTTCATTTGCATTCCGCTGGCTGCCTAGTGTCTGGATAATCTACGCAGCAGTTGCCAAGGTCCTCATTCAGCTATGTATGGGTCTAGAGGCAATTGCAACTTAATAAAGCACTTTTTGCCTGACCCGTCCATTTCCCTCTTACTATAATCCTTATCTCTTTCTTGATGCAAAAAGGATAACAACCCATGTACTATTTTCATTAGATTTTTTTTCAAATTTTTATCCATAAAGGGGTTTATGCTTGACTGCTTGGAGCCTTGTGCATATATTACATGTGGGCTTGAGTGATCAGCTGACCTGTTTTCAGATCTTTGAGGGTGTAGCTATCTACTTCTACTTTCTGGACTACTTTGACTGGACCTTGCCATGTGAGGCAAGTTTGCTTTTGCAACTGTACCCTTGGTTGCTGTAGAATTATACCAAGCTTTCTATCTTGTATACAGGGAGGGCTGGCCAAGTTTTTACCGCACAATCATGATCTTTTTTCTTTGTTGCCAAATTGGTAGAGTATGCCTCAGACTGTAGTTTGATTAGAGTCTGTGCTAGTCTCTTCAAATAAGCGTCAGGAGTGAGAGGGTTGTTGGTTTTAACTAAGCTGTAGAGATGTGGAGGAAGACTTGGTTGCCAACCATAAAGAAGCTGGAAAGGACATTTTCCTGTGGCCCTG
This sequence comes from Entomophthora muscae, assembly GCA_014839935.2. Lineage (NCBI taxonomy): Eukaryota > Fungi > Entomophthoromycota > Entomophthoromycetes > Entomophthorales > Entomophthoraceae > Entomophthora > Entomophthora muscae. The sequence continues at coordinate 346,147 of QTSX02004274.1, forward strand.
TGGAATCCTATGTTGTAGGCAAAAGTAGCTGCCAGAAAATAATTATACCATGCCAATTTATGCTGATAACTTAGTTTCCTTAAGATATGTACAAGACTTCTGTTTGTCCTTTTTAACATGCCATTTGTTTGGGGATGATATGGTGTCAACAGGGTACCACAAATACCCATAAGTTTGTTCATCCTGGGTATCATGTATCCTGTGAAGTTTGTTCTATTATCTGTTAGCAATCTCTGTGATCAGCCGTGTTTGTAGAGCATGTTCTCTAGAATGAATTTGGCTGTGGTAAGCGCCGGCTAATTAGAAATTGCTTTTGTTTCTACTCATTTAGTGAGCTGATCCACAGCTACAATTATGAGCTTATTCTTGCTAGCAGTCAGTGGAAGGGGCCCTACTACATCTATAGCAACGGTGTGGAACACAAAATCAGATCATATTAATTGGTGTTGGTAGCACAAGACTTTTGGTTGCTCTATAATGCAGTCATGGCAAGCAGCCAGGGTTTCTGCTTCATCCAAATGAATCTCTTCCCGGTAGCAATGCTGCTGTAGCAGATTGAGGGTCTTCTGGATACCACATGACCCATAGTATGGTGAGCTGAAACTACTGCATCCATACATAAGGATGGCCAAATATAGGGTAGCCACTTCCCTTTATACTGCTTGAGAAGCTGTTTGTCTTTGACACAAGTATCCACTGCAAGAGCCTTCAGAATTTTCTGAATCTTGAGAGGTTTCTCCTCCCACATAGAAGGTTTCAGCATCAAATTGTTGTAAAGTTTGTCTGCTTCAGAGGAAACCAAAGCTATGGTAGAGAGACGTGAAATACAGTCTGTGTTCTGATGCATTGCGCTAGCGCAATGTATTATCTTGTAATAATAAGCCTGCAGCTTAATAGCCCATTGTACTAGTTGTTCTTCAGGTTCCTTCAGGGCTTTCCACCATTTGCGTGAGGCATTATTAGCTACCACTGTAAAGTTTACTCTGTGGAGATACACTCTGAATGTTGACAGTCATAGATGACTGCCAGGCATTCTCTCTCAGTGACCGTGTAATTCTGTTCATGGCTATTAAGTGTATGGGAACAATATCCTACAGGATGATATTGATCATCATTGTCCATCTGAGAAAGGAAAGCACCAATTGCTGTCAAACTAGTATCTTTTTGCACAATGAAGGGTCAATCAAAGTTAGGATATGTCAGTACTGGCTCCAATACTAATGTAGCTTTCAGGTCCCCAAAGGCTTTCTGGCATCCTCTTGTCATGGAAATTCAACTTCATTTTTTAAAAAGTGAAAAAAGGACCCCCTAGTCCTGAAAAGTTTGGGATAAACCTTCTGTAGTAACCAATCATTCATAGGAACACCTGAACATCTCTTTTGTTGGAAGGTGTTTGCATGTGTGTGATAGCTTTGGTTTTAGCAGGAACAGGCTGTAAGCCATCTTTTCTGATGATATAACCTTGGAATACCAAGTTTTAAAGAAATTACACTTCCTTGGTTTTAGCTTGAGTTTAGCAGCAATGAGGCACTAAAACACGGCCTCCAAGTGACCCAAATACTGACTAAAAGTACGGGAAAAGACATTAATGTTGTCAAGGTAGACCAGTATGGAAGTCAACTTAATGTCTCCTATCACAGAATCCATGGCTTTTTGGAAGGTTGCAGGGGCGTTTGTAAGTCCCTGTGGCATCCTAGTTGGCTGGAAAAGGCCTTGTTCTATAATAATGGCTCACTTTTCCTGGTCTGCCTCTGGAAGGTCAATATACCAGTAACCACTGATCAGATTCATTGCACTGAAGTACTTTGCGCCTCCTAACTTATCCAGTGTGTTGTCAATGTGAGGCAAAGGGTAAGGATTTTTTTGTGAATGAGTTCAACTTACAATAATCCATTACCACACAATTCAACCTGTTCTTTTTCTTTACAATCAACAGTGGTGAAGACCAAGGACTCTTGCTGGGAACCAAAAGGCCAGCTGTGAGGAGTTTCTGAAGTTCTTCATTGACAATGGCTTGGTTAGCCAGACTGTGTCTTATTAGTCTAGAGTATATAGGAGCAGTCCTTTGCGTATCCAATACATGTTCAACTCCCAGAACTTTCCTTAGGTCATGATTGCTCTCTGCAAAGGCATCCTTGTATTTCTCAAAGAGGCGTATGGCTTGGTCTTTCTGGTCTTCTATCAGTTCATTTAGAGAGTTGCGCAGAATTAGCAATAGAATGCTTGGCTGATTGCAGGATAGTGCAAATTTTCTAAACTTGCCAAAGAGAGTGACATCCATAAGGCTATAGTTTTCTTTTAATTTCATGTAGCCCAGCAGTTGGTGTTTCTTCAACTTCAGTGATTAATCAGAAAGGTTCCCCAAAAGTACCAGAATCTCTTCTAATGATTACATGACAATCCCAGGTAGGATCCAAGGTTCCAATTGCAAACCATTGTGGAGTCCAGATACTTCACCATATATTCCTATAGGGAAACTGAGGATTAGGCATGTATTTTGTATGACTTGAGAACCAGTTGGGATGGAGAATTTGTTAGAGGAATATAAAGGAATCCCTTTGTACTCTTTAGTGGCCAGAGATAAAACCTTGATTTTGCGCTGACACAAGGTGTACGCTACTGGCATATCTACATTGGTATATTTTATATTGATATAGTGTACCTTTTTTGTAGGAAGATCTTTTGGTCTGTCACTGTGGTAAAACATAGGTACAAAGTGGACCAAAATGCTGAAGGTGCTATCCCAATGATTGATGATAGTTTCATAAGTTGCCATGAAACTTGTTCCAATCAAAATATTGTAGCTCTCATTGCGCAACACTATTGCTGGGGCTGTCACCACCAATTTACCAAAGCATAATGGGAAAGATGAGCAGGCTCCCAATGCCTTTGTTCTGTCAGGTCCAGAAATTCCAAGTTCCTCATTGTAGTCCAAATCTGGTGCAAGTTTCAGCTTTTTACTAGCCTGTTTGGCACAATATTCCCAGGGGCTCCAGAGTCCAGGATTGCTCTTACTCAAATTTTATGAGCCACTAGTTCACTGTATGTACAGTTGTGTCTTTCTCCATAATGAGGAGAGGTGAATTTTGTACCCTTATGAATATCTAACCCTTTAAACTGGGCAAGAAACAATTCTAGCGCAGTTGTTAACTTGGGCTTTAGAGACTTTAAGGTATCCAAGTTTTTGAAGACTTGCACTGACCTCAATAGTTGAGATAACTTATTAACACTGTCACTTTTGTTTGTGACCTCAGTTTAAGGCACAAAAAGTGGCTCATTGTAAGGTATAGAGACAGTATCAACAGCTTCTTGGGAAGTTAGGCTTTCCATACAAATTGCTTGTTTCCTGGTGACCGCATTGACAGCTAAAACTCTATGAAGCAAGTCTTCATTTATTTCTTCTTTATCAGGCAAGTATTTTTCCAGGCAGGCTTCTTGATCCAGCAGGAAGTTGTTGCAATCAGGAATGTTGGGGTCTGGGTCAATTGGTGGAGAGGGTTGATTACAACTAGCAGTCAGGGTTTTATCCTCAATCTGACTGCTTAGCAGTTTTTTGACTTCTCCCTATCTTCTTCTCAGTCCTTGTCTTTGTCTTCTGGCTTGTCCTCCTCACTGTCTTCCTGGCCCAAGTGCCAGACATTGGTCTTGGGTTGCTTACAATCCTGAGAAAGATGTCCTAATTGCCCACACTTGTAACATGTGCAAGTGATTTTAGTACTGTTGGTTGGGGGTGTTGCAACAGTTGTTGACTTTTTTGAGGGATCCTTCTCCCAAGGCTTGCCTTTGGGTTTGTTAGAAGAGAAGGAGGTGGATTTCTTATAATCCGGAAAGGGAACCTCAGACTGCTCTTTAAAAGATCCCAAATGACGCATGAGTTCAGGGACCGTTCTTGCACCATAGATTCCAGATTTTAGAGCAATTTAAAGCTCTCTGTTAGGATGTACATTGTTAAGAAGTGCTCCTTTTACATCAACAAAAGTAGCTGCACCCATCAACACTAGGATCTGTGCTTTCAGGTAGAAGCACTTGGAGAAATTCATTAGACTTTCCCCCTTCTTAATTTTTCCTTCTGTGAACTCTATTTTGAGGCAAAACAGAGGTTAATCACTACCAAACTCTGCAATCAGGGCCCTGGACACGTTCTTGTAGGTCCAGCCTAGCTCAGGCAGTCTTAGCATTATTATAGTCTGAGTTTCTGAATCCAGACAGTTGAAAATGGTAGCGTTCTTCATGGCTTTGTCTGCTCCATAGATGAAGTTATTATACAGACAGAAAAACATATTAACATTTGCCTTTTTGTCAAACTTAGGTAGATTTGTAGGCTTAAAGTTCTGGATCACCGAGGAGGTGCTAAAGTTATAGCTTCTTCTGGGTGGAGGCAAGGTATTCCTCTGGGTCAAGGCGCGGAATTGTGCTTCCAAGGCTGCCTCTCTGGCGTTGTTACTGATCCTGGAAGTTGAAGCTGCAGCACCAGGAAGGGGATTCTTGCTACTATCCAATACTTTTTTGGCCATGTTGACCTTCCTCATTGTCTGGCCTATAGTGTCTTGTTGCTTTCATAACTATGGAAATAAAAATGGTCTTCTGACATTGCCTGGCTGGTGATGGATAGGACGCTTGGACTTCTTCTGGTAGCTGCCTATGGTCCTGGATCCAACACAGTCTGGCCTATGTGCACCTGAAGTAGCTGCTCTACTTGGCCTTTTAGCAGCAGAATATTGCTATGTTGCAATTGTACTTCTTGGTCAGATCTTTAATTATACTGTTGGCTACGTGCAATTTGTCTTCAAGTCTCTTGATGTGTAATTCTTGCTTATCAAGCAGAACATTGTTCTTTTCTTGCATAGCCAAATGGCTATTCCTTAATCTTTCCAGGTTATCATGATTTCTTCTGTGTGGTTGTGATTATGCTCAATCAGTTTTGCAAGCTTGGAGAATTTCATATAAAAATGGCTATAATCAGCAAGGAATTGGCAAAGGCCCTTGTCAATCTTGCTGATATGTGCAGATAGCTCCTCTGTGTCCTGTTGGACTATGACAGTGGCTTCCTTGTTGGGTTTGGTAGAAGACCCATCCTCAATCATTCTTACCAAGCAATGAAGCAACTTCACTTCACTGCATAGAAAGCAGAAAGTAGCTTCTGCTCCTTTGACGTGGTGTGTGACTGTGCCAAGCCAATTATTGTCCAGTCCTTTATGTTTAAGCATGGTTACAACCATTGTGACCACATAGTCAGTCAGACGTTCTTATAACTGTGCTGATCAATTTGCAGTGAAATTCTGCTGTCCAGAAAAACTATTTAATTGATGGCTAATGTTGGACATGGAGCTTACAAGATCATTGTACAGTTGTCAGAGGAATGCTTGCTGATTGTTTATCAAGTTTCCCTGATGTGAAATAAGAGAAAGTTGATAGCCCAAGTAGATTTGGTTGTGACAAATGGCCAGATGTGTGAAGCTATGAATATACTCTTTTGCTTGTTTGACTGTCTTCATCTGCAACCAAAGCTGGTTGGGAGTAATCCCTGTAAAGTTTCAGAACTTATCCTTAGCTGTTGTACCATATAATAGTAGTACTGCCAGCTTCTCATGAACTTCCCTGTTATGGTATGCACTGCGGTCCATACTGCCTATGGCCTGCTCCAGCTGCTGCTGATTAGGTTCTGTATTCCTGTCCACTTCTAATGGGATTGGCACGTTGAGGTGCAAGGGGGACTGATCCTCAATCTGGCAGGGGTGTTGTACGTCAGTCATAAATTGACCAAATGCAATGGATTTGTTATGCAGACCATCCCTTGTTCCAGAAAGGTAATTGATCTTTGTGAAGAGCCCATTGGGGTGTTCCTACAGGTGGCAGAGGAAAGCATGGAGAAGGTTATCTCCATCTCCTCCCTGCACAAAAGACAAGTCCCCAATAGGGCGTCAAGTAGCGTTGGGCTGTTGCATGCTAAGTGAGCACCAAATGTCGTATTTTCAGGTATGGTGAATGAGTAACTGTAATTAATTAACTTGAATACAACCTTAATTATCACTAAAGATTAAACCAAGATATATCTCTAGCCTAATGTGTATAATAAAGTATATAGATATGTAAATTCAATCTTTTATTTATAAATCAAGAAGTGAGTTATACAGTAATTGAGAGATTAATAGGAACCACAGAGCGCCAGGATCCTCTGTTCTGCAGCCAGGTTTCTCTATCACTTAGCCCGCTATTAAATTAATGATTGGATGATAATTAGTTTATATAACTTCAGAGTGAAACTAAGTTGCTCATTTGGACTAGTTATCATCCAGTAAGAGAGTGTCATTGTTTTATTGTTCACCGAGCTTAATGGATCAATAGTTGTTACAGTGTAGGCTAGTTTACATTCAATCATTTCACAACACACAGACCATATGAAGCAGAGAATATAGACAGAGAAATAAAGCATCATCACTTCTATTATTTAAGCCACTTAACACAGAATTATCCATCTGTGAAGCCTCTCCTGAGTGCTAAAGTCCCGTTGGAAAAATGCCTGCAGGCCTGAAGGCTGCAAATTTTGGAGAAACAAAAATGATAATATAAAGCCCCAGTCATGTTGAGAATGGCAATATTGCCATTCTAATAATAAATTTTAAATGGAAATTTAGTCTATGAAGATTCTACCTTATCTAGCTTTAGTATTTTAGCATCTTCACTACAATTTTTCAGACACACAGGCTCCTGCTACTCCTATCAATCATCCTGTGGACCCCTTGCCCACATTATTCTGTCTACCAGAAGCACTCTTTGGATATATACATTTAGCTGAGATCCTCTAAACCCAGCCTATTCTGAGTTTAATCTGGAAAATATACTTTTCACTGAACCCGTGGGAAGAACTAAAGTCATATCTACAATTGGCTATGAAAAAAGTGATACACAGTTTTGCCCAGACTATTCCACAATAAATATAATTATATGCCTTCATACCTGGTACAATGATACCAACTTCAACCTTGCAACCTGACCGCCCGCAAGAGCTTGTCATCACTAACAATTCCACTTCTGCACATATGGGTCATTATTTTTCTTGTTATGCCTAGGCGCCAGATTTATTCTTTTATAACTTAATCACATTATTCATATTCACATTATTCAGAAAGCTTAAAATACAATCAACAAATTCCAAAACTTTAATTGATCTTGGGCCTAGATGATTTTTTTTAAAAATAAATCATCAATTTTAGAATTGAAAATTGCAACTTATAGTATTACTGAAAATATCTTAAGTGCTACTACAAACTACAAACCAAAAATATTTATGATTAGTTGCATGGGAGAGTAATAGCAGCCCCAAAGCTATAAATGCTATTACCCTATCTTTGGCTCATCATAAATATTCTTAGTTTGTTTCAGAAAAAAATGTTGTTGTTTTTGAAAGACTGATAACTCTATTTAAAATACACCCTCTAGTAAGCTGCCCTACTTCATGAACTTGCCCTAGTGCACCACTAGCATCTTCTGATATTTTTGTTTCTCTGGTATCATCACGTGATTTCAAATGATAAGTTATCTCAGAATATTCTGAGAAACTTTCAAATGTTAAAGGTGAAGTATACAACTTCCCATTTTTCATCAAATATGAAAGATCAATGTGCAGATTTTTAACTTTGAGCTCTTTCCTTATAGGCCTAACTTTTCTCTCATAAATATAAAAGAATGACTTTTGAGAAATATTTGAGCCTGATAGCGCTGATTTATATAACTCTTTTCTTTTTTCTTCTTGCTCAAAAATATTTTTAATATCATTTATATTCTTAATATAAAAATGATTTTCTTTCTCTTTTAATGTTTTTGATATTACACCAAAGGGACTATCAGCAATGCTTTTTCCATGACATTCCATAAAACAATTATTTTTTATAGAACCCTTAATATATTTAGGTGCCTCTTTAAATAAGTAATATAAAAATTCATATGATCTAAAATGATTTCCATTATCAGTCCATACTTTTATATTTTTTTAAATTTAACTAATTTAAGAATTTTATAAAACACTCACCTGAAAGTAAAGAATCATGTGATAATATTTGAGACAAAAAATCATGATATTTATATTTAATTTTATTGTTTTTCTTAAAAACTAATGCAAACCCTAATAATGAGATTGGTTTTTTTGAATAAAAACAATTATTGGTCTCAATTGGACCACCTCCAACCTTTAAGTTTTCTTTATAATCTATAACTACAACACAAGACTCATCATCTAATTCATTAATATCTTTTTTATATTCACAATTTTGATGAACATAAAAATCTTGGTGCTGATTAATAGTCTTTAAGTCATTGTCTATAGATTCTGGTAATGGCAAGTTTTTACTTTCACATTCTTCCTTCTTTTTTTCTAGCAAATTTTTTAAATTACAGATATTGCACATATCAGTTTGTTTTTTACTTTTTATTATATTTTTAGGGATTAATTTATAGTAAGTAGAAATTGAAACCAAAATTTCATTTTTTATTTTCATATTTTCATATATTTCTTTTTTTGTTTTAAGTAGAGAGTATTTAATTTCAGTTGAGTAATTACTCATCTCTTTTTCTATATCTTTATAAATTTTTTCTGGCACTTTTTTTTGTAAACTGGCTTGTTTCAAAAGAATTTTCCAGCAATTTTTTAATTATTTTTTTAGTCATTTCTTTTTTTAATGAATAGTTATTATTTTTTTGGCTTTTTTTGTTACAACTTACATTTTTATTTTTATTTATTTTTCTTGAGTATTCAAACTCACTTTTGGTTATATTAAAACCCATATCATTAAGCTCTTTTAAAGAGTAACTGGAAGTAACCAGAGATTGTAAGGCTGGGAGATGTTTTTGGGGAGAAGATTTCATGAGATCCTTTAAGTTTTCAATGAACTCATTGTCTTTTTGAATTTGAATAGTTGGCAGGAACTGAGCTTTCCCAAATTCAGTGTGAGTAAGGAAGTGCTTGATGAAATTATCAAGATCATCACCAGCAATAAAGAGGAATGCCTTTTTTAACATTGCAATTCTCTCTCTTTTTGTTGAAGCTCCCAAGGGAAAAAAGGGTAGCATGGCAGAAGTAAATTTAACTGAGGACATGGTAGTATTTTGAATCTGTAATTAGGTCAGATCTCTGAAGTGCGCCTTAATGTTGGAGTAGTTATGATCAGAATGTGGCCTTTGAATGGGGTTTTTGGATTAGAAGCTTTGTGGTGCTTTAGCTCTTATATACCAAGCTAAATGACACCATTCTGAAAGAAATGGTGTGATAGCTTTTATTATAGTTTGAACTTGAATTTGTGTTTGCAGAATTGATTAAATACCCAGTTTTCATGCACAAGTGATGCATGTGAAGCAGCTAAACATTATTATTACATCATATCCTCTTTGTAATCAATGCAAATCAATTAAAATGATGTATTCAGTTAATTGTAACTCTTTGCATATTTTTAAAATGATAAAATATTAAAGAATTCCATTTAAAGAATGCTTAATTTGAGGTTCAAAGCTCACTTGAACCTTAAAATCAATCTAAACAGTGATAAAAACACCCTAACTTCAAATTATCATAAAAACCTAAATAATTGAGCTTTTTAAATAAATAAAATGCAAAAATAAAGCTCTCAATCTTATCTTTAATTTCGTAAAATAAAAAAAGCTGTTGTATATTAAAAAAGAGAAATATTAGCTTTGAAGTGATCTACTTTATATTAGATATAATCATATAATAAAATCCGGATTATACTCTTTTAAATTACTTTTGCTTTAATATTAAGCATATTATACATATTAAAATCTTTCCATTAATAGAAAGATAAGATTCTTAGCATTATTTTGATAGTTTACAGTGTGAAAAAATATTAATTTTTCATTGAGTTATTAATGTTTTAAATATAAAATATGTAATTAGTTACTTTTTCAAAATTGAACTGTGTTATGCTGCGACTTGAGCAGCATGTGCATTAGAAAATGGCCTAATCCCTAAAATAATGACCCATATGTTTGGATTATTTTATATTACTCTTAAAGTCTTGATGAATTTTATGGTGCCCAACTCTGACCCCTGGTTCTTTCTTGGCTAATTGATATTCTATGTTATCAAGTTGGCTCTCATCTTATGATGTACATTTCCCTCTGGCCTGGTGATTTCTCTGCCACTGTCAAAAAGTGTTTGCATCAACAATTGGTATCCTGAGATGGGAATTAACCAGGGGCTCCTCAAGTTTCAAAGAGACCCCTAAGTGATAAAGTTAATAATAACTTATATTATATTGGCTGTTATATGAAAATTGAGAAAGCAGCCAATCATAAAAGCCAGTTTCTCCAGATAACATTGGGAACTCAAAATCTATAACCACTTGTGCTGTTAACATCAAGTTAATCTCTGTAATTTCCTGTTCTCTTACTTCTTGGTTTAAATTTTAAATCAAAAGCCTTGATTACCAGCTCTCACATTTTCAAACTGATTGATCAAACCCCAGTGAGCTAAGAGTCCTTTTTAGTATTGCTTTAAGTTAAAAGTTTAATTTAAAGTTTTTAAGTGAGTAACTTTTTCAGGAAGCAAGGAATAGGTAGAGGCATTGGTTGACTCAAAACAGAATACAGATGGGCCAGTGGGTAATGCCTATCATAGGATGGCTGCTAACTTGATCATATAGGATATAGATTGCCCAAGTAAAGACCAGGGACCATAGTTGGTCACCATAAAGTCCACCAATCCTGTCAAAGTAATGTATAGTACTCTAAAAAGTTGAGTGGATGTGGTCTCAGCAGCGTTGGTGGGTTCCATTAGGTGGTCAGGTTGCAGGGTTAAGAGTGGAGTCATGGAGACAAAGTATTCAGGCCGATAATTGTAATTGTCTTTGAACAATAAGGGTGGCACCTTGTAGTACTTTCCTTTGTGTCCTATGTATTTGGTTCCTCTAGTCCTTACCAAGGGATTGATAATAGGGATGAACTCCAAGTTGTGCTCCAAGTAGGTGGGGTTGGACGGGTATTTGGTAAAATTCACAGGTCCAAAGGGTGCTCCAGGGGGATTATATAGTGCCAGAACAGGATCAACAGGTTGGTCTCTTGAGAGGGTGGTTGCTTGATTGTCTACTTAGCTGGAGTTAAGATGGAAGATCACTAAGACTAGATAAGATAATATTTGTTCAAACCAAAGGTTCATAAAACTTTATTATCAAAAATGACAATCAGGTCATCCCCATACTGCCAGGGTTCTTATACCAGGTGTTTTTTATTCTTTGCTTTTTGAGGACTTCAGGTCTGGAAACAGTTTACTGGCAGGGCTCGGACCTTGGCTTCTGGTTTTGAAGGCAGTAGATTCTAGTTGTGCTTGCTCTGATGAACAGAAGTGACAATGCTTTTTTCTGCTGCTACTGTTCACCACACCACCTTAGCAGTCAAATTATATTGCCCATTCTGGACTGGAGACTGGCATTAGCTGGTGATTATTGGCAGGAATAGCAGGAGGCCTTGTTGTAACCTCCTTTAACAAGCTACAACTTCAGCATAGGTCTGGGATTTTGGTAGCATAAGGTTAACAGCAATCTGATGTCCATTTGGGGAATCATTCTTAAGATTCTGGTGAGTCTTGGAGTAATTCAACAACTTGGGTCTGCAACTTAACAAGTTGGTGTATTCCCATCCACCTTTGATGACTTAATTATCCTTTGGAGGTTCAGGGTTCAATTACAGGGTTTCCAACGTTAATATTGAACTTCTGGTCTTGACACTTGGAAGACTGACAGGTTCCTGTTCTGCCTGGTTGGGGAAAGACATCTCTGGCGGCCCAGGGTTTGGCCCAACTGGCAGTCTGGCTGACTCCCATCTACCCTGGTCATCACAAGGCTTTTTCTGAGACCTGGGGTTCAATTCCCAGTTTTTAATACAAGTATTAAAATTTCATTCATGACAAATTTAGTCTAAAATTTTCCCTTTTTTCAAGATTGTTTCAAATTCCATATTTTCCTCCAACTGTTTTTTCTATCTTCCTTTAAATTTTGCTATATAAAGCATGGGATTCTTTTTATTCTAAATTTTTAATAAATAAAGTCTTTATGTTTAACTATTTATTTTTTATAGGAAGTCCATATATACTTATAATGAAATTAACCATTTCTCCAAATCTTAGAAAAGTTGAGTATAAGTAGCTGTTTTGGTTAATATCAATCCAATCAATTATTTGCTATATAACCTTAGGGACCAGAATTAATGCTGTTACTGAGTTCTCTTCATCTACAGGTAATTTCTGGCGTAAGATAAGTACAGGGCAGTATTATAATAATTTTCTGGCCTCATATCATCTACTACTTAAGGGTAAGCCTAAATCTCACTCTTTTTCTTTAACTCATTTCCTTCAGTGCTCTATTCTCTATCCACTGCCTTTCTGTGATGTATTTGGGAGCCTATTTATTCTTGAGACACTTCAATCCTCTTTTAGGTAGATATTTTTTGTTTGGCAAACTATTCCATATTATTATGACATCATTGCCATTGAGGTCTTTTGTCACAGGGTTTAACCCATCAGACCTTGCCCAGAGTATAAGAAAATTGTTTTGTACAAGATGGGTCCCTGTCAGAATTTTTGTGAGTACAAGTATTAGTGAGTGTTAGCCACTTTTAGCTCTTCCTCAGGCTTCTATTTATTCAGCACAGAGTATCTCTCAACTTTGGGAAGAAAATAGTTGATAGGTTCACTGTAAGGGAAGAGAGTATTGGCTCCTTGTATGAAGACTAAGGATGTAAATACACAGTTACTAACTTCAAAAATACCTTTTACTTATCTAGGCAGACCAAAACACAGTCTTACTATCTTTAAACAAAGATAAACCTTAATAAAGAGTAAAGTTGAAGAGAACAAGAGTGGAATCTGTATTATTGTTAGAAAAATATCATTTTATAGAATTGTTATCTCATGGGCAGTTGACCCAAGAATCCTAGGGCCAGATTGGCCTATGTATTGGGGCTTTACTGGATAGTGTTTACCAAAAGACATCTCACCCAATGCTCCATTGCAGAGTCACTTTTATTGCATTATTTCTGCTCCTGACCTTGTCCTAAGGCAAGCGTGAAGCCAGCTGCAATGTCAAGCTGCTATTGTGGCTTTCTTCCTGAAAACCAGTCCATCCATCCCATGTTCTATGGGTGGGATCCACTCCATTGCAGAGTATAATATAACATATGAAAAAATATCAAGGAGTTTTTTGGGGTTCAACCCCAGTCAATATAGGCAGAACTGGGTTAACCCATAAACCAACCATTATTGTGGTTATGATGTTTGGAATAAGCACCTAAAAGTGCATTAGTGACCAAGTTTTCAGCTCCTATGGAGCACTTGGATATTTTGGGGTGGTGCCACTGGATTGATCAAAGTGGATACTTATTTTGGATTGGATTTAGGCAGACTGATCTATTGATTTTGGGTCAAGAAGAATCACTCTTAATTCTTAGAGCACTTTGGCTTTAGTGCCACCAATTTGGCCAATGCATCAACGTTTGCGCCAAACATCAATTTATTCCAAATATCTTTCCAAATTTCAATCAAAAGATTGATGGCTGAATTTTCTAGTCAAAAAGCCGGGATTTCACAGTATCTTTGAGTTATTTTCATTATTTTAGCTTGGAACTTGCAAGGGTATTTGTGTTTTCAGTTATAAAAGGAATTTAAAGTCTGTTAAAAGGGTAAGCTCTTTTTGAAAGTCTAAAAAATATCACAATTTTATGAGACAGTGTACCATAAATAACAGATTTTTATCATTTATAAGGTACCAACATTCTCCTTTAATAAGCTTAAAATATTTTTAGTCTATGAAAAAATAATTGATTTTATCTTTTTATTATGATTGCTCCACTAATTGCCACATCAGAAGCATCAGTCTTGAATTGGTAGTCTTTAACTCACATGGGGTATTAAAAAAATACGTGCTTTTGTGAGCTTTTGTATAAGTTGTCTGTAGCTATAGTTATGTAGGGATGTACAGTTGAATATGGTGTTCTTGTCTGTGATCTTCAAGAGAGAGGCAGTGAGTACACTGAATTTTGGGATGAAAAACCAACAGTAAGTTAGCATCCTAAGTAAGGTGTTGGAGTTCAGACCTTTTTCTTGGGATGATATGTTACAAATGGCTTTAAGCTTGCCTGAGTATGACCTCATCTATTTTATGCTAACTAGGAGGCCCAAGAATGGTATCTTTGTTAGTATAATATGTACTTGTGTTGAAACAGAAGGTTCAGCCCCTGCCAAGGCTCTGAACAAGAGACCTTGTGCTGCTTGAAATGACTTTTTTACCACTCAAAGCCAAATGCAGAAGTCATCTCTAATTCTCAAATAAGGCAACAAGAAAAATTGAAAATACTCACTTTAACCCAACTTAATTTTGTGATTGAATCATTATCAGAATTAAGCCAACCTTCTACACAATTTAATTGATTGATCATCCCAATCTTGTTCCCTTTAATGATACACTAATACTATACAATATCAAAACAATGGGGTCAATCTCCCAGCAAGGTTCCAGCCAAGCAGTTCTGTGACCTGCAACTCAACTTCCCCATGACCCAAAGCCAAATGCAGAAGCTAAATCTGATGATCTAATCCAGCAATAGGACTTGATGACAATTTCTGTACAGTGGACAACTTGATTTAGCGCTTGACTCATTATGAGGATCAAGCCACCCCCTATCAAATCCAACCAAGTGATCCTCAAAATGATTTTCTTGTTACCACAATTCACCTTCAACTATTGGACATTGATATTGCAATAAAGATTATCACCTATTCTCCAATCATTTGTTCTCTTTTAACCCTGCTAAAACAGCACAGTTATGATAATAACTCACATATTTTAATAAAATATTATCTGATTTCTAATTATTTTCTCCTTGTAAATTTCTAATACAGAACAGTTACAACATTAGTAGCACAGGTAGGTTCTCCATCCTATCTTTGCTTTCAAGATTCCTCCTGTTGCCCATAATTGCTGTGATCAACAAATATATGAAAGAATCATGTCAGGGCTCCCCTTGGATCAGATACCCAACACACCAGGAACTGAAATACAGGAAGGAGACATTCTTTACCAAAATATGATAATTTCAGTTCCTGATTTTAATGGATTTTCAGTGCAATATTTTCTCCAGGCTCTCTATTCCACACCTTGAGCCAATATAAAAGTATCATTTCTGAGCACATGTATCAGCAACTTTGCAGTGCAGCTTTGGAGTTGTTTTCAGGAGCTAACAACAAAGCCACATAATGGATCTGGTCTGCCCAAAGCAAACTGGCCCAAATGAAATGCCCATCATGCTTTTGGATTCTAGAGATCTTTATTTGACTGAATCATGATGCAGGCACCTGGTGTGATAAATATCATGAATATAGCACATAGAAGGAATGTTATACCTTCAAAGGAGACTTCTTGGCCAGGTCTGTATTCAAGGACACAGAGCTTATGAATTTTTGTCAAGTTAAGAACCTAACACAAACTAATACAATAAAATAGTTGATAAGAGACCACCAAGAGTTGCAACTACGTGCCACCTCTGATATGGCCTTTAAAGCCCCCATCACACACCTTATGTACTACAACGTGCTCAAGCCTCAAATAATGAGACACATCAACCTGAACCAAGTGGCCAACCTTCAAAGCTTGTATCATGAAGCATAAAAGTCAGAAGAGACCTCTAATGTTCTTCACAAGATTCAGACAAGAAAGAGAGAAAGACCCAAGGATCTTACCCCCTTTGGTTATTTCAGCTGTTCTTCTCCTAACAACAGCAACCATAAGCCTCAAACACCCAATGCTCATAATAAAACAAAAAATGTCTAGTCTAATCATACACACTTCTGAATTACTGCCACACAAGTCAAACAAGATGATAACTTAGCTCAGGGAGAGCAATAAGCAAGACAAGCTCTCCCTGATCCAGTCTCTTTCAAGAGTTCCTATACTCTACATGGTTTCCTGAAACCCAAATAATGTGATGAAATATCCTTTCTGTTTTCAAAGTTACACTGCTTCAGCACTCCTGGATTCAGTAGCAGATTGCACCCTGGTTAACAGCAACTTTTTGAGAAATTTCAAGTCAGCCACTACCCTTTGCAGATTAAGATAATATCTTTAGCTGATAAACGTCACATTGCTGTTGCCTGAGAGACTACCCCCTTTTTTATTGCCCTGAAAATCTCCACTCCATTGTTCAAGAACCATTGATTGACTTTCTTAGGTTTGCTGTGGCACTTGACTTAGACTGGCTAAGAAGAAACAACCCTTACATAGACTAGATCACTTCAGTGTTGGCCATCAAGTTTTAAGGGATGTACTATCAAATATACCCCAACACAGTGGACCAACTGCTAAGAGACATACTTTTTGTATGTATAACATAAATTCATAAAGAAAAGAAGAGCCTCAAGGGTATTGACTAGGAAGCTTCCCAGTATAAAATTCCACTTTAAGGATAAGCAAGTTACTGTCACCACACAAGATTTTTAAAAGGTTATAAAACACCCAGAGATATTTGATAATTCCTTTTTCTGGGCTAGCCTTAAAAAATTCACAGCATTATAAAAAGCTGAAGTGTGCTAATCCTGAAGCACAACCCATTTAATGCCTCAGACCAAACAAGGACAAGAATCTTTGGGTGTACCTCAAGGAAGCCTTAGAGAAAGAACTTATCAGACCCTTTTTATCCTCTTTTAAAGCAGCAATATTATTTTTATCCAAGAAAGACAGGTATTTATGTATGATCACTATTATAAATCTCTAAAAAAGTTCACTATATAAAATTGGTACACATTGTCTTTAATTGACAATCTCTTTGACAATATTGTAGGTGTCACACTATTTTCCAAGATTAACCTTAAAGATGGCTATAATCAAATACAAATTAAGGAATAAGACATTTCAAAAACTGTCTTTTGTACCAAACATGGATCTTATGGGCTTATTCCTCAACTTTGGTATGACTGTCACATCATTTAATTTTTCACACTCATATTTGAAATGTTTGTACCTCATCTTGAAAAAACCCTTGTTTATTTAGACAATATAACTGTATATAGTCAAACAATATGAGCATCATAAAGACCTGGATGCAGTATTATCCCTGTTAAATCAACATAAACTCATAGAAAATCTCTCCAAGTGCCAGTTTTTTTTTGGAAAAATTATCATTCCTAGACCACAAGGTATCACAATATGGGATTAAGTCTGATCTTCAAAAGATCCAAGATATTTTTGAAATGTTACCTTGCAAGGGAAAGAGTGAACTCAGAAACTTTTTGGGCATGGTAGCCTATGTAATTTTTTATTCCTAACTGTGGTATACTACTGATTTATATTCTCTATCATAGGCACCAAATTCAAGTTAGTGTAGCCAACACAATAGACCTATGTTTTCAATGCCTTAAAGAGAAACTGGGGTCTGCGCCCATCTTACAGCACCCTAGATAAGAGGGAAATTATAAAACAAAGACAGTGCCTTGGAAACTTCCATAGGCAGGGTCCTCTGTATCAAGACTGATTCTGCCAAGTACATGTCAGTGATTATAAATCCCAAAAAAAACTGATGGAGAATGCAGGTACCCAATCTATAATAAAGAGCTGCTTGCTATTGTACACTTTCTTATCAAGTGACATTGTTACCTCAAGGAGCAAGAGGATTATACAGCCCTTGCCAACCATAAATACCTCATCTAATTCAAAACACAGACCAACCTTTCTTATAGAAAAGCCCAAATGATAGTATTTCTAGAAAGATTCTATATGAAGATCCAGTACAAGCCTGAACTAAGACTGGTTACTGCAGATACCTTGTCATAACTCCATATCAGAGTCTCCTGAGGGAAAAAAAAGACTGGACCCAGACTGGATCCTTCTTGTGCCACTCACCAAGTGCAAAGGGTTTCCCATGGGTACCACAGACGTTACCTGTGATACTGTAGTTAAAATTAGGCACCTATTTTCAGACAACTATGGTACACTACCTTGCAAAATGTCAGATGGGACAGTCATCCTGTACATATCTACTCATAAAATGGTAGACACCATCCTAAATTATCACAGAATCCTTGGACATACTAAAGAAAGAAGCCTTTAAAAATTCTTGAAATGCAAGGCGTGGTGACCTACCCTTTACCAAGACATTCACAAGATACTAGAACAATGTAAAGTATGTGAAAAATACAGCAAGAGCAAAATACATCCAAAACTAGTACTCTCAAATCAAACACAAATGCTCTTCAGGGGCTGGGTGCTAGACATTGTAGGTCCCATTTCTAGAAAAATAAATGAAGATAAATACATAATTAATGGAGTTGACTTTGCCACCAGATGGCAAGTGTTTCAGGCTATTAAGGCCCATATCAATAACAATATGTGTTGGTTAATAGGTAGAAAGATAATCAGAAATTTTAGAAACCCTTATTTGTTCATCACAGTCAGTGGAAAAGAACTCATGTCTGAAAGAAACCAATTTATACCTGGCCAAACAAGAGGGTAAAACACACAGTAGCCATGCTCTATCATTATAAGGCTAAAATCAGATTGGAACATTTGAATGTCATACTAGTGCAAGCCCTCTCTAAACTCACCTCTGGGACACCTGAGGATTAGCCTAAACATTTAACAAAATTCTTTCTTATATGCCTTACCTAAGTGAACAAATACACTGGAAAAAGCCCTTTTAAACTGGTCTATGACATTCAGCCTAATATAATTCAGGCTTTAACAAGACCCAAATTGAAGATAATAAGATAATTACCACCCAGAACCAACCCCAAGGTATGTCTTTAAAATCCAATTATTGAGCCAAAGAAGAAAACTGCTACAAGAGACACTGGTTTCCCAGAAGTAAAGAAACAAGGTTGAGGACAAAGTTTTGGTAATGAACACTGACAAAAGCAAATTACAACCTAAGAAAGTAAGCTCCTCCATTTTCCTGAAGGTAATTAAAAATAATAATTACCTGGTACAAGGCTTGGGTAAAAGGAAGAAATACCAAGTCTTGCATCCTAACAGACATTGACCATGTAAGGCCCTCCAAAATCAGTGCAAGAGAATGATTCCAGCAACAGAATAGCAATTGGTATAATATGAATCCTGCACCCCAGATAACCTCCCCTCAGACCATCCAGTGGAGAAAGCCAATCCTCAACCAGGGGTTATCAAAACAGCAGGGTTGACTTCCCTCTTTCCAGGAAATTTCCAGCTGTAATTGTTTTATATTATTGGAGTTACAAGGGAAAAATATATGAAAATCATATAATATCTTTATTTGGATGTGTGAGATTGTATAGTATTACAAATAATTAAAGGTAACAAGATTGAGACAATTCAATTGAGTGATTGTCTCAATCTTGTTCCCTTTAACAATTTTCCAATACTATACAATATCACACATCCCAATAAAGACACTATCTAGCTTCCATATATTTTCCCCTGGTAACTTTTCTACTACAGCACATTTAAAACATTAAGGCTCTTTTTCAAACTATAACTACTTTTATCTACCTTTCAATCTTAAATCTAGCAGCTTTATTTCTTTTTCTATGAATGTGAACCCTTTTTGGCAAGGCCTTACAAATCCTGGTCTTAGGATACTGGCTTCAAATATAAATTAAAATTTTAAGATTGTTATAAAATGTTTTTATCTGCTCTTAATAATAGGGCTTCAAAGCAGAAAAGTAAGTTTAGTTATATTGAACACTTTACCGATATTTTAAGTCTTATTCCATACATTTGTTATTTATTATATATTTTTAATAGCTTTTATTAAAAATGTAAAGTAAAGCTCAAATTAAATCCATATAATATATTTAATTAAAAAACTTAAATATTTTTAATTTAATTAATCAATGCTTAAAGCTGCTAGCTAATATAAATAAAATAGTTTAAAGTGGCTTCTATCTCAGAAAATAGTCAAACACAGTGCTTAAATTTATGCCAAAATTCTTTTTTTAATAATACCAAATAATAAAAATTAAAGCCAGTAGTGTGAAAATCTTCTTATAGGGTGTCAAGTATATACTTCTTAGAAGTATAAGAAACAAGATAAAGGGAAAAATTAAGAAGCAAATGATACTTTATTAGATATGAGCTTAGAGTATTATATAGTATTATGAGAAACCACATATTGTCCATGTACGTCATGGCAGTTATGAGGCTTATCCAAGTAGTGTTCTGATTAGGACTTGAAATGTTTGATCCCTGTAATACATGTGTGATTGATAATAGTGCCACCAACTTATGATTATTCAGGAAATAATTTGGGGAGTTACCCGGGGAATTACTTTCCTGGGAGAGAGTGATCAATGATGTTGCAACAATAATATAAAAGTAACATAGAGATATCCTAGATATAAAGTTGGTTGTTTATAAAGCTGCTTAATAAATAAAAATCCCTTTCTCTTATAGTTCAAGATACATGATAGGAATCAAACTTTGTTGGCCCTTTTTGGCACTCAATAGGAGATCTCATTTTATAATCCAAAAAAATCCTCAGAAAGCCCACTTTAACTCCATCTGAATTATAGGTTTTATACCATGCAATAAAAGAAATATATGTCCTAGTGCTATTTCTGGCTCTTGGAGAAGAAATCTAGTAAAGCACATTGAAGAAACCTAATATATGAATGGTTTGAGGTTCAAAATTAGCCTTATATTATCTCAAGGGAAAACTAAGGGAGTATACCATAATTTCAAGGAAAAATATTAAAGACTTTTTCTTTTATCAAAAGGAAAGGAGCGCTTAAAAAATATAAAATATAACACAAAATTAGATGAGCTTTTATTATTTAGATAAAGAATTCTACTTATATAGGAGTTTGGGGTGTAAAAAATTTAATATGTAGACAAGAATTTAACTGGTTTTGGAATCTTACCAGGATCAGAATGTCTCAGGTGATAAAATCCAGAATGTGTGGACATTGTAGTCAACCCATTTAAGAAAATAAGGCAATTATTAAAGTCAAACAAAAACAACTAGATCTTTGCAATCATCACAGTTTTCAGGCCATATTGAAATATAGTTAATGGCAAAATTTACAACATCTTTCTCCTCAAGATTTGAAATGAGAATTTGATATTTTTAAAAAAATTAGCATAAACCCAAGAGAAGAGCCACTCAGAAAACAGTAGCTTAACAGTGTACTCAAATTCCTTCTTAAATACAGCCTTGAAGGGCTCAACTTAAAGATAGTACAGCCTGTGAGAACAACTACAAGTACAGTTCTTTGAGTTTTTGTTTTGCCACCACAAAGGGCAGATCCTCAGGACGCCAGACCACTGATAGATGGAGCAGCAGGGATTGGACCTGTCATCCTGAGTTGCAGGATCAAATGTTATGATTTCCCCCTATGAGCAGTTTGTTGAGGCTTTGGTGCACTACCCCAAAGGGATCTACCACATGCAAAATATGCTTTCTACAAAAAACATCATTGTCTTTCAACTTGTTGATCAATGTAGTAAGACAGAGCTAACACTTCTCTAGTCCACAGGCAAAAGAAAGGCTCAAAGATACCAACCCTCAGGAAAACTCAATTCCTGTTTTTTAGTGGCACCCAACAGTCAACTCATTTTTTGTATTACTAGGAAGTGCAACAGTGCACACCATCTTTTTTAATGTTCTTTATACTAGTAAGGTATCTAATAAATATTCACAGTAGATGGCCCTAAGAAGGCAACAGTTTATATCCATATACACCACTACTAGTACAGTTCTGTTATTATAGATTAATATCACCTTTCTGGAGCTCAGGGAGAGAGACTCTAAAGGCATTAGAAGGCTAAAGCTCTAGAGGTATGATATTATAGACAGAAGTGTATGTAGAGGTTTGGATATCAATAATATGATTGATCAATTCTTTCACATGCGCCTATGGGTTGACTGCAGCATCAAAATTTACTAGTGGGGGTCCCAAGATTGAGGAGGTGGTTGCCTCACGTCCATATAGCATGGCAAATGGGAAGTAACCAGTAATCATATGTCTTCTGTGGCAATATTCAAACAAGGCAGCTTCTAGATATAGGCCTCATTTAGCAGCGTCAGAATATGTCAGCTTTCTCATGATAGACACTAATGTAGAATTAGACCTCTTTTCTGCTCTGTTGGTAGAGGGATTATATAGAAAAAGAAGAATTGATGAGTCCCTAACACTTCTACCACTGATTTCACTAGCAGATATTAAAGTTAGATCAATTCTTTTAGAGTAGAATTTGATGGCATTTATGATAATAGAAGACATCTTTCAAAAGAAAGAAAGTTTTTGCCTTAGCTGTAATATTCTTAGTGGGCCTAGCTTCTACCTATTTAAAAAAAACAATCTACAGCAATCAGAATGAACCTACACCCATACCTAAAACAAGGGAGAGCCCCTAAATCATCAATTCTAACAGTATGAAAGACAAGTTGTGGGAAACTATCTTGAACTCATATGAGTCAGAACAATTATGTTTTACTAGACAATTATTATAGCTATCTATGACATAATAGATCACAAGGCAGAAGTTTTCCCAATATTAGTGTTTTTGAAGCCATCCATATGTCTTGGATATTCCTCCATATTCTGTCTTCCAATGTGCTTGTAGGATGAGAGATATCTGCAAGATGGTGCAAACATAAAGAAGATACTGTGGATTTGCCTTTTTGAAGAATTGTTGGTTGTATATAAGAATGTCCTTAGATATATTTTATAGTACCAAGTTTGTATCTTTAGTTTCAGAACTCATGAAGAAGGTTATCTAATTATTTTGTACAAGCAATCAGCTTTGGCAAGTTTGAGAGCCAAAATAGCATAAAAAATAGCACATCTGCATTATGATGCTGGATGCTAAGGCAGTGCAACACAGTAAAGACTTACCCTTGCAGAAAGAGTGCCTACCTAGCTAAGTGTCATTCTGGCTCTTTCAGTTACTGTAGCATTTTGAGAGAGGCATGGTCAGTGAAAACTGTGAAATGAGTGCTATAGACATATTTTAAAAACTGTTTGACTTCATGTAGCACAGCTAGACGTTTTTTCAGCGGCACTGTATTTATTCTCATTTTTGTTGAAAAACCTTGAATTATGCGCTACAGGATAATCTACTCTTTCTTCATCTAGTTGTACAAGGATAGTCCTAATGACAAGATCACTAGCATTGGTATAGATTATAAACTCCCTGTCATAGTCTGGTTAAACAAGTATGTGGGCCTCCTTAAACATCTTCTTGATAGTTTCAAAG
Source organism: Entomophthora muscae (assembly GCA_014839935.2). Classification (NCBI taxonomy): domain Eukaryota; kingdom Fungi; phylum Entomophthoromycota; class Entomophthoromycetes; order Entomophthorales; family Entomophthoraceae; genus Entomophthora; species Entomophthora muscae. The sequence goes on from QTSX02004274.1 coordinate 369,366, forward strand.
CCTTGCTGCTGGCTGGGGGCCATTTGAAGAGGAAATTACATAGTGTTTAGACAAAAGTCTCACTGATATCAGCAAAATAGAGGAAAACTGCCTTTAGCACCCATTATGTCTAGGAAAACTTGTGATTCCCTTAAGATGATAAGGGGAAGCATTTTTTTACCTTTTCTGGTCATATGGCGTATTCCAGTCTGACTCACTTCATGATCTAGGAACTCAAAAATTCTTTAAAAAATATTCACTTGAATGGTTTCAAGTTGAGTCTAGCATCTCTGATCTTGAAAATTCTCTTCTTAAGATATACCAAGTAATTGGTGAATAAGACACTGACCACAGTGATACTTTTTAAGTAAAATAGTACAAATAAAGGCTTTGATTCTTTTAAAATGGAATACATAGCTTGTTGAAAGGTAGCAGGTGTATTATAGAGTTATTGTGGCATGTATGTGAGTTCAAATAATCCTTCAGAAGTAATAAGGTCAGATTTATGCTTTTATTTGGGAGAAAGGTCAACTTCTCAGTAGCCCAAGACCATATTCATGGCTGATAAGAGCTTTAAACCTCCAAGATAACAAAGAGCATTACCAATGTGGGATAAGGGGTATTAATCTTTTTTGATAAAGGAGTTCCATTGGCAGTAATTCATTGATATTAAATTACCTACATCCTTCATTTTTATAATAAGTAGAGAGGCTAAATGCCTTTTAGAAGGGACAAGTAGCCCAGAATTCATCAGCTTTTTGAGTTCTTTAGACACTTGTAAATCCTCTACTTGACTTTTTATAGGGTTTGGATCAAAAGGGGGGAAATTACCAATGTCAAAATGATTTATGATACTCTTGTCTAACCTGTAGTCTGTTATGTCTTAAGAAAAGAAGTCAGAGAATTAGTCAAACAGGTCAAACACTTCCTTATGCTGTACAGGAGACATCTGAGGAAATTTCTTAGTGCTGGTCAAGTACAATACTTGTGGCTTATTTTCTGGTATGTTGAAGCCACAGAAAGTATCAAAAAGATATAGAAAAAGAATGTTGAAAACATTTAAGAGCCTTCCATAACAAACTACTTGAACTATAGTTACATTGATAGGTAAAGGCGTCAAGTTAGTTACAATCAGTTAAACAGGGTCTTTATATGAGGAATTTAGAACCCCTTGGCATAGATGAGGCTCATTACGCCCCAAAAATGAGAGAGTTATAGTTCCAGAATGTACTCTCAGGTAGCTTGTATGATATTTTAGAGTCAATTATGACATGGAATTAATCAGAGAAAGTTTTGCTATTGTAAAATATGTAGCCTGGATGCTGATTTCTACAAATAGTTAGTCTACTACTTCTTTATTGTAATACTATACCTGTTGTGGTATAGTGATAGCCTGGGTAAGGACAGAAGAATAAAAGAAGATAATAAGACAAGACTGGTTCTTTATTTGATATGTTAGAAGGTTATATAGTGGGGGCATGGAAATTATTGCCAAAGGAAAGAGGCACCAAAAAAGGACTTGCAATTTGGAGGCAGTAGAGAAATGACATTGGAAAGTGCCTGGGCAAGAAAACAACCGGTTTCATGCACCTTGCCAAATGGAGGAAAGTGGCTCTTAAATGCTTCAATTCTATTATTAGCTGCAGAAGTAAGGACCAGGCTCTGTGTGCAATAAACCCTTAATTCAAATAGCGCTTTTTAAGCGCAATTAAACAAGTTTACAGGCATAAAATAGCAACCCTGGCAAAACAAGTGGGCATTGGGTGATTGTTTTTTTCCTTAAAATAAACAGACTATGTTTTGGCTGATCCATTCAATAATGCAGCATACGCTAAGGTAGCCAAGAGAGAAACCTCTTCAGAAGCAGGTCATTCTAGAGAGAAGCACTTTATAATAAATAGATAGGTACTGTATTTTACCATAAAAATCCTTGTATAATATTATAGAACACACATCTTGAGGCGTTTGCAAGGAAATTTTATGGGTTTTTCAAAGATGAGAGAAACTTTATACCCAAATATAGAAAAGTGTACATTCTTTAAATTAATAATATTGCTGTATTCCTATAGAAACTAAGTACCAACCAGCCAGCTGTAAATCTTATTCTCAAGGAATACAGCTAGAGCAACAAGTAGTAGTTTATCAAAGCACATAGGAAGGGCCAAGTAAGCGTCAATGGCTTATGTCATGAAGAGGCCAGCTGTATCATAAGATTGATAATAGTTGAGCTAAAGATCTGGTTTGAGTTATTTAATAGCTTGGAGGACACCAAATTAACAGGTGATCCTTTGTCAAAGACAGTCTTGATCTTCATCTTTTGAATGGATATCTCTACTCTGGTAGTAGTACATCCAAAAGTAGAAAGGACATCCAAGACATCTTGCGCCTCAGCTAGTTCCTTGCCTCATTTCTCTAGTATGCATCTGAAGACAGAAACTCTTTATAAACAGTCTGAAGGGAAAGAAATATGCAACTTTTTTGAAAGACAGTGACAGTCATATCAGCAGCTTTCTTGTAGGTTTTCACTAAGACAGTGAGATTTTTGTCCTATGTGGGGTATGATCTTGACATAATTTGCTTGGTTTCAGCAAAAGGCTTGGAAGGGGTGATAGTCTTCCCAGAGCATAGCTTATAGGGGACAGGAATGGTTTTGGTTATATCTAGGACAAAGTATTCATAGGAATCAGGATCTTCAGTATTGGATTCTTACATATCAGAGTCATCTTAAATAGCATGGAATTTGAGAAGGATTAGAGGGGCTTAAGAATCAGATGCATAATCAGTGAAGGTGAAAGAAGGTGAAGGGGAGACTGAAAAGAGTTGTCAACCTAGAGAATTTATGCCTCTAGGTTGACCTCTCTTTTCCTGCCTGGTCCCTAGGATCATCTCCTTCAACATGTGAATTGATACAGACATGTGAGTCATTGCCTATCTGCCCACAATTGTGACAGCCCTATTGTTTAGTCTGGTTCTACGCTTTTAAAGCTAAGATCTGAAGAGTAAAAAAATTTGTGCCAGAAGCAGAAGAAGATCAACTCTCACAAATCATAGAGCTAAAGTGGGTGAGATGCATATCCTGAAGAAGAGTCTTAATAATCTTCATATAAATGAGCATTGAGTTATGGGCTTTGAAGTGTAGACATAGGAGCTGGTTAATATTGAGAACTTGAGCACAAGCAGTATAAAATTTGTAAGCAGTTAATTGTTTACTTTTTATTAGTTGCTGTCCTTTCACATAAAACCTATCATCAAACTCAGACAGAGTTTCTTTAGGCTTGAATAAGATGTGCATAAACGTGTTTTTTTTCACCTCTAATCTGAGATCTTCACCAAAATCCTCAATCAGCGGCTTTTCATTTCTTCCTGGGTGTCAATCAAAGGAATTTTGGTTAAAATCACCTCTTAGTAAATAGAATAAAGGCAGGTCAAGATATGCTCCTTCTTGACCTCATTCAAACTTCTACACATAGTGGCCTTATATATAATAAGAAAGGAAGTAATGATGGAGTTTTGGGGTCAAACATATGAATGAAAATAGGCTTAAAATGAGCCTCAAGAGTAGTACCATTATTTTTGATGTAAATTATATTGTACAAGGAGAAAAACTGCTTCTGATTCTGAGGGGGTTGTTTATTTCACATTTTTCAAACACTCTTTTGAGGATCACTAGAGCAACACTGTGCAATTCTCAGTATCAGTAGGCCTTCTAACCTTTTGATCTTCATTATAAAAACAAAATCCTTGATTAGCCGCTACTTTCAACAACTCAACCAAACAAGGATTCAGGGAGCTGTAAGGTCTTTCCTAATAAAGACAAGGTTATATATAAAGGTGTAAAGAGCTACTGGGCTTAAATTCAAATGCTATAGAAAAGTTGGTAATGTTTGAAATAATACTTTAATAGTAATAGCTAAAATCTTACAGTTTGTGAAATAGGCAATAAAATTTGTAAAATTTCTAAAATAACTAGGTAAAAAAGAGTATTTATCAAATTTATTGCTGTTATAAGAGGTATGTTAATATTTGGACATTAGCCATGGGAGTAAAATGCTAGAAATCCATAAAATTATCCTTAATACTAAAAAGATTTTATATTAAAGCAGCTTTTTGCTGGTTTACTATCTTCATAATGACTAATTCACAAATAATAAACTTAACAATACTAAAATTTAAATAAAATTCAGTAATTCTTGGACATCTGAACTATAAATAAGTGATCTTTAAGTTAGAGTGAAATTGGAGCTCAATATTTAAAAGAAATCTAAAAAATAGTATTATAAAAATTGAGAGTTAGGAAGTGAAAATCAAAAAATTAAAACTTAAAAGAAGTAAAATTTAAAATTTAAAAGTTAAAAAGTCTTTTGGCAAGAAAAACTTTAAGCTTTGGGTTACATCTGCTCTTCCTTGTTATTTGTAGTTATAGTTATTGATAGAGGATGAATACCATGTGTTTGTAAATACAAACAGGGGGACAGAATGGGGGTTGTTTAGGAAGTATATGTGATGTTTGAAGTTAACATCAACAGTTTGATGTTATGAAACCAAAGCCAGAGTTTTTTACAAGCAAAATCATAAAGTAATTGAGAGTGAAAGTGGTTATGATTGAAAGCAAAAGCAAAATTGATTCAATTTCAAAAAGCTGAAGACAATATAAAGATAATGCTTATTAAAATAATACTAACTTTAAAATTTTAATTTTTTTTTAGATTGTTTTCAAAAAAATTAAAAATTCTTAAATCAATAACATTTATTATAAGAATGAGAGGGGGGACAACAGACAGGCAGAGAGAGAACCACTTATTAATAAAAACAATCAATTCATTCACTTCTTGGAAATATTTTTCAAAAAAATCATGACTCTTATTGAGGAAGTTAATTTCATTTGCAAGCGCAATTAGACTCCAGAGCAGTAAATATGAGGCTGCCATAAAATTAAAGGACAGCAGCCATTATTATCTGAGGTCCCTTGGAAGCTAATAGCATCTGTAATAGCCAAATGTATAGCAGTAACTTCTTGTTGAAGACTAGCACTTGAGATGTTAGGATAGCCATCTGATAGCAGGGTGATAAACCATTTCAAGGGGGTCCTGAATATAAGTAGTAGCACACAAACTAATGAAAAGCATACATAAGCTTTTTTTCTCTGCTTAGTAGGTCTCCAGATAGGGGAAGCAGAGGAGCATCAGTGAGTGGTTTGCTCATCTCTTCTAAGTTTACATGCAATCCTCAAATTATAGAGGCTTTAAAAGACATTTCTTACATTATCTTGTCTTGAATTTCCTTAAAAACTTCTAGAGCAAAAATTCAGTCAATTTTAATAATTATCCTAAATTATGGATACAAAATTCATTGAGCTGCTCAGCCAATCATTTAAAATCATCTCAGTGGGTGTTGAGAGAGGTGTCAACCTGAGTCTTCCAGGGTTCTTGAAGCTGATAAAATTGTGCAAGAATTCACAAAAATACTCAGAAACAGAAGGTCAAATGTGATTAATGAAAATTATTAACCAAGCTTGTAAAATAATATAGTCTTATAGTTATCTAATATCAGAAAAAACAGGGAAAATACTCACTGTTAAAATGTAGAGAAATTCTCAAAAAGATTGGGCACAGCAGCACAAAGAGAAAAAACCTATGAATGTGAAGTGCCAGTGCCATCTAATGATTAACCAAGGCAGGTGGGTAAAGTTAGATATTAGGAATTTAGCAAAGTTGAGTGATAAAAGAAAGTTATTGTCAGGAATTTATATCCTGACAACAGTTGCCCTGTGGATTAAAACATACACCAGTTTCTAAAATTGAATCATCTAGGTCACTGCTGAACAATTAATTGGCAATCAATTATTTGTATGCCTTGCAGAAATTCAGATGCAGTACAGCTTCAAAGTAATTTAGTACCATAATAATCTAAAAAAATAACCTACATCATGATTTTTGCAACTTCATGTGAAGCACTACTCCTGGTTTCAGGCTCATTAAGACTTTACTCCCAATTCTACCCTTAGTATAAGAACTCTCCTTCAAATCTCAATTTAATTTTTTGATTAACATTTGTTACTTTGATAAAATTATCTTGCCCTATTATCTTGCTTGATTAATTTTTCTTCCCAGTTAATATGGATTTCAAATCTCTCTGGTAGTCCTTGGTTACCTTATGGCTCTACCTATTCATGTCTCATATCTTGTTTATATAGTTAATCTTGTGGTGCCAAACTAATCCTTGTCCAACTCTCACCCTATAATTGTAAAAAGATATTGCCTGTTGTAGAAATTAATAAACCCTTGTTTGATGCCAACAAATTATCCTTCTTTATAAAGATAGACTCTTAAAGTTATATAGAAATTGGGGACAACTATAATCTTATAGTATTTGAATGATTCAGAATAAACTTATAGATTTGGTGTGACTTTTTCATGTGCTATCCCAAGGGCTACTAGGATGTTTTGATCTGAATTGGGCATTCTCAAGTGAACAGTTTCAAGTCAGGAGCATTAGCCAGGTTCAAAACAGAAGGAGTGATAGATAGATTTATTAAGTCTTCTTCTATTAGAGGGCTGGAAACTTTAGGTAAAACAGGTTCTAAATTGAAAAAATGAAGGATCAGAGAGAATAGTTGTAAAGAGAGTAACCAAAGAGCTTAAAACCTCTTTATTGAGCATCATTTTTGTTGTGTTTTTGAGAGTAGTCAAGAGATACACCAGGAATTCCTAACAATGGGATTGGTTTAGTACTAATCCAGGAGAGTAGTCTTTGGTGATGAATAAGAGATTCACTTTAAGGCCCTGGGAAATATAATTATTAGAAATATCTTCTATATTAACTAAATAGAGGGCTCAAAAGTACAACAAAAATTACAAAGTGAAAATTTGAATATAACTTAGCTTTATTAAAGGAGCAATAATTGTTTTATATGGTAAATGATTATCACAAAACGGTAGAAAAACAGATAGATCACTGACCACTCTCATAAGTAGGTGAGAATCAATTGAGTCAAAAGAAAAAAAATGATATCATATTTTTAAGTCAATGCTTATTTCAAAATGCAAAAAGAAACTGATGGGCTTTGTAATTGAAATATTACACTTCCAAAGGCAAAAACAAAGGCACTTGAATATTGTGATTCACAACAGTGATCAAAAAATGCATGTATCATGACACAACATCATTCTCTTTATAGATTGGTGGCTATCATTTAAAGCGCAACAGTATTAAGCTCTAACTAAAGCTATCACTTTATTTTTAATATATCTCCTTTTTCTGGACTTTTTACTCCCCAATTTAAATGCTGAACTATAATTATATTGCAACCAAGTTTCCAGCCTCACCTGCTAGCGTATCTTACAATACACAGGGGGTGCTTGACAAGTTGCCCCTTGACATGTCTAACATTATGGATTAATCTGATGGCAATATTGAATGGCAGGTACTTCATCCTAATTAGGAGCGCTACCAATTCAACTTGCTGATCCCTGCACAAGTTATTCCTTGGCTCCAAACCTTACATGGAACTTCCCACCATGACACCCCTTGTGGCTTTACCCATATAGTATATTAACCACTATATTCTACAATGAAAAATACCTTGTTCTTATTATTCTGTCCTTTCCATTGGACTGCTGTCTTCCCCAATTCCAAATACTGAATACTCAATGGTTCAGTTGCAACAGTGATAGCAGCAGTAGGTTTACAACCTACCTAAAACAAAATCCCCCCAATAAAGGACAGAGTAAGGGTCGTATGGCTACTCCCCAACAAGAGACCTTCCTGCCAATCCCCAAGGGAGACATCTCCAAAAGGTACATCATCTCTCAGGACCAGCTAGTTCTCACCAGCGTGTACAATTGGCTCCACCTCAAGCAGTGTGACGCCAGCGTCATCCTGCCCCAGTCAGATCTGTCCCAGCGCATGCTCAACCTTCAGCTAGAATTCTTTGCTGGTGGCGTAGAGGAGGCCAACATCATCAGTTGGCTCCAATCAACTGAAACCTGCCTTTGCATCTGTCAAGTTCCTGAGCCCATGTGGGTCACCACCGCTTCTGGCTGCCTCACAGGGCCCGCTGCTGTGTGGTTCACCAACTGGGCCAGCCAAGAACTTGATGTTACCTGGGCGGCATTCCAAGACGCTGTCAAGTCCTGCTATAGTTAAACCTTTTCCCCCATTTTTGTAGGAACTCCTCTTCTAGCAATCAAACAAACTGGTTCTGTTCCTGAGTACCTTGCTGCCTGGCAACAAGCTCTTGCTGCTTCCCCCAAAGCTGTGACCAACATAAATGCAATGCAACTCACTTGCATCATCAATTGGTTAAAACCCCATATCTGTAAGTGGGTCATTGTAGGTTGCTGCACCTCCATTGACAACTTCTATAAGGCCATTGTGGAGTCTAACAACCAGGCCTCAATGGGCTTGTGCCGTACCAGTGACGCTCTATCCCAACCACGTACCAGATCTGGCAATGACCACAATCAAGTAGGTTGCTGCCAGCACCATCAGCAGGATAATGGGACTAAACACCCTTCAAAGGGAAGCTTCAGCTAGCGCAGATTGAGGATCAGGGAAAAGCCTGAGGGTTGTAGCAACAAGAGGCCTTGCAACCCCACCTGACCCATCCTCTCAAGCCCTGCTTGCAAAAAATCCCTGTGACTACAACATTCACAAGGTCAAAACCCTGGACATCTTTCAGGTCCACAGTGACAACCCTGTATTGCAAGCAAGCCACTCCTCAAATAAAGTAACACACTTGTCTTATCCCTTCTGTTTCCGTGAAAACACTCACAAATTACTGATAGATACCGGGGCCAACCACACTATGGTGGACCAGGCGTTTGCTGATTCTCAGCAATTAGACTGACTGCCCAGCAGGTTCAAAGCAGCACAAGTAGCTGACTTCTGCAGAGTTGCCATCACCCATGACACGGTACCCTTCTCTGTGAGAATGGGAAACGTCCAGGTTAAGCTCTCTGGGCCCATCATGGCAGGGCTCAGCCACAACATAATTGCTGGAATTGACTGGCTTTGGCATAACCGTTCCTACATTGATTGGGATACTTCTGTCATCACTCTCAATAAAAATGGGGTGAGATTCCAGATCTACCCTGTAAAAATGAGCAAGTTACTCCATAATACTGTGTTTGTCAGAATAACAGAGACAGGCTCATACAATTTCAAGGGGGGAAACTAGACTTCAACCAATGCTCAGTCAAATTTATCTGTGCTGAACCATCTGCAGCCCCTCCCTTGACCTCCTCACCTCCACCAGCGCTTGCTACACTCCTCAAAGAGTACAAGGATGTATTCAGTAAGACACTTGAAAAACTACCTCCTCCCCAGGAGATCCAGCACACTGTACAACTTCAAGGGTTGTTACTTAAAGCACAACCATTATATTGTCTTACACCAAAGGAAGATGAAACCCTTCACTAGCACCTTGTGGACGCGCTTGATAAGGGCTTCAGTTGCCCCTTGCTCTTTTTATACAGAGCGGCTGTCTTCTTTGTAGCCAAGAAGGACAGGTCCCTTTGCTTGGTCACAGACTACCGCGCCCTAAATAAGGTGACGGTTAAGAATAAGTACCCCCTGACGCTGATTGACAACCTGTTTGATACACTTGCAGGTGTGAAGGTCTTTAGCAAGAATGATCTCACTGCAGGGTACAACCAGGTCCGCATTGCACCAGGGGACTAGGCAAAAACTGCCTTATGCACACACTACGGGTTGTTTAAGTGCCATATCATGAACTTTGGAATGACCAATACTCCCTTCACCTTTGCCATGTTGATGAGCAAAGCCTTTGAGGAACTGATTGGAAAGTGTGTGATTATATACCTTGACAGCATTATTGTCTTCAGTCAAGATCAAATCACACACCTCTAACACCTCCGTGCTGTCCTTGACACCCTTTGAAAAAACCAGCTAAAAGCTAAACCCTCCAAATGCAAGTTTCTCAAGTCAGAGCTGTTATTCCTTGGGCACACCATCTCTGCCCAAGGAATAAAGCCTGACTCTGCCAAAATCAAGGCAATCACCAGCATGCTTCCCCCCACTGATGTGGGCCAGGTGCGGACATTCCTAGGCATGGTTGCCTACGTACACAAGTTCATTACCAATTGTGGGGAACTAATTGCACCTCTCACTGAGCTTCTCAATACCAAACAGCGCTTCCATTGGACCCTTGTCAGAGATTAAGCCTTCAAGACGTTGAAGCAAAGGCTCACAACAGCACCAGTACTGCAGTTCCCTAATTGGAACTGACAGTAAAAACTCAAGACCAATGCCGCCAACAGGGCCATAGGGAGTGTGTTAAGGGTAGAAACTGACAATGGCGTCTTTCTCCCTGTGGCGTATGAGTCCAGGAAACTTACTGACTTGGAACAACACTACCCCATCCATGATAAAGAGCTGGCAGCCATTGTACATTGTGTCAATAAGTGGCGCTGTTACCTGGAAGGCACCACCTTCCCACCCTGTGTTCTAATGGCCCACAGTTGCTCCATTACTTTAACACACAGTCCCACTTGACACGCCGCCAAGCAGGATGAGTTGAGTTTCTATCCTCTTACCAGTTTTGCATCAAGTACAAGCCTGGAAAGGAGCTTGTCATAGCTGACGCCCTTTCACAACTCTATGTAGCGTTCATCACTGAGGACAATGGCTTGGATCCAGATTAGCCCATGCTCTACCTCCTCCCTGAGGCGACTTGCTATGAGGGCCTTAACTTGGTCACCATCCCCAAATTAAAGGACAAAAAAGTCAGTTCACCACCAATGCTGATAATGTCTGCTGCTGGGCAGAGACAGGTGAGAAGACGTCTTACATTCCCACCGCGTAACAAGGGGACACAATATTGCACTACCACCAAACCCTGGGTCACATCAGAGGATGTAACCTCTTTGAGATTATGAAATGGAAGGTTTGGTAGCTGCGCATTTGTCAAGACATCTTGTACCTCCTCAAAACATGTGTGTTGTGCAAAAAAAACATGTCCAAACCTGCACCTTCCAAGTCTGTCCTGCCCATCAAGCCCATGAAACCCTTTGAGCAGTGGGCCCTTGACATTGTGAGACCACTTTCTGAGAACAGACTGAGAAAGAAGTACATTATCACTGCCATTGACTACTTTACTTGCTGGTCAGTGGCTTGGGCAACAACCAACTACACTGCCATCACCATCACCTGCTTTATTTGCAAGAAAATTGTGGCTCGCTTTGGGCAACCCAAACGTCTCATCACAGATGGCGGCCCTGAACTTGTTGGGCACATTATGAAGGCATACTGTGCCAAGAACGCACTACAACATATAGTTACAACCCTCTACCATTCTCAAGCCAATAAACATGTGAAACAGTTAAATGGCTCACTGGTTCAATTGATTACCAAGCGCTCATAAGAACACCCTAACACCGCATGGACTAAACACCTGCCCACTGCTCTACTTATCCTGCAAGCAAGAATCAACAGAAGCACTGGGTTCAGTCCTAGCACCCTGGCCTTTGAAACGCCCAACAGTCTGATAGGAGTTGAGCAGGGAAAACTACAGTCCAAGATTCCTGACAAGCCTCTCCTAGTAACAACTCCATCCCTAGACCAATGGCATTCCAAAGCCTGGGAAATCAAACACAAGCAGATTGCAGGGGAAACAAAGCACCTCAAAGCTAGATACGCCGTAGATGACCCCGTCTACACCCTCAATCCCAATTCCGCCAAGTTGAAACCTAATCACCTAGGGCCTTTCAAGATAGCCGCAGTCTATGACAATCACACTTATCAACTTGAAGATCCTCAAAAAACTCCAAGAAGCTTTACCATGATTGCTTGCACCCCTGCTGCGCCATCCTCACACAAAAGTTGTTTGTGCGGACCTTCCCAGACCTTTTGCAGACTCTGGTCTTGGTGTCTGACGACAAGCAGGGGGAAAGGGGGGGGGTGTTGCAATCAAGTTTTCAGCCTCACCTGCTAACGTATCTTACAATACACAGGGGGCGCTTGACGAGTCGCTCCTTGACATGTCTAACATTATGAATTAATCTGATGGCAATATCAAATGGCGGGTACTTCATCCTAATTAGGAGTGCTACCAATTCAACTTGCTTATCCCCGCACAAGTTATTTCTTGGCTCCAAACCTTACATGGAACTCCCCACCATACCATCCTCTTGTGGCCTTGTGGCTTTTCTCATATAGTATATTAACCACTATATTCTACAATAAACAATACCTTGTTCTTATTATTCTGTTCTTTTCATTAGACTGTTGTCTTCCTCAATTCCAAATAATGAATCCTCATTGATTCATTTGCAACAATTAGTTTATTTGCAAAATTAGTTTTACATCAATGATCACAATTACTAAAGAATAAAACAACACCACATATGTATGTTTTATAACTGTGATGTATTATCAGAGTTACACAGTGAAAATGATTGAAAACTAGATAATTATCTTCATTGAGATATGTTAATTATATAGTTGGAGTAAATCATGATAAAAAGGAACAAGATTGAAACAAATAATTGGTTGGATTGGACAGGAGAATGACTCTTGTAATGAGTGAAGCGCCAAATCAAACTGTTTACCATGCTGGTATTATCACTGGTTCTTGTTTCTGGATTTAGTATTTTGATTTGGCTTCTGTATTTGGCTATGAGTCATGGGGAAGTTGGTTTGGGGGTCATAGATTCTCTTGTTCAGAACCTTGCCAGGGGTTGACCCTGTTGTTTTGACATATGCAATAAGCCTTGAAAACAATGATATAAACAATCAATTGTGATACAATTTATTTTATCTGCTTTGAAGCATAACTCTTAGGAGCTGATTTAAAAATTAATTTAATTCTAAATTGAGTTACCTTTAAAGCTGTGAAAAATATCACTTTTCAACTATAGGCTCTTAAAAACAGGTAAAACAATGGATGCTAGCTTAAAATTATAGCAGTTTGTATATATATGACTATAATGTATCAGTTGCTAAAGTTTAATATAGTGTTATTTTATTGCATTATTTTCTTATCTTCATATTATGCATTATGTGAATGATTTGCTTTCTGCTTAAAAAAGCTATTCTTTCAATCAGATTTTATCTTACTGAAAGAATTCATGAATGATTTTAAGAGCTTTTAGATTTTTAATAATAGGGGCTAGCAATTTTTCAAAATTTGTTTCAAAGGTTTCTTTTAAAAAGCTAAATGAAGTAATTTTTGGCCTTTATAAGATTCTTTAAATCCATAAATTTAATTATAGTTAAAAGTTTATCAAGTTTAAAAACCAAAGCTTTAAATTATATATTAAAAGCTAAGTATATCTTTGAAAGTCAGCTATCATCTTTCCAAAATCAGGTGACAGATTCTTGGATAGAGGATTAACATTTTCATGTAGTACGCCTTTTGTAGAATCTTTGTATTGCAATCCATCATAATCAGGATGACCACAATCAACAACATCTTCTAGATTTGAATTGAAGAGATTGGGGATTACACTGGTAACCATAGGATCAGCAAGGAATGAAATCAGGTGTAGAATTCCTCTTGAACAATAGCCAAACCTTCCCCAATAAAGTAATGGAATGGACATAGCCTTGAAAATATAACTGTATGTCAGAAAAACATCATTTCCAAAATATGCCAAAAAGAAGGAGATTGGATACAGACAGGTTCTGCAAATCAAGCTTCTAAGGCTTGAAAATGATGATTTGTCCTGTTGATTTGAAGTATCAATTAAGATTTCTGTTTTAATCCTAAACATGTTGCTCTTTACTCTATATATCACCATTATAGAGATCACCAGACAATAAGCAATAGCACTAGATGAAAAGAAGGCATTGTAAATCATTTCAATGGTATCATTAACAGGAATTCCATTGATTATACTGCATCTTCCTTTCAGGTTTTTACCAAAAATCCCCAAAGCTAAACATTAGAAATAATTATATAAAAATATTACCATAAAGCGGAATGTTAAGTCCAAATGGTAGTAGGAGACATAAAACCCAATAAAAAGTCTCACATCTTACGCTTGGTCTTCTACCACAAAGAATAACAAGATTTAAATTAAGTGCAATGCATACATTTAAAAGAATGTATATATGATATAGAAGCATCATAAGAAGACCAATTGTTGAACAAACTGATCCTTTCCACTCAAAGGAAAATGTAGCCATAAAATGCTTGAATAGGTCAGTAAAAGCAATACCAAGCTGTAGTCGAATTGAAACCCTGTCAATAGCTTTCTTATCATGATTTCCTGATTGTTAGAATTATATTATTGAAATAGCTTACTTATCAAGAAAAATAATGATATTACAAGCAGTGCACTGATTGCTGATACAATATCTAGAGTGAGGGTCAAAGAGTCAAGTAAATACATTATGAAAGTAGCTCCTAATGCAATATATAAATACTATTGTGAGTGGTACTTGAATCATTATTTGAAACAAGATAAAAGTTATCCATATAGCCTTTGCTGATCTGCTATCCATTTATCTAGATTGGATTTAATTAATTGTGCTTCTAAGCAACACTAGATAAGAAATGTTTACAATGTGCTATAAATTTTAAAATTATAATATATTTCTAAATTTAATCTTTTGGCTATATTAAAAAACCTAAATATACCTCAATTAAATTAATCGAATATACATCATATGTCCAATATTTTTTGATATTTTTATTTATAATAATCAAAATCAAAAAATGTATTTTGTGTAGGTTTGGTTCAGATTAGGTGCATTTTTTAAATGAACCCATTTTTCTTTAATTGTTTTATATTAATAAGAGAAGCTTATGGGTTGACAAGCTCATTTTCTACCACATAATTCTTTGTTTGTGCTTAAAAATTATAATATCACAATTGGTGCCATGTGGATTTGGGTTTAAACCCTTAATTAACAAGGATCACTTGAAACTTAACGTACCATATTTTGAATACTTGATTTAAAGCAAAGGGACTCACCTTGAAACTATTATTCATAAAGCTTATCATTAATTGATTATAAAAATCCAAATATTATATATTAGATCCAATGGAGAACCTAATGTTCCTCTTATGATAGTATTTTAATTCAATTATATTTTCTACATTTAAATAATATGGTATTGGTTGGATGTAATAAATTAAGCATTAATAAGATAAAAGCAATTCTATCTGTAATATAAGCTTGGATGTACTCAAAACTGTAAGAAATTGGGTTGATTTTCCATGTTATCTAAATTTAAATTTGATAGCTAAGCCAAAAGCTTGACTTGGCTTATCCTAACATACAATCTCTTACACACATCTTTGAAAGTATGAAGGGCGAAATTAGTGAAGTGTGGCCTAAATTATGTCAAACTTAGAATATAGGTCACTCGGACTTTAATAATTTATATTTCAATACTTAGTTTTAATAGAGGGTCAACCCTTGCAACCAATGCAAAGAGGCTTATCTGTATATATTATCTAATTCCAAAATGTGTGGATTAAAATTAAAAGGTGGGCAGCTGATTGTTTGACAATAAGATTGAAACTCGGATTGATTTACTATGCTTTCATGAATGGATTGTTTAAACTCTATGTTGAGGATTGACTTGTTGATAAAAGACAGCTTGATTAAGATAAGAGATAAAATTCAAATTACATACCAAATGTTCGGTTAAGTAAGAGATTGTTGGCTTACACAGTATTAATTTTATTTATTTTATTTTCAATATCATATTACTCCACTCGGTTGCATTACTTGGTCCATGTACTGCAGATCCTTTCATGCTTAATGGATGCATCACCTGGTCCAATTGGCTGCAGATCCTTTTGGATTTAATGGATGCAGCATCTGATCCAAGTTGCTACATATTGCCTAAGAGTTAACCTTGCCACAGCATAATTCCGATAAAGATGTCAATTTAGTAAATTAGTAGTTACATCATTAAGACTCATTAAAAATAAATTCTATTAAGTTTATATTATCTAGATAATTTTTCAGACAACTGCGATAAAAATGGCACCAATTATGATAGCCCTATCTACTCAAATGCTGAGATTCATAATGAAGTGATGAAATCGGACTCGCATCATAATCAAAGGCCTGGACTCAATTTGATACATTTAAAGTTACTATAAGAATTTATAAAAACTTAAAAACAAGATATCTCGGTGAATACTAAGCCGATCTTAATCTTCAAAAGCTTATTTAAAGCTACAGATCATATCTATTATTTGATAAAATAAGAATATAAAAAATATAAAAAATAATAAATTATTAGTTTAGCTTTGCTAAACTAACGAGCAATACTCCACTTATTTAGATTTCTAATTCTATATTTATGCTTGAAATATGCACATATAAATACAATACAATTTTAATGAGTTTTTTGAGAAAATAAGCAGATGATAAGTAATCTCAGAAAAAAATATAAAATACTATTGAATAATATATCAAATTTAACTTCATATCTGTCTCTGGATGGAGTGATCACCTAGTATTAATATTTTTGCAACCTATATCAAATTAAAATATTTTCAACATATCATTTTTCAATTTAAATTTTTTTAAGAAAATTATCTTGAAAAACAACAAAAAACTATTCAAAAGCCTATATTCCACCAATTAATAAATCATGTTTATCTAAAAACTGTCAACTTTATGCTGATTTTCAGATGGGTTGAATTTCTGATGAATATTGAATCCATATTAATATTATTTAATGCTTTCTTGAAAGGCAAGCTAAACTGCAATATAATCTGAATCAAACCACAACCATTTTAGTCTATCACCAACATATTCTAGATGAACTATTTTTCAATAAACTTCTTACAGTAGTTTTAAAACCTATGATAACTACCAAAAATACTTCAGATTTTAACAAAATGATTTCAGATTTAAGCAAATTCCAACTATCAGTGTAAAAATACACTCTGTTAACAGGGATTTTTGGTGTTAATGGACAAAATGGGTTAACACAGCAACAAAGTGCTCAAATGCCAAACAAAACTATTCAAATACAAACCAAAATACATGAATTCATAAGCAAAAAGGTTTGTATTGACCTTTGGTGTACACATGTTTACTATTTAAGTTGGTGATAAAATACACTCAAGTGCAATGAGTCAAAACTCAAACCGAAATCAAAACACAATAGCAACTCACTATGTAAACAAAATCACTCAAATTTTGTGTGCAATGCACTTTAATCAAGAATGATACCAAGGTATCTAAAATGAGACACAACATCTGAAACATAAAATTTAAAAATATTGTGTTGGGTGCTTAAATTTGGCATAAAATCTGGAAAAAAGGATGAATATTATTTTGGGTATGCTAAAATGAGTGTTGTAAAACCAAAAACAACTGATTAAGCCAAAATTCTATAATCAGGATATTGAGTGGGGAAAACTCTAATTAGATAGCATATTAAGATAAAAGCCAAAATTAAAACCAGGAAGTCACTAAATAGAAATTTATTTAGTATACTATTAAATTTTGAAATAAAGCAAATACAACAGCAGAGTAACAATGCACCTGTTGTGTACCGCAGTTGCAATTGCCCCTGCGGGTCAAAAGATTGAGTCAGTGCAACCAAAGTTTCTACTCAGGAATGAGATAGAAGAAGAGAGAATAACAGTGAGGTTGCACTGACACAACCAGTTTGAGTTGCACAGACTGCAAGAGTGCAGAGTATCAACCCTAGGGTTCCCAAGCTAAACCAGAAGCTCACCAAGATTATCACTAACAAAACACTTAGAAACAAGGAGATCAAGCTTACTTTGTGTTTGACCCCTCTAGTGCCAGGAGTTGGTCCCGTCAGCTATGATGAAGAAGGTTAAGCCTGTGCTTGACATTAGCTACAAGCCCTACATCAGTGATGACAACCAGGAAGACAACAACAAGCTTAAGTTCTATAGAACTATGGAGGGGCAGTTAGTGCTCAAGAATATTGTGGCCTTCTGAAACAAGTGCCCAGGCCTTGCTACCTGTCCCTGAGCAGGATCTTGATTCAACTACTCCTGCTAAAGCCACCCGGAAATTCATACCCAACATAAAGCACATCATTCTTCTCAGGCTTATGTGGGAATCAGGTAATTACACAACAGCTGCAGCCCTTTTCAGGGTGCATCCAAGTATGACAGCACTGTATTCAACAAGTACATTGATACTGGCTGAGTTTTTGCTATGGAGAAATCCTTGTGTGCTTTTACTATGCTCACCAAGGAGCACAAATGGGCAATCTTCCAAGGGATAAACCAAAACTGTCATCTCTAATTAGAAAATATAAGGCAATGATCAAGTTTACTTTTAGGGTCAAGGCTTTGATTTACTTTTACTACCATGTGGTCAAGAGTCTGTGGTTTTTGTGAAAATAACTAAGGGTATCTACATACAATCAAAATAGCCCAACCAATGTCAAGACCTGAAAAAAATACGCTGAGGCCTACACTGCCCTCAAAAACAAGGAGACAGTCAAATTTCATTATATTGACAAATCAGCATTTGCCTTGTCTATTCAAAATGCCTATGGCTATGTCCCCAAAGGCTCCAATGATGGGGTAGCTCAGTGTGCTGTAGTTTGCGCCACAGCCAATTTGATGGTGGCTCTCCTCAGTCCAAAGGGGATTGAGCTCTATCAAATTATATTAGGATCCTAAAACAGCTGTACCTTCCTATCATTTCTTTAATTGATCCAGAAGCACCCAAGGTGCACAAGCCCGGGCTTCACCAATGTCATTGTGCTGGATAACGTCAGACTACACAAGGTTGCAGATATTTTCAAAGGATTTTCAATGATTGATACAGGCATTGCAGTTGGCCCCCAACAATTGGCCACGTCAAATTTGTGCCTCCTATTTCTTCCTGCCTATTCCTTATTTTTAAACCCTATCAAGAAGATCTTTAGGTGACTAAAGCAAGTTTTCAAGCAGGGGACGCCAACTGGGACCAAGGACCTATTTGGTTTGCTGCAGGCTGGGATCCACACCCTTTCAGTCAAGACTGTGGCAAAATTCTATGGCTACGCTGATCTATTTCTCTCTGTGTGCCTTGCCAAACAGCCAATCAACTAAAGTCTTAGTGTGTCCAACTTTTTTATACTCTCTAATTTACTATTTAGGATTTATTAATTATCATTTTATATTTTTAAGCTTTTAAGCCCACAATCACATTTAGCAGGACCATCAATGAAGATTTGTAATGTATTTATTTTAAATTAAATTATTTTTTATGGCATCTGAGGCTATCCCAAACACTTGATACTTGATTGCATGAATATATTTATATCACTTTTTCAAATAAATATAAAAATGAAATTAAAAAATTAAATGTAGAAATGTACAAATTAGAAGTATATTTTATTAAGATATATTATTATGCTTTTATAATAACCTTATCCAGGATTACTTTTCAAAACTTGTTGCTAAAATAATAATTAGGAAAATTAATTGTAATAAAAATAATCTAAAGGGTTAAGATATTTATTAAAAGATAGGATTTATTAAGAGCACCTGTAGTAGGTTTTTTGGTTTGTACCCACCTGGCAATGAAGGTGACACAAAACCTCCACTATCACACCATACACAGTAAATACTCTGTTGTCAAAATATTCTTGGTGGCTTGTAAAAGGAAGAATAGTAAGGTGAGAGTTCAGGAGCAGTTTTTATAGAGGGGCTGCAAACCCATATATGCCAGCCAGGACTAATGTGTCTAGTATCACATAGTTGACCAAGTCATATCCAGGGGGACCTTCTTCTCATTGAGGGAGACCCTGGCCTTTTCAATCCCAAAAGGACGCTGTCCAGGTCATCTACTTTTTCACTCTTCCCAAAGTAGAAGAGATACCCAAGATAAACTACAAGATGAAGTCTTTGCCCAGCAAAGAATTCAGTAAACTTGCAGATTTTATTATAAATGGCATTGATTTTCTTTTTGTGCTTGATCTTGGCAAATATGAGCTCTATTTCCAGAGAGAGCCCCATCTTGTCAGCACTCCAGCCCAGCCCAAATTCAGCAAGGATGATCTTTGTCTTCTTCACAGATGTTTTATTTGCAACAGTCAATTTTGACACCATGTCCAAAGTTCTCCAGAGGGTACAAGATAGTGTGCTCTATTGGGAAGCAGAAGCAAGAAGCCACATAAGCCTGGCTCATCTCTGGTATATTCTTTAATGGGAGCGTCTCCAGGACATCCCAAACAAGCCCAATGAAGTCTACACAATAAACTTTACTGAGGACCACCAGGTCAAGGCAGAGCATTTAGCCAAACTTGTAGGCAGTAACTGCCTACTTGGATGCCTCTTCCCATGCGTAAGCCCCAGGAGCACATCCCATGACATCAGAAATGAGACATTTATTTGATCCTCAGCTTGTGCACAACAGGAGAAGACAACGCCAACTGCCTTGTCACAAAAGTGGCGTAGTTTGCATAAAACGTGGCAGGGACAAAAGGGGACCAGGACCTGGCAAATTACACCATCAATTATTTCTAAAAAAGGTAAGAATTAATTTTTTATTAATTTCTTATGTTACCTACTTTGGTGTCCTCCTTGCCAGCGGCTTAAGCAGGCTTAGCCATCCTTGGTGCAAGCAGTTTTGCCAGTAATTTAGTATCCTCTGTTCTGGTGCACTTTGTAGGTTTGAGATGTTCATACATCTCTGGGGTGTCAACCCATATAAACGGCGCAGAAAGATGATATGCCTTAAATTGTAGGCCCTTGATTACAGTTTTTTTAATGTTAAAAAGACACTCAAATGTTTCTCTGATGTGTCAGGTATCTTGGCCATGAGCACCTTCACAGACACCTTGTTGATTTTCTCTCCTGTTAGGACAGTGGACTTCATCTTTGCTTTGACTTTGCAATAAATCTCCTTGATTTTTAAAATTGCATGATCAAAGTTCCTCAAATATTCTTTAATTATCTCATTAATTTTTTACTAACCTTTCCATATTGTCAAAACAGCAGGCTCAACCTTCCAGCAAGGTTCCAAGTAAGCAGAGTTGCAACCTGCAATCCAATTATCCAGTCACTTGAAGAAAGTTAACTCAAATTTCCAAATCCAACAACATAAACAGAAGCTGATTCCTTATGGTGGATACCTTGTGTTGGCACTTGACTCACTACCAGGATCAGGCCACCCCCTTCACTATCCCACTGTGTAATTAATGCTATCATGTTCCTGTTATCCCTGATCTACAATGACTATATAATACCTATTTCTCAATAAAGAATATGATCTAGTTTCTAAATATTTTTACCCTTGTAACTCTTCTAAAACAGCACAGTTACAACATTGGTAGCAGAAGTAGGTTTTCCATCCTACTTATCCCCCAAAATTCCGCCAATTGACTGTACTTGCCACAGCCAACAAATCCTTGATAGAATCATGTCTGGCCTTCTGCTAGGCTGCACACCATACACGCCTGGTACCAAGATACCTGATGGTTTTTTCCTCTACCAGAACACAGTGATTCCACTCTCTGCCTTCAATGCCCTCTCAGCACAGGAGTTCTTTCAAGCACCTGCTGCCATTCCTCAAGTAACTGATGAAAGCACCATGTAAGCCTACATGGCCCAGAGACTTTGAAGCACTGCCTTGAAACCTTTTTCTGGAGCCAACAACAACAATACTGCAGCATGGATTCAATCTGCCCAAAGCAAGCTGGCCCAAATGGAATGCCCACAACAGTTCCTCCTGAAGAGATCTCCATCTGATTGACTCACAACGCTGTTACCTGATGCAATAAGTGGCATGAAGAACACAACAAGAAGGATTATGACACCTTCAAAAAAGACTTCTTGGCAAGATTTGTGCTGAACAACACCACACTCATGAGCATACACCAATTAAAGAATTTAACCCAAACAGGCACAGTGAAGAACCTCACCTGAGCTTACAAGGAACTCCAAATATGTACCTCCTCAGATATGGCCTTTGACACTCCAGATACCCACCTCATGTACTATGACACACACAATTCACATGCAATGAGACACATAAACCTGAACCAAGTGACCAGCTTGTAAAGTCTGTATTGCAAGGCAGAGAAAGCAGAACAATCATCCAACACTCTTCAAAAGGCAAAAACTGGAAAGAGAGAGTGACCCAAAGATTCTCACCCAGCTGGGCGCTCCAATCAACTGCCTCCTGGGAAAAACAGCAACAATGCAAACCACAAACCTGCAGGTTCAAATAGACATGAAAATGAGAACAAAAATCAGTCAAACTGTACCTGTTTCCTTTATCACTGCCACACAAGACAATCAAGACAAGGGAAAAGCCCAGGGAGAGTACTAAGCAAGCCAAGCTCTCCCCACACAACTCCCAACTTGCCCAATGATGAGTACCAACCCAAAGACGTGGATCAATGCCCAATAATTCAGTGCCCTCAGAAGACCAAGTACTTTACACTATTACCAGACATCCCATTGAACTGATGTCTTACCCTTTCTGCTTTTGCAGCTACACAGGCTCAGCACTCCTGGACTTGGCCGCAGATGAAACCCTAGTCAACAGAAGCTTTGTAGACAAATCCAAATAAACACTAATCCTTTGCGGTTTAAGAACATGGATTTAGCCAATGAACATCACATTGCTGTGACAAAGGAACCTGCTCCATTCTCTGTCATGATAGAGAACCTGCATTTAACCATCCAGGGCCCTGTCATTGGTTTTCACAAGGTTGAAATTGTGCTGGGGCTGGACTGGTTACAAAGGAAAAATCCTCCTGTAGGCTGGGCAATCTAAGTACTATTGTGATCTGAGGCGTGGCACAGAGTCACAGCAGGGAATCCTAACCATAGGATTGAATTTGTACTAAGTCTCAGTTAGAATGGCAGGAAAGGCTATACAATTACCTTGTGGCCCTATTTGAATAATATCTGCTAGACGTGGCTAGAGAGGCGCCAAAGTATGTGGAGACACAAAGACAAAAATGTGAATAGATCTTAAATTTTATTGGGTTTTAAAGAATGGGATTATATACTGTGTAGCTTTACCACAAAAAAGTACATGGATGGTAGGATCACTCACCACAAGCATCAGTGGGGCAAGTGATTTTCACAAAATCAGGAAACTGAACAATTGAATTTCCCAATTTGAAGCTAGCCTCATTTCAAAGGGCAAAAGCAAAAGAGAGATTCATACTCAAAATAACCCAACAAAGGCAAAATTGAAACATGGTGAATGGTGGTGTTCACAACATTGCCCCCCTCCAGATTGGCCTTAGGGGGTGATGCTTGCGGAGGAACTTGGCATGCATGCAAGCAAAAGGTTGACCACTAGAGAGGAGTTTTACAGTATATTTTGACCCTTTCTTGAAGGTAACTTCCAAGGGCCCAATCCACAACAAGTCTAGCTTATGAGCTTGTCCTCTCACTCTATGTTGATAGTAGAGAACATGGTCCCCAATGCTGAACTCAGGCAGGGGGATCTCCCAGCATTGTCAGGGGAGAGCTCTAGCAGCTTGGTCTTATAGGCAGACATATAGACATGGGCCTGGATATCAAAAATTCTATTTACTAGATCTTTGATATGCTCATCAGGGTTCATAGCCTTATCAGAGGAAAGTAGGGGCCCCCAAGAGTAACAGTGTGGTGGCTTCACAACCATACAACATAGCAAAAGGGAAATACCTGGTGACACAATGTTTGCTAAGGCAATAGTCAAAGAAAGCAGCGGGTAAGTATAGATCCCAGTTGGCAGTGTCAGAATAAGTAAGCTTCCTTATGATAGAAACCAGGGTTGAGTTTGCGCGCTTAACTGCCACATTGGTAGAAAGATTATAGGGAGCAGAGAAAGACTGATGAGACCCCAAGACTTAAATAGCAGAGGTTATTAACTTGGCGTTGAAGTTAGTCCCATTTTCAGACAACAACACTTGAGTGCAACTGTGGCAAAAGAATACATCTTGCAGCAGAAAGATGGTGGTTGTCTTGGCAGTGATGTCTTTAGTAGAACAAGCTTCTACTCACTTGCTAAAATGATCAACAGCAATTAGGATAAAGCAGCAACCAGAGCGGGGGCAAGAGAGAGGTCCTACAGCGTCAATACTGACAGTGTGAAATGCGTGTTGAGGGGGGACTAGCTTGAACTCATGGTTGGTGGCTTTAGGTTGTTAGAGTTGGTAATTGTGGCAACTAGCAATAACATCTGGGATCAGTAAGCAAAGATTTCCCCAAAAGTAATTCTTCTGGAGCCAGGCATGGGTCTTGGCAATGCCTCCTTGTCACATCTCTTTATGAGCTTGACACATCAACAAAAGGCAAAGCCTAGGCCTTAAATAAGGAAGTAGTGGTCTTTCACTTTCTTGAAAATCTGATTATCACAAATGAGTGTGTCTTTGGATAATTTAGAAAGGGAGACCTGGACTTATTCTGTCTTGTTTTCCCACAAATAAGGATATCCAATTAGTTTGTATAACCTGTCAGCCTCAGCAGGGTGGAGAGCAAGAATAGGCATTCTGGACAGTCCATCAGCACTCTGATGTTGAATCCTGGGGCAATGCAGCACAGTGAAGTTGTATCCTTGCAGACAGAGAGCCCATCTAGCAAGTTGTCCTTCTGGTTCCTTAAGTTGTTGAAACATTTGAGCAAAGCGTGGTCAGTAACCACAGTGAAATGGGTGCCATACACATAATGGAGGAACTTTTTGACTGCATGCAGCACAACAAGGCACTCCTTTTTGGTCACACTGTAATTTTTCTCATGATTATTCAGGACACAAGAGGTATAAGCTATAGGGTGATCCACACTTTCATTGTCCAATTGAGCCAAGATGGCTCCAATGGCCAGGTCACTAGCATAAAATTAAAGAATAAATTCCTTACTGTAGTCAGGATATAATAAGATAGGGGTCTCCTTAAGTTTTTTCTTGAGTGTCTCAAAGGCTTGTTGCTGGCTTGCAGTCCATTTGAAAAAGACATTGCATAGCAGCTGGACCAAGGGTTTGCTAGTGTCAGCAAAATCAGTAATGAATTGTCTGTAGTATCCCATCATGTCCAGAAAAACTTGAACTTCTTGTAGGTTAGTGGGCGGAAGCATTTTGTAATGGCCTCAACTTTCTTAGTCATGGGACAAATTCCAGTCTGAGTCACCACATGTCCCAAGGATTCAAGGCGTTCCTTAAAGAAGACACACATAGATGGTTTTAACTTAAGCCCATCTTCTTGAATCTTTATGAATACTTCCTTGAGATAGGCCAGGTGGTTGGTAAAGGTAGCACTAAAGACAGTTATATTATCTAAGTACACTATGACACACAAGAGCTTCAAATCACTGAGAATGGAGTCCATGGCTTACTGGAAAGTAGCTGGAGCATTGCAGAGTCCTTGCAGAATTTGTGTAGGCTCAAAAAACCCCTCCAAAGCAATGATGGCAGCTCTCTGTCTATCCTTGGAGAAGATCAACTTGCCAGTACCCAGAGTCTAGGCCCATAGCAGAGAAGAACTTGGAGCCCCCAAGGCGGCAGAGAGCATCATCAATGCAAGGTAAGGGGTAGGAATTCTTTTTTGGTTAAGTTATTCAGTTGTTGGTAGTCCATCACAATACTATGACCTCCATCCTTCTTTTTCAGTATAAGCAAGGGGGAAGCCCATGGACTTTGGGAAGGGGCAAGCAGTTCAGCGTCTAGAAGTTGTTTGAGCTCTTTAGAAACCTAAGCATCCTCTACACAGTTGCAACAATAAGGTTTAGTGCAAAAAGGGAAGCCTCACCAATATCAATCTGGTGAACGACACCTTTGGCTAGACCATAATCAGTGCTTTTCTTAGCAAAGATATCCAAAAACTGATCCAGTAGGTCAAGCACCTCTTTCTGCTGAACCAGATACAGCTGCAGGAAATTTTGAGCAGTGAACAAGGATAGGACTTGAGGTTTGTCTTCAGGTAAATTAAAGTCCTTAAATGTACAAAAGGGATGTAGTGATAGGAAGTCAGGAGCATTCAACAACTTGCCATAGCCAAAGACCTGTCCTCTAGACACATGTATGGGGAGAGATGTTAAGTTGGCAACCAGAAATTAAACAGGGTCTTTATGATAGGCATCAAAAGTTTTCTGTACAGAGATAGGGTCTGTTGTGTCCTAGCAAGGGAGGAAAGTTAACTCTAGGAACGTACACTCAGGTAGCTCATACAGTATTTGGGAGTCTAGGATAGCCTGAGATCCAGGGGGAATAGCTGTAGCAGAAGTGGCCAAGAGGGGAACCCCTTCAGACGCAGGACATGCCATAGAAGGGCACTTCATGTTGGAGGAATGGGTACAGTATTTTAGAGTGAAAACACCAGTGTGATATTCTAAGGCACATGTCTTGAGACGCTTCCTGGGAGCTTTAACTGGCTATTCAAAGATCAAAGTGACCTCATATCCTAAGATAGAGAGGTAGCTGTCTTTTAAGTTGATGATTCCATTATATTCCCTAAGAAATTGAGTACCAACTAGGAGGTTGTAGCTCTCATTCTCCAAGACAACAGCAGGGGCAGCTAAGAGTAGTTTTCCAAACTGCATGGGAAGAGCAGAATAAGCTTCTATAGAAAGAGTCATGGATAGTCCAGCTGTACCATACAACTGGTGATAGTTAAGGTTGGGGGCAAGTTTGAGCTTCTTGACAAGCTTTGAGGAGACACCATTAACAGGAGATCCAGTGTCCAAGACAACCTTAATATTCACCTTTTGGATGGATATTTCCACACAAGTAGTAGTACAACCAAAGAGAGGGAGGACATCTAGAATGTCTTGGGCTTCTGCCAGTTCTTTGACCCACTTTTGATAATGCATATTAGGCCTGGGAATTCCTTATAGACCGTCTGGAGAGGGAGCAAGATTAGACGATTTTGAACACAGCGTCAGCAACCTCAGCAGCTTCCTTTGAAGATTCAGCAAGCATGAGAGATCTCTTGGCTTGAGTGAGGTATGGGAAAGAGACAACCTCTTTGGCTTCAGGCAGAGGCTTGGAGCTTGTTGTAGTTTTCCCAGAATGTAGCTTATAAGGGACTGTAATAGATTCAGGGACGGCCAGGACTGAATACCCATAGGCGTAAAGATCTTCCATATCAGAATTGTCCATGTCAGAGTCATCAGATATGTTGTGAAATAGCAGAAAAATGGGAGGAGCCTCAGTTTCAGCAGGCTCAGAGTCAGCAATGAAGGGAGGAATCAAAAGAGACTAGGAAGAGTTGTCAACTGAGAGTGTCTCCGCCTCTAGGTTGACTGTTCTTTTACTGCCTGTTCTTTGGGATCAGTTCCTTCAACTCAATGATTGGTGAAGACTCAGGAATAGTGACCTATCTGGCCACAGTTATGGCAACCCTGGCGTTGAGGAGGATTCTAAAAAGTTCATGGTGAGGATGTGCAGGTCATGTGAAGACAAACCAGAGGTAAAGGCGGCATGATTCTCCCACACAGCTTCCCCATAATGAGTAAGGTGCATATCAAGCAATAGTGTCTTTATACTCTTCAAGAAGAAAGCATAGCTTTATGAGCCTTGAAGTGAAGACACAAAAACCTCTTTAACCTTGAGGGCTTGAGCGCAAGCCATGTACACTTCATGTGCAGTCAACTGGTGGCTTGTGATCAGTTGTTGTCCTTCCATGTAGAATCTATCTGCACATTCAGCTAGTGTTTCCTTTGGCTTGAAAGCAATGTGCATGAAGGCGTCCTTCTTCACTTCTGAACTAAGGTTGCCACCAAGTTTTTCTATCAGAAGTTGCTTCATATCTTCCCAGCTCTCTATTGTGGGAAGCTCTGGAACTACTACCTCTTGACAGGTTGGGTGCAGACAGGTTAGAATGTGTTCCTTCTTGACCTCATCTGAGGCTCTTCTTGTGGCAGTTTTGTAGATAGCTGAGAAAGCTACAATGGTTGGGGTTTTGGGGTCAAAGACTTGCTTAAAGATAGGCTTGAAATGTGCTTCTGGGGTTGGGCCACTTTGTTGCTATTGAGTACATTTATGCATGGGGAAAATTCTGCTTTGGATTTGGTGGGGGGGCTGTCTGGTCCACAGTTGGTAAACACTTTCCTCAAGGGTAGTCAAGGTTTCAGCAGTGCAGGTGCCTTTATTATTAGCTAGGGTTGTCAAAAATGGCACCATTAATGCTATTTTGATATGGTCTTCAAATATTGATAGCTGCAAAGATTTGGCTGGGTTCAATTTCAATTTTGGATATTCCTTGCCTTCTGCAAATGGATCTGGTTCAATTTCCACCCATTCTGGATTATTGTGCCTGTCTGTGATTGATCCTGGTATGACCTCATCCCAGTGTGACCCCCTCAGCCACTCTGTCTTCCTAATGAGTGATCACCATCCCTTGTCTACTATTTAAAGTAGAATCATTTCTCCTAATAAAGACAAGTTTATCCACATTTGCGTTGGCTTTAATAATTTTCAAGCTTTTTCCTGCTCTTTCTGCCAAAAGGACTTTTACATCTTGTTTTCTGGGAAATTAAAGTATGTACCCTTAATTTTTCCCTGAAGGCTAACCCAAGGCTAGCTTTGAACCTCAAATCTTTTTTTAAAGATTTACTGCTGTGTCCTCCTGGATGTTGTCCCCAGGAGCCAAACACAACAAGGGGGTCTGCTGCTCAGTAACATCCAGGCGCTGACCCTGTTCAGTTACTACTGAGGACAGTTCAGCCAGCTGGGATGTTTGAGACGGACCCACTAAAAGGCAAGGGGCAAACCTGTCATTCACAGAATCAGTTAACTCACTCATTTCTTGTGCATCTTTATCAAACTCAGAGTGGTCTTGTTTCAACTGATCCATCTTGTTAGATAGAGCTATCAACTATCTATCACAGTGAATGTGGGGAGCTCCCAATAAGACAGGGCAACAGCCAATCCCACCAGCAACCCCAGTTGGACTAACAACAGACGCCAACACCTCACACAAGGTAGCAACCTTTTGTTGTAGGTCAGTAACCTGAGTTATCAGAGCAAGCACTTGAGGACCAGGATGAGGGGCTTTGGCAGGGCAATACTGGCTGCAGATGGACGCTCTTAGCTCTTTAATGACATCTAATAGTCTCTGTTTCCTATCTGTTAACTCATCAGATGGAGGAGAAGGTGGGACATCTGATTTGGTGGTAGACAGTTCATTTACTTAAGTCTGGATTTGGCAATGGTAGCGGCGGTACCAGCCATTTATTGATCAAATTCCTTGCCAAGTTTCAGAGGCCTTTTTCAGCATGGAATGCTAATTGCTGCAATTGGTCAAAGGAGTAATCACTGAGCTTTTTGAGTTGCTGCACAAGTCTTTCAAAATTGAAGAGATAGGCGTTTAGAATCAAATCTACTTGGGTGCGCCAGGGCTGTTCCAACTGGTGAAACTCATGTAGATACTCTCTGACATACTTGGGGATGGACTGGCGCATTTTTTGATGGAATCACCAAGCAAGATAGGGAGGTGACAGAATTGCGCTGATTGTCAGATACTAAGGAAAACAAGGAGTGGATCCACTGCTGGTAGGCCGCAAACTGATCCCAGTGATGAGTGACGGCGGCTTGTAGAGAAGAAAACTCCTGAATGTGGAGCCCTAATACCATTTGATGATGGACTAAGGTGGGTTGTACAAAGGATGCCAATAAGTGTTCAGCGGAGCCAGCCGCTGAGAGGAGATGCTGTGGAAACTGTGAAGCTACAATCAATTTAAAGTATTCTGCTTGGCTGGACTGAAGCTGGAGGAGAGGGATGGCTCCATCACAGGCTATCCCAAGGGCTACTGCCATGACTTGTTCTAAGTCAGGGGTACCCAAAGGGTATGTCACTAGGCAGTGACCACTCCCAAGGTTCAGCACAGTAGGGACAATAGGTGGGTTGGAAATAACTTTCTCAATAGGAGGACTGGTAATTTCAGGCAAAGTCAGCTATTGTATGGGAGGAGGCAAAGGTCCTGAAAACATTGTTGCAAAAGGGATAATCAAGGGGCTTACAGCCCCTGTAGTGAGCACCATTTTGTTGTGATCTGAGGCGCGGCGCAGAGTCACAACAGGAAATCCTAACCTTAGGATTGTATTTGTACTAAGTCTCATTTAGAATGACATGAATGGCTTTACAATTACCTTGTGGCCCTGATTGAATAATATCTGCTAAACATGGCTAGAGAGGCGCCAAAGTACGTGGAGACACAAAGACAAAAATATGAATAGAACTTAAATTTTATTGGCTTTAAAGAATGGGACTATATACTGTGTAGCTTTACCACAAATCAGTACATGGACAGTAGGATCACTTGCCACAAGCATCAGGGGGCAAGTGAGCTGCACAAAATCAGAAAGCCAAACAATTGCGTTTCCTAATTTGGAGCCAGCCTCATTTTAGGGGCAAAAGCAAAAGAGAGGGATTCATCCTCAAAATAACCCATAAAAGGCAAAATCAAAACATGGTGAATGGTGGCATTCATGACAAGTACTAACCATAAAATATGAAGGAGTCAATCACCATATCTACTCAGACTCAGTAGATTAGCTCCTGCATGACCAAGTCTTTGTAAGCATCACAGAGACCCTGGACAAAAAGGAGAGCCTCAAGTCGATTGACTAGGACTCCTGCCAGTACAAGATCATACACTTCAAGGACCACCAAGATACTTATATGCCTCAGTATTGCAAAATTGTAGCCCACCATCTGGAAATCTTCAAAAAGGCTCTACCTGGGTTGCTACCAGAGAAACACATCCAACACTCCATCCAACTCAAAGGAGCTGTACCTAAGGCGTAACCCATCTGCCGCTTTACCCCCAAACAAAGACAACTCCCTATGTGCTTACCTCAAGGAGGCGTTGTAGAAAGGTCTTATCTGACTCTCAAAGTCTCTTTTTTTGGTGCTGCCATATTCCTTGTAGCAAAGAAAGTTGGTTTCCTGCGCCTAGCCATGGATTAAAAAGACCTAAACAAAATCACTTCTAATAATTGTTACCCACAACCACTAATTGACAACCTCTTTTATGCCTTGGGCGGTGCCACAGTTTTCTCCAAGATAAACCTAACTGCAGGCTATAACCAGATCCGTATAAATGAGGAAAATATACCCAAAACAGCCTTCCATACTAAATATGGTTCATACAAGTGTGTAATATCAGCTTTGGAATGAAAAACACCCAGTCAACCTTTGTGACCTTCATGAACAAGGTGTTTGCCCCCCACATAGAAAGCACGCCTTGGTATACCTGGACAACATTATTGTATATAGCCTCTTGGTAGAACAGCACCACAAGGACTTGGAGGCAGTCTTTGCTACCCTGGCGCAACATAAGCTGCTAACCAAGCCCTCCAAATATCAGTTCTTCCACAAGCAGTTGCCCTTCTTGGGATACATAGTTTTTAAAGACAGCATTAAACCTGACAGCCAGAAAATCAAGGCCCTTTGAAAAATGCCACCTCCAAGGGGCAAGTAAGAACTCTGCACATTCTTGGGAATGTTTGCCTATGTAATACAATTCATACCTGACTGTGGTGTCCTGACTGCACCCCTGTCTGCCATAACTGGCGCCAAATTTTAAGTTTCTATGGACTCCCCAATGCAACCTTTGCTTCAGACGTCTTAAGGAGAAGTTCACAACAGCACCCATTCTACAATTCTCCAAACATGATAGGAAATATCAAATAGAAAAAGACACCTCTGACGCATCCATTAGAGGAGGACTAGAAATCAAAAACAATGATGGTGACTTTCTTCCCTTAGCCTAAAAATCACGCAAATTGACATACAGCAAGTGCCAATACCCTATACACAACAAGGAGTTGTTAGCAATAGTGCATGGCCTGGTCAAATGGTGTTGTTACCTGGAACAACAGGAGTAATTCACAGAATTGACCAACCAAAAGTTGCTCATATATTTCAAAACATAAGAAAACTTATCCTGTTGTCAAGCCTGCTGGATGGAACTCCTGGAGAGGTTCAATATGCTCATACAATATAAACCTGGTCCAGAACTTGCCATGGCAGACACACTCTTGCGCCTGTACGTCAGAGCCACAAGAGGCAAGAATGAGCTCAGCCCAGACTGGCCTCTCCTGGTGCTCTGGACAAAAGACAAGGATTTCCTCCCCCTGGCACCCAGACATAACAAAAGAAACATTCATTAAGAACAAACACTTATTTTCAAAAGTGTATGGGACCTTACATCAAAAAATGATCAGCAAAATCACCATCCCTTATATCCCCACACATCTTGAGTTGACATAATCCTGCGTTACCATAGGGACCTAGGGCACACAAAAAGCCGCAACCTCTATGAATTCCTTAAACACATTGCGTGGTGGCTGACCCTATAATGGAATGTCCAGTAAGTCTTAGACCAATGTGAAGTATGTGAGAAATTTGCAAAAAGAAATACCCCACCTAAATCAGTACTATCTATTTGCTTGCAACTGCCCTTCAAGATATGGGACCTAGATGTTTGGCTATGCCAGGAAAACACAATGAAAAGAAATATATCATCACTGCAATAGACTTTGCCACATGATGTCCAGTGGCACAAGAAGTAAAAACACACACAGGCAATGACATGCAGCAATTCATAGAGAAAAATTATCAGCAAGTTTGAAAAGCCAGAGCTCCTGATAACTGACAGAGACAAAGAATTGTCCTCAGAAGATACCAACATATACCTTACCAAGAATAGGGTCCAGCACACAGCAACAACAACTTACCATCCTCAGGCCAATGGACTTGTGAAGCAGTTGAATGGCAGCCCTGTGCAGGCCCTGGCTAAGCTCACCTCTGGGAGACCTGAGGACTAGTATAAGCAGCTACCAACTGCATTGCTTGTATGACAGGCCCATGTGAACAGATCCATCAGGAAAAGCCCCTTCAAGTTAGTTTGTGGCACACAACCCAATATCATCCAAGCACTATCAGGATCCAAGTTTGAAACGCCCAGCAAGGTTCCACCCTGCTCAGATCCCCAGGTCATACAGGCTAATAGCAATCATCAGACTTAGAAGAAAAACGTCTACAAAAACCTTTCTCCCCATCCAAGACAGACATAAGGTTGGCAACAAAGTATGGCTATAATACCAACAAGAGTAAATTACAGCCAGAAAAAAATAGGCCCAGTCATCATCCTAAAGGTAAACAAAAACAACACTTACCTTGTGAAAGGACTCAGAAAACGCAAACAAGACAAATTTCTCCACCTTAATTGCCTGAGACCCTGCAAAGCAAGACAGAAACAATACAAGACCGTCATACCCACCACCAAACAAGAATTAGTCCAGTATGGCGCCCGTGCTCCCAACAACCTCCCTGAAAACCTGCCCCCAGAGGAGGCCAACCTTCAGTTGGGGGTGTCAAAACAGCAGGCTCAACCCACCAGCAAGGTTTCAAGTAAGCAGGTTTATGACCTGCAATACAATTATCCAGCCACTTGAAGCCAAGTTAGGAAGATGACTCAAATTTCCAAATCCAACAACATGGACAGAAGCTGATCCCTTACAGTTGATACCTTGTTTTGGAGATTGACTCATTAACAGGATTAGGCCACCCCCTTCACTATTCCACTGTGTGATCAACATTATCATGTTCCTGTTATCCATGATCCACAATTACTATATAATACCTATCTCTCAGTAAATAATATTATCTAGTTTCCAAATATTTTTCCCTTGTAACTCTGCTAAAACAGCACAATTTTGAAAATATGTTTTTATAGCTTTCACCCCAATAAAATCTGTGTTATTCTGATACAATTGCTTCTTTATTTATCCCTGTTTATTTTTCCTTTTTACTACAATATTCCATCTTTTTACCCATTGTGTTTATATGATGCTTATCTCAATATGTGTTATTTGCTTTGTGTTGACATTGTTTCCATAATTGCCATATTATTTTTAGCACTTTACACAGAACCTTGTGAATATATTAATAACAATTTGATGATCAGCTAATTTCAAATTAGAAAATTATAAGATTATTATGTTTAGAGAAAGCTGTAGCTGATCCGAATTCAAAACCTTGATGATAAACTTTAAGCCAATCAGGAGCCAAATAAGAAATCAATTGTTGTGACATAAAGGGATATTCAATAAATCTTTGATGAATGTGCACTAATTAATATGATAGGCTGGATGTCTTGCCATTATGCACCATTGTTGCTGTGGCAAGTTGTTTGTGGACTAGTTCTCAATCAGCTGCTGAGTTAGCACTAGTCCACCAACAACTTACCACAGCAGCAATGACGCACAATGGCAAGACATCCAGCCAATCATATTAATTAGTGCACATGCATCAAAGAATTATTAAATGACCCTTTATTTTACAACAATCACTTTCTCACTTGGCTCCTGATTGGCTTAAAGTTTATAACTAAGGTTTTGAATTTGGATCAGCTACAGCTTTCTCTAAACATAATAATCTTATAATTTTCTAATTTGAAATTAGCTGATCACCAAATTGTTGTTAATATATTCAAAAGGGTCTGTGTAAAGAATTAAAATAATTGTTCTGGAACTAGATACATGACATAGTAAACATACAATTTTATAGAAATAAGCTAAACATAAAGAATAAAACTAACTATAAACAAAGAGAAAATACACAATCAAAATTCAAAATAAAGATAATATAAATAGGAAATTTTGGCAGCAAGGAGTTTATGGGGGAGAGGAAGAATGATTCCTATTAGGCAGAATAGCGTGGGAAGGAAGGTGTTGGGCTGGTGCTGGCCTGGGGTGTCTATGATTAGGTGGGTGGGGCTGGAAGATGGGGGTTGGCAGGAGTAGAGGCAGGAGGATTGTGTGTGATGGCCACCATATACCTCTGTTTGTATTCCTTGTCCATCATTGGCTGGATTGGTTGATAGGCAGCTATGGCACAAGGTAGGAGGCACTTTTCCTTGTGTGATTGGTTGCCCATGTTCACATGGAAAACTATTTACACAAAAAAGTCAGCCACCATTTGTCAACCAAAGAGAGAATCATGGTCAAGTACCTCAAGATAGAGATTGTTGAAATCCTGTGCGCAGCGTTCCTGGACTGTGTCTCCAATATTAAAGAGCACACATTAGCCAGATAGATGTCAGCATGGCTGGCTGGGTATATGGAGGCCTGGTGTCCACGTCCTTGGATGGCCTTGAGGGCGGTGGAGCTACCCTCTATCTGGTGGCTCAAGAAAACCTGGTGTTTGGAATTTGCATCATCCCAGGATTCAAGTAATCCACTGAGGATGTGGCTGTACTCATAGCCATCAGTGTAATCAGGGTTTTTCTGATAATAGACAAAATCTTTGGCCAAAAAAGCCAGAAACGTACCAATGAAAGTCTCCTCTTGACCTTCTTCCTTCCATTCTTGGTTGCTGTTTTCCTTGTTCACCAAACTTGTCAAAGGAAATTGACAGCTTTTAATAGGCAATGAGCATGATGTCATCAGAAAAACTTGTCAGGCATTGGACCAGAGTGGACTTGATGGCAGAATTGTATGGGGCAAAATCACTGCCATCCCATTGGTTGCCATCAAAATTGGTCAACACCCTGATTGAAGCTACTTTACCATTCATCCAGAGCTTCTCCATGAGCTCATGAACCCAAATGCAATAGTGCACAAGTTGCTTCTGGATCTGGGTTAGGGGAAGCTTGTGGTCCCGCTGTAGGAGATCAAGCATAATTGGGTAGGCCTTGCTGATTGGGACTCTTGGGCTTTCTTTGGCTTCTTGGCTGGTTCAATCAGGTTCCCCTTGCTCATGAAGTTGTTGAATTCACACATGATGGTAGCTTGGGTAAACTTCAATTGGCTGTCAATCTGTTCCCAGGTCAAGCCACACTGATTGAGTACCACAGTTTCCTGAAGAATTTGTGCAGTGATTATTCTGCATTTGGGGCACTGGGTCACAGGAGCTGAAGCAGGATTGGCTGTAGGGGGCAGGTTAGCTGGTGGCAGGAAGTTGTTCCAAATAAGGGTTGCCATTCTGATTGGCTGGTTGGTTTGTAGCTTGTGCAGAGGTGGGTAAGGGGACAGGGGCTGAGCTAGACGCTAAGTGACTATCAAACATATCAAAGCCATAGGGGTCAGGGGTCAAGTATAGACCAGCTTCCTTGTTACCTGTATCAAAGGCCTGGGTGTAAATGGGTGCCTCCATGTTCTGAGCTGTGCTTCCATGGAAGCTTCCTTGGCTGATGCTGTCTTGTTTGCTGGCGCCATCAAAAATGTTGTTGTTGTTGAAAACCATTGTAAAAAAACTAGGATAAAATTGCTAAAAGAGAAGTTTAAAATTTTATGTTTTATTTTTATTGTAATTATCATTCCATATTTGAAAAATTCTCAAAATCATTTGACACAAATCAGGATCATGAAAATGAATAAAATACCTCTGTTCCTAAATTGGATAGCTGTTGATTGGCTGTTAAACTGTTATACTTCTATTTTAGGTTACTCATACTACACATCTTGTGTGAGTTCATTTTGTTTTGTACTTGTGGAATCTTACTTCTAGATTGCTCAAATTTTGTTTCATTTTAGCCTTTCTATTGGTGCCTCATATGAATCCTGATTGGATTATAATATACTCTGGAACAGCACCCATCCATTTCCCTTGTTGTATCAGTTCATTTTTTTGTGGTTTGAACTACACTGCTTGATGTTAGATATAATTTTGTATGATGGGCTAGTGAAATTTTGTTTTTTGTTTGACAATTTGTATGTTCATCAAAAATATTAAAATTATTTAATTCCTGAATCCTGCCTGACTTTTGGTATGATTAAATCTGAAATCATTTTGTTTAAATCTGAAGTGTTTTTGGCTGTTACTATATGTTTTAAATACTGTATGTTTTTTAATTTTTCAAGATGAGCAAAAACACATAAAAAAGTTTAATTTTGCTGGTTTGCTTAAATTTAATTAAGCATACAAAAAAAATGGTAAATTTTTGAAAAAATGTTGTCAGTGCAAATGCTGTCTCTGATAATTTCTACATTTTTCCTAGTTGACAGTGTGACTTCAGCAAATGTTTGCTAATTGTCTTTCATAATGTCAACACTTTTCACTTTGTACATATAAAACTTTATTCTTTAAATAATAAAAACTTCTGAAATTTTGATATGTTGCTTTTTAAACTTTTTCTTTCATATTTTTTTAAAAAATAAAATCTATATATAAAGTTAATAATTTTTTGTATTTCTTTTAACTTTTAACTTGTTGCTTTAAACTTTAATAAATAAGACAATTTTTACCCAGATTAATGGTTTTAAATTTCAATAAAAGCTAGACAAGGTTTAATTTTTATATATTATGTTTTTATAGATTTTTTGTTTTTAAATGTATAACTTTATTTTAAACCATCTTACTTATTTTTATAGGACAAAAACACTTCCAGACAGCTCAAAGGGACCAATCATTCCACCAAGGCTACTAAAGTCACCAAGCAGAAGCCAGTATTCACTAAGAAGGTATGCTTCCAAGCCTTATCAAAGCCCTCCCCTGAGAAGAACCCAGCTCACTCCACTGGGGGAGAGAAATCTTATGGTTTCCCTATGGATCACAATTTCTATAACTCAGCTTCAGATAAAAAGCCCTCAAAGAAGCGCCGCCAGGTCAAAAAGTCCCCTCAAGGATAAGTGTAGGGTTCCTGGTCACCAGTCTTCAAAGTGTGTCCTGGGTCATAGCCAGGGACCAGCTTGGAGGAGTTGTCATTCCCCAACAGTGGTGAGTGGTTGGTTAGGAGCTTGTACTTGGCCTTCATAAGAGCAAACTCTTCCAGTACCAACCAAATTACCAAGTGAGCGTCTCCACCATACACTTGTACTTCAGCAGGCGCCAGCCCTTTTGTAGGCCATTACCAACCCTGCAACAGTCTAGTACATTCTCCTACAATAAACTCCCTTCCTCTATCTGTCATTTCAAGATGCCTAGTCACCTTTTCCCACTCCTCCTGGGAAGACTTAATAGAGGTAAATCTTCTACAACCTTGGCAATAGGTTTCTCCCCCCCCTGGTCTAGGGGTGAAAGATGTGGGGTAATTTACTCATATAGCTTATATCCTTTTACCACGGGAAATTTGGGTAGGGATTGTAATAGGCTTTTATTCACGTTCAGAAGGAAGATCCCCTTAGAAACCTTCTGATATAAGGCCTTTGTATAGGGAACAATGAGGATTGTACCAATACTTGGAGTCCTTTAACAATCTCTTGGACTCCTTGTACTTGGTCTTTGGCTTCTTCTCCTTTGTCTTAGGCTCCTGTACTTTGGTTTTGTGCTCCTGCACCTTGGTCTTTGGCTTCTACGGTCTGTTCCAGCTCAGGCTTCCTTCTCTTGGTCTCTGGATCCTTCTGTAGCTCTTGTGGCCTTTATAATCCACTTGATCCAGTCCCTGAAGAGTCTCAGATAGCTCTCCCTTTTATAGCCTTTGTTTCAGACCAAAAACCTCTCTTAGAACTCTGGTTTTAAAATCTTAAACTATCCAGTTTTTCTCTTTCTATAATATATTAAACTTTTAAACCTACTTCAGCCAAATAAAGCCTGGAATTTTCTGCTTCTGCTCCTCATTTTTTAGGCTTTAACTCTTAAGTCAAAGCCTTTAAAACTTTGATCAAATAGACTCCAGCTTACAGCCAATCATACGCTTCAATTCAGCGGTTTCACCAAAAGTTTTCCCCAGATGACTTGCTCTTGACCCTGGTTCAAACCCTAGGCAGTCTTGCTCCAGGTAAACAACGGCTCCACGTTTCAAACGGTTTTGCCGTGATTCCTGTCACATTTCTCTAGCAAAACTTGAGCACTTCTGTATATGTTTTATCTAAGTGAATTTTGTCCCTTCAATTTTTCAATATTTCTCCATGTTTCCCTGTGTTTTTCTTAACATTTTTCAACTTTGAACCTGCTTGCTTCTTGCCCTTTTGCCTCTCTTAGTTGTTCTTGGCAAAATTTGCTCTTTTGCCCTTACAGTTTCTCCGTCCTATTTCTGGCTTCTTTCTTACTCCTTTCTGGCTTAATTTCTTCTTAATAAATTTACAGTTTTAACACCCTGTAAACCATTTTTCTTCCTCTTTTTTTATGAACATATGATAGTTAATTATTTTTTAACATTTAGGCAGCATTTAAGTATTATTTAACTGCTTCTTTCTATTTATATTTCTTCTTTAAAGACACCAAAATCAACTTTCCCAGCCTCTGCATCTAGTCTGGCTAGTCCTTCCAAGTCACCTCCTGGTCCTGCACTCACATCTTCTGGTCCTTTCACCAGTTTTTCAGCTAATCAGCCCATCTTAGTGCACCAAACATCCCCTCTCCAGTCTTCATCTTTGCTAAGAGCCTCCTTGGTTCCATCTGCTCAATGAACCTTTATGGTTTCAAACTTCAATATGAACCCGCAGTCCTTCAACTAGCCTTCTCTGTGATAAAACAATTCCTCTCACTAGTCTTCTCTTCTGATTCCATGAAACACTTTGATTATTTATCTCAGTTCCATTTACCAGAACTTGTAGACCCAGGCATGAGTCTACATTGAACTGGCGTTTGACTGGGCCCTTGCAAGTGGCATTCCACTTAGGCCATCCAACCATAGATCCTTAAAGCCTATGTTGTTGTTTTTACTCACCCAGGTGATTAAGTCTGGGCTTTCAGTTGCAGAGTAATCAGCTCTACTTCCTAGAGGCCTGATCACACTAAGTTCTGCAACTTGCTTCCCCAAGCAAACCTCCTTGATGACACATCCAAGCAAATTCATGCCCTCCAATGCTCACTTTGGGTTATCCCCAAAGTTTCCATGGGGAAATAAACAAGGACACCCTACCAGTTTGTTAGATAGGATGCTTGCTCACAGACCTCCTGCAAGCGTATCAGGGTATGTAGAGCCCTCAGAGCTCCTCCCCTCCCTGGCAGCCTGCACTATCTGCCAGGGGTCCAAAACCTTCTCCACCTCTAACAGACAAAGTTCCCTGCTAGCTATCTCATTCTTCACCCTTTCACAGCCACAGTTCCCTGCTAGGTGAAGAACTCTAGCCCACAGCAGCCAATATCTTCTGCAGGGTGAAGGCACCATCTGCCTCTAGTAATTTCTACAACTACTAGCTAGGCCTTACCATCCCTAGTAGCCATCATTACCCACTAGGCCTCTACCTGTAATCAACCAATCAACATCTTGTCAATCTGGAGCATAGCGTCTTTATTTGAAGCCAAATCAACCCTCAACTGCAAAACCTCCTACATGTGGATCATCACAATAAGTCTCCTACACATGAGAAGCACCACAACAAGCCCCCTTCTTCTCTCCCCCGCCAAGCTCTCCCTGTTCCAGTTCATCAGGGGATGACTCCAAGATGCTCCCTGACTACTTTCCTGGCTTCCACCATGCTCCTGCTAGCCCTTGAGACCCTCTTGTGGCCCACATCATTTGCAAAGTTGATGGTAAGTTCAAGGTTCCTTTCTTCCTGCCAAAGTTTTCCCCACCATGAGGTCAAAGGGGGCCCAGCCATGGTAGCAAATGATTACATTTTCAGCTGCAACAACACCAACCGGGGCTTTAAGAGCCGCCACTATATTTATGAGGACCGCTTTTGCCCAGTACGGCTCAACACTGTGCACTGAGAAAAGGTCCAAACCATCAAGGGCAAGCACACTTGTGTCATGCCCAATATCACTATATTTTGCCTCTTTAAGTAAAGTATGGTGCAGATTATGCCCACCTCCAAGGATCTTATCCCCACCCACCCAGCTGGCTGTACTTGCCTGTAAGCACCTCCCCCCCACCAATCTGAATAGGGTGCCAACCCACAGCCAGTTGGTTAAGTTTGTTAGTGATAGGCTCTAAGCCATCAATTCTCTGGCCAAGAGTGCCACCATAATTGAAGATCTGGTCCTCACCAATTCCCCAAGAAAACCAAGGATAAAGAGATGTTTCAGCTCCATGATAATGGGCAGAAAGTATAGGATAGGAGCATTGCCTATGCCACAACCCAAAGCCTGAAGCAGCTTAACACTGCTACCACCTGGAAGTGCAACAGCACTTTTCCAACCTGTGCTACCCTATTCAAGCAGCTTTGGGTCATGAAAAGGCAGTTTGACACCCAGTTTATCCCCCTTGTCTTCCTAATCCTTCCTGGTGTTAAGACAGAAGTCTATACCAGAGCATTCAAAATTGTCCAGGATTCTTTAAGCTCCCTTACTGCCAATAAGCTCTACCCTCCCATTCACACCACCAGAGCAAGCTTTCCTCTGCCAAGAAGGATGTGTCTGCCCAGGCTGCTGAGCAGCTAGCCAATGCATGCTATTTTGGGCCATAGGTTATTATTTATTATAAACTTTGGGTTTGCTCATTTCAGAGCCTTTGAGACCACCTTTATTGGAGAATTTTAGGGCTGCTTCTTTTAATTCAGGCAGGCCCTCATCAAAAACCTCAAGAGCAAGAAGGAGCTCTTTGAGAATTACTTAAATGATGATAAAGGGAAGTGCCTCTTTTTCATGATCCAAATTGCTGCCTTGGCTTTTGTGCGGCCTGAGAATACTGGGCTTGGCTTTGAGGCCATCCTGGAGGATGCTTATGTTAAGAAGCACCCCACTATCTTCAAGGGCTATCTTGAGTACTTTGAAAAGCAGTGATTTGAAAAAAATTAATGCCAGGAGATAAAAGAGTGAAGCTACTGTCCCTTGAAACTGCCAGAGTAACTGTCTGAACAGGGAGATGAAGACA
Source organism: Entomophthora muscae (assembly GCA_014839935.2). Taxonomy (NCBI): domain Eukaryota; kingdom Fungi; phylum Entomophthoromycota; class Entomophthoromycetes; order Entomophthorales; family Entomophthoraceae; genus Entomophthora; species Entomophthora muscae. The sequence continues at coordinate 410,903 of QTSX02004274.1, forward strand.
ACATCATGCTTTGAGGTGTGGCATAAACACCTCAAGAACAAGTTTGGCCAACCCCAAGTTCAACAAATTCTTTTTGAAGCTGCAGGAGAAGCAGATCAGGAATTTTTCTAAGCTCTGTGAACTAGCTAACCAGGTGGCCCCAAAAAGGAAAAGAGTAAAGAGCAGGACTACCTGGAGGCAGTTCAAAAGTTAGTCAAGAAAAAGTACAAGGTGGCCAAGATCAAAAAGTACCTCAAAAATGTAGCTACTGTACTTGTTGGTGGCTTTAATTAGCCCATTAAAACTTGATTTGCTTTGACTTTATGGTTTTCACTTTTAATTTTTTTGATTTATTAATATAATACTACTCTTTTTAGATATGAATGGTAAGTTTCAGGCACAGTTTAAAGGTGGTTTAATAAGAAATATGTTATATCTTGTTAATTCATCTGTAAGTATAATATATTCACAGTTGTGCTTATATAAAGTATACCAAATAAATGTTAATATTTCTTTATGTTTTTATAATATATGTTATTGTGTTTATCTTTATTTTTGGTTCATTGAATTTTTAATTTTTATGAGAATAAAAATTGTTTTTATAAAAAAGAATGTTTTTAAATAGTAAACTGAGAAGTTATTGATTGTATCTCCATATTATTATTAATCATAGTATTTTTTATTGCATTTTTGAGCTCTCAGAGGTCATTTTGGTATAAAAGATAAGTTCTAATTATTTTCTATATTGAAAATGTTCAGGGTAAAGTGACACATTAATTAAAAAGTGTTGACATCCAGAAGATGGCATTATTGAAAGCCAAATCATCACTTTAATAGTGTCAACATGGCCACTGTTGACATGGGCGCTGTTGCAAAAAAATAGTATTCAAATGACAAAGTACTAGAATTTTTTGTAGAAGTGAATACAAAAAATGGTCATAACACTTTTAATTCAAAATAACAATAAAGCATAGAGTGAGATCTTCAGGATCATATATATTCCCATCACCAGAATTTCTTCTTAGGGATTTGGAATTAAGAGGCTATTTATCCAGAGTTCAGGTGGGTAGGTTAAATTTAAGCTGGGGCAGCAAAACAGCACTAAATAAGGAAAGTTGCTCATTTACTGGATTGATGAAATATGGAATCTAATTCTTTGGTTTTTTAAAGCTATTCTTGAGAAAATTTGGTTTCTGGTATTCTTCTTGTTGGCTGTTGTTTCTGGCTCTTGGGGACAACATCTAAGAGGAAAAGGCAAGAAAACCTTTGATACAAAAAGCTTTAGGTTTGAAGCTAGCCTTGAGTTAGCCTTTTGACAGGAGATTATAGGGACATATCATAATTTTCTGGAGCAATATGATAGGCTTTTATTTATTAAAAATAAATGAGTGCTTTGAATAATATAAAGACCAATACGAATGTGGATAAAAATTTCTTTATTTAGAGAAATAATTCCAAAATATATAGTAGAATAGAAGCAGGAATCATTCACTAAATAAAAAAGGCTTATTGGTTTTGAACTTGTACCATGATCAGAATATCCAAGGTAGTATAATCCTGAATGTGTGACATTGTAGTCAAACCATTTTAAAAGAATGGGGCAACTGTTAAACTCAAAAACAAGCCTAATTAGACCTATGCAAGGATTGTAATATGCAGTTATATTAAAATAGCCTTAATGGTATGATTTTAACAGTGGTTTAGGGTGATATTTTTCTTTGTTCATCTCATTAATTGACCTCTTAATAGTGTTAGTAAACGATAAATTGTCAAAAAATATACCTCAGCATAGAGAGGTGGCTTCTTTTTATTATAGTGGTGTTGTCTGAAATGTTGACAGAGGAATGCTTATCATAACAGAAAATTTTGGGTCAATTGCAAGAAAAATTAAGCCAAAAAAGATGGACAGCTGGGCGCCTGGCTTTCAGGGCTGGCTTTAAAAAAGAAGTACTAGGCTCAAAAAGCCTGATTTATGTCCTGATGAAAAGAATCACCAGAATAGCATTCAGGTAATTGTGGATGTCTTTTATAAAGAAAAAACAAAGGAATAAGAACACAAGAATTGTGAAAAATAACCATAAAAAGTTGAGATAATGATCCTCACAATTAACTCTAAAGATCATCATAAAAATTTAGGCTGTATAAAGGGTTAAGAGAAACCAAAATATAGTGAAATAGGTGTATTATCATATTTTAAAGCTATGGTGACAACCAAAAATACTTCAGATTTAAACAAAATACTTTCAGATTTGAACAAAATTCAAGTTGAGCAAGATTCAGGATTCAATTAATTTCTAAAATTTCAGTTAATAAATAAACTGTCAAACAAAAAACAAATTTCACCAGCCCATCATACAAAATTATATCAAACATAAAGCAGTGTAGTTCAAACCACAATCAAAATGAACTGACACAACAAGGGAAATGGATGGGTGCTATTCCAGAGTATATTATAATCCAATCAGGATTCACATGAGGCACCAATAGAAAGGCTAAAATGAAACAAAATTTGAGCAATCTAGAAGTAAGATTCCACTTGTACAAAACAAAATGAACTCACAAAAGATGTGTAGTATTAGCAGCCTAAAATAGAAAAATATTAGTTTAATAGCCAATCAACAACTATACAATTTAGGAACAGAGGCATTTTATTCATTTTTATGACTACTTATTTGTGTATAATGGTTTTGAGAACCTTCCAAATATGGAATGATAATTACAATAAAAATAAATCATAAAATTTTAAACTTCTACTTTTAGTGATTTTAATCCTAAGTTTTTTACAATGGTTTTTAACAGCAATATCTTTGACAATTCCAGCAACCAAGCCAGCAGCAACCAAGCCAGCTTCAATGGAGGCAAGGCTCAGGGCGTGGAGGCACCTGTTTACACCCAAGCCTTTGAGGCAGGTAACAAGGAAGCTGACCTGTACCTGACCACTGACCCCTATGGCTTTGACTTGTTCAGTAGTCATATAGTGTCTAGCTCTGCCCCTGCTCCTGTACCCACCCCCACACAAGCTGCCCACCAACCAATCAGGATGCAAACCATGATTTGAAATAACTTCTTGCCACCAGCTAACCTGCCCTCCTACAGCCAATCAGACTTCAGCTCCCCCGGTCTAGCGCCCCAAGCAACAAATCATCAGTGTCCAAATTTTTCAGCAAATTGGGGCACTGAATCTACAGGGACTGTCCTGGGAACAGATTGTCACCCAGTTGCAATTTACCCAAGCTACTGTCATGCGGGAATTCAACAACCTGATGAACAGGGGGAATATGATTGGGACAGCCAAGAAGCAATGAAGGCCCTTTGACTGTATAACATTCACTATTGAGTATTTAGCCAAATAAATGCTCCAAAATATAAAGTTATCTCTGTTTTTCTGATTATTGCATGAGATAGGTTGGATTGGAAGTCTTAAGGTAAAGATTCCTGAAAACTGGATATCTAGATTCAATAGAAGAATAGAAGGCAAGATTGGCTGAGTCAATCTGGGAGACTGGGTGTCTCAAAAACAGTTTAATTAATTGGGAAGATTAATGAATAAATACACAGGAATATAATTAATGAGGATTTAATTATATTGTTTAAATTGCTTTGACTGTGTCAAGAAGGTTGGTTAGGGTTAACCATAAGTAAACCCCCAAATTTTAGGTTAAAAGTGCCGTCTAGCAAATTATTTCAGGTGCCAGGGCGCTGAGGCGCTGCCTGGGGAAATCGCTGGGCGCTGCAGTGGTGCCTGGTTCAAGTTTTGAAGCATTTTAATGGGGTTCAAGGCAAAAAACCATTCAATGCAAAGATAACTAAATAAAGGCAAGGATGCCTAGGAATTCAGGGTTAATTATCTGGTTCCCAGTTGCAACATTAATAGCTGAGTTTTGGGATGTTTAATCCACAGGGGTTTGGCGCCAGGAGCTGAAGAAGCTCCATGCTGAATTGGTACATTGGGATGAATAGAGTCAGGTGACTTCTTCCATTGTAGGTTGATTCTCATAGGTTGAGAAATATTGGTGATCTTTTAGGTAAAGATCTAGGTTTGAATGACTCAAATGTCATAGACCATGTGAGATGAATCATAGGTTGATTCAGGAACTGGAGGGGTTTTCAGCCAAATATGCCCCAAATAGTATATATACAAAAACAGCTAAACTATAATAAAGATATATTGTCAATTTTGATGCTTTCTCCTCAAATACCCTTTCAATTATGTCTTCTTTGTTAAATTTTGAAAGGGCCAAATTTGGAGTACTTTGCATGGAAACTGCTGCTGCCAGGAAAGAGGTTCCTACAAGTTTATTGAAAGAAGCTTGTGCAAGCTTAGAAGTCACCAAGACTGTGGCTGAGGAGTCCTTGATGGTTGTAAAGGCTGCATTTGAAGAGTTATACTCCAATTACTTTTCAAAAGAAGAGACTCCTATCCAAGGAAACCAAATCTATGTGTGGGATTCCTGGAACCTGTTAGTAGGATGAGAAAAATCTTACAGCAAGTGAAAGCAAAGGCAAATTGTGAGACTGAGGCTTTAAGGGCAAGAGAGGAAAAGAGCGTTGAGATCATAGCCTGTTGGCAGGAGGATAAATAAGTGTTGTCCCATAAAATTACCTCCCTGTAGACAAAGCTCCTTGAATCTTTGTTGAAGAAAGGTAATGGCAATAAGAGTCAAGGGCAGGATAATGGCGGGATGGACTGGTTGGACCTGGATCTGTCACAGGCCCCTGAGTCACAAATATCTGAGGTATACCCAATCATGCTTGACCTCCTCTAGCAGATCCCAAGCTTCCATTGACACAGGTCTGGAATCAACTTGTGCACCATAACATATGAGTGTCTGAGTGCATGGTGCAGCTCTGGATTTATGGGAAGGTGGCTTTAATACAGATTCTTACCAATTTTGCCAGTGACCAATGGGATGGCGCTGAGGATTCCCCGTATGACACTGCCATTGAATCAACCCTTGTCTGATGCCTGACTAGTCTAACTGATGATGTCATTTTCATCTTCTTTTACAGGCTATCAATAGCTTCTGATGATTTTTGCAAGCAAGGAAGAGCCGCCACTCAAAAAGGAAGGAAGAAGGTCAAGAAGGAGACGTTCATTGGTGCATTTCTGGCTGTTTCAGCCAAGGGTTTTGTCTACTATCAGACAAACCCAGATTTCATCAATGGCTACTCATACAGCCACATCCTTGGTGGATTACTTGACTCCTGGGATGGCTCAAATTCCAAGCACTGGGTTTTCTTGAGCCACCAGATTGAGGGTAGCTCTACTGCCCTTGAGGCCATCCAGCAACGCGGGCATCAGACCTCTGTGTACCCTGCTGGCCATGCAACGTCCATCTGGCTGATGTTGTCTTCTTCAACATGGGATCCACACTATGGGAGCGCTGCCCTCAGGCTTTTAACAACCTCTATCTTGGGGTCCTTGACCACAATTTTTTCTTTGGCTGCCAGATAGTGGCTGACTTGTTTGCGCAAATGGTTTTTCATGTGAACATGGGCAACCAATCACGTAAGGATAAGTGACTTCCACCTTGGGCCACTGCCACCCACCAGCCCATCCAGTGTCAGGGACCCACTTTAAGGGGAACAAGTCCCCAATTTGGTGAGCCAGGGCCCCTAAATTAAGCTCTGCAATGGCTGAACCAATGGGCACAGTGACCATGGCAAGATGACCTAAGTGACCCAAGTATGCAAACCTTCACATCAGGGAGCTGGAACATCCCAGAAGATAATATCCTACCATGTACGTCAACAGATAGAAGGAAGTGTGGGGCCGTGCCAGCAATGGTTTGGCAGGTGGAGGAGTAGAATGGCGTCCATAGTGGAACTTTCTTCCCCTTGACCAGAGGGATATTTGAACCATCCATTGGCCAAAGACTCCTTCTGGTGGGCATCATTGGGAGAGGAGTTTTGCCAGTCAATAGTGGGGGCGGGATTCTCACAACCTTTTACAGTTGTAAAAGGGAGACTAGAAACCATAGCAGGAAATAAATTCCCTTCATGGCTTCAAATGATGTTACTAAGAAATAGATGTGACAAGATAGGATAAGAAATATTCTTTATTGTTGGAACAATTGAAGTGAATAATAATAGGACACTTATATAGCCTTATAATCAAGGCTGAGATATTTGGGTGGGTCTTTGGGAAAATAAAACAGGATTTTCATGAGTCTATCATGTAAAGCTTACCAGTTTAAAGTAGTGGATACATTGTTTGCTTAATAACAGGTATACAAGTTGATGAAATAACTGGAGCCACAAAGATCTTACTAAGTAAAGGCTAATTAAGAAGTGTGAGGCCAAAAAATTGCATATCTTATTATATGGAGCCTTGTCCATAAGGGTAGAGAGCAGGTCAGAGATTGAACAGTTGGCATGAAGCAGCCAATCAGAACAAGAGCGGTAAGTGACATTATCGGACCTACTATTAACTTTTTTGCTTTTGAAATGCTTTTTGAGTTCAAATTCAAATTGAATAAGCGGGTAATAAATAGGTAAACTAAATGTGTTGGATGTTTACATGTTAACGTTATCTTCATGACTAGAGTCCTGGGTTCAATTCATGTGCTGAACAGGTCTGAAGGGCCACAGAGTTAAAATGTTGTTGTTTTGTGCCTTTGTGTTGATAACCACCAAACATTCATTCATATTTAACACAGAGTCAGGAAAAAAAACCTGACATCCAGCCAATGACCAATGAGGAATACAACAAGTGTTATATGGCAGCCATCACACAAAATCCTCCTGCCTCCACCACTGCAATCAACATCCCTCACCTGTAAGCCCAACCCACCCAATCCCAGACCCCCCAGGCCAGCACCGCCTCTACGTCTTTCTTCCTGTGTTATTCTGCCTCCTAGGCATCACTCTTCCCCGCCCCAATAAACTCCCTATTGCCAAATATTTTCTATTTATATTATCTTTATTTTGAATCTCAATTGTTCATGTTTTTTTTGTTTATAGTTGTTTTTATTCTTTATGTTCAACTTATTTCTATAAAATCATATATTTACTATGCCATATATTTAGATCCAGAACACAGTTTCTTTTTAGTACCCAGACACAGCCCCTTGTGAAAATATTAACACCAATCTGGTGATCAGCTAATTTTGAATTAGAAAAAACAGGTTAACTGTTTTTAGATAAAGTTGTTACTGATCCAAATTTAAAACCTTAATGATAAACTTTAAGCCAATCAGAAGTTGAATGAGAAAGTGGTTATTGTGACATAAAGGGTCATTCAATAATTCTTTAGTGCACATACACCAAAGAATTATTGAATGACCCTTTATGTCACAACAACCACTTTCTCATTCAACTTCTGATTGGCTTAAAGTTTATCATTAAGGTTTTAAATTTGGATCAGTAACAACTTTATCTAAAAACAGTTAACCTGTTTTTTCTAATTCAAAATAAGCTGATCACCAGATTGTTGTTAATATTTTCACAAGGGGCTGTGCAAAGTGCCAAAAATAATATGGTGATTAAGGAAACAATTCCAACACAAAGCAAACAACACATATTGAGATGGGCGTAAAACATACAAAAAATGGGTAAAAAAATGGGATAATGTAGTAAATGAGAAAACAAAAAGGAATAAATAAAGAGGCAATTGTATCAGAATAACACAGATTTTATTGGGGTGAAAGCTATAAAAACATACAAAAAGGTTAGTAAAAAATCAATGAGAGAATTAGAGAAGCTTCTGAAGGATCTTGACTTGGCAATTGCCAAAATCAAAGACATTGACTTCAAGGTCAAAGCCAAAGTGAAGTCTGCCGTCCTTGACAGAGACAAAATAGACAAGGTGTCCGCAAAGGCCCTAATAACAAAAATGCTGGACACCCCTGAGAAGACCATTGAGCGTTTTCTCAATATCCAGAAGACGGTGTTTGAGGGCCTGCAATTTAAGGCATACAATCTTCCTGTGTTGTCTGTCTGGGTTGACAATCTGGAGATGTATGAACATCTCAAACCCGCCAAGCGTGTCAGAATAGGGGATAAAGAACTTCCCGCACAACTGCTTGCGCCAAGAATGGCCAATCCTCTGAAGCGGCTGGCAAGGAAGAAACACTGAAGGTAACATAAAAAAATGAATAAAAATTTGTAAATACTTACCTGTTTTTAGAGAACATAGACAGTGAACTCCGCCAAGTCTTGGTCCCCTTTGTCCCTGCCACATTCTACGCCAACTACACCACTCATGTAGCCAAGCAGCTGTATCTGTCCCCCCTGTCTTGCAGGAGCTAGAGATCTGCATCCACAGGTCCTTTCTAATGTTGCAGGAGGCATTGGCCGGGCTGACACATGGCAAGAGGGCATCCAAGTGGGCAGTTACTGCCTACAAGGATGCCCAACTGGTCCGCCTGGACCCGGTTAACCTTAGTGGAGTTTACTGTGTAAACCAAATTGAGCTTGTTTGGGACGTCCTAGCAATGCTCCCATTCAAGAATGTACTGGAGATGGGCCGGGCTCATGTGGCTGCTTGCTTTTGCTACCCCTTGGAGAACACCCTATCTTGCCTTCTGGACAACTTTGGGCACACAGTGGGCAAATAGGCTGTTGCAGACGCAACAGCTGTCAAGAATACATAAACCCCTCTTGCCAACTTTGGGTTGGCCTGGAGTGCCAACAAGATGGGGGGTCCTTTCAGCCATGGAGCTGACTTTTTCAAAGACCAAGCACAATAAGAAGATCAGTGTGGTTTTTAATAAATTATATGAGTTTACAGAAGCCTTTGCCCAGAAAAGGCTTCACTTGGTGGTTTACCTCAGGTATCTCTTCTACTTTGGAATAGGCGCCAGTGTGGAGGATCTTGACAAGGTCCTTCTAGGAATTGATAAGGCCTGGCTCTCACTTGATGGGAAGAAGGTCCCCCCCCCTGGGTATGACTTGGTGGATCATGTCATCCAGGACACCCTGGTCCTGGCTGGTATCTACAGGTTTGAAGCCCTGCCAAAAAAGCTGCTCCTTCATTTGCACCTAACCCTACTCCCCTTCACCAGCAGGCGGGAGTTTTTTAATAAGGGTGTGTACATTGTCTTTGGTGTGGCGGTGGAGGTTGTGCACCACCTCCATTGCGGGGTGGGTACATACCGCCAAACCCATTATAGGTGCACTTAATTATATCTCTATATCAATAAATATATTTATACTCTACTATATTTTTATATTATAAATATATTTTTCAAATAATATTTTAGTAAACAAGATTTGCAAAATATATTGCAGAAATGGGTTTCATAAAAGTATAAAATAATACAAAAAATAAATTTCAACCTTACAATTTATGTTTAATTTTTGTTAGACTATTTTATATATATTTGACAAAAGTGATATAAATATATTTGTGTAATCCAGTATCAAGCGTTTGGGATAACCTCAGATGACATACTAAATAATATATGATAAAATAAATAAATTACTAACCTTAATTGATTGTCCTACTGAATGTGATTGCAGGCTTGGAAACATATAAATATGAAATGATAATTAATAAATCTTGAATAGTAAATTTGATAATATAAAAAAAATTGGACACACTAAGCCTTTAATTGATTGGCTGTTTGGCTAGGTACAGGGGGATGAACAAATCAGCGTGGCCATAGAATTTGGACACAGTCTCAGCTAGGAGGGTGTGGATCCCAGCCTGCAGCAAATCAAAGAGGTCCTTGGTCCCAGTTGGTGTCCCCTGGGTGACAACTTGCTTGAGCCACCCAAAGACCTCCTTGATAGGGTAAAGAAATGAAGAATAGGAAGGAAGAAATAGGAGGCACAAATTTGATGTGGCCAATTGCTGGGGACCCACTGCAATGTTGGTGTTTATCATTGGGAATTCCTCAAGAATATCAGCCACCATATGGAGACCAGCATTGTCCAGCACAATTACGTTGGTGAAGCCAGGGCTTGTGAGCCTCAGGTACTCCTGAACCAATTGGAGAAACAACAGAAAGATACAGCTGTTGTGGGAGCCCAGTATCATTTGGTATAGCTCAACCCCCTTTGGACCAAGGAGAGCCACCATTGAGTAGGCTTTGGCGCAGACTGTAGCACACCAAGCCATCCTGTCATTGGAGCCTTTGGGAAATAGCCATATGCATTGTGCATAGACAAGGAAAATGCTGATTTGTCAATATAGTAAAATTTGACTGTCCCCTTGGCTTTGAGGGCATTGTATGCCTATGCGTAGTTTTTCTGGGTCTTGATGTTGATTGGGCTGTTTCTATTATAGGGAGATACCCCAAGCTTTTTCCAGGAAAAGTACATTTTCTTGAGTAGATGATAGTAAAAGGGAATTGAGGCCTCAACCCCAAAGTAGATTTGACCATGGCCTGTATATTTGCCAGTTCAAGATGGCAATTCTGGGTTATCCACTGGCAGATTGCCCATTTGTGCTCCTTGGTGAGCATGGTTGACACACACAAGGATTGCTATGCAGCAAGGACTTGGCCAGTATTGATGAACTTGTTCAATGTCTTGGAAGCGTACTTGGGATCCACCTCAACAATGGCTGTGGCTGCCTTGTAATTGTCTGATTCACGCATTAGCTTAAGCAGGATGATGCGTTTGATATTAGAGATGTGCTTCTGGGCGGGTTTTTTAGCAGTGGGTATTGACTTGTTGGCATTGGGCACAACACAGGGCATGGACACCTTGGTGTAAAACGCAACAACCTTTTTGAGCACCAACTGTCTCTTGTCAGTTCTGAAGAACTCAGGCTTCTTGTCTTCTTCCTGATTGCCATCACTGACGTAGGTCTTGTACCTGGTATCAAGTACAGGCTTCACCTTCTCCAGCATGGCTGACAGGACCAACTCTTGCCAGTACACAACGTCAAACACATATGAAGTAAGTTCTACCTCCTTGTTTCTAACTTTCTTTGTAGTGGTGACCTTGGTGGGCTTCTGGGTCAGCTTTGGGACATGAGGATTGATGCTCTGCACCCTAGCAGCTTGTGCCCCTTGAACCTTCTGTGTCAGTGCAGAGTCACTATGGAACTCTCCTCTCCCATCTCCTCCTTGATTAGACACTTGGGTTGCACTAACTCTATTCTTTGACCTGCGGGGGCAACCGCAACTGCGGCACACACCGGTTGTATTGGTACTCTGTTGTTGTGTTACTTCCATTTTAAAATTTAATAAAATATTAAATAAATTTCAATCAAGTAACTCCCTAATTTTATTTTTTGCTTTTATCTGAATATGGATATTTAATTAGAGTTTTTCCCACCCAATATCTAATTATAGATTTTTTATTTCTTAATTAGTTGTTTTTTTGGTTTTACAATGCCCATTTTAGAATACTCAAAAAAATCCACCCATTTTCCTAGATTTTACTGCCAAATTCAAACGCCCAACACAATATTTTTAAACTTTATGTTTCATATCATGTGTCTTATTTTATATACCTTTGTATCATTCATTATTACAATCTATTGCACACATTGTGTGAGTGATTTTGATTATGTAGTGAGTTGCTATTGTGTTTTGTTTTTGGTTTGAGTTTTGAATCACCATGTTTGAGTGTATTTTGTACCCAATCTACATAGTAAACATGTGTACACTGAAGGTCACTTCACACTATTATTTTGTGAATCAATGTATTTTGGATTGTATTTTGAATGGTTTTGCTTTGCGTGTTAGCTCTTTGTTGCTGTGTTGACTTATTTTGCCCATTAACGCCAATAAACCCTGTTAACAGAGTGTATATTTTAACCTGATAGTTGGATTTTGTTTAAATCTGAAATCATTTTGTTTAAATCTGAGGTATTTTTGGTTGTTGCAATAGATTTTAAAACTACTGTATATTATCATATTTTAAAGCTTCAGATGCAAGCCTTGCAAGATCAAATGCAGTAGAATAAAGAAAGAACATTGAAGCTTGTCCTTCAGGAAGAGCTGAGATAATCAGTAATGCAAGCCAACAAAAGAGAGTAAATATAGAACTGTTCAGAAAAATCTGCCTTTGGGAGAAGAAAAAAAGAATACCATCCAGAAAAAAGATGCAAAATAAACCAGACAAGGCCCATAATTGAGAAATCATTATGAGCCCAAGAAGCTCACATTTTCAAGAAACTAGTTGGTTGAAAAGAAGAGAAAAGTGAAAATAGAAATTCTTTGATAAATGTGGATCAGGGCAGTACAGTTCCAAAGACTGATGAAATCTTTCAACACAAGATGGGAGGTCTACAGTAATTAACAGATCAAGGAGTAAACCATTTAGTGTTCAGGGATAGATACAGGCAGTAAATAAGGAAAAGAACAACAGGGGGAAAAGTCTTGGATCTTTTAATAAAATCCAAAAACAGTTCAGGTTCAAACTATGGTCTTGCTTTTTAAAAGCAAAGAAATTGCAAGAGATGTAAATATATGTTTAAAATACATTCAACTAATAATTTTAATAAAAAATTGAAAATTACATAGGCTTTTAAGACTGTGTAGCTTTTTGACTAATATTAAATCTATGAGTAGAAGGACTAGACCTACTGTTAACTTTTAAGAGAAAGTGTCATGTAAACTACCAAAATTTATTGTAAAATAATTAAGCAATAAGAACTAAGGAACATGCTTGTTTTTAAGAGCAGTACAAGATATAAACATGATAATCATTGGCTAAAACAAAATGATTTGAAAAATCTGGTGCAATACGCCATCTAGAAAACGCCATCAAGAAAGATATTTGCAATAGAGTCAGGATTTACATCAGCAAAATTAAAAAAAAAACAAATAAAACTTATTAATTAGTTATTTTTTACATATTAGCTTTTTAATATGGCATCTAGAAAACAGTATCTAGAAAACGCTATCACAAATGTTGCAACATCTTTGATTACTCCCTCTTGGGGAATTAACACCCCAAGTAATTCACCAAATGAGTCACTGAATGGCTCACTGACTGATAATTACTGTAAATTCAGAACCTAAAGGTAAAAATGCAGGATTTCCAAATTGTTTTTTCATGAACTCACCAAATTAATGGATTAATTTCCATCCCAGAAAAACTTACTTTTTTATATAAAAGGATGAAAAGTATTCCAGTAAGTTGATGAGTTCACGCAAAAACAATTTGACAATCCCACATTTTTACCTTTAGGCTCTAAATCTACAGTAAGCCAGTGGCACTACTATCATTAGACCATATATTACAGGGATCAAACAATCCAGATCCTAAGCAGAACATAACGTGAATAAGCCTTGTGGCTTAAGCAGAACATTACTAAGATAAGCCCCATGACTCCCATGACATACATGGACGGTATGTGGCTTTCCATGATACTATATATTATCCTATATTCATATAAAATAAAGTATAATTCTCTTCTTAATTTTCCACTTTATCTTGTTTATTATACTTCCCAGAAGTATATACTTGACAGTGGTAGCACAGATAGGTATCTACACCTACACAACTTTAAGGAAAAATTTCTCCTAAGTGAAAGGATCCATCAAATGGCCCTCTCCGCAGGTTGGAGAGACTATGAATAAGGACAAGAAGTCCCTGCAGGCTTTGTCATCTTCCATAACGTCCTTGTCTCCATTAAATAGTATAACCTTCTCCACGCTTGTAAACTTCTGAAGCCGTCTCCAATTTGTGCAGGCCCACAGGCGCCTGAGATACCCAGTATTGTCTTCTAACACCTACGCTCAGCAGAAATTGAGACATTTTCAGGATTACATCAGGAAAACAGCACCCTCTGGATTAACAGCACACAAAGAAAATTTACACAAGCGGACTACCTCCTGTAGACTCTGGACCAGAAATTTGCCCTCTGTGTCACAGGAACTGCCTCACATTTTGTAAGTGAATGGCTAGAACAACACCCCAGTCAGAAAGAAAGCTGGGAGGTGTTCAAAGCTGTGTTCTGCAAAAAAATTGCCATGAAAGACTATAATGTGGTGATTATGACAAAGCTCAGAACCTTAAAAATGACAGGAACAATTGAGGATTACATTGCAGCGTACAAAGGCTTATGTGACCAAGCTCCCAACACCATTGACTTCAACAAGCCTGGACCACAATTAGACTTCTACAATGGCCTCCCCACACAAATTAGACATCAGTTTGATATGACCTGCTGTAAGAACCTTGAGGTTGTGTTCTTGGAAGGAAAGAATTAGCTCAAAAATATGACAACTTACATGCAACAAATAAACAGAAGGCAAGCCTCACAACAAGGAAGGATCCTCAACCTAATAAGCAAAACAACTGAGCCAACAACGCTCATTCTCAAAATGGGAATTGCACTGCACAAGCCAACCATTTAAGCACTGAAGACACCAACAAGGAGGGAAAAGCTCAGGGGAGTGCTTAGGTAAGCTGCCCTACCCCCATTTACAAGACTCATACAGGGGCCAAGATGTGGATTCAATTACCCTGATCCAAGTACCCTCCAGAAATTCTCTACTGTTTGCTGCCCAAACTGGAAATAGACTCCTCACTTATCCTTTCTGTTTTTGCAGATATCAAGGAACAGCACTATTTGACACTGGAGCAGACCAATCCCTTGCTGACAAGAATTTGCCAACCTCATGAAATTACCCACAGTCTGAAGCAACCTCAAGAGAGTTGTCATGGCAGGTAACAGAAGCACACCAGTCACCAAAGAAGCAAAGCCTTTTTGCGCCTAAATTGGAGATTATAGACTACACTCAGTGGCCCTAGCATACCAATCCCCAAATATGATGTTATACTTGGTCTAGATTGGATGAGAAAGACCAACCCTCACCATTCAATGAGGAAAAGTACACCACCATGTCTACTCAACTCAGATTAACACACTTAGAAAGATACCACATGTTTGTTAAAATCATGAAAACAGAAGAGGAAACTGATCCTAGCAAAATCAATTAGAAAGCCTGCAAGTATGAATTTATTCACTTTAAAAATACGGAAAACAGACATGAGAAAGACTTCATCCAAGAACAGCTGGTCAGTGAATTGCTCTCTGTCTTTCAAGTGTCATGGCCCATGCTAGAGTTTGGCTGGACTCTCACAGGAGAGGCAGGCCAGTCCTGAAAGGCCATGTACACAATAGGCACTATGTGGACCAGGTAGTCTAGAGCAGTGGCTAGGGGGTGCCAACTCCCAGTATAGGGCACAACTTGGTTGGCCAGCCCCAATACTGTTATATAGACAAACCCCAGCTTGCTGAAGTCCTGGGTGGGAGGCCCATCTGGGAGAGGAGGGGCAGTTGGAATATCCTTCATTACTGGTGGTAGATCCAGTTGATGGGGATGGAAGTCCTCCAGGTCAAGGATGTGGGGCAGTTTGGCAAGGACAACAAGAGTATGGCCAAGAGGATATTGGTATGCAAGTTTTTATTGAGTAGTGAATTCACAAATAGATGCAAAGAGAATAATTAAATTTGAGCAAAAATAGACAATTCCTGCAATAAGATAATATTTTTTAGGCATAAACCCGCTTTATTAAGATGTCAACAGTGAGGAGGGCTTCTCTCCCTCACTACTTATACTTACTGATGATTATGTGGCCTTTTGTGCCACCAGAGAACTGATGGCATCATTTGGAGTTGGAATTGTTATTTTAACCAAAATTTGTGTGCTTGGCCAAGAGGGTGAGATCTCATTGGCTGCTATAACATGAACCTTTTGGAATTTGCAGCATTGTGAGTTGCTACGGTTATTTTTAGCTCCCACAATGAAATGATTGTCCAATTGTCCAATTGCGCAATCAAACAATCACTCTCCCAATGTACCAATTACTGATAGATAGGTGGCCAAAATTTGATAACAGGCTTGATGCCAGGGATTTGTGGCTTGTGTGCCTCTCAAATACTGGGCCGTTTGCTAGTCAAAAGGGGGGTATTTTGCCCTGGAAAGTGCTTTATGGGGGTTTCCAAGCTGCATTTTTTATCACCTTTAAGGAGGCCAGCTGACTGTCCAGGGCACTCTTGCCCTGACACCAAGAAGTCTTACCAGGCTTACCACCCAACTGAGGCATAAAATAAAATTGACCTCAAGGGAAGTATACCAAAGGTAAGCCTTATCTATTGTCTCACACCCAAGAATACAATGCCTTGAAAGCCTATCTAGACAAAGCCCTTGAGAAAGGCCTCATTCAACCTTCAAAATAGCCTTTTAGTGCCACTTTCTTCTGTGTAGCAAAGAAAGACAAATGACTCTGCCTAGTCACATACTACAGAGCGCTCAACAAGGTCACAATTAAGAACAGATATCCCCTGCCCCTAATTGATGATCTTTTTAGCGCCCTGGGGGGGTCCCAAATCTTCAAAAAAAATTGATTTGACAGCAGG
The DNA here is from genome assembly GCA_014839935.2 of Entomophthora muscae. Lineage (NCBI taxonomy): Eukaryota > Fungi > Entomophthoromycota > Entomophthoromycetes > Entomophthorales > Entomophthoraceae > Entomophthora > Entomophthora muscae. Next base: position 427,155 of record QTSX02004274.1, read on the forward strand.
CTATCACCAAATCAGTGTGAAACCTGAAGATATTCCAAAGACTGCATTTAGAACTGCTGTAACTGTGCTGTTTTAGCAGAGTTACAAGGGGAAAAATTTAGAAGCTAGATAATAATCTTTATTAGGAGATAGTGATTATATAGTTCATGTGAATCAATGGATAACAGGAACATGATTGGTGATCACATGGTTGGATGGAAGAAGGGGGTGACTTGATCCTGATAATAAGTCAAGCGCCAAAATGAGGTATCCACTGTAGAGGATCATCATCTGTTCATGTTGTTGGATTTGGTAATTCAAGTTGACTTCCTAGTCTGGCTTCAAGTGACTGGATAATTGGATTGCGGGTCACAAACCCACTTGGTTGGAACCTTGCTGGCAGGTTGAGCCTGCAGTTTTGACACCCCCCAGCTGAAGGTTGGCCTCCTCTGGGTGCAGGTTGTCAGGGAGGTTGTCAGGAGCCTGGGCACTGTATTGGACTAATTGTTGTTCTGTGGCGGGCAGGGAAGTTTCTTGTTGTTTTTTTCTTGCTTTGCAGGGTTGTAGGCAATCATGGTGTAGGGTTTTGTCTTGTTTATGTTTTTTAAGCCTTTGCTTGAGGTAAGTGTTATTTTTTTACCTTTATAATGATTGCTGGCCCCACTTTTTTAGGTTGTAACTTGCTCTTGTCAACATTCATGATCCATACTTTGTCCCCAACTTCATGTCTGTTGCAGATGGGGACAAATGTCTTTTGCAGACGTTCATTCTCTTTTGCTGTTTGCTTGTGATTAGCCTCCATTACTTGAGGGTCTGAGCAAGGGGGACTTCACTTGGAATTTCCGGTTTGGGTCCTGTCAATGCTTGAATGATATTTGGCTGTGTGCTGTATACCAGTTCAAACAGGATTTTTCAAGTGGATCTGTTCATTTGGGTTCAACACACAAGTAATGCAGTCTCTAGCTGCTTATATCAGTCTTCAGGTCTCCTGGTGGTGAGTTTGGCTAAGGCTTGCACAAGGCTACCATTAAGCTACTCTACTTGTCCATTGGTCTGTGGGTGGTATGGTGTTGTTATGGTGTGTTTGACCCCATTCTTGGTGAGGTATACATTGGTGTTTTTGTAGGTTAACTCTTTGCTTCCATTAGTTATCAGGAGCTCTGGCTTTCCAAACTTGCTGATTATTTCTTTGCCAATAAATTATCAAACGTCATTGCCAGTGTGTGCCTTTACTGCTTGGGCTACTTAACATCTTGTTGTGAAGTCAATGGCGGTGATGATGTATTTCTTGACATTGTGCTTCCCTGGCATGGGTCAAACAATGTCAAGAGCCCATACTTTAAAAAGTAGTTGTGTACAGATGGGAAGTACTGAATTTGGCATGGTTTTTCTTTTGGAAAACTTTTTGTACACCTCACATTGGTCTAGGACTTCCTGGAAATTGCAGTATAAGGTTGGCAACCAGGCTTTATGTTTTAGGAACTCATATAGGTTTCTGCTCTTGGTATGTCCAAGGTCTCTATGATGGCAAAGGATAGTGTTGACTCACTGATGTGTGGGGATGTAGGGAATGGTTGTGCCGTCAGTTGTTTTTCTGTGAAGAGTCCCATATATGTCAGCAAAGAGATGCTCATTCTTGATGACTGTTTCTTTGGTTATGCTGGTGGTGCCAGGGGGGAAACCTTTGTCTTTTGTTTGTAACACTAGGAGAGGCCAGTCTGGGTTGAGCCTATTCTCTCCTCTTGAAGCACAGACATACAGACAGGACAGGGATTCTGCCGTGGCAAGCTTGGCCCCAGGCTTTTACTGGATGAGCATGTTAAATCTCTTCAATAGTTCCATCCACCGTGCTTGGCAGTGTGACAGATTTGCTTGAGTTTTGAAATAGATGAGTGACTTGTGATTGGTTAATGCTAGGAGTTCTTCCTGGCATTCTAGGTAGCAACACCATTTGACTAGGCAGTAACAATAGCCAGCAGTTCCTTGTTGTGGATAGGGTATTGACACTTGCCATCTGTTAACAATTGCAGTTTGTAGGCTATGGGCAGGAAGTTGCCATCACTATTTTTAATTTGTAGTACTCATCCAATGGATGCATCTGCGGCATCAGTTTTCATCTGGTATTCCCTGTCACGTTTGGGTTATTGCAGGATGGGAGCTGTTGTGAGCTTCTCTTTGAGGAATCTAAAACAGAGGTCACATTGGGGGGTCCACACAAACTTAGACTTGGTACCAGTTATGCCAGATAAGGGGGCAGTCAGAACGCCTCAGTCAGGTATGAAACGCCATACATAGGCCAACATTCCCAAGAGGGTGTAGAGTTCCAATTTATCTTTGGGCGGTGGCATTTTGCAAATGGCTTGTATCTTTTGACTGTTGGGTTTAATGCCGTCCTTTGAGACTATATGCCCCAGTAAGGGTAGTTGCTCACGGAAGAACTGGCACTTGGGGGGCTTAGCCAACAGTTTGTGTTGTGCCAAGGTTGCAAAGACTGCTTCCAGATCTTTGTGGTGCTGTTCCACCAAGGGGCTGTAGACAATAATTTTGTCTAGGTACACTAGGGCGTGTTTGCCTATGTGGGGTGCAAACACTTTATTCATGAAGGTTACAAAGGTGCACGGGGCATTGATCATGCCAAAGTTGAGCACCACGCATTGGTAGGAGCTGTATTTAGTGCAGAAGGCCATTTTGGGAATGTCTTCCTCCTTGATACAAATCTGATTGTAGTCTGCAGTTAGATCAATCTTGGAGAAGGCAGTGGCTCCTCCTAAGGCATCGAAGAGGTTGTCAATCAGTGGTAGAGGGTAATGATTATTAATGGTAACTTTGTTTAGGGTGCAGTAGTCTGTGACCAGGTGTAAGGTACTGTCTTTCTTAGTCACAAAGAATATGGCGGCCCCAAAGGGAGATTGTGAGGGGCAGATAAGTCCTTTTTCCAATGCCTCCTTGAGGTAGGCACATAAGGTGTTGTCTTTATTTGGGGTCAGCCTGTAGATAAGGCGCGCCTTGGGTACAGCCCCCTTGAGTTGGATAGAGTTCTGAATATGCTTCTCAGGGGGCAGCCCAGGTAACACTTCCTTAAAGATTTCTTGGTGGCAGGCCACAATGTTGCAGTCCTGAGGCGTGGAGGTATCCTGGTGGTCTTTGAAGTTTATGATCTTGTACTGGCAGGAGTCCCAGTCAATTGACTTTAAATCTTTCTTCTTGTCCTGGGTCTCTGTGATGTGCACAAAGACGTGGTCACAGAGCAGTTGGTCCACAGAGTCAGGGTAGATTTGGTGGTTGACACCTTCATGTTTGATGGTCAACACTGAGGTTGCCCAGTCTACATGAGAATTTTTATTTTGTAACCAGTCTAGTCCCAGTACAATGTCAAACTTAGGAAAGTTGATGACAGGACCTTAGATGGTGGAGTGAAGGTTCTCAAGCATGATGTAGAAGAGGGCAGTTTCCCTTGTCACGTCAATGTAGTATTCATCAGCCAGGACCACATTTTTAATCTGCAAAGGATTAGTGGCCAGCTTGAACTTATCCACAAAGCTACTGTTGACTAAGGTTTGGTCTGCGCCTGAGTCTAAGAGTGCTGAGACTGTGTAACTGCAAAAGCAGAAAGGATAGAACATCAATTTATTGGGATGTCTGGCAATGGTGTACAGTACTGGGTCTTCTGAGGGCACCTGGATGATTAGGCATTGGTCCATGTCCTTGGGTTGGTATTAATTGTTGGGCAAGTCAGGAATTTCATGGGGAGAGCTTGGCTTGCTTAGTGCTCTCCCCGGGCTTTTCTCTCATCTTGGTTGCCCTGCGTGGTGGTGACGCGGAAATGAGTACAGTTTGACTGGCCATTGTTTTCATTTCCATGTCCATTGGAACCCATGGGCTTGTAGTTGGTGTTGCTCCTGTTGCCTCCAGGGGTGGTTGAGAGGAGCGCCGCTTGGTTGGGAATCATTGGGTCTTTCTTGTTTCCCAGTTTGTGCCTTGTGCAGAGTGTTGGATGTCTGTTCTGCTTTTTCTGCTTCACAGTATAGGCTTTGCAGGTTGGTCACATGATCCAGGCTTACATGTCTCATCACGTGCAACTTGAGAGCGTTGTAGTACATGAGGTGTGTGGCTGGGGTGTCAAAGGCCATATTAAATGGTGCACAAAGGTAGAGTTCCTTGTAGGCACAGGTGTGTTCTTTTAAGATGCCTTTCTGGGTCAGGACCTTTACTTGGCAAATGATCATGAGCGCTGTGTCCTTTAGCACAAATCTTGTCAGAAAGTCTTGCTTAAGGGTATCCCAGTTTTTGTCCGTGTGCTCTTCATGCCACTTGTTGCACCAGGTGCCAGCGTCATGAGTCAGGCAAATGGAAATCTCTGCAATCCAAAATTACTGTGGGCATTCCATCTGAGCTAGCTTGCTCTGGGTGGACTGGATCCATGTGACAGTGTTGTTGTTGGTCCTGGCAAAAGGTTCCAAGACGGCGCTTTGTAGTCTTTGGGCTACATAGGTGGGCATGGTGGTTTTGTTGGCTGGTTGCAGCATTGCTGGAGGAGCTTAGAAGAAACCTTGTGCAGACATGGCGTTGAAGGTGGGTATGGGGATCACCATGTTTTGGTATAGGACAAAACCATCAGGTATTGCAATACCAGGAGTGTACAGAGTCCAGTTGATCAGGAGGCTAGACATAATTCTGTCAAGGATTTGTTGGCTGCGGCGTGTGCAGGCAACAGGCAGAATTTTTCAAGATAAGGTAGGATGGAGAACCTACCTGTAATACCAATGTTGTAACTGTGCTGTTTTAGAAGAGTTACAAGTGGAAAAATATTTAGAAGCTAGATAATAATCTTTATTGGGAGATAGTGATTATATTGTTCAGGTGAATCAATGAATAACAGGGAAATGATTGGTGATCACACGGCTGGATGGAAGAAGGGGGTGGCTTGATCCTGATAATGAGTCAAGCGCCAAAACAAGGTACCCACCGTAGAGGATCATCATCTGTTCATGTTGTTGGATTTGGTAATTCAAGTTGACTTCCTAGTCTGGCTTCAAGTGACCAGATAATTGGATTGCAGGTCACAAACCTGCTTGATTGGAACCTTGCTGGCGGGTCAAGCCGGCAGTTTCAACAAGGCTCTTTGTGGGGTTGATCTAGAATCCAAGGACACAGGCAGGGCTCCTTAAAACTTAGGGATTCAGGTGAGTAGAGTTCCAAAAAACAATTTTTAAGGTAGCTCATAAGAAATCTGGGAATCAATCACCACTTGAGAGCTCAGAAGATTGGTGATAGCCACTGGTGCTAGAAGAGGTACCCCTTCTTCTGAAGGGCAGGAAGGAGGAGGGGTGCACATGTTGGAGGAGTGAGTCCTATACTTGAGAGAGAAGATATCCGTAGGGTACTCAAGCACACAAGTTTTAAGACGTTTTCCTAGGAGGTGCGGAGGTTCCTCAAAAATCAAAGGGACTCCATATCCTAAGAGCAAAAGGTATCCATCTTGTAAGTTTACAATCCTGTTATATTCTCAGAGAAATTGAGTACCAACCAAGAAGTCATAGCTTTTGTTCTCAAGTACTACAGCGGGGGAAGCAATGAGGAGTTTCCCAAACCTCATGAGTAGAGCGGAGTAGGCACCAATGGCCTGTGTTTGTGCCATACCAGCGGTGCCATACAACTGAGTGTAGTTGAGGTCAGGGGCTAGCTTAAGTTTCTTCATTAATTTTTAAGATACTACGTTGACTGGAGAGCCTGTGTCCAAGATGAATTTGATTTTAACCTTTTGAATTGATACTTCCACACAGGTTATATCTTTCCCAAAGGGGGCAATACTGCCAACACATCTTGTACAGCCTCTAGCTCTTTTCCCATTTAGCTAGCATGCACTTTAATGCAGGAATCTCCTTATATACAGTCTGTAGCAAGAGAAATACAGTTATATTTTAGAAGAGAGCTTTGCTAGCTTGGCTGCTTCCTCAGAAGAATCAACCAAGATAGGAGGTCAATGGTCTTGAGCTAGGTAAGGGCAAGCTACCATGGTTTTAGCTTTACTTGCAGGTACTCAGGAAGTGATGGTGGTCTTCCCATAGCAAAGCTTGTATGGGACAGAGATATTTTCCGGAACAACCAAGACAGAATAGCCATAACTATCAGAATCTTCACTATCAGAATCTATACTATCAGAATCTTCAGGGTCCAAATCACTGGAAAGATTGTGAAATAGATGAAGGATAGTTGGTCCAGAGGAAGAGGGAGCTTCCTCATTAGATGGAGGATCAGGGGGAGATGGGGGAGATTGGTCAGCAGAGAGCATCTCTGTTTCTAAGTTGACCTCTCTTTTCCTGACTGTTCCTTGGGGTCACAACCTTCCACTTGGGGATTAGTGCAAGTACACAAGTGGTGCTCTATTTAACCACAGTTATGACAACCCTGCCTCTTAGCCTGTCCACCAGCACCCAGAATCATAATGTGCGGCATACAAGAGGTAGTACCAGCATTACTGGCTTTATTTTCATGTACCACCATACCTTTATGGGTCAAATGCATGTCTTGCAAGAGCTTATTAATGCTCTTCATGGAAGTGAGTGAAGCCTTGTGGGCCTTAAAGTGTAGAAATAGAAGCTGGTTTACCTTAAAAGCATTTGAAAAAGCTGTGTAAGCTTCCCAGGGAGTTAACTGTTGACTAGTGATTGACTGTTGGCCTTCAATGTATAAACAATCCGCAAACTCAGCCAGGGTTTCCTTGGGCTTAAAGACAATGTGCATAAATGCATCCTTCTTGACCTCCAAGCTGAGGTCTCCCCCAAACTCCTTAATAAGGAGGCGCTTCATGTCCTCCCAAGTGACAATGGAGGGGAGTTCAGGAACTACTACTTCTTGGCATGTGGGATGGAGACAGGTGAGGATATGTTCTTTTTTGAGTCTGTCAGTAGCCCTACACATTGCAGTTTTGTAAAATGGTTAGAAAGGCGGCAATGGTAGAGGTTTTAGGATCAAATATCTTCTTGAAGGTTGGTTTGTAGCTTGGGGCAATAGACAAGGACAAGGACTGGCTGTTTTCACCAGGGTTGAAGACATTAATATGATGGTTGCCTTCAAACTTGGATTCAGCAGCAGGTTTTCTAGCCCAGAGGAGTCAAAGGCTTTCCTCTAGGGTATCCAAGTTAGAGCTGTTCTGTCCACTAATATCCCTAGCAATGGCTGCAGCAGTTCCAAACTTGCCAATTTTAATTTTTTGTACTTCCAAGGTGCCAGCAATCCCATTGAGGCGAGTGGTCAGGGAAATGGTCTGAGCAACCAAGGGAACAACTTGTCTGTTCAGTGTCTTGGTAAGTGGGAGAGGTTTTTTACCTCTCTTTCCAATGTGTCTTTCCTATCAGCTACATCATTTGTCACTCCTGCAAGCTGATCTAGTGCACATGTGCAGTTGACCTGGGGTTGACCTTCCAAACCAGGGTAACAACCATGATTGCCATGAGCGGGAGCATTAACAACTTCACCTTCCTCTTCATCTTCAGATTCAGATGACAAGTCCTTAGAATTAAAGAGGTGCTGTCTTAAGTACTCAATTTCACCTTGCAAGATAGCCACCTGATCAGTGAGGGAGGCAATACAAGGGCCAGGCATTGGTTTGACTGGAGGGGGGTTCTGAACAGAAGCTTGGCGTCAGGTGGTAGCCTTGAGTTGGGCAATTGCCTCCCATACCTTGGTTTCAAATCAGATGGGGCCTCAACAGGAGGAGCAGGAGGAGTCACCTCAATAGACGCTACTCTATTGTCCACATAATTTTACACTTGATATAGAGTGTCACCTAATGCAGCCTTATCCAGACCTTATAGATGCTGCAGATGGCGGCCCCAAGTATCAACATGAGCTCCCACCAATTCAAGTTGCAAGTTGACATTCTCCCTGAATTGGTTAAGTTCAATAAACAGAGTATCAAAATCCTGGTGATGGTTTGGCAGAAAGGCCTTGATTTGCTCACTCCACGCTGCCTGATGTTCATCTAATTCTCATAGTTGGTCCTTGATGTATCCAGGGAGAAAGGAACAAAGGGAGTTCAGGGAGGAGGTTAAGTACTTCTGTGATTCCAGAAAATTGCGCTGGTGATTGGAAATGCACGCAAAGAGACTGTGAGACCATTCTTGATAGGCCATATTTTGAGCATGGTTATTTTAGACAGCGGTGGCTACAGCATTTAATAATTAATTATGGGATCCTAAGGCAAGTTGATGGTGAACTAGGGCAGGTTGGATGAACTGGTTGACCAATACGCCAATTGTATTGTGGGACTTCATCAACACAGGGGGAGACCAAAGTCCAAAAGGAAGGAGTACAGGTCTTCAGAAGCGTACCTGGGATGGAGGCCAGGGATAGTGTGCATTGTCACAGTGCCAGAATGGAGAAGGGAGCAGACGGCAGCACAAGCTTGCTTGTAATCAATAGAGAAAGCTGGAAGGGGGGGCCCACACGTTCCTGGGAGACAGAACCAATAACATAGGAGTTGAGGGGGCATTTGTGACATCTTCTAGAGAGGGACTAGAAACTTTAGGTTGTTTGGGTAATTCAGAAACAAAGGGAGAAGGACCAGAGAATGTGCATGGGAACAGGGTAACCAAGGGGCTTACAGCCCCTGTAGTGAGCACCATTTTGTTGTGTTTGGCTCCTGGGGACAACATCAGGGAGGACACGGCAAGAAATCTTTATAAAAAAAGATTTGAGGTTCACAACTAGCCTAGGGTTAGCCTTCAGGGCAAAATTAAGGGCACATACCTTAATTTCCTGGAAACAAGAAGAGAAGGTCCTTTTGGAAAAAAGGACAGGATAAAGCTTGAAGATTATTAAAGCCAACACAAATGTGGATAAGCTTGTCTTTATTGGGAGATTTGGTTCTACTTAAATAGTAGACAAGAGACAGTGATCACTCATTAGAAAGACAGAGTGGCTGAGGGGGTCACGTTGGGATGAGGTCATACCAGGATCATTCATAGACAAGTAAAATAATCCATAATGAGTGGATATTGAACCAGACCCATTTACAGAAGGCAAGGAATATCCAAAATTGAAAGTGAACCCAGCTAAATCTTTGCAGCTATCAATATTTGAAGGCCATATTAAAATAGCATTAATGGCGCAATTTCTAACAAGTTTGTTGGCCAAGAATTTAAAGTTTGATTTTGAACTCATGATGTTATTATTTGAGAAAATAGAAGGAGAAAATATTGATTAATGGACTTCTGATTATGTCAAAACAGCAGGCTCAACCCGCCAACAAGGTTTCAAGTAAACAGGTTTGTGACCTGCAATCCAATTATCCAGTTTTTTGAAGCCAGACTAGGAAGTTGACTCAAATTTCCAAATCCAACAACATGAACAGAAGCTGATCTCTTACAGTGGATACCTTGTTTTGTTGCTTGACTCATTACCAGAATCAGAACTTTCTATTCACCATCCCACTGTGTGCTCAACACTATCATGTTCCTGTTATCCACAATTCACAATGACTATATAATACCTATCTCTCAATAAAGAATATTATCTAGTTTCTAAATAGTTTTACCCTTGTAACTCTGCTAAAACAGCACAGTTACAACATTGGTAGCAGAAGTAGGGTTTCCATCCTACTTTATTCCCCAAAATTCTGCTTGTTGCCTGTTCTTGCTGCGGCCAACAAATCCTTGATAGAATCATGTCTGGCCTCCCAGCAGACTGGACACCGTACAAACCTGGTACTGAGATACCTGATGGGTTTGTCCTCTACCAGAACATGGTGATACCACTTCCTGCATTCAATGCCCTGTCTGCCCAAGGGTTCTTCCAGGCCCCCTCTGCCATGCCCCGCGCAACGGATGAAAATACCATGCCAGCCTACATAGCCCAAAGTCTTTGAAGCGTTATCCAGGAATCCTTTGCCGGGGCCAACAACAACACTGCTGCATGGATCCAGTTGGCCCAAAGAAAGCTGGCCCAAATGGAATGCCCACAGCAATTCTGGATTACAGAAATCTCCATTTGACTGACTCACAACTCTGGCACTTAGTGCAACAAATGGCATGAAGAACATGTTGAGAAGGACTGGGATACGTTTAAAGAAGACTTCTTGGAAATATTTGTGCTTAAGAACACCGCACTCATGATCATATGTCAAGTAAAGAACTTAATACAGACAGATACTGTGAAGGAGCTCACCTGCGCCTACAAGACAATCTGCCTATGCACACCCTCTGATATGATTTTGACACTCCAGCCACACACCTCATGTACTACAACGCCCTCAAGTTGCACGTAATGAGGCACGTGAACCTGGATCAAGTGACAAATTAACAGAGTCTATATTGCAAAGCAGAGAAAGCGGAACAAACATACAACACTCTCTACAAATTTCAAACGGGAAAACAAGAGAGACCCAAATACTCTCACCCAGCCGGGAGCTCCAGTTGACCACCTTCTGGAAACAACGGCAGCAGACAAACCACAAACCTGCAGGCTCAAATGGACATGTAAATGGGGCAACAGCCAGTCAAACTGTACCCATTTCCGTATCACTGCCACATAAGATAATCAAGACAAGGGAAACCCCCAGGGAGAGCACCAAGTGAACCAAGCTCTCCCTGCGCAACTCCTGACTTTCCCAACAATGAATACTAACCCAATGACATGGACCAGTGTCCAATGATCCAAGTGCCCTCAGAGGACCTGGTTCTTTACACCATTGCCAGACACCCCAATAAACTGATGTCTTACCCTTTCTGCCTCTGCAGTTACACAGGCTTGGCACTCCTGGACTTGGGCGCAGATCAAACCTTAGTCAACAGCAGCTTTGTGGACAAGTTCAAGCTAGCCACTAATCCTTTGTGGATTAAAACATGGTTTTATCTGATAGACACACATTGCTGTGATAAAGGGAGACCACCCCCTTCTCTGTCATGCTTGAGAACCTGAACTCTGCCATCCAAGGCCCCATCATTGACTTTCCAAAGTTTGACATTGTCCTGGGTTTAAATTGGCTGAGAAAGAATAACCCCCACTTGGACTGGGCAACCTTGATATTGACCATCAAACGCAAAGGTGTCAACCACCAGATCTACCCTGACTCAGTGGATTAACTCCTATGCAACCATGTCTTTATGCGCATTACAGAAACCCTGGACAAAAAAGAGAGCCTCAAAACAATTGACTGGGACTCCTGCCAGTATAAGATCATACACTTCAAAGATCACCAGGACACCACTACGTCTCAGGATTGCAAAATTGTAGCCTGCCATACAGAAATCTTCAAGGAGGCTTTACCTGGGTTGCCCCCAGAAAAACACTTCAAACATTACATTTAACTCAAGGGAGCTGTACCCAAAGCATGACCCATCTATTGCCTGACCCCAAATAAAGACAACACCCTATGTGCCTACCTCAAGGAGGCCTTGGATAAAGGGCTTATTTGTCCCTCACAATCTTTTTTGGAGCTGCTGTCTTCTTTGTGGCTAAGAAGGATGGCATTCTGCGCCTATTCACAGATTACCAAGCCCTAAATGAAGTTACAATCAAAAAGTGCTACCCACTACCACTTAGCAACAACCTCTTTGATGCCCTGGGCGGCGCCACAGTCTTCTCCAAGATTGACCTAACTGCAGGCTACAATCAGATCTGTATTAAAGAGGAAGATATCCCTAAGATGGCCTTCTGCATTAAGTATGGCTCCTATAAATGTGTGGTACTCAAGTTTGGTATGAAAAACGCCCCCTCAACTTTTGTGGCCTTCATGAACAAGGTGTTTGCCCTCACATAGGCAAGCACGCCTTGGTTTATCTAGACAACATTATTGTCTATAGCCCCTTGGTAGAACAACACCATAAGGACCTGGAGGCAGTCTTTGCTACCCTGGCACAACACAAGCTGCTAGCCAAACCCTCCAAATGCCAGTTCTTCTGCAAGCAACTACCTTTTCTAGGACACATAGTCTCAAAAGACGGCATCAAGCCCAACAGTCAAGAGATAAAGGCCATCTGCAAAATACCACTGCCTAAAGACAAGTCAGAATTCTGCACGTTCCTGGGAATGGTGGCCTACATATGCTGTTTCATACCTGACTATGGCGTCTTGACTGCTCCCTTATCTGCCATAACTGGTGCCAGATCCAAGTTTGTATGGACCCCCCAACGTGACCTGTGCTTCAGAAGCCTCAAGGAGAAGCTCACAACAGTGCCTATCCTACAGTACCCCAAACACAATGGGGAGTACCAAATGGAAACAGACACCTCTGAAGCATCCATTGGGGGAGGACTACAAATCAAAAACAATGGTGGTGACTTCCTGCCCTTAGCCTACAAATCACAAAAATTGGCAGATGTCAAGTGTCAATACCCTATCCATGACAAAGAGTTGTTGGCCATTGTACAATGCCTAGTCAAATAGTGTTGTTATCTAGAGCAACAGGAAGAATTCACAGCATTGACCAACCATAAGTTGCTCATATATTTTAAAACCTAAGCAAACCTATCCTGCTGTCAGGCCCGCAGGATGGAACTCTTGGAGAGATTCAATATGCTCATACAGTACAAGCCTGGCCCTGAACTTGCCATGGCAGATGCCCTGTCCTGTCTATATATCCGAGCTACAAGAGGAGAGAATGGGCTCAACCCAGACTGGCCTCTCCTGGTACTTTAAACAAAATATTAAGGTTTTTTCCCTGGCACCCCAGACATAACAAAGGAAACAGTCATTAAGAACAAACACCTATTCTCAGACGTAAATGGAACCTTACATTGAAAAATGTCCAACAGAACCACCATTCCTTATGTTCCCACACATCAGCAAGTTGATACAATCCTACGTTACCATAGGGACCTAGGGCACACAAAAAGTTGCAACCTCTACAAATTCCTTAAACATAAGGGATGGTGGCCAACCCTGTATCAAAACATTTAGGAAGTCTTAGAACAATGTAAAGTATGTGAGAAATTTACAAGAAGTGAGACACCACCTAAGTCAGTACTACTTATTTGCATGCAACTACCCTTTAAAGTGTGGGTCCTAGACATTGTAGGCCCCATTCCAGTAAAGCATAACAAAAAGAAGTATATCATTACCGCAATAGACTTTTCCACACAATGGCCAGTAGCTCAAGCAGTAAAAACACATACTGGTAATGACGTACGGCAATTCATAGGAAAAGAAATCATCAGTAAGTTTGAAAAGCTAGAACTCCTGATAACCAATGGAGACAAAGAATTGACCTCTGAAGATACCAATGTATACACACCAAGGACAGGGTCCAGAACACAGTGACAACATCTTACCATCATCAGGCCAATGGACACATGGAGTGGCTGAATATCAGCCTTGTGCAAGCCTTGGCCAAGCTCACTGCTGGGAGACCTGAGGACTGGTATAAGGAACTACCAACTGCGCTACTTGTATGCCAGACTTGTGTGAGCAGATCCACCAGGAAAACCCCTTTTGAGTTGGTATATGGCACACAGCCCAATATAATCCAAGCATTATCAGGACCCAGGCTGGAAATTCCAAGCCATGTCTCCCCTTGCTCAGATCCCCAGGTCATAGAGGCCAATGGTGATCAAACAGAGAGAGAGAAAAAGTGTCTAGAAAAGAATATTATTCCCCATCCAAAACAGACATGAGGCCAGTGACAAATTTTGGTTCATGAACGTTGACAAAAGTAAACTACAACCCAAGAAAGTAGGCACAACAATCATCTTAAAGGTAAACAAAACAACACTTACCTTGTGCAAGGACTTGGGAAATGTAAACAAGACAAGGTCCTACACCATGATTGCCTGAGACCCTGCAAGGCAAGACAGAAGCAGCATGAGACCGCCCTACCTGCCACAGAACAACAGTTAGTCCAGTATGGTGCCCAGGTTCCTGAAGACCTCCCTGATGACCTGCCCCCAGAGGAGGCTGACTTTCAGTTGGGGGGGTGTTGAAACAACAGGCTTGACCTGCCAACAAGGTTCCAAGTAAGCAGGTTTGTGACCTGAAATCCAATTATCCAGTCACTCAAAGCCAGACTAGGAAGTCAACTCAAATTTCCAAATCAAACAGCATAAACAAATGATGATCTCCTACAATAGAACCCTTGTTTTGGCGTTTGACTCATTATCAGGATCAAGCCACCCTTTTCATCATCCCACCATGTGATCAACACTATCATGTTCCTGTTATCCACAATTCACAATGACTATATAATACCTATCTCTCAATAAAAAATATTATATAGTTTCCAAATATTTCCCCCTTGTAACTCTGCTAAAACAGCACAGTTACAACAATTATAAATAATAAAATGTCTTTAAAAGATGCTTAATCTAAAGAAATAGTAAATCCATTTTTAACTTATTTAATCCCAGGCTGGGGCTATCACTTAAGGGAGAGTTTATGCATGATTATGATGGTATGCTAGAATATATCTTTCTTTCATTATATTAGCCAAACCTTTTAATTTGAAAAGAGATAAAATAGGTTTTTTGAGAACTTTTTGGTTCATCTAGGATGAAATTTGCTATCAATAGCAAAAAAAGGGTCCAGGAACTTTACACTGGCATCCTGAAGGCTGGGTTAACTAGTTTATATTTTTGTTTTTATCTTGAACCATAAAAGAGAGGGGTTTTATTCATGATACAAGGGTTAGTAAAAACCAACTTTATGGCTAGGATCTTTTAATGACTTTTTAAACCTATATAAAGATACTCAAATAATTTTCTTACCCATGATTTCTGAAGAAAATCTTGTAAATTAACTTTTAAAACTGTGTTGACTATTTTTTGAGATAAACCCCACTTTAAATATTTTCAAGTTTAATGGTTAACAGCTTTAATCTTTGAGGAGATTCCCTTGAACGTATTTGGGTTTTAGAATTAACTATATTTTTTACTTAATTTGAGCTTTATTTTAAATTATTTATAACAACTACTAAAAAGTATAAGATAAACAATAAATGAATTAATTAAGCCTTGGAAATAAAAAATAAAGTAGCTAATCCAAATCAAAGTATTTTCTTTGCTTTATAGTCTTCTTATTAGAAACTGGTTTAAAAAAGTTTAATACAATGTTAAAATTTTAATTTAAATCTGTAACCAAAATTTAAAAGAGCTGGAGTTTTGTCTTTTTACCTGAAATTAATACTCAATGGAGTGATTTTTATGCCAGAATAATTTTTATACTACAAGGTAAAAAATACTCCAGTAAGTTAGTGGATTCAGATAAAATAGTATGTAAATCTCAAATTTTGCTAAGTGCTGGACTATGATTGGTTATTAAAATAATCATCACTGTTAGAGACAGTTAATAATCTATTAGACTTCAAAGATAATATAACAACTAGACTTCACACAATGAATGTTGTATAGGTTGGTCAATTGCCTCTAGGTTTTACAATTAATCAGTAATGACTTGATTCTAAGATCAGAAGTTAATATAATCTGATATTAAAGAGGGGATGACTTGAGCCATAGAAAATCTCAGCACATTGTGACAGAAATCCAATATCACTTTTTCTATACAGTAGTTTTTAAAGCTATGGCAACAACCAAAAACACCTCAGATTTAAACAAAATAATTTCAGATTTGAACAAAATCCAAGTTGTGCAAGATTCAGGATTCAATTAATTTTAAGAAATTTAGCTAATAAATGAAATGTCAAACAAAAAACAAAATTTCACTAGCCCATTATACAAAATTATACCAAACATCAAGCAGTGTAGTTCAGACCACAAACAAAATGAACTGGTGCAACAAGCAATATGGATGGATGCCATCCCAGAGTATATTATAATCCAATCAGGATTCATATGAGGCACCGGCAGAAGGACTAAAATAAAAAAATTGAGCAATCTAGAAGCAAGATTCCACAAGCATAAAACAAAATGATGTTACACAAGATGTGTAGTATGAGTAGCCTAAAATAGAAAACTATCAATTTAACAGCCAATCAACAGCTATTCAATTTAGAAACAGAGGCAATTTACTCATTTTTATGGCTACTTATTTGTGTATAATGGTTTTGAGAACCTTCCAAATATGGAATGGTGATTATAATAAAATAAATCATAAAATTTTAAACTTCTACTTTTAGTGATTTTAATCCTAGGTTTTTTACAATGGTTTTTAACAGCAATATCTTTGACAACGCCAGCAACCAAGCCAGCAGCAACCAAGCCAGCTTCAATGGAGGCAAGGCTCAGGGTGTGGTGGCACCTGTTAATACCCAAGCCTTTGAGGCAGGTAACAAGGAAGCTAACCTGTACCTGACCCCTGATTCATATGGCTTTGACTTGTTCAGTAGTCACTTAGTGTCTAACTCTGCCCCTGCTCCCGTACCCACCCCTGCACAAGCTGCCTGCCAACCAATCAATCAGGATGGCAACCTTGATTTGAAATAAATTCCTGCTACCACCTAACCTGCCCCCTATAGCTAATCAGGCTTTAGCTCCTTCAGTCCAGCGCCCCAAGCAGCAAATCATCACTGCCCAAATTCTTCAGGAAATTGTGGCACTGAATCTACAGGGTCTTTCCTGGGTTCAGATTGCTGCCCAGTTGCAATTTACCCAAGCTACTGACATGTGGTAATTCAACAACCTGATGAACAGGGGGAATCTGATCAGGACGGCCAAGAAGCCAAAGAAGGCCCCCAAGTCACAAATATCTGAGGCATACCCAATCATGCTTGACCTCCTCCAGCAGATCCCAAGCTTCCATTGACCCAGGTCTGGAATCAACTTGTGCACCATAACATATGAGTTTCTGAGTGCATGGTGCAGCTCTGAATGTATGGGAAGGCAGATTCCATACAGGTTCTTACCAATTTTTTTGGCAACCAATGGGATGGCGCTGAGGATTTCCCGTATGACACTGCCAATGAATCAACCATGGTCTGATGCCTGACTAGTCTAACTGATGATGTCATATTTATCTCCTATTACAAGCTATCAATAGCTTTTGACAATTTCGGTGAGCAAGGAAAAGCTGCTGCCAAGAATAGAAAGAAGAAGGTCAAGAAGGGGATGTTCATTGATGCATTTCTGGCTGTTTCAGCCAAAGGTTTTGTCTACTATCAGACAAACCCAGATTTCATCAATGGCTACTCATACAGCCACATCCTCAGTGGATTACTTGACTCCTGGGATGGCTCAAATTCCAAGTACCAGGTTTTCTTGAGCCACTAGATGGAGGGTAGTTCCACCTCTCTTGAGGCCATCCAAGGATGTAGGCACCAGGCCTCTGTGTACCCAGCTGGCCATGCAGACATCCATCTGGCTGATTTTGTGTTCTTTAATATTGGGGACACAGTCCAGGAGCACTGCCCCCAGGCTTTCAACAATCTATACCTTGGGGTCCTTGACCATGATTCTCTCTTTGGTTGCCAAATAGTGGCTTACTTGTTTGCACAGATGGGTTTCCATGTGAATATGGGCAACCAATCACAGAAAGACATGTGCCTCCCACCCCATGCCACAGCAACCTACCAGCCAATTGGACAATGACCAACAAGAAATACAATCAGCTATATATGTCAGCCATTACGTGCAATCCTCCTACCTCTACCCCCGCCACCACCACCCCTACCTGCCAGCCCCACCCACCCAATCCCAGACCCCCAGGCCAGCACTGCCTCTACACCTTCCTTCCTGTACTATTATGCCTACTAGGCATCACTCTTTCCCGCTCCCAATAAACAATTTCTGTTGCCAAACATTTTCTATTTATATTATCTTTATTTTGAATTTTGATTGTTCATGTTCTCCTTGTTTATAGTTAGTTTTATTCTTTATATTTCAGCTTATTTCTATAAAATCATATATTTGCTATGCCATGTATCTAGATCCAGAACACAGTTATTTTTATCACTTTGCACAGCCCCCTGTAAAAATATTAACAATGATTTGGTGAGCAACTAAATTTGAATTAGAAATTATAGGTTAATTATAATTAGATAAAGTTGTTACTGATCTGAATTAAAAACCTTAATGATAAACTTTAAGCCAATCAGGAGCCAAGTGATTGTTGTGACATAAAGGGTCATTCAATATTTCTTTGGTGCATGTGAGCTAATTAATCTGATTGGTTGGCTGTTTTGCCATTGTGTGCCATTACCGCTGTGGCAAGTTGTTGATGGACTAGTGCCCAATCAGCGGCTAGGTTAGCACTAGTCCATCAATAACTTGCCACAGCGGCAATGGCGCACAATGACAAAACAACCAACCAATCATATTAGTTAGTGCACATGCACCAAAGAATTTTTGAATGACCCTTTATGTCACAACAATCACTTTATCACTTGGCTCCTGATTGTCTCAAAGTTTATCATCAAGGTTTTGAATTTGAATCAGTAACATTTTTATCTAAACATAATTAACCTATAATTTTCTAATTTAAATTTTGACAACCACCAAATTGTTGTTAATACTTTCACAAGGGGCAGTACAAAGTGCCAAAAATAATATGGCAATTAAGGAAACAATGCCAGCATAAAGGAAACAGCACATATTGAGTTAAGCATAACACATATACACAATGGGTAAAAAAAGGACAATGTAGTAAATGGGAAAACAAAAAGAAATACACAAAGAGGCAATAGTATCAGAATAACACAGATTTTATTGGGGTGAAAGCTATAAAAACATATGAAAAGGTTAGTAAAAAAATCAATGAGAGAATTGGAGAAGCTTTTGAAGGATATTGACTTGGCAATTGCCAAAATGAAAAGACATTGACCACAAGGTCAAGAAAAAAGTGAAGCCCGCTGTCCTTACAGGGGACAAAATTGACAAGGTGTCTGCCATGGCACTTATGGCCAAGATTCCAGACACCCCCAAAACAACAATCAACCACCTTTTAAATGTCCAGAAGACTGTTGTGAAAGGCCTTCAATTCAAGTCCTTTGCCCTCTCTGCGCTGTCTGTCTGGGTCAATAACCCTGAGATGTATGCACATCTCAAGCCATCCAAGCAAGCCAAAACCAAGTAACCATAATTGCCAGCACAATTACTTGCGCTGATAATAGCTAAGCCTGCTGAAGCTGCAGGCAATGATTAAACATGCAAAGGTAACATAAAAAGATAAAAATAATAAAAATTTGTAAATACTTACCTTTTTTAGAAAATATCAACAGTGAAATCTGCCAGGTCTAGTCCCCTTTGTCCCCCCCACGTTTTATGCCAACTACGCCAATCATGTGGCTAGGCAACTGTTTCTGTCCCCCCTGTCTTGCGGGAGCTTGAAGAAAAAATTCATGGGTCCCTCCCAATGACAAGGAAAGAATTTGCCAGGCTGATGCATGGCAAGAGGGCATCTAAGTGGGCAGTTACTGCCTACAAAGATGCCTAACTGGTCTGCCTGGACCCAGTATCCCTCAGTGAAGTTTACTGTGTAAACTTCATTGAGCTTGTTTAGGACGTCCCGGAAATGCTCTCATTCAAAAACATACCAGAGATAGGCCAGTCACATGCGGCTGCTTGCTTCTGCTTCCTGGTGAAGCATAAACTCTTTTACCTCCTTGAGAAATTTGGTTGCACAGTGGGGAAATTGCCTGTTGCAGATGCAACAGCTGTAAAAAGGGAAAAAAAATCCTCCTTGCCAACTTTTGATTGGCCTGGAGTGCCAATGAGACAGAGGTCCCTGAAGCCATGGAGCTGAACTTCACTAAAACCAAACATGAGAAAAAAAATGAGTGCAATATATAATAGCAATGAGAGTTTACTGAAGCCTCTGCTGGGTAAAGGATTCACCTTGTGGTTTACCTTGGGTATCTTTTCTTCTTTGGGATAAGTGCCAGTGTATAGGACCTAGATGGGTTACTTCTTGGGATCAACAAGGCCTGGCTCTTATTAGACAGAAAGAAGGTCCCCCTGGGTAGGGCTTGGTTGACCACGTAATCCAAGACGCCCTGGCCCTGGCGGGAATCTATGAGTTTGCAGCCCCACCAGAGAAGCTGCTGCTTCATTCTCATCTCATCATACTCTCTTTTACTAGTTGTCAAGAATGTTTTAATCAGGAAGTATTCACCATATACAATGTAGCAGTGGAGGTTATGTGCCATCTTTATTGCTGGGTGGGTACATACCAACAAACTCACTAAAAGTGCTCTTAATAAATTCTCTCTTCTAATAAATTTCATTAAAATTTATATTATTTTTATTTTAAAAAAATTCTAATTCCTATTTCAGCAAACAAATTTTTTGAAATAAATTCTGGAGAAGGTCATCATATAAGCATAAATATGTTTACTTTAATAAAATTTACTTCTATTGTGTACACTTTACATTTAATTTTTTTAAATTACATTCTTATATTTATTTGATAAGAGTGATATAAATATATTTGTGTAATCCAGTATCAAGTATTTGGGATAGCCTCAGATGCCATAATAAAATAAATTAATATAAAATAAATACATGATAAACCTTCATTGATGGTCCTGCTGAATGTGATTTTGGGCTTAGAAGCTTTTAAATATAAAATGATAATTAGTAAATCCTAAATAGTAAAATAAATAATATAAAAAAGTTAGACACACTAAACTTTTAATTGATTGGCTGTTTGGTAAGGCACACAGGAATGAAAAAACCAGTGTGGCCATAATTTGGCCATAGTCTCAGCTGGGAGGGTGTGGACCCCAGCCTGCAGCAAATTAAAGAGGTTCTTGGTCCCAGTTGGGGTCCATTGCTTGACAACTTTCTTGAGCCACCCAAAGACTTCCTTGATGGGATTTAGGAAGGGCAAATAGGCAGGGAGGAAGAGAAGTTGCAAATTTGCTGTGGCCAATTGCTGATGGCCCACTGCAATGCTGATGTCAATTAATGGAAATTCAGCAAGAATATCTGCTAACTTGTAAAAACCAACATTATCCAGTACTATTACATTAATGAAGCCCAGGCTTGTGCGCCTCAGGTGCTCCTGGACCAATTGGAAGAATGATAGGAAGGTCCAGCTGCTGTAGGATCCTAGTGTCATTTGATAAAGCTCAATCTCCTTTGGACCAAGGAGAGCCATCATCAAATAGGATGTGGCACAGACTGCAGCACACCAAGCTATCCCGTCATTTGAGCCTTTGGGGACATAGCCATATGCATTGTGCATAGACAAGACAAATGCTGATTTGTCATTGTAGTAGAATTTGACTGTCCCCTTGTTTTTGAGGGCAGTGTAGTCCTCAGCGTATTTTTTTCAGGTCTTGACATTGATTGGGCTATTTTGATTGTATGTAAATACTCTGAGCTTTTTTCAGGAAAAGCGCATTCCTCTCATCAGATAGTAGTAAATGAAAATTGAGGCCTTAAACCCTAAAAGTAGATTTGACCATGGCCTGTATATTTGCCAGTTCAAGATGGCAGTCCTTGGTTATTCACTGGCAGATTGCCCATTTGTGCTCCTTGGTGATCATGGTAGAAACACACAAGGATTTCTATGCAACAAGGACATGACCAGTATTGATGAACTTGTTGAAGGTCTTTAAGAGTACTTGTGATCTACCCCAACAAGAGCTGCAGCCACCTTGTAGTCACCAGATTCCTGCACAATCCTGAGCAAAATGATGTGCTTGATGTCAGGAATGCGCTTCTTGACAGGCTTTGAGGATTCAGAAAAGCCAGGATCCTGATTGGTGACAGGCTTGCAAGGCATGGGTACCTTGTTGTAGAAGGCTGCAACCTTTTTTAGCACCAGCTGCCTTTTGTCAGTTCTGTAGAACTCAGGCTCCTTGTCCCCTTCTTGGTTGCCATCACTAATGTAAGGCTCATAGCTAGTGTTAAGTACAGGCTTAACCTTCTCCCTCCATGGGTGACGGGACCAACTCTTGGCGGTACACAACGTCAAACACATACAAAGTATTTTCTACCTCCTTGTTTCTAACTATTTTTGTTGTGGTAACCTTGGTGGGCTTCCGGGCCAGCTTGGGAACCTGAGGATTGATGCTCAGTATCCTAGCAGCTTCTGCTTCTTTAACTGGCTGTGTCAGTGCAGTGTCACTATTAAACTCTCCTCTCTCATCTCGTTCCTAAGTAGGTACTTGGGCTGCACTAACTCTGTTCTTTGACCCAAGGGTGTCACAGTAGGTTCTATTATGCTAGGAATCATCCACCCAAGCAAGAAGGCTCAAAAAGCCGGAAAACCTTTATCAAAATTGACCAAGTTAACAGATTTAAATCAAACAGTTGATTGGAAATAGGTTACGGCTGCTCCAGTCTGTCAGCTGAAACCAGTTCCTTCTTGCAAACTGATGTTAATAAATTGGCGTAATTTGAGGGTCACCTGATACAAGCTTTTTAATCAGCATGGTCATCAGAAATTGGTCACACAAGGGTTCTTTGTAGCCTGGACCAGATACTTACTTGACAATGTGGAAGAAATAGGAGTCCAAGTTTCAGGTGGTATTGCTTAGTCAATTTTCCAATATATATTGAATAATTTTCACTGTTTCAACTCTAAGAGTTGAGTCCTCCCAAAATTTTACTCATTAAAAATCATTTATCCCCAGTTCTAATTTAATTTTCAAAATGCATTCTGTGTTTGGGTTATTACAATATATTCTGTAAAATCTAATTCTCAACCAAATCATTTCTGAAAGATGAGTTCCTGCAGTTAGAACTTTTCTTGTTGGTGCCGCCCAACATTAATTTTGCATCAGCTGATCTTGAAGCTCCTTGCCCCATTCTGAAAGCTGAAAATTGTGTTGCCTCCCAATGTCCAGAATTTTATTCTGAAGATTTGTTGGTATTGTCTCAGGCCATTTATCTTGGGCTACTTTGGTTAGGATTAATTGTTCTGCTTAATCCTGGTATTACAATTGGAAATTTTACAAAAAGATATTTGAAGCCACGTTGGTGGTTAATCATTAATTATATGTGGATTTGGGTGGTAATTCACCATCACTTAGAAATGGCTACATACTATCCCGCAATTTCTGTCACAGCGGGGGCAACTGCAACTGCGGCGCACAATGGGTGCATTGTCACTCTGTTGTTGTGTACATTCATTTTAAAATTTAATAAAATACTAAATAAAACTTAATTAAGTCACTTCTTAATTTTAATTTTTGCTTTTATCTGAATATGGATATTTTATTAATATTTCCCCAATATCCCAAATATAGATTTTTTATTTCTTATTTAGTTGTTTTTGGTTTTACAACACCCCTTTAAAATACATGAAACAATTTTCATTCATTTTCCCAGATTTTATGCCAAATTAAGCACCCAACACAATATTTTTAAAATTTATGTCTCAGATTGTAAGCCTTATTTTAGATACCTTGGTATCATTCTTGATTAAAATTCATTGCACACAAAATTTGAGTGATTTTGTTTACATAGTGAGTTGCTATTATGTTTTTTTGGTTTGAGTTTTAAATCACCATGTTTGAGTGTATTTTATACCCAATTTACATAGTAAACATGTGTACACTGAAGGTCACCTCACACTATTTTGTTTGTGAATCAATGTATTTTGGATAGTATTTTGAATATTTTTGCTTTGCGTGTAAGCACGTCTTTGCTGTGTTGACCCATTTTGCCCATTAACGCCAAAAATCCCTGTTAACAGAGTGTATATTTTAACCTTATAGTTGGAATTTGCTTAAATCTGAAATCACTTTGTTTAAATATGAGGTATTTTTGGTTGTCGCCATAGCTTTTGCAACTACTGTATAAAGACTAACACAAATGTGGATAAACTTGCCTTTATTTAGGGAAAAAATTCTACTTATATATTAACTGAGAATGTAGATCATTCATTAGGTAGACAGTGTGGCTGATGAGCTCATTCAAAACTGAACTTGTACCATGATCAGAAATGTACAGGTAGCATAATCTGGAGTGGGTGGATATTGATGTCAACCCATTTTCAAAAAGGGGGTAACCATTGAATTCAAAAGCAAAACCAACCAAGTCATTGCAAGTATTGTAATTTTCAGGCCATATTGAAATGAATTTTGGTAGTGCATTTATAACACATAATCATACACATTATTAAATTATGCTTTTTATCAGTTATTATCATAACTAAATAAGAGATTGAAGCTTTTTTAAAATCCTTTTAATTTGTTTAAAAATAAGGACTAATAATTTTTTGAAAATAAGTTTCAACAAAAGTTCTTCTTAAAAAAGTAAAAAAATATTTTTTGATAATAATATTTTTATTATACATAATTAATTATAGTTATTTTTTAAAAATCAGAAATCAAATATCTGCACAATTTATTAAAAGATATTTATATCTTTGAAAGTCAGCTACTAATTTTTTAAAGCTGGTTGAGGCATTCTTATATGTGGAATTTTTAAAGCTTTCATATGTGTCACACACTGTGTAGAAGCCTTGTATTGTAGCTCAAAGCTATCAGGATGATCACATTCAACCACACCTTCTTGATTTGATTTGAAGGGCTTGGACATCACACTGGTAATAATAGGATCAGTAAGAAATGAAATCAAGTGTAGGATTCCTCTTGAACAAAAGCCAAATCTTCCCCAATAAAGGATATATATAGGATCCTTCTTGAAAATATAATTATACATCAGTGCAAAGTTAAGGCCAAAATATGCCAAAAAGAAAGAGATTGGATACAGACAGGTTCTACAAATTAAGCTTCTGAGACTGGCAAACGAGGCTTTATCCTGTTGATCCAAAGGCTTGATTAAGCTTTCTGTTTTAAGCTTAAACATGTTGTTCTTTACTTTATATATCACCATCATGGAGATAGACAAGCAGTAAATAATAGCACTGGTTGAAAAAATGACATTATAGGTCATTTCAATAATATCATTAAAATGAGGTCCCTTGATTATACTGCATCTTCCTTTTGAGTTTTTTCCAAAAATTCCTGCAGCTAACTGAATTAGATGTATATATAAATGTTACCATATAGTGGAATATTGAATAATAATGGTAGTGAAACACATAGCCCCCAATAAAGAGTCTCATATCTAACAAGTGGTCTTCTACCACAAAGGATGATAACATTCAGATTCAATGCAATACAAACATTTAAAAGAATATAAATATGATATAGAAGCATCATAATAAAACCAAGAAATGAGCACATTGATCCTTCCCACTTAACAGAAAATATACTCATACAATGTTTGAATAGGTCAGTAAAAGCAATTCCAAGCTGCAGTCTAATAGAGACCCTGTTAGTGGCATTCTTATCATGGTTTCCTTAATGTTAGACTTAATTTATTGAAACAACTTACTTATTAAGAAAAATACTGATATTACCAGAAGTGCACATATTGCTGATACAATATCCAGTATGATAGTCAGGATGTCTAGTAGATGCATTATGAAAGTAGCCTATATTGTAATATTCAAATACTATTGTGAGTGGCACTTGACTTTTTATTTGGAACAATATTAATCTTATCCACATAGCCTTTGCTGATATGTTATCCATCTATCTATATTGGATTTAATCAATCACACTTCTAAACAACAGTATATAAGTAATATTTATATTTTAGTAGAATTAAATAAACCTAATTTATTAGTGGATTTTATTCTTAATGGATATATTACAAAAATTAAATGTAGTTCAGTTTTATTAATCAAGTCCTTATCATAGTATCAACCTTTTATAATGGTTCAATTATCTTATACGAAATTGACACTATGAGTTGAATACAGTTTTGGCTCATCTTAGACAAAAAATTTGATGAACTATTTTTATCCTTAGTGTTTTTATATTAATCAGAGAATCTGATAGGTTGTAAAGATTCATCTTATACCACATAATCATTTATTTGTGCTTTCAAATTGTGATATCACAACTGGTGCCATTTGGATTTGGGTTTACAGCCTCAAGTAGCAAGGATACCCTTGAAATCTAATAAACAATTTTTGAATATTTGATGTAAATCGAAGGGCTACTCATTGAAACTATTGTTAACAAGACTTATCATTAATTGATTATATAGCTCCATATATTTTATATTGAATCCAACAGGGAACCTAATGTTCCTCTTATGATAGCATTTTAATTTAATTATATTTTATATTTAAATAAAATGGTGTTGGTTGGATACGATGAAGTAAGCATTAATAAAACAAAGGCTTGTCTATATGTAATATCTACTTGAGTGCACTTAAGCTGTAAGGAACAAAGTGATTTCATTTTCCATATTATCTAAATTAAAATTGATAGCTAAGCTAAAAGCTTGATTTAGCTTATCCTTACATATAATCCCTTACACAAATCTTTGAAAGCACAAAGGGTGAATTCAGTGAAGTGTGGCCTAACTTATGTCAAAATTAGAATGTGCCACTCGGGATTTAATAAATTATATTTAAATACTTAATTTTAGAGTGAGTCAACCCTTACAACCAATGCAAAGAGGTAATCTGTATAGATTAGCTAATCCCGGAATGTGTGGATTAAAATTAGAAGGGGAGCAGCTGATTGTTTGACAATAAGATTGAAACTCGGATTGATTTACTATGCTTTCATGAATGGATTGTTTAAACTCTATGTTAAGGATTGACTTGTTGAGAAAAGAAAGCTTGATTAAGATAAGAGGTAAAATTCAAATTACAAATATAAATGTTCAGTAATTAAGAGATAGTTTGCTAGACAGTATCAATTTTATTTATTTTAAATTCAATAATATAACACTCCACTCGGGTGCATCACCTGATCCATGTACTGCAGATCCTTTCATGCTTAATGGATGCATCACATGGTCCAATTGGCTGCAGATCCTTTTGGATTTAATGGATGCAGCATCTGATCCGAGATGCTGCAGATTGTTTAAGAGTTAACCTTGCTTATCATTGCAGCATCCTAATTAGGATGCCAGCAGATTAAACTATCAGTGTAATGGTGAACTACAACAAAACCCAAAAACAAAGTATATGTTAAAGAAAGGTTATTTTTGTGAAGTAAGTATAATTTTATAGTAACATATAGTATTAACAAATTATTAAAATTCATCGCATTTGACGTTAATGCTATCAGAGCAACAATATTAAGACTCAATAAAATTTATTCATAAAATTTAGAATATCTAGTTATATTCAGAATATATTCTGATTAAATTTAGGTACAACACAGCCATTTTGAAAACGGCATCTCAAAGTACTATTTCAAAATGCGCCACCTCAAATTTTGCTATCTCAAATTCATTGTAAAAACGCCATTTCAATTTACGGCATTTTGACTAAGAAAAAACGGGTTTTAAAATTTTAGACTTTTTAAATAAAAAATAACTCATAATTTTTTTTAAAAAATAAAATTTAAAAACCATTTCTAGTCTTAAAAAAGCCCTATAATTTCAAATCTTTAATAAAAAATGGGGTCAATTAGTAGCAAAAAAAGGTTGCATAAAGCCCAAAAGTTAAAATATGCACAAAAACAACCATTTTCATCTATTGTAACCACAAACCATACTTTAAAATAAGCATACAATTATACCAAATACTAAATAAAATTCAAATAATGATAAAATTAAAGGAAAGAAGAGAGAAGATAAAGTAGTGTTTATTAGAAAAGGGCTCAAACATTGGTACAAAGAGCAACTGAGATAGCTTGGAGATGCTCATGCTTTCTATCCTTAGGATAGTAGGCAAGGACTACCTTGCTAATCCCAGTGTACTTTTCATTAATTTGGTCTGATTAAGGGGTTGTCCTTGGTTTTTATGCCAGCCTTAAAGAGCCGGAAAGAGATAGCTTGCTGGGTTTTTAGATGCACCATTATCTTGTTGAATTTGGGCTATGAACCCTGACCCTTGTAGCAAAATGGCTATGCCACCCTTTAAGGAAAGAGGAGGTCTTAATGAGGCTGTCTTTTACCTGCTTATAGCAGTTTTACTGAATTGAGTCACTGTCTTTTCTGATGCAGTGTGCTTCCTGAAAGATACCAACCCATTGAGTTTCAAAATACTCAATAAAAGGCGCAAATGCTGCCTGGTTGGCAAGGATATAAGGATGGCGGAGGAGGGTACATAAAAGACATTTATTTCCTCCTTTCTCACAAGGGCAAGGGCAGCAAAGCAACTGAAAACGTCCTTGGCTTCTTTAGTGCCTTTGGAGTTGACCAGCTCATGAAGATCAGAACACTTTTGGAGGCGGCAACAGAGTGCCTACCAGAAGTGGAAGTAGCATCCCTGCGGGGAGCTCTTGAAGACTCTTATGAAGGCATTTGCCTGAGCCTGTTTGAAAATCTCTATCAGATATTCATGGTAGGGAAGGCTTTCTGGCTGCTTCCTGGTTGGGGTGGCTTTCTCTTCCTATGACTGGGCCTTTTTCTTGCACCCTCTAGTTTTTTTTAACTTTTCTTCAATGGTTGAGAGAATTTTATCCAACTTGGCCTTCAAAATTGTAAGAGCACAGACATAAGTTTCCTGATTTTTGTTGAGAAAAAAGTAGAAAACAAGGAGAAGAACCAGATTTCTAAGCTGCCTATGAATGTTCCAAAGCTGGTTAAATAGCTTTGGGCAGGTGGAGAAAGTTCCTTCTGTAAGCCAGGTCTTGCATTTTAATAGGTTGCACAGATACAGTGTGGTGGCAAAGCAAATAATGTGCTCAGGGGCATGTTGACTGTTGTTGTGGAGAAGAAATCTCTCCTCATGACAAGATAGTTTTTGTTCCTCTGTAAGAATCAATTTCTTGATTGATGAAATGCTGACGCCTTCAGTGCTCAGAGCATACATCTGATCAGTGAGATATTTCTGTAATTTTGAGGCACCACCAACAGCGGCAAGTTGGGTATCATTTAAATTGAGAAGGGCATCATTGATAACCTCAGTGGCGGTTTGGTCTTTGGTGTTTGGTATGACCTGGCAAAGAAACCAGCAGATTAGTTGGCATAAGGAATCAAACGGCTTGGCGCAGTCATGGCCAGTAGTCAGGGCCTTGAATCTTGTAAACGCATAAGTGGTGATTCTTGCTGGGCACTCTTTATTATCACATTTATTGTGATGTTGGCAAATTGGTTTCTTCATCATTACAGTTTAAGCTGTATCCCTTGTAAACAAAACAGGCACCCCCTTTCTTAGTCATGATGAGATAGCTGGCTGGGCATGTGGTGGGCACAGCAAAGATGCTATTTTGATTACAGATATTTTACACAGTGTATAAATCCCAGGGCTCAATTTTCTTATCTGCAGGAGCACCAGGCTCAGGCTTCTGTTTTTCTTCATCCTCAGGCTCTGAAGTGGGGTCAGAATGGCAATTAAAGTTAAACAACTTCTCTTGGGGGTCTGAAGGAAAGTAAACAAAAGGAGAGTGAGGAGGGGTTAGGCTTGATTTCTCAGGCTCTGGTGAGAGTGTGGGTGTCTTAGGAGAAGCTTTAGCCTTAGCAGGCTGCTTTTTAGGGGCAGTTTTTGCCTTTTTGGCCTTAGGGGAGTGATCTTGGACTTAGAGGCCTTGGTGGCCTTGAACGCAGCTTTGTTGATGGACTCGGAAGGCATCTAAAAGTGAATTAGTATCAAAATATGAGTAATTTGGGAGTTGTTTTTAAAGAGAAAAATGAGAATGTTTAAAATAAAAAAATAGTAAATTTTTTTCACAGAAATGTAGAAAAAGTCTTAAAATATATAATTTAAAAATTTCAGCATTTTTAATTTTGTAAAAAATATTTTTTATTAATAACACAAGTATGCAAAACTTTGAGTTTTGGCTGAAAACTTGCAGTCAAAATGGCATTTTTGAAGTGACGTAATTGAGGTGCCGTAGCTCAAAAACATAGTGTTTTTGAACATTTTTTATATTAAATTAACAAATTCCCAGTAGAGCTACCTCAACTGGGCCAAAGATTAGAACTTGAATATTTCAAAAACTAGCTTATACAGTAGTTTTAAAAGCTATGGCAACAACCAAAAATACCTTAGATTTAAACAAAATGATTTCAGATTTGAACAAAATCCAAGTTGTGCAAGATTAAGGATTCAATTAATTCAAATATTTTTGGTTAATAAATGAACTGCCAAACAGAAAACAAAATTTCACTAGCCCATTATACAAAATTATATCAAACATCAAGCAGTGTAGTTCAGACCACAAACAAAATGAACTGGTGCAACAAGTGAGATGGATGGATGCTATTCCAGAGTATATTATAATCCAAGCAGTATTAATATGAGGCACCAACAGAAGGACTAAAATGAAACAAAATTTGAGCAATATAGAAGCAAAATTCCACAAGCACAAAATGAAATGGAGTCACACAAGATGTGTAGTATGATCAGCCTAAAATAGAAAACTATCAATTTAACAGCCAATCAACAGCTATCCAATTTAGAAACAGAGGCATTTTATTCATTTTCATGACTCCAGATTTGTATGGAATGGGTTTAAAGCCTTTCAAATATAAACTCAATATTACAATAAAAATAAATCATTAAATTTTAAAATTTCTACTTTTAGTGATTTTATCCTAGGTAATTTAAATGGTTTTTACTAGCAACATTTTTGACAGCACCAGCAACCAAGCCAGCAGCAGCCAGGTTGGCTTCAATGAAGGCAAGGCTCAGAACTTGGAGGCACCCGTTTACACCCAAGCCTTTGAGGTGAATATCAAGGAAGCTGACCTGTACCTGACCCCTGACTCATATGGCTTTGACTTGTTCAATATTCACCTTGCGTCTAGCTCTGCCCCTGCTCCTGTACCCACCCCCGCACAAGCTGTCTGTGAACCAATCAAGATGACAACCTTGATTTGGAACAACTTCCTATCATCACCCAACCTGCCCTCGTACATCCAATCAAGCTTCAGCTCCCGCGGCCCAGCTTTCCAAGCAACAAATTATCACAGCCCAAATTCTCCAAGAAATTATGGCACTAAACCTGCAGGGTCTGTCCTGGGAACAGATTGCAACCCAATTGTAATTTACCTGGTGTCACAACATCTTTGATTACTCCCTCTCAGAGAATTAATGCCCCAAATAAATCACTGAGCGGCTCACCAATTGGTTCACTGCCCAGTTAATAAACCAGTGGCACCATTATCAGTTAACCATCTATGACAGGGATCACTCAATCCAGATCCTAAATGGAACACAACTTGATTAAGCCTTGTGACTCAAGAGGAACATTACTCAGATAAGCCTCATGACTTTCATGACGTACATGGACAACATGTGGCTTGTTGTGATACTATATATTAACCTATATTCATATTCAATAAAGTATCATTCTCTTCTTAATCTTCTCCTCTATTTTGTTTATTATACTTCCCATAAGTATAAACTTGACAGTAGTAGCACAGGTAGGTTATCCATACCTACCCAACTCAAAGAAAAAATTCCTTCCAAGAAAAGAATCCAAGCAATGTCACTCCCTAATGTTTGGAGAGATTACAAAGTAGAACAAGACGTCCCCCAGGATTTGTCATCTACAATAATCTCCTTGTACCCATTGACCAGTACAACGCGCTCAAAACCCGCAGACTGTTCCCTACCATGCCAGCCACAACAGCGCCTACGCAACCTGAGATACCCAATATTGTTACAATGCTCACATACTGCTGAGATTGGCACCTTTGCAGGACTATACTGTGAGAACGCCTCTCTTTGGATCAACAGTACTGAGAGTAAATTTGAACAAGTGGAGTGTTCTCAAAGACTCTGGGTTAGCAAAATTTCCCTCTGCATCACAGGGACTGCATTGCATTTTGTTACCAAATGGCTAGCTCAACATCCATACCAGAAGGAAAATTGGGAAGTGTTCAAGGCTGCATTCCTCAAAAAGTTCTCCATGAAGGACTCAGATATGGTGATCATGACCAAACTCTGAACCTTCAAAATGACAGGAACCATCAAGGAATACATCACCTCATACAAAGGACTACGTGACCGTGCGCCCAACACCATCAACTTTGATGAACCTGGACTACTCCTGGACTTCTACAATGGCCTTCCTACCCATATTAGATGCCAGTTTGACATGACCTGCTGCAAGAACCTCAAGGATGTATTCTTAGAGGAAAAACACACAGCTCAGAAGTCTGACAATCTACATGCCTCTAACAGACGCAAGGAAAACACCGCCATTAAGAGAGAGCCTTGCCCCAATAAACAAAACAACCAAGCCACCAGTACCCAACCTTGACACAGGAATCACACTTCACAAGCCAACCAGGCCAGCACCAAAGATACCAACAAAGAGGAAAAAGCTCAGGGGATTGCTTAGGCAAGCCACCCTCTCCCTCTTCATAAGACTTGTACAGAGAACAGGACGTGGACTCAATCACCATGATCCAGGTTCCCTCCAGCAATCCTCTACTGTTTGCTGCCCAATCTGGAAATAAACTACTTACATATCATTTCCGTTTTTGCAGATACCAGGGCACAGCACTATTTGACACTGGAGCAGACCAATTGCTTATCAACAAGAGTTTTTCAGACCTCATGAAGTTATCTACTATTTGAAGTAGCATCAAAAGAGTCATCATGGCGGACAACCGCAGCACACCAGTTACCCACAAGACCAGACCTTTCCAGGCCCAAATTGGAGACTTCCAAACAATAATTAGTGGTCCCATCATCCCAATCCTCAAATATAATGTCATACTTGGATTAGATTAGATGCAAAAGACAAAGCCTCACATAGACTGGGACAGTACCACCCTCACTATCCAGAGAGGAGAAGTCCACCATTACGTGTACCCAACACATCTCAACACCCTCATGAAGGATCACATATTTGTAAAGATCATGGAAATGGAGAAAGAAACTGACATCAGCAAAATCAATTGGAGCACATGTACATATGAAGTCATTCACTTCAAAAACACAGAAATTCAACACAAACAGAACCCAATTAGGGACCAGCTGGTCAATGAATTTTCCTCCATATTCCAAGAATCACTACCCAGGCTGCCCCCTGACTGGGGTATACAACATGTGATCAACCTGAAAGGTAGCGTGCCCAAAGCACAACCCATCTACCGCCTCACACCACAAGAAGACAACACCCTGAAAGCTTACCTTGACAAAGCACTCAAGAAAGGCCTCATAAGACCTTCAAAGTCACCCTTTGGTGTCACTGTCTACTTTGTAGTGAAAAATGATGAAGGCCTCTGCCTGGTCACAGACTACAGGGCCCTCAACATAGGTCACAATAAAGAACAGGTATCCCTTGCCCCTAATTTATGACCTTTTTGATGCCCTGGGGGGTCCCAAATCTTCACAAAAATTGATTTGACAGCAAGATATCACCAAATTTGTGTAAAACCTGAAGACATTTCAAAGACCGCATTTTGAACTAAATACAGGTCCTTTTAATGTGTTGCCCTCAATTTCGGTATGACAAATGCTCCCAGCATCTTTGTAACCTTCATGAAAAAAGTATTCAAGGAACACATTGGGAAAAGAGCAATCATCTACCTGGACGACATCATCATTTACAGTACCAATCTACAACAACACTAGGAAGATGTCCGCACAGTCCTCAGTACCCTGCAGAAAAACTAATTGATCACCAAACCATCCAAATATGAGTTCTTCTCAACTGAACTCCCATTCCTTGGCCATATCATCAGTAAAGACAGTATCAAGCCGGACCCAGACAAAATACGCACCATGACAGAGATGCCAGCCCCAAGGAACAAGAGCAAACTCCACACTTTCCTTGGAATGGTAGCCTATGTATGCATATTCATCCCTGACTGTGGCGCCCTGACAGCCCCATTGTCAGCCATCACTGGGAAAACAACCAAATTTTTCTGGACACCCTTACAAGATCAACATTTCCGCTAACTAAAAGAACGCATAGTTACCACCCCCATCCTACAATACCCAAACTGTGAGGGTATCTATGAGCTAAAAACCAACACCTCTGATTATCTCATAGGAGGAGTCCTCTGTATCCAAATGGCCCAAAAGCACTCCCTTCCTGTGGCATATGAATCAAGGAAGCTATTAGACAACAAACAAAGATACCATATACACAATAAGGAATTGGTTGCCATTATATACTGTCTCATGAAATGGCAATTTTATCTAGAAGGAGCCCAGACGTTCAAGGTACTCACTAATCACAAGTTGTTAGTATTCTTTAAAACACAACACTGGTCAAGAAGACAAGCTGAATGGATGAGTCTCATACAGAGATACCCCATGAAAATTGAATACAAGCCAGGAAGAGAGATGCTTACTGCAGATGCCCTATCAAGGCTATACAATAAACACATCCTCTGCACTGATGGCAACCCCAACTGGCCCATGTTAATCATGGGGAAACCCCAGGAAGGATTCCCATCTGGCACACCAATGGAAATCCAAGAGAAAGTCCTCAAGAACAAACATCTGTTCAAAAACGTATATGGTACCCTTCACCAAATCTTTCCAAATGATGACACTGTACCCTACACTCCGTTAACACAAAAGATTGACACAATCCTCTGTTATCACAGAGACTTGGGACACACCTGTAGCAGAAACTTGAATGAATATCTCAAGACTTGCTACTGGTGGCCCAATATGCTAGATGATATAAGAGAAGTACTGGAACAATGCAAGGTCTGTAAGAAGTACACACAAACCAAATCCCCACCCAAGTCAGTAGTACCTGTATCCATCACACAACCCTTCAAGGTATGGCCGTTAGATATTGTGGGACCTACGTTTAATGAAAGCAAAGGCAAGAAGTACATCATCACAGCCATTAATTATGCAACCAGGTGGCCTGTGGCACAAGCCACAAAAGAGCACAAAGGCAATGACGTGAGACAATTCATTAGCAAGGAAATCATAGCAAAGTTTGGAAAGCCTGACCTCTTAATCACAGATGGAGGCACTGAACTCAAAGCTATTGACACCAACATCTATCTTGCCAAAAAATGGAACAAAACACGTCACAGCCAGCCCACATCACCTACAAGCAAATGGACGTGTAGAACAACTAAACGGCTCTTTAGTGGAAGCCCTCAGTAAGTTGTCTGCCAACAATCCAAAAGCCTGGGTTGACATGCTACCAACTGCCATTGTGGTCTTCAGAACAGAGTCAACCTCAAAAACGGGCAAAAGCCCTTATGAACTTGTCTATGGTCAGAAACCCTCACTTGTCAGTACAACCACAGGACCACAACTGCCACTTCTAAAGAAGATACCAGACAGTAATAAAACAAAAGTACTACAAGCCAGAAAGGATCAAAAAGTGATAAAACAACAAAGGGTTCAGCAGGTAGCAATCCCATTGCAACAAGAAAGGTTCCAATTTGGAGACAAGATCTGGGTTGTCAATCACAACCAACACAGATTAGACCCAGGGTTACACAGACCAGGCATTTTCATGGAGGTGAAGCCCAATAACACCTACCTCATCAAAGGGATTGGAGATCAAACTGAACTAAAATTTATGCACCATGATTGACTTCATTTGTGTAAGGCAAGAGCAGCTCAACAAAAATTCAAGGCTCCCTATTCCTAATGCCAAACTGGATCAGTATCAAGCCTGTATACCAGATACCCTCAAGAAGGTTCCCAAGGCTCCGCCTTCCAGCACCCCAGGGGGAGATGTTGCAACATCTTCAATTAATCCCTCTTGGGGAATTAACATCCCAAGTAAATCACTGAGCAGCTCACCAAGTGGTTCACTGCCCAGTCAGTAAACTGGTGACACCATTATCAGTTAACCATCTATGACAGGGATCAATCAATCCAGATCCTAAATGGAACACAACTTGATTAAGCCTCGTGACTCAAGAGGAACAATACTCAGATAAGCCCCATGACCTCCATGATGTACATGGACAACATGTGGCTTGTTGTGATACTATATATTAACCTATATTCATATTCAATAAAGTATCATCTCTTCTTAATTTTTCTCTTTATTTCTTTTATTATACTTCCCAGAAGTATAAACTTGACACCAGGCTACAATAATGCAAGAATTTAATAGCTTAATGAATAAAGTAGATCTGATTGGGATGGCATAAAAGGCCCCTGAGTCACAAATCACTGAGGCGTACCCAATTATTCTTGACCTTCTGCAGTGGGTTTCCAAGATTTCCTTGACCCAGGTCTGCAAACATCTTGCACACCATGGCATTTGGGTTTCCAATTGTATGGTGCAGCTCTGAATGCATGGAAAGGTGGCTTCAATATGGGTTCTTATCAATGTTGCCAGCAATCAATGGGATGGTGCTGAGAATTCCCTGTATGATCTTGACATCAAATCAATCCTTGTCTAATGCTTGACAAGTCTATCAGATGACATCATGTTCATATTGTATTATGAGCTATCAATAGCTTTCAACAATTTTGGTGCACAGGAAGAGCCACCACCCAAAAAGGGAGGAAGAAGGTCAAGAAGGGGACGTTCATTGGTGAATTTCTGGCTGTTTCAGCCAAGGGTTTTATCTACTATTGGACAAACCTGGATTTCACCAATGGCTACAAGTACAGCCACATCCTTGGTGGATTACTTGACTCCTGGGATGGCTCAAATTCCAAGCACTGGGTTTTCTTGAGCCACCAGATGGAGGGTAGCGCCACTGCCCTTGAGGCCATCCAGAACACGGGCATCAGGCCTCAGTATACCCTGCTGGCCATGCAGACATCCATCTGGGTGATGTTGTCTTCTTCAACATCAGAGAGACAGTACAGGAGCGCCTCCCTCAGGCTTTCAACAACCTCTATCTTGGGGTCCTTGACCACAATTCTCTCTTTGGTCACCAAATAGTGGCTGACTTGTTTGCCCAAATTGTTTTCTATGTAAGCATGGGCAACCAATCACATAAAGATAAGCGCCTCCCACCATGTGCCACTGCCACCTACCATCCCATCCAGCCAATGATAAACAAGGAATACAATAAGCATTATATGGCAGCCATCACGCGCAATCCTCCTACCCCTGCCACCACCACCACCCTCCAGCCCCACCCACCCATCCCAGACCCCCCAGGCCAGCACTGCCTCTACCTCTTCCTTACCACACTATTCTGACTACTAGGCATCACTCTTCCCCGCCCCAATAAACCCCCTGCTGCCAAAATTTTTCTATTTATATTATCTTTATTTTGAATTTTGATTGTTCATGTTTTCCTTGTTTATAGTTGGTTTTATTCTTTATATTTCAGCTTATTTTTATAAGATCATATATTTACTATGCCATGTATCTAGATCCATTCACAGGTCTTTTTGGAGCTTTGCACTGCCCCTTGTGATAATATTAACAACAACTTGTTGATCAGCTAAATTATAATTAGAAAATTATAGGTTAGCTGTGTTTAGATAAAGTTGTTACTGATCTGGATTCAAAACCTTAATGATAAACTTTAAGCCAATCAGGAGCCAAGTGATAAAGTGATTGTTGTGACATAAAGGGTCATTAATAATTCTTTGGAGCACGTGCGCCAATTAATATGATTGGCTGGATGTTTTGCCATTGTGTGTCATTGCTGCTGTGGCAAGTTGTTGGTGGACTAGTGCTAACCTAGCAGCTGATTGGGCACTAGTCCACCAACAACTTGCCAAAGCAGCAATGGCACACAGCGGCAAAACATCCAGCCAATCATATTAATTAGCGCACATACATCAAAGAATTATTGAATGACCCCTTATGTTACAACAATCACTTTATCACCTGGCTTCTTACTGGCTTAAAATTTATCATTAAGGTTTTGAATTCAGATCAGTAACAACTTTATCTAAACACAGCTAACCTATAATTTTCTAATTCTAATTTAGCTGATTACCAAGTTGTTGTTAATATTATCACAAGGGGCAGTGTGAAGCGCCAAAAATAGTATAGCAATTAAGGAAACAATGCCAACACAAAGCAACCAACACATATTGAGATGAGTGTATAACATATACACAATGGGTAAAAAGATGGGACAGTGTAGCAAATGGGAAAACAAACAGGAATAAAAAAGAGGCAACAGTATCAGAATAATACAGATTTTTTTGGGGTGAAAGCTATAAAAACATATGAAAAAGTTAGTTAAAAATCAATGAGAGAATTGGAGAAACTTCTAAAATACCTTGACTCTGCAATTGCAAAGATCAAAGAAATTGACTGCAAGGTCAATGCAAACGTGAAGTCTGCCATCCTCAAAGGTAAAAAAATTGACAAGGTTTCCGCCAAGGCGCTTATGGCCAAAATACCTGACACCCCTGAGAAGACCATCAAGCATCTTCACAACATTCAGAAGACAGTTGTGGATGTCTTACAATTTAAGTCCTACGCCTTTTCTCTGCCGTCTGTCTAGATCAATGACCCTGAGATGTATGAACATCTTAAACTTCCAAGAGGGCCTGCAAGGATGACACTGAGATGCCTGCACAGCTTCTTGCGCCAAGTATGGCCAAGCCAGCTGAGGCTGCAGGCAAGGAGGAAACTATAGA
The DNA here is from genome assembly GCA_014839935.2 of Entomophthora muscae. Lineage (NCBI taxonomy): Eukaryota > Fungi > Entomophthoromycota > Entomophthoromycetes > Entomophthorales > Entomophthoraceae > Entomophthora > Entomophthora muscae. The sequence continues at coordinate 465,405 of QTSX02004274.1, forward strand.
AGGTAACCTAATAATCATAATTAATAAAAAAATTCCAAATACTTACCTTTTTAGTTAGAAAACATTGCTGGTGAATTCCGCTGGGTCTTGGTTTCTTTTGTCCCCCCACCTTTTATACAAATTATGCCACTCATGTGAACAAGCAGATGTATCTGTCCCCCCTGTATTGCAGGAGCTTGAAGACAGGATCCATGATACCTTTCAGATGTCACAGGAGGCATTGGCTGAGCTAACACATGCTGAGAGGGCATCTGAGTGGGCAGTTACTGCCTACAAGGACCCCAACTGGTCCGCCTGGACCCAGTTAACCTCAGTGGAGTTTACTGTGTAAACTCCATTGAGCTTGTCTGGGATATCCTGGCACACTCTCATTCAAGAATATACCAGAGATGGGCCAGGCCCATGTGGCTGCTTGCTTCTGCTTCCCAGTGGAGCACACCCTATCTTACCTTCTGGATAACTTTGGGTGCGCGGTGTTAAAATTGGTTGTTGCTGATGCAACAGCCATCAAGAAAACTAAAATCCTCCTTGCAGGCTTTGCGCTGGCCTGAAGTGTAGATGAGACAGGGCTCTCCTTGGCAATGGATCTTACCTTTGGCAAAACTAAACACAAGAAAAAAATAAGTGCAGTATACAACAAACTGTGCAAGTTTACTGAAGCCTTGCTGGGCAAAGGATTCACCTTGTTTTTTACCTTGGGTATCTTTTCTTCTTAGGGTTGAGCGCCAGTGTAGAGGACCTAGACAGGGTCCTTCTTGGGATCAACAAGGCCCAGCTCTCACTGGATGGGAAGAAGGTCTCTCTTGGGTACGTCTTGGTTGACCACGTAATCCAAGACACCCTGGTCCTGACTGGAATTTACGGGTCTGCAGCCCCACCTGAAAAGCTGCTACTTCACTCCCATCTCATCATCCTTCCTTTACCAGAAGGCAAGAATACTTCAGTAAGGGTGTATTCACTATTCACGGTGTGGCAGTGAAGGTTGTATGTCACCTCCATTGTGGGGTGGGTACATACCGCCAAACCCGCTATAAGTGCTCCTAATTTATTCTCTAGACCAATAAATTTTTTTATACTTTATATTATTTTTATTATGATTAATTTTTCTAATGTTTGTTTTACCAAACAAGATTTGCAAAATACATCCCAGAGAAGGTCTTCATAAAAGCATAATAAAAATATTAATAAAATACAATTCTAATTTGTACCTAATACATTTAACTTTTGTTAATTTGATTTTTATTCTCATTTGACAAAAGTGAACTAAATATATTTGTGTAATCCATTATCAAGTGTTTGGGATAACCTCAGATGGCATAATAAAAAAATCAATATAAAAAAAACAAATTACTAACCTCCATTGATGGTCCTGCCAAATGTGATTGTGGGCTTAGAAGCTTCTAAAAAAATGATAATTAATAAATCTTAAATAGTAGATTAGAGAATATAAAAAAATTTGGCCACACTAAGCCTTTAATTGATTGGCTGTTTGGATAGGCACGCAGGGATAAATGAATCAGCATGGTCATAGAATTTGGCCACAGTCTCAGCTGGGAGGGTGTGGATCCCAGCCTGCAGCAAATTAAACAGGTATTTGGTCCCAGTTGCAGTTCCTTGCTTGACAACTTGCTTGAGCCACCCAAAGACTTCCTTGATGGGATTTAGGAAGGGCAAATAGGCTGAGAGGAAGAGAAGGCGCAAATTTGATGTGGCCAATTGCTGGGGGCCCACAGCAATGCTGGTGTCAATCATTGGAAATTCCTCAAGAATATCTGCCACCTTATGAAGACCAATGTTGTCCAGCACAATTACATTGGTGAAGCCCAGGCTTGTGCGCCTCAGGTGCTCCTGGACCAATTGGAGAAATGATAGAAAGGTCCAGCTATTGTGAGATCCTAATACCATTTGGTACAGATTGACCCCCTTTGGACCGAGGAGAGCCACCATTAAATAGGCTGTGGCGTGGACTGCAGCACGCCAAGCCATCCTGTTATTTGAGCCTTTGGGGACATACCCATTGTACATTGACAAGACAAATGCTGATTTGTCATTGTAGTAGAATTTGACCGTCCCCTTGGCTTTGAGGCAGTGTATGCTTCTGTATATTTTTTCCAGGTCTTGAAACTGAAGGGACTATTACAATTATAGGGAAATACCCTGAGCTTTTTCCAGGAAAAGTGCATTCCCTTGAGCAGATGGTAGTAAAAGAAAGTTGAGGCCTCAATCCCAAAAGTAGATTTTACCATGGCCTGTATATTTGCCAGTTTAAGATGGCAGTCCTGGGTTATCCACTGGCGGATTGCCCATTTGTGCTCCTTGGTGAGCAGGATAGAAACACACAAGGATTTCTCCACAGCAAGGACTCAGCCAGTATTGATGAAGATGTTGAATGTCTTTGAGGTGTACTTAGAATCCACCTCTCAAGGGTTGAAGCCACCTTGTAATCACCAGATTCATACATTAGCTTAAGAAGGATGATGTGTTTGATGTCAGGGATTACTTCTGGGCGGGCTTTTTAGTGGTGGGGATTGAATTATTGCCATTGGGCACAACACAGAGCATGGGTACCTTTTTGTAGAATTCAGTACCTTTGTTTAGAACTAACTGTCCCTCATCAGTTCTGAAGAACTCAGGATCCTTGTCCTCTTCCTGATTGCCATCACTGACATAGGGCTTGTAGCTAGTATCAAGTACAGGCTTCACCTTCTCCAGCATGGCTGACGGGACTAACTCTTGACAGTACACAATGTCAAACACATACAAAGTAAGTTCTACCTCCTTATTTCTAACTTTCTTGGAGAAGGTAACCTTGGTGGGCTTCCAGATCAGCTTGGGGACCTGAGGGTTTATGCTCCGCACCCTAGCAGCTTGTGCTCCTCAAACCAACTGTGTCAGTGCAGCGTCACTATCAAACTCTCCTCTCCCGTCTCCTTCCTGAGTAGGCATTTGGGTTGCACTAATTCTGTTCTTTGACTTGCGGGGGCAACTGCAACCGCGGCAAACAACAGGTGTATTAGTACTCTGTTGTTGTATACCTTTTATTTTAAAGTTTAATAAAATACTAAATAAAACTTAATTAACTTATACACTGGTTTTTAATTTTTGCTTTTATCTGAATATGGATATTTGATTAATATTCCCCCCATAACCCAATTATAGATTTTCTGTTTCTTAGTTAGTTGTTTTTGGTTTTACAACACCCATTTTAGAATACTAAAAAAAAATCCACCCATTTTCCCAGTTTTACTGCCAAATTAAGCACCCAGCACAATATTTTTAAAATTTATGTTTCAGATCTTGTGTCTTATTTTAGATACCTTGGTATCATTCATGATTACAATCCATTGCACACATTGTGTGAGTGATTTTGTTTATGTAGTGAGTTGCCATTGTGTTCTGTTTTTGGTTTGAGTTTTGACACACCTTTCTTGGGTGTATTTTGTCACTGATTCACATAGTAAACATATGGGTCATTATTTTTCTTGTTATGCCTAGGCACCAGATTTATTCTTTTATAACTCAATTGCATTATTCATATTCAAATTATTCAGAAAGCTTAAAATACAATCAACAAATTCCAAAAATTTTATTGATCTTGGGCCTAGATGATTTTTTTAAAAAATAAATCATCAATTTTAGAATTGAAAATTGCAACTTATATTATTACTGAGAATATCTTAAGTGCTACTACAAACTACAAACCAAAAATATTTATGATGAGTTGCATGGGAGAGTAATAGCAGCCCCAAAGCTATAAATGCTATTACCCTATCTTTGGCTCATCATAAATATTCTTAGTTTGTTTCAGAAATTTTTTGTTGTTTTTGAAAGACTGATAACTCTATTTAAAATACACCCTCTAGTAAGCTGCCCTACTTCATGAACTTGCCCTAGTGCACCACTAGCATCTTCTGATATTTTTGTTTCTCTGGTATCATCACGTGATTTCAAATGATAAGTTATCTCAGAATATTCCAAGAAACTTTCAAATGTTAAAGGTGAAGTATACAACTTCCCATTTTTCATCAAATATGAAAGATTAATGCGCAGATTTTTAACTTTGAGCTCTTTCCTTATAGGCCTAACTTTTCTCTCATAAATATAAAAGAATGACTTATGTGAAATATTTGAGCCTGATAGCGCTGATTTATATAACTCTTTTCTTTTTTCTTCTTGCTCAAAAATATTTTTAATATCATTTATATTCTTAATATAAAAACGATTTTCTTTCTCTTTTAATGTTTTTGATATTACACCAAAGTGACCATCAACAATGCTTTTTCCATGACATTCCACAAAACAATTATATTTTATAGAACCCTTAATATATTTAGGTGCCTCTTTAAATAAGTAATATAAAAATTCATATGATCTAAAATGATTTCCATTATCAGTCCATACTTTTATATTTTTTATTTTTTTAAATCTATCTAATTTAAGAATTTTTATAAAACACTCACCTGAAAATAAAGAATCATGTGATAATATTTGAGACAAAAAATCATGATATTCATATTAATTTTATTGTTTTTCTTAAAAACTAATGCAAACCCTAATAATGAGATTGCTTTTTTTGAATAAAAACAATTATTGGTCTCAATTGGACCACCTCCAACTTTTAAGTTTTCTTTATAATCTATAACTACAACACAAGACTCATCATCTAATTCATTAATATCTTTTTTATATTCACAATTTTGATGAACATAAAAGTCTTGGTGCTGATTAATAGTGTTTAAGTCATTGTCTATAGATTCTGGTAATGGCAAGTTTTTACTTTCACATTCTTCCTTCTTTTTTCTAGTGAATTTTTTAAATTACAAATATTGCACATATCAGTTTGTTTTTTACTTTTTATTATATTTTTAGGGATTAATTTATAGTAAGTAGAAATTGAAACTGAAACTTCATTTTTTATTTTCATATTTTCATATATTTCTTTTTTTGTTTTAAGCAGAGAGTATTTAATTTCAGTTGAGTAATTACTCATCTCTTTTTCTATATCTTTATAAATTTTTTCAGGCACTTTTTTTGTAAACTGGCTTGTTTCAAAAGAATTTTCCAGCAATTTTTTAATTATATTTTTAGTTATTTCTTTTTTTAATGAATAATTATTATTTTTTTGGCCTTTTTTGTTTAACTTACATTTTTATTTTTATTTATTTTTCTTGGGTATTCAAACTCACTTTTGGTTATATTAAAACCCATATTGTTAAGCTCTTTTAAAGAGTAACTGGAAGTAACCAGAGATCGCAAGGCTGGGAGATGTTTTTGGGGAGAAGATTTCATGAGATCCTTTAAGTTTTCAATGAACTCATTGCTTTTTTGATTTTGAATAGTTGGCAGGAACTGAGCTTTCCCAAATTCAGTTTGAGTAAGGAAGTGCTTGATGGAATTATCAAGATCATCACCAGCAATAAAGAGGAATGCCTTTTTTAACATTGTAATTCTCTCTCTTTTTGTTGAAGCTCCCAAGGAAAAAAAGGGTAGCATAGCAGAAGTAAATTTTACTGAGGACATGGTAGTATTTTGAATCTGTAATTAGGTCAGATCTCTGAAGTGTGCCTTAATATTGGAGTAGTTATGATCAGAATGTGGCCTTTGAATGGGGTCTTTTGGATTAGAAGCTTTGTGGTGCTTTAGCTCTTATATACCAAGCTAAATGACACCATTCTGAAAGAAATGGTGTGATAGCTTTTATTATTTGAGTTTGAACTTGAATTTATGCTTGCAGAATTGATTAAATACCCAGTTTTCATGCACAAGTGATGCATGTGAAGCAACTAAACATTATTATTACATCATATCCTCTTTGTAATCAATGCAAATCAATTAAAATGATGTATTCAGTTAATTGTAACTCTTCCCCATATTTTTAAAATGATAAAATATTAAAGAATTCCATTTAAAGAATTCTTAATTTGAGGTTCAAAGCTCACTTGAACCTTAAAATCAATCTAAACAGTGATAAAAACACCCTAACTTCAAACTATCATAAAATCCTAAATAATTGAGCTTTTTAAATAAAAAAATGCAAAAATAAAGCTCTCAATCTTATCTTTAATTTTGTCAAATAAAAAAAGCTGTTGTATATTAAAAAAAGAGTATTTATTAGCTTTGAAGTGATCTACTTTATATCATTAGATATAATCATATAATAAAATCTGGATTATACTCTTTTAAATTACTTTTGCTTTAATATTGAGCATATTATACATATTAAAAATCTTTCCACCAATAGAAAGATAAGATTCTTAGCATCATTTTGATAGTTTACAGTGTGAAAAAAATATTAATTTTTCATTTAGTTATTAATGTTTTAAATATAAAATATGTAATTAGTTACTTTTTCAAAATTGAACTGTGTTATGCTGCGACTTGAGCAGCATGTGCATTAGAAAATGGCCTAATCCCTAAAATAATGACCCATATGTACACCAAAAGTCAACTCACCCCATTTTTTTTGTGAATCAATTTATTTCAGATTGTATTTTGAATGGTTTCACTTTTTGTGTGAGCACTTCTTTTCTGTGTTGACTCATTTTGCCCATTAACACCAATAAACACGGTTAACAGAGTGTATATTTTAATATGATAGTTGGATTTTGTTTAAATCTGAAATCATTTGTTTAAATCTGAGGTATTTTTGGTTGTTGCCATAGCTTTTAAAATTACTATACAACTGGGGTTAAAAAGCACCCAGTTTTTTATGGAGGCCAAAAAATAAATATTTGCAAAGTATCAAGCAATTCTTACATTTTTTGCTTAAGTGTTTTGCTGTGAAACTATACTTTTTAAAGTGGAAACCAAGAATTGCAGTGGGGGAATTAATATAGTGTAGCCTGGTGTCATATGTAATTTCCCCTTATTTTCCCCTATTCATTGTGCACATCAAATCAATTGGGTGATATGAAAATTGGTGGAATTCAAAATGATTTAAATTGAAATGGCGTAATCATCCTCTTCTGTATTAAAATCACTATTAAATTTTTTTATTAAGAGAACCCTTATCAATGTATCTGTCATAAATTGCGCCATTAATGCCATTTTGATATGGCCTTCAAATATTGATATGTACAAAGATCTGGTTGGTTTTGCTTTCAATTTTGGGAATTACTCCCCATCCGCAAATGGGTCTAGTTCAATATCCACCCATTCTGGAATATAATACCTGTCCTTGACTGATCCTGGTATGACCTCATCCCAATGTGACCCCTTCTGCCACTCTGTCTACCTAATGAGTGATCATTGACCCTTGTCTACTATTTAAGTAAAATTCTTTCTCCTAATATAGACAAGTTTATCCACATTTGCGTTGGCTTTAGTACTCTTAAAGCTTTTTTCTTTCTTTTTGCCAAAAGGACTTTCACATCTTGTATTCCAGAAAATTAAGATACATGCCCTTAATTTTGCCCTGAAGGCTAACCCAAGGCTAGATTCAAACCTCAAATCTTTTATTATAAAGATTTCCTGCCGTGTCCTCCTGGATGTTGTCCCCAGGAGCCAAACACAATAAAATGGTGCTCACTACAGGGGCTGAAAGCCCCTTGGTTACCCTGTTCCCATGCACATTCTCTGTTACTTCTCTTTTTGTTGCTGAAGTACCCAAACAACCTAAAGTTTCTAGTCTTCCTCTAGAAGAAGACATCATCAATGCCCCCTCAACTCCCATAGTAATGGTGCTGTCTCCCCGGGCCCACATGAACTATCTTCCAGCTTTCTCTCTCAACTAAAAACAAGCTTGTGCTGCCGCCTGCTCTCTCCTCCACTAAGGTACTGTGGCAATGCACACTATCCCTGGTCTCTGTCCCAGGTACGCTTCTGAAGACCTGTACTCCTTCCTCTTGGACTTTGGTCTCCCCCCTGCGCTGATGGAGTCTATGGATACAATTGGCGTGTTAGTCAACCAGTTTATCTAACCCGCTCTGGTTCACCATCAACTTAAATTAGGATCCCAAAACCAACTTCTAAATGCTATAGCCACTGCTGTCTCAAACAACCATGCTCAAAATATGGCATATCAAGAATGGTTCCACAGTCTCTTTGTGTGTATTTTGGATAATCAGTGTGACTTGCTGGCCTCCCAGAAGTACCTAACCTCATCACTGAATTCCCTTTGTTTTTTTCTCCCTGGATATATCAAGAATCAACTGTGAAAATTGGATTAGCATCAATCAATATGGCATGGACAAATTGACCCCTCTTCTAAAGCATTGCCAGGACTTTGAGACTCTGGTTATTGAACTTAAGCAATTTTGAGAACATATTAATTCCCAGCTAAAATTGGTTGGGACTCATGTCAATACTTGGGGCTGCCATCTGCAGCATCAATATGGTCTGGATAAGGCTGCACTAGGCAACACTCTGTACCAAGTACAAAATTACGTGAATGATAGAGTACCATTCATTGAGGTGACACCTTCTGCTCCTCCTATTGAGGACCTGTCTGATTTTGAAGCCAAAGTATGGAAGGCAATTGCCCAACTCAAAGCTATCACTTGGCGTCAATCTGCTGTTCAAAACTTTCCTCCAGCAGAGCCTATGCCTGACCCTTGTATTGCTTTGCTCACCAACCAAGTAGCTATCCTGCAAGGAGAAATCAAGTACTTGAGACAATTCCTATCTAATCCTGATGATTTGTCTTCTGAATCTGGGGGTGAAGAAGAAGCTGAAGTTGCTAGTACTCCCGCTCATGACAATCATGGTTGTTGCACTGGCTTGGAAGGCCAACCCCAGGTCAACTGTGCCCTTGCCCTGGATCAGCTAACGGAAGTAACAAATGATGTTGCTGATAGGCAGGACACATTGGAGAGAGAGGTAAAAAACCTCTCTTTTTTTACTGAGACAATGAATGGAAAGAGTATCCCTTTGGTTGCTCAAACCACTTCCTTGACCACTTGCCTCAATGGGATTGCTGGCACTCTATTGGTGCAACAGATTAAGATTGATGAATTTGGAGCTGCTGCCGCCACCGCTAGAAATATTAGTGGACAGAAAAGCTCTACCTTGGATGCCCTATAGGAAAGCCTTAGACTCCTCTGGGATAGACAGCCTGCTGCTGAATCTGAGTTTGAGGGCAATTCCCACATTAACGTCCTCAACCCAGGTGACAACAGCCAATCCACCTCCTTGTCCATTGACCCCAATTATAAGCCTTTGTTCAAACAGATATTTGACCCTAAAACCTCTACCATTGCTGCCTTTCTGACAATTTACAAGACTTCAATGCGTAGGGCCACTGATGAACTAAAGAAGGAACATATTCTTACCTGCCTGCATCCCACGTGCCAAGAAGTTGTGGTCCCCAAACTCCCTTCTATTGTAACTTGGGAGGACATGAAGCAGTTCCTAATTGAAGAATTTGGAGGAGATCTCAGCCTTGAAGTCAAAAAGGATATGTTTATGCATATCACATTTCAACCCAAATAAATCTTGGCTGAGTTTGCCAATTGTTTCTTCATTGAAGGACAACAGCTGATCACCAGTTGTCAGTTAACTCCCTGGGAAGCTTACACTGCATGTTCAAACGCTTTAGAGGTGAACCAACTCCTATGTCTGCACTTCAAGTCCCACAAGGATTCCCTTACTTCAATGAAGAGTATCAAGACCCTCTTGCAGAAATGAAATTGACCCATGGGGGTACTGTTGTACGTGAAATAAGGCCAACACTGCTGGAATGGCCTCCCACACTCCGCGCATTATGACCCTAGGCCCAAGTGGGCAGTCTAAGAGACAAGGATGCCATAACTGTGGTCAAATAGGACATCACTCACATACCTGCACCAACCCTTGGATAGAGGGTTGCAACCCAAAGGAGCAGGCAGGAAAAGAGAGGTCAGCGTAAAGGCAGAGACACTCTCTGCTGATCAATCTCCCCTGTCTTCTCCTGATCCCCCTTCTGACAAGGAATCTTCCCCCTTGGCTGGCCTGACTATCCTTCACTTGTTCCATAACCTCTCCAGTGATTCTGAACCTGAAGATTCTGACTGAAATGAGTCTGATGGTTATAGCTACTCTGTGCTGGCAGTCCCAGAGACAGTCTCTGTCCCCTACAAGCTACATTCAGGGAAAACCACAACTACAACTTGCCCAACTTTGAGCAAAGCTAAGGCCATAGTGGCTTGTCCTTACTTAGCACAAGCTCATTGTCCCCCTGTTTTGGTAGATTACTCTGAAGAGGCTGCTGAACTAGCAGAAGCTCTCTTTCAGAATGTGACTGTATCTCTCCCCTTGAAGACTGTGTATAAGGAAATTACTGCCTTACAATGTATGCTGGCCAAACAGGAGAAGGAATTGGAGGCTACTCAGGTCTTCTGGCTGTCTTGCCCCCCTTTGGGAAAGATACTACTTGTGTGGAAGTATCAATCTAAAAGTTTAAAATCAAGGCTATCTTAGACACAGGCTCTTCAGCAATGTGGAATTGTCCAATTTAATGAAAAAACTTAAGCTGGCTCCTGACCTCAACTATACTCAATCATATGGTACAGCTGGCATGGCCTAAACTTGAGCCATTGGTGCTTACTCTGCCCTGCCAATGAGGTTTTGGAAGCTTTTTATTGCATCCCCTGTGGTTGTGCTCAAAAATGAAAGTTACAACCTCCTGGTTGTACACAGTTCCTTCAAGAGTAAAATGAGATTGTGAACCTTTGAGATGGGTAACTATTGCTATTAGGGTATGAGATCCCTCTAATCTTTGAAGAGCCTCCAGGTCTCCCAAAAACCTCTTAAGACTTGTGTGCTTGAGTACCCCACTGGTATCTTCTCACTCAAGTACAGGACTTATTCTTCCAATGTGTGTTCCCCTCCTTCTTCATCTCCCACCAAGAAAGATGTGCCTCTTCTTTCCCCCACAGCTATTATAGTCCCTCCAGGCTCCCAAGTGATTATAGGCTCCCGGATATCCTTCAAACTACCTGAAAAATCCTTTCTGGAGCTATATTTACCTGATTTATTAAGCCATAAAGAGCCTCAGTTATGCCCTGAGATTTTGGACCAGACTCATAAGGAGCCTGTACAGATGTTGTTGGCTAAACTGACCGCCCTGCCTATGCAGGTGATCAAGGGCCAGGTTGTTGGACATGGTTGCATATTAGGTTCAGAGCAAGTGGTGTTTCTCTACTCCTTTGGAACGTTTAGTGATTTCAACTTGCCTGAAGGAGACCCTCAGGTTCTCTCCCCGTTCACTGCTGCAGACTTCCCACAACTGTCACACATTCAACAAAAAGATATTCTGGAACTTCTAGACTAGTTTAAGGATATATTTGCCTCTGGACCCACCAACTATGGTCTAGCAAAGGGGGTTATCCATCAGATAGATATGAGTGATGCCTCGCCCTTTTGTGCCAAACCTTACCACCACAGCAAGGTAGAAGATGCTCAGGTCTCTAAGGAGCTTAAGAAGCTCTTGGACGCTGAACTACTAGCTCTTTCTCAGAGCCCTTGGGCCTCCCCATTGTTGATCCTCAAAAAGAAGGATGGAGGCCACCACATTGTGATGGATTACTGCCATCTGAACTTGCTCACCAAAAAGGACTCTTATCCTCTGCCTAGAATTGATGATGCACTTAGAAAATTAGGGGGGTTCAAAGTTTTTCTCTGCTATGGATCTAGCCTCAGGATACTGGAAGGTTGACTTGTCTCCTGAAGATAGAGAAAAGACTGCGCTTATCACCTCATAAGGTCTTTTTGAACCCACTCATATGCCCCAAGGACTCTACAATGCCCCTGATACATTTCAACGGGCTATGGACTCCATCCTGCAAGATTTGAAGCTCTCCTGCGTCCTCTTTTACCTTGATGATATTACTGTGTTCAGCTCTACCTTTAACAATCATTTGGACCACCTCAAAGCTGTCTTCCTCAAAATTTGAGAGGCAGGCTTAAAACTCAAACCCTCTAAATGCTCCTTTTTCAAGGAGCAATTTGAATTCTTGGGCCACAAGGTCATCCAAACTGGAATACACCCTATGAATAATAAGGTGGAAGCCATTGACAAGATGCAGCTCCCCACAAGCCTACAAGAGGTCCAAGTGTTTCTTGGTTGATGGGGTACTATCAGCAATTCATCCCTGATTTTGCTGAGTAAAGCAAACCCCTTGTCTAAATCCTTTGCAATGTACCCTTTAAGTGGACTGACAGCCAACAACAGTTTTTTGAAGCGCTGAAAGCCAAGCTCAAAGAGGCTCCTATCCTAGTCTACCCTAATTATGATAAAGAGTTTATCTTGTAAACTGGTGCAAGTGAAGTAGCTTTGGGTGCCATCTTAGCTCAGCTTGACAATGAAGGAATAGACTGACCTGTGGCCTATTCTTCACAAGTCCTCAACAAACACAAGAAGAACTATAGCGCCACAGAAAAGGAATGCCTGGCTGTTCTGCATGCAGTAAAACAGTTCAGACACTAAATTTACAGGACTCACTTCACAGTAGTTACAGACCACTCTTCCCTAAAGTGGCTGCAACAATCAAAGGAGCCTGAAGGTTGGTTAGCATGTTGGGCTCTGCACTTGCAAGGATATGATTTCACTGTAGTACATTGCCCTGGTGCGCACCACCAGAATGCTGATGGTTTGTTGAGGATTCCCATACTAGCAATCCATCCCGCTGATGCAAATTGCATATAAAAGTTGATAGGGTACCCTGACTCCTGGACCACTGAGCCCAAAGACATTTGTCTGGCCCTGCAAGTCCTATCAAAGAATACTATGATTTGAGATAGACAACTCTTCAAGAAATCAACAATGCTTATCTACCCTACGTCTGACCTAGCATGAGTGTTGCCATCATCCTTCAAGCCCACATTAACACAGGACATGGAGGCATAGCAAAGACTCATGACTGGTTGTGCAAAAACTTCTATTAGGAAAATATGCACCTCCTAATTCATGAAGTCCTTGCCTCCTGTCATTCTTGTCAGCTCCAACGCCAGTGACCTTCACAACATCAGTTCAAGCTCATCCCCCTAAGCATGCCTTCCACACTATGAGTATTGACGCTATTAGCCCTCTCCTGCGCTCTAGGTCTGAGTGTCAATTCATCTTGGTGGCTGTCAACCACTTTAGCAAATGGGTTGAAGCTAGAGCAACCTAAGATATAACTGCCAAGACCACAGCTAATTTCTTGTTGTAAGAGATATTCTACCATCATAATTGCCTTCAAGTCCTGCTTTCTGATAATGGGACCAACTTTAATGCTCACCTCATAACATACATTGTAGAAACTATGGGAACACATGAATCCTTCTCTGCACTGTATAACCATCAACCAACAGGACTGTAGAACAAGCAAACTCCACCCTTGTGTCCATAATGAGGAAGCTCACTCTTTTGGATGCTATCAATTGGGATATGTTCCTCCCTGCTGCCCTCTTTGCTTACCGCCTCAGTAGACATTGAGTGACTGGTCAGTCTCCCTTTGCCATGCTGTATGGACAAGAAGCCACTACCCCCTCAATATTGGGACCCCTGTTGATTGAGGTTGACGCCTCTACTAATCTTGAAGCTCATGCCAAAGACTTGGCTAATTGTATCATTGACATCCAAGCTACCACCTATTATACTGCTTACAAAGTCAAAGCCCTGGAACTTTTGCCCTCTAATGCTTCCAGATTCCCCCTCCCTGAGTACCAAGTGGGTTATTTAGTCCTCTATTATCAAAATTGTACTGGAGGACGTGCTTATAAGCTCAACTCCCTCTGGGTTGGACCTTGTGAAGCCACCTACAAAAAAGGCGTTGAGTATACTGTGAAGCTACTGTCCTCCAGCCGCCCTTTTTTCAGGGTACACTCCAAATTCCTCTGCAAATAGAAATTCCCTGTTTCCAATCTTGAGGGGGTTTATGTTGTAAGTTTTGACATTAATGCCATTAATGCCATTTTGATATGGCCTTCAAATATTAATATGTGCAAAGATCTGGTCTGTTTTGCTATCAATTTTGGGAATTCCTCCCTTCTACAAATGGGTCTGGTTCAATATACACCCGTTCCAGAATATCATACCTGTCCTTGACTGATCCTGGTATGACTTCATCTCAACCTGATGCCTTCTGCCACTCTGTCTACCTAATGAGTGATCATTGACCCTTGTCTACTATTTAAGTAGAATCATTTCTCCTAATAAAGACAAGTTTACCCACATTTGTGTTGGCTTTAGTATTCTTCAAGCTTTTTCCTTTCCTTTTTTCATAATGACTTTCACATCTTGTATTCCAGGAAATTGAGGTAAATGCCCTTAATTTTGTCCTGAAGGCTAACTCAAGGCTAGCTTCAAACCTCAAATCTTTTGTTATAAAATTTTTTATAGTGTCCTCCTGGATGTTGTCCCCAGGGGCCAAACACAACAGTATCCATGTATAATAAAGCCATAAATTACATATAACAAAACTGGTTTTTTACCCAGCAATAATAATCACTAGAGGGCCTATCATAGTGGTGTCTTTTTAGGTTGTTCTTAGAATAAGTGTCTTATATTAATACTATAGGAACATCTTCTGGCACTATACAACAGGCTTTGGTTTAGTTTGGGTATAAGCTTATTTTAGTTAAAGATAAATAGTGTGATTTGAAATGACGTAAAGTTGAGATGGCGTAAAAACGCTCCACACTAAGTGATTTCATATGTAAATAAAGTTAGCAAAACAATATTTAATTAATCTGACTTGAAGTAACATAATTGAGATGGCGTAAATTCAAGATGCTGCATTATAAAAGTATATGTAAATTTTAACTATTTTATTGTTTTTTTTTTTTTGTGATTTCAAATCACTAACGCAGAACGCCATCTCAAATTAAATTTGAGATGGCGTAAATTGAAGTGCTGTTTTCAAAATGACATGTTTACCAATTTTATAAAGATCAAATTTTATTTTAACCAAATAGAAAATAATCTTAGTCAGTATAAAGTAGTTTTAAAATCTATGGCAACAACCAAAAATACCTCAGATTTAAACAAAATGGTTTCATATGTAAACAAAATCCAAGTTGCATGAGATTCAGGATTCAATTAATTTAAAAAATTTCAGTTAATAAATGAACTTTCAAACAAAAAACATAATTTCACTAGCTCATTATACAAAATTATATCAAACATCAAGCAGTGTAGTTCAAACCACAAACAAAATGAACTGACACAACAAGTGAGATGGATGGATGCTATTCCAGAGTATATTATAATCCAAGCAGGATTCATATGAGGCACCAACATAATGACTAAAATAAAAAAATTGAGCAATCTAGAAGCAAGATTTCACAAGCATAAAACAAAATGAGATAATACAAGATGTATAGTATGAGCAGCCTAAAATAGAAGTATACCAGTTTAACAGCTAATCAACAGCTATCCAATTTAGAAACAGAGGCATTTTATTCATTTTCATGGCTCCAGATTTGTATGAAATGGGTTTGAGAAACTTCCAAATATGGACTTGAGATTACAATAAAAATAAATCGTAAAATTTTAAACTTCTGCTTTTAGTGATTTTATCTTAGGTTTTTTTAAAGATGTTTTTAATATCAACAACGTTTTTGATAGTGCCAATGAGCAAGCCAGCAGCAGCCAAGCCAGCTTCAATGGAGGCAAGGCTCAGAACATGAAGGCACCTGTTTATACCCAAGCCTTTGATGCAGGTAACAAGGAAGCTAACCTGTACCTGACCCCCCAACTCTTATTGCTTTGACTTGTTCAGTAGTCATGTAGTGTCTAGCTCTGCCCCTGCTCCCGTACCTACCCCCGCACAAGCTGCATGCCAACCAACCAATTATTATGGCAACCTTGATTTGGAACAACTTCCTGCCACCACCTAACCTGCCCCCTACAGTCAATCAGGACTCAGCTCCCATAGCCCAGCGCCCCAAACAACATATTATCACCTTCCGAATCTTCCAGAAAATTGTGGCACTGAACCTACAGGGTCTGTCCTGGGACCAGATTGCCGCTATTTGCAATTTACTCAAGCTACAGTCATGCAGGAATTCAACAACCTGATGAATAAGGGGAATCTGATTGGGATGGCCAAGAAGCCCAAGAAGGCCCCTAAGTCCCAAATCACAGAAGCCTACCCAATCATGCTTGATCTATTTTAGCAGGACCCCAAGCTTCCCTTGACCCAGGTCCAGAAGCAACTTGCACACCATGGTATTTGGGTGTCTGAGCGCATGGTGCAGCTCTGGATGCATGGAAAGGTGGCTTCAATATGGAGTCTTACTAATGTTGCCGGCAACCTGTGGATGGCGCTGAGGATTCCCCATTTGATCAGGCCATCTAATCAACCCTGAACTGATGCTTGAATAGTCTAAAATATGACATCATCTTAATCTCCACTAAAAATTTTCCATTGCTTTTGATGATTTTGGTGAGCAAGGAAAAGCTGAGACTCAAAAAAGAAGAATGAAGGTCAATAAGGAGACTTTCATTGGTTTGTTTCTGGCTGTTTCAGCTAAATATTCTGTCTATTGTTGAAGAAACCCAGATTTCACCAATGGCTAAAAGTACAGCTATATCCTTGGTGAATTACTCAACTCCTGGTATGGCTCAAATTCTAATCACTGGGTTTTCTTGAGCCACCAGATGGAGGGTAGCTCCACCACCCTCAAGGCCATCCAGGAACGCAGGCATAAGGCCTCAGTCTACCCCACTGGCCATGCAGACATCCATCTGGGTGATGTTGTCTTCTTCAACATCAGAGAGACAGTACAATAGAGCCTCCCTCAGGCTTTCAATGTCCTCTATCTTGGGGTCCTTGACCACAATTCTCTCTTTGGTCACCAAATAGTGGCTGACTTGTTTGCACAAATGGTTTTTCATGTGAACATGGGCAACCAATCACATAAGGATAAGCACCTCCCACCCTGTGCTACAGCCATCTATCAGCCAATCAAGGCAATGTCAGATGAGGAATATGACAAGCAGTATATGACGGCCATCACACAAAATCCTTCTACCCTGCCACCACCACCCCCAACTTCTAGCCCCCCACACCCAATCCCAGATCCTCCAGGCCAGCAGAACCTCTACATTTTCCTTTCTGAGCTATTCTCCCTACTAGGCATCACTCTTTCTTTCCCCAACAAACCCCCTGCTGCCAAACATTTCTATTTATATTTTTTTATTTTGAATTTAATTGTTCATGTTCTCTTTGTTTATAGTTGGTTTTATTCTTTATTTTCAGCTTATTTCTATAAAATCATATATTTACTATGCCATGTATCTAGATCCAGAACACAGTTATTTTTGGTGCTTTGCACTGCCCCTTGTGAAATATTAACAACAATTTGGTGATCAGCTAAATTTGAATTAGAAAATTATAGGTTAACTGTGTTTAGATAAAGTTGTTACTGATACAAATTCAAAACCTTAATGACAAAACAACCAGCCAGTCATATTAATTAGCGCAAATGCACCAAAGAATTATTGAATGACCTTTTATGTCACAACAATCCCTTTATCACTTGGCTCCTGATTGGCTTAAATTTTATCATTAAGGTTTTGAATTCAGATCAGTAAAAACTTTATCTAAACACTGTTTATTCTATAATTTTCTAATTCAAATTTAGCTGATCACCAAATTGTTGTTAATATTATCACAAGAGGCTGTGTTTGAGTACTAAAAATAACTGTGTTCTGGAGCTAGATACACGGCATAGTAAATATATGATTTTATAGAAGTAAGCTGAATATAAAGAATAAAACCAACTATAAACAAAGAGAACATGAACAATCAAAATCCAAAAAAAGATAATATAAATAGAAAATGTTTGGCAACAGGGGGTTTATTGGGGTGGGAAAGAGTGATGCCTAGTAGGCAGAATGGTGCAGGAAGGAAGACGTAGATGCAGTGCTTGCCTGGGGGTCTGGGATTGGGTGGGGCTGGAAGGTGAGGGGTGGTGGTGGCAGGGGTAGGGATAGGAGGATTGTGTGTGATAGCTGCAATATAACGCTTATCATACTCCTTGTATGTCATTGGCTTGATTGGCTGGTAGGTGGCTGTGGTACAGGGCGGGAAGCACTTATCCTTACGTGATTGGTTGCCCATGTTCACATGGAAAACCATTTGCGCAAATAAGTCAGCCACAATTTGGCAGTCAAAGAGAGAATTGTGGTCAAGGACCCAAGATAGAGGTCGTTAAAAGCCTGAGGGCGGCGCTCCTGTAGTGTGGATCTAATGTTAAAGAAGACAACATCAGCCAGATGGATGTCTGCGTGGCCAGCAGAGTATACTGAGGCTTGGTGCCTGTGTTCCTGGATGGCTTTGAGGGCAGTGGAGCTACCCTCCATCTGGTGGCTCAAGAACCCCGATACTTTGATTTTTTGCCATCCCAACAGAGTTGAGTAATCCACCAAGGATGTGGCTGTACTTGTAGCCATTGATGAAATCTGGGTTTTTCTGATAGTAGACAAAACCCTTGGCTGAAACAGCCAGAAATGCACCAATAAACATCCCCTTCTTGACCCTCTTCCTTCTATTCTTGGCAGTGGCTCTTTCTTGGATGTGGAAATTATCAAAGGCTATGGATAGCTTATAGTAAGAGATGAAAATGATGTCATCTGACAAACTTGTCAGGCATCAGACCAGGGTTAACTTGATGCCAATATCATACAGGGAATCCTCAGCGCCATCCCATTGGTTGCCAGAAAAATTTGTAAGAATCTGTATGGAAGCCACCTTTCCGTGCATTCAGAGCTACACCATGCGCTTGGAGACCCATATATATTTTGGTGCACAAGCTGGTTGCAGACCTGGGTTAGGGGAAGCTTGGGGTCCCGCTGGAGGAGGTCAAGCATTATGGGTAGGCCTCAGTTATCTGGGACTTGGGGGGCTTCTTTGGCTTCTTGGCTTTCTCAATCAGATTCCCCCTATTTATTAAGTTATTGAATTCCTGCATTATTGTGGCTCAGGTGAATTGCAACTGGGCAGCAATCTGGTCCCATGACAGACCCTGCAGGTTCAGTGCCACAATTTCTTGGAGAATTTGAGCAGTAATATTTCTGCGTTTGGGGCGCTGGGCTGGGTAGCTGAAGCCTGATTGGCTGTATGGGAGGCAGGTTGGCTAGTGGCATGAAGATGTTCCAAATCAAGGTTGCAATCCTGATTGGTTGGTTGGCAGGCAGCTTGTGCGGGACTGGTTATAGGACAGTGGCAGAGCTAGACACTGTGTGATTACTGAACAAGTTAAAGCCATAGGGGTCAGTGGTCAGGTACAGGTCAGTTTCCTTGTTACCTGCATCAAAGGCTTGGGTATAAACAGGTGCCTCCATGCCCTGAACCTTGACTCCATCAAAGCTGGCTTGGCTGCTGCTGTCTTGGGTGCTGGAGCGTTGAAGATGTTGCTGTTGAAAACATCTTAAAAAACCTAGTATAAAATCACTAAAAGCAGAAGTTTAAAATTATATGATTTATTTTTATTGTAATCTCAAGTCCATATTTGGAAGGTTCTCAAACCTATTCCATACAAATCTGGAGCTATGAAAATGAATAAAAGCCTCTATTCCTAAATTGCATTGCTGTTGATTGGCTATTAAATTGATATTTTTATATTTTAGGCTGCTCATACTACACATATTGTTTGAGTTCATTTCATTTTGTGCTTGTGGAATCTTGCTCCAGCTTGCTCTTATTTTGTTTCATTTTAGTCATTCTGTTGGTGCCTCATATGAATCCTGCTTGGATTATAATATACTCTGGAATAGCATCCATCCATCTCACTTGTTGTGTCAGTTCATTTTGTTTGTGGTTTGAACTACACTGCTTGATGTTTGATATAATTTTGTATAATGAGCTAGTGAAATTATGTTTTTTGTTTGACAGTTCATTTATTAACTGAAATTTTATAAATTAATTGAATCCTGAATCTTGAGCAAATTGGATTTCATTAAAATCTGAAATCTTTTTTTTTAAATCTGAGAATTTTTTGGTTGTTGCCATAGCTTTTAAAACTACTGTAATTAACTTGCTGAGGGTCCATATAAGAGATCTTTTTTTTTCTCAATTGTTTTGTTTGTGTATGAGTGTAGGGGTTGGTTTATAGTGTTATATTCCATTTTTGGTGAGATAGACGGTGGTGTCAATTGCTTTAAGCTTGGTTCATCTGTTTATAAAAGGATTTCAGGTTTCTCAAACTTAGCTATGATTTATTTGCTAATAAACTGTCTTACAAGTTTTCTTTGTGTTCTTTTGTGGCTTGTGCTGCAGGCCATCTAGTGCATAGTAGATTGTGTGATGATGTAATTTTTGCCTTTGTTATCTCTGAAAATTTGTCCCACAATATCCAGGGATTACACTTTGAACAGTTGTGTGATTGACACTGGTATTACCAATTTGGGAGGTGCCTTGGAGCAGGCGTCTTTTTGCAGAACTTGCATTGGTCAAGTACTTTCTTGATGTTGTCCAGCATGTTGGGCCACCAGGATTGTGTCTTGAGGTATGCATGCAAGTTCTTAATGCAGGTGTGTCAAAGATCTCTGTGGTATTTAAGAATTGTGTTAATCTTTTGTGTTGACAGTTTGTAGGGTACAGTATAGCCATTTTTTAATATGTGGTGTAGAGTATCATACACGTTTATGAGCATATGTTTGTTCTTTAGGACTTTTTATTGGATTTCTATTGGTGTACCAGGTAGGAACCCCTCTTAGAGATTCCCCATTATTAACATAGGCAAACCTGGGTCTCCATCAGTGCATAAAAGAAGTTTACAGTATAGCATAGATAGGGCGTCTGCAGTAAAAATTTTCTTGCCTGGCTTGTTTTAAATTTGCATGGGGTACCTCTGTATAATGGTCATCCATTTGAATTGTCTTTTTGATAGATGTTGTTGTGTTTTAAAGAATATCAATGACTTGTGGTTGGTTAGCACTTTGAGTATCTGGTAACAGTGCCCATTTCAACAATAATATTGTCAACACTTTTAATGTTGACACTATAGTAAAGTGCAAACCCAGTTTTACATAATGTTGTCTCCTAGATGTCAACAATTTTTTAATTAACAGCACACTTTAGCCTGAACAGTTTAAATATAAATTTTTTTAATACATTATTATACTAAGATGACCCCAGAGAGTTAAAAAATTCAATAAAAAATACCAAAAGAAATAAGAATAAGGATATATAAGCAAGTATTTTTCAATTTACTATTGTCAAGTTTATACTTCTGGGAAGTATAAAGAAAAATAAAGGGGAAGGTTAGGAAGAGAATGATACTTTATTAGATATGAATATAGGATATTATATAGTATCATGACAAGCCACATGTTGTCTATGTACATCATGGAGATCATGGGCTTATCTGAGTAATGTTCCTCTTGATTCACAAGGCTTAATCAAGTTGTGTTTCATTTAGGACCTGGATTGAGTGATACCTGTCATAGATGGTTAACTGATAATGGTGCCACCAGTTTATTGACTGGGTGATAAACCACTTGGTGAGCCTCTCAGTGATTTACTTGGGGCGTTAATTCCCCAAGAGGGAGTAACCAAAGATGTTGTGACATCTCCCTCTGGGGTGCTGGAAGGCAGAGCCTTGGAAATCTTCTTGAGAGTATCTGGTATACAGGCTTGATATTGATCCAGTTTGGCATTGGGTACAGGGAGCCTTGAATTTTTTTGAGCTGTCCTTGCCTTACAAAAACAAAGTTGTTCATGATGCAAATGTTTCAGTTCAGTTTGATCTCCAATCCCTTTGATGAGGTAGGTGTTATTGGGCTTCACCTCCATGAAAATGCCTGGTCCGTGTAACCCTGGGTCTAATCTGTGTTGGTTGTGATTGACAACCCAGATCTTGTCTCCAAATTGGAACCTTTCTTGTTGCAATGGGATTGCTACCTGCTGAACCCTTTGTTGTTTTATCACTTTTTGATCCTTTCTGGCTTGTAGTACTTTTGTTTTATTACTGTCTGGTATCTTCTTTAGAAGTGGCAGTTGTGGTCCTGTGGTTGTACTGACAAGTGAGGGTTTCTGACCATAGACAAGTTCATAAGGGCTTTTGCCCGTTTTTGAGGTTGACTCTGTTCTGAAGACCACAATGGCAGTTGGTAGCATGTCAACCCAGGCTTTTGGATTGTTGGCAGACAACTTACTGAGGGTTTCCACTAAAGAGCCGTTTAGTTGTTCTACACGTCCATTTGCTTGTAGGTGATATGGGCTGGCTGTGACGTGTTTTGTTCCATTTTTTGGCAAGATAGATGTTGGTGTCAATAGCTTTGAGTTCAGTGCCTCCATCTGTGATTAAGAGGTCAGGCTTTCCAAACTTTGCTATGATTTCCTTGCTAATGAATTGTCTCACGTCATTGCCTTTGTGCTCTTTTGTGGCTTGTGCCACAGGCCACCTGGTTGCATAATTAATGGCTGTGATGATGTACTTCTTGCCTTTGCTTTCATTAAACGTAGGTCCCACAATATCTAACGGCCATACCTTGAAGGGTTGTGTGATGGATACAGGTACTACTGACTTGGGTGGGGATTTGGTTTGTGTGTACTTCTTACAGACCTTGCATTGTTCCAGTACCTCTTGATATCATCTAGCATGTTGGGCCACCAGTAGCAAGTCTTAAGATACTTATGCAAGTTTCTACTATGGGTGTGTCCCAAGTCTCTGTGATAACAGAGGATTGTGTCAATCTTTTGTGTTGACAGGATTAGGGTACAGTGTCACCATTTGGAAGGATTCAGTGGAGGGTATCATATACATTTTTGAACAGATGTTTGTTCTTGAGACTTTCTCTTAGATGTCCATTGGTGTGCCAGGTAGGAACCCTCCTGGAGATTACCCATGATTAACATGGGCCAGTTGGGGTTGCCATCAGTGAGAAGGATGTGTTTATTGTATAGCCTTGATAGGGCGTCTGCAGTAAGCATCTCTCTGCCTGGCTTGTATTCAATTTTCATGGGGTATCTCTGTATGAGACTCATCCATTTGGCTTCTCTTCTTGACAGGTGTTTTGTGTTTTAAAGAATACTAAAGACTTGTTATTGGTGAGTACTTTAAACGTTGAGGCTCCTTCCAGATAGCATTGCCCTTTCATAAGGCAGTGTATGAGGGCAACCAATTCCTTATTGTGTATAGGATATCTTTGTTTATCATCCAATAGCTTCCTTGATTCATATGCCTTAGGAAGGGGAGTGCTTTTGGGCCGTTTGGACACAGAGGACTCCTCCTATGGCATAATCATAGGCGTTGGCTTCTACTCATAGATACCCTCACGGTTTGGGTATTGAAGGATGGGGGCGGTAATCATGTGCTCTTTCAGTTGGCAGAAATGTTGATCTTGTAAAGGTGTCCAGATAAACTTGGTTGTTTTCCCAGTGATGGCTGACAAGGGGGCTGTCAGAGCACTCCAGTTAGGGATGAGCCTGTGTACATAGGCTACCATTCCAAGGAAAGTGCGGAGTTTGCTCTTGTTCCTTGGGGCTGGCATCTCTGTTATAGTGCGTATTTTGTCTGGATCTGGCTTGATACCATCCTTGCTAATGATATGGCCTAGTAAAGGGAGTTCAGTCAAGAAGAACTTGGATTTGGATGGTTTGGCAATTAGTTGATTTTCTTGCAGGGTACAGAGGACTGCACAGACGTCTTCCCAGTGTTGTTGTAGGTTGGGACTATAGATGATGATGTCGTCCATATAGATGATTGCTCTTTTCCCAATGTGTTCCTTGAATACTTCATTCATACAGGTTACAAAGGTACTGGGAGCGTTTTTCATACCAAAATTGAGGACAAAACATTCAAAGGACCCAGTTTTAGTTTGAAATGCAGTCTTTGGAATGTCTTTAGGTTTCACGCAAATTTGGTGATATCCTGCTGTCAAATCAATTTTGTGAAGATTTGGGACCCCCCCCCAGGGCATCAAAAAGGTCATCAACCAGAGGCAGTGGATACCTGTTCTTTATTGTGACCCTGTTGAGGACCCTGTAGTCTGTGACCAGGAAGAGGCCTCCATCTTTCTTTGCCACAAAGAAGACAGCAGCACAAAAGGGTGATTTTAAGGATCTGATGAGGCCTTTCTTGAGTGCTTTGTCAAGGTAAGCTTTCAGAGCGTCATCTTTTTATGGTGTGAGGCAGTAGATGGGTTGGGCTTTAGGCATGCTACCTTTTAGGTTAATCTTGTGTTGTATACCCCAATCTGGGGGCAACCTAGGTAGTGTTTCTTGGAATACTGAGGGAAATTCATTGACTAGCTGGTCTCTAATTGGGTTCTGTTTGTATTGAGTTTCTGTGTTTTTGAAGTGTATGACCTCATATGTACATTTGTTTCACTTGATTTTGCTGATGTCAGTTTCTTTCTCCATTTCCATGATCTTTAAAAATTTGTGGTCCCTCATGAGGGTGTCAAGATGTGTTGGGTACACATGATGGTGGACTTCTCCTTGCTGAATGGTGAGGGTGGCACTGTCCCAGTCAATGTGAGGCTTTGTCTTTCTCATTCAATCCAATCCAAGTATTACATTGTATTTAAGGATTGGTATGATAGCGCTGCTAATTGTTGTTTGTACATCTCCAATTTGGGGGTCAGAAAGGTTTTGTCTAATTAGTAACTGGTGTGCTATGGTTTTCTGCCATGATGACTTTCTTGATGCTACCTTAAATGGTAGGTAACTTCATGAGGTCTGAAAAACTCTTGTTAATGAGTTATTGGTTGGCTCTAGTGTTGAATAGTGCTGTTTCTGTAAAATATGCAGCCTGGGTGCTGATTTCTACGAATAGTTAGTCTACTACTTCTTTATCTTAATACTATACCTGTTGTGGTATAGTGACAGCATGGATAAGGACAGAAGATTATAAGAAGATAATAAGACAAAACTGGCTTTTATTTATATAGTATTTCACTTATATAGTGTGAGGCAGGGGAATTTCCACCAGGGGCAGGGAGGCACAGACAGAAGGACTTATCTAATGGAGAAGAGTGGATTAGCACAGCTAAAAGTCCACTGCAAGAGAACCGCTTTTACGCGGCTTTCCTTAAGGAGGTAAATATAAATAACTTTGTTGCTCTATTTATAATTACAGAAGTAAAGCCTGTGCCTTATGCGCATTTAAAAGGCAAAATTGAACACCTGTTTTAGAGGCGTTTTAAACGTCTTTATCCCTAGTAAAATCAGGATGCAATAGCGCAATTGCGCGACCGTTCTGATGCTTAATTCCTAGATAGATAACTTAATGTCTAATCTATTCAATCTATAACATTTCCCTCCACTTATTTGACAACAGGGTCAAGAATGGCTTGGTGTCTCTAGGTAGTGGCTATTTTGTTATGGTCAATCACATGTCTTGTTAGGTGGGGGTTTGTTGCCCGATCCTTGGTCATTGTCTTTGTGGATCCGTAGGTAACCAGTTGTGTTTCCTGGCTGCCATTCAGGTGGTAGAACATTTGGTGTAGTACAGGAAGAGTCTTGTCAGTCTCCAATAAACACCTTGCTCTTTTATTCTTATTCCTCATACTTTGGTGCAACACTATTATGAACAGGACAACAACCCATGGAATTTTTTGATTAGGCTTTTGTTTTTTGGGCTGTTATCCTCATTGGGGCTTACTCTTGATCACTAGGAGCAGCACACATATACTGAGTATGTACTCTAGTGATTAATTGCCCAGAATGGGGCTCCTTAAGGGTGTAGGAGTTGGGGCCAGTCTTCTGGATAACTTGAACCAGGCCTTGCCAAAGGGAGACAAGTTTGAATTCACAGCTTTACCCTCTATTGCTGAAGAAGTAGACTTAGTCTCCTACCAGGTAAGTGGGTAAGGTGGGGCGTTTGGATGCAGCTTGTTCTATGTCCTGCAACTTATGGTTTAAGTTTACAGTTTAGGCCTCTGATTGCAAGCAAATAAAAGTTTGAACCAGCTTGTTGAGACACGCCTCTGGGGACACAGCCAGGCTGGGCTTTACCAAGGAATATAGTAAAGGGGGAAGTCCTGGTTGCCGGCCGTAGAGCAGTTAGAAGGGTGGCTTGCCAGTAGCCCAATGGTACCCAATGTTATATGCAAAGGTGGCCGCAGGCAGGAAGGTATCCCATTCAGTCTCATGTTGGTGAATGAGCTTCCAGAGTATCTGGACCAGGCTCCCATTAGTGCGCTCTACCATGCCATTTGTCTGTGGGTGGTAAGGAGTGGATAGTGTCCCACAAATTCCCATCAGTTGGTTGAGGCGGGGGATGATATAACTGGTGAAGTTGGTACCATTGTCTGTCAGCATAATCTGGGGGCAACTATGTTTGTATATGATATTCTCCAGGATGAATGTGGCTGTCACCAGCGCAGATTGGTTGGGAATTGCCTTGGCCTCTACCCATTTAGTCAGATGGTCAACTGCCACAATGATGAACTTGTTGCAACTGTTGGTAGCTGGCAGGTGGCCCACTACATCAATGACTACAGTGTGGAAGGCAAACCCAGGGCGTACAAGTATGTGTTGGACCTTGGTAACCTTAGGTCTCTCAATGTTGCAGTCATGACAGTTGGCTATTGTATCTACTATATCAGTGTGCATTCCTTCCCAGAAGCAGTGCAGCTGTAACAGAGCTAACATCTTCTGTATGCCATCATGGCCAGTAGTCTTGTGAGCGTCCACCACTGAGTCCATGCGTAGGGATGGGCATATGTAGGGTAGCCAAGAGTCTCCACAAAGCTTCAGGGGTTGTCCCTTACAGACCTTGGTATCAACAGTTAGCTTCTTGAGAGCTCTCTGTATCTCTACTAGCTCCTCCCCCCACAAAGAACGATCCTCCATAAGCTTGTCATAGAGAATTTCAGCCATGGGGGATACTAAGACAACAGTGGAAAGGCAGGAGAGACAGTCAGCATTCTGGCGGGCTACCCTGGCTTGATGAATGATTTTGTAGTCATAAACCTGAAGTTTAATGGCCCAACACGTCAGACGTCCTTTGGGGTCCCTGAGGGTCTTCAGCCATTGCAAGGAAGCATGGTCTGTTACAACCGTGAAATGTACCCCATGGAGATAGACTTTGAATTTTTGGTAGGAGTATATCACAGCCAGACACTCTCGTTTGGTGACAGTGAAGTTCCTCTTGTGAACATTAAGTGTATGTGAGCAGTATCCAACAGGGTGTTCAAGTCTATCAGAGTCCAGCTGGGAGAGAACACCCCCAATTGCCGTCAGACTAGCATCTGTATGAACCACAAACAGCTTGGCAAAGTCAGGGTAGGCCAGTACAGGGGTTTCAGTCAGTGTTCCCTTGAGAGCATTGAAGGCAGATTGGCACACTGGGCTCCAGAAGAATTTCTTATCAGCTCAGAGAAGCTGAAAAAGGGGGTTGCCCAGGGATGCAAAGTTGGGGATGAAGCAACAAAAGTACCCAATCATCCCCAGGAAGACCTGCATGTTGCGCTTAATGGCTGGGATCTGCATTTCTCAATGGCTTTCACCTTCAAAGATACAGGGCAGAGTCCATCTTGACTAATGATGAACCCCGAGGACTCAAGGTGCTCCTTGAAGAAGTTGCACTTGTGTGGCTTGAGATTGAGATTAGCTGCAAGTAACCTCTGGAAGACTTACTTCAAGTGTTGTAGGTGATCATTAAAGGTTTGTGAGAACACATTGATGTCATCCAGGTAGACCAAGACACTGGTGAGTTTGAGGTTGAACATCACTTCATCCATGGCCCGCTGGAAGGTAGCTGGGGCATTGGACAGACCTTGAGGCATCCTTGTGGGTTGGATTAGCCCTTGGTCAGTGATGATTGTACATTTTTCTTGATCAGCGGGGGGTAGATTAATCTGCCAGTACCCACTGATAAGGTCCATGGCGCTGAAGAACTTGGTGCCACCCAGTTGGTCCAAGGTATCATCAATACAAGGGAGGGGATATGAATCCTTCTTGGTAACAGCATTCAGTCAACAGTAGTCAATCAACACACGTTTGCTACCATCCTTCTTTTTGACAATCAGGAGAGGGGAAGCCCAAGGGCTTTTACTAGGGACCAGTAAGCCAGATCCCAATAGCTTCTGAAGCTCCTTGTTAGCCACAACATGATTGGCTTGACTGTGCCGTACAGGTCTGGAACAGATAGGTGGACTTCCTTGGGTATCAATATGATGAGCAACATCTGCAGCCTTGCCCAGGTCATAATCATCCTTGGCAAACACATCCTTATACTGGGCAAAGAGATCCATAGCTTGATCCTTCTGCTCTTTGGAGAGGCAAGATAGGGAGTTGCGGCTTTAGACTGATAGCACCAATGGTTGCTCACAGGGTAGACCCAACTCAGAGAAGTCCATAAAGAGGGCGGTTTCTGCAGGTTGTCATGCTCTTCCAGTCGTATATAAGCCAGAAGTTGGTGTTTGGAGACAACCATAGCTTCACAACTCATGTTGGCCAAGAGTATGAGTACCTCCTTCTCACTTGGCATGAGGATGCCTGGTGCAACCCATGGTTCTAGTATAGAGGCATTAGGGATACCAAAGATTTCTCCATGAGTGCCAGCTGGTAGAGCCAGCAAGAGGCCTGTATTGTGGATCACCTGAGAGCCAGGTGGGGTAGTCACATTACAGGAGGCGTAGACTGGGATACCCTTGGCTTCCCCATTTGAGAGAGGTAGCACCTTGACCTTCTTACTACGCAGTGTATAGGCAACTGGAAGCTCTCCATTGGTGTACTCCAGATTGATGTAGTGCAAACATTTGAACACTTATTCCAGGGGTTCCAGGTGTTTGTTATAGATGCAAGAGAAGACTTTAATGTCATCCAGATAGACCAGGGCACACAAGGGCTTGAGGTCCCCCATCACAGCGCCCATAGCTTGTTGGAAGGTGGCTGGGGCATTAGAGAGACCCTGAGGCATCATGGTAGGTTGTAACAACCTTTGGTCAGTGATGATTACACAATTCTCTGGGTCATCTGGAGGGAAATAAATCTTCCAGTAGCCAGGTATCAGATCCATGGCCAAGAATAACTTGGATGTGGGGACCCAGTAGGAAAGATCTTCTTGCATTCTCACAGTGCAAGAATCCAACATTTCTGATCAAGAGGCAAATTCAACCAGCAGAGGGGCATCATAAGGCTCTGTTGTAAAGGAAAAAAAAGTGCCAGGGTCAGGCACAGGCTTGTCAGGGGGAGAGAAATGGGGGGGAGGAGGGAGATGAAGCCACAAAGGTAGCCAAGGATTTCTACTTGTCCTGGATGCTTATTAGTTTTTTGAGTGATTATCATTGTACTCCTCAATGCCAGAATCATCAGTGAATCCTTCCTTGCTCTGACTAGCCTGAGGTTTAGTTGCTTCAGAACCATCAGGAGTGATGGAGGGATTGCTATCAGGTTCCCAGGGAGACTCCAGGGTACCTGCTGAAGGTGCAATGAAGCAGACATCCTCTTCATTGCTTCTGTGACAGTGGTGGGAGTCAGAAAGGGGCAATGTAGTAAGGATCTTCTGTGAGGGGATACTATCAGCTTTAGCATTCCCATGCAATCCCATTAGAGTATCAGGGGTACTAATTGCTGAGGCATCTTCAAGGTGCTTGCTTAGTTGGTCCATAAGGGAGTCAAGGAGAGCATGTTGAGCATCCAACTCATATAGCCACTCTTTCTTTTCCTGAAAGGCCAGAACTAATTCCTCTTCCAGAAACCCCATTTGTCTCTCTTGATCCTTTATAGTATCCTGAAGAGCAGAGAATCCCATGGTGCAGCTGTTATGGATGTCTTCTGACTTAGGAGTTTTCTGTTGATGATCATAGAGCTCTAGGGCAACATGCTGATTTACCTGGGTGGGTACCAAGGAAGAAAGTACATGTTCTATCTTGCTCAACCCATAGAGCCATTCCAGAGTGGGAGTGAACAGCTTCTGTTATATTTTGAGCAAGGTTTGGGGGACCAGAGCAGGGGCCAGAGCAGCTATCAGTTTGAAGGGTTCCAGAATTAAGGGAGATTACATCAGGAGGACAACCAGAAGGAGAAGGAGGAGAATATTGACAGCATACTTCCTTCATCAAGGCAGGCTCCAAGGAGCAGGAGACGCAGTTCATGCCAGTTGCTTCAGCCATGGGGTCAGGCTGGATTGGTATCAAGGAGTTAAGGGATTTTTCAATGGAGTTCATCCAGGAGATCATACTTGATTGGGAGCTGGCAATTTCAAAAAGTTGTTGGCAGTTAGGCAACCACTGGCTTAGTCTTGGTTGACCATAGGAAGAGCCATGGAGTCTACCAGATAGAGAGCCAGAAGCATTGAAGGTTGATCCTGGAGTGGGTTGGGCAGAAAAAAGCCGCAGGTATAGGCAAGGACATCTATCCCTCTACAAAAACAAGGCTGTGGGGGTAGGAAGAGAGAAAGCTGTTGTTTGTAGAAGCCATGAGCGCCAATGTTGTAAAATATTCAGTCTGTGTGCTGATTTCTACGAATAGTTAGTCTACTACTTCTTTATCTTAATACTATACCTGTTGTGGTATAGTGACAGCATGGATAAGGACAGAAGAATATAAGAAGATAATTAGACAAAACTGGTGTTTATTTAGATAGTATTGCACTTATATAGTGTGAGGCGGGGGAATTGCCATCAGGGGCAGGGAGGCATAGACAGAAGGACTTTCCTAATGGAGGAGAGTGGATTGGCACAGCTAAAAGTTCACTGCAAGAGAACAACTGCTTTTAAGCGGCTTTCCTTAAGGAGGTAAATATAAATAACTTCATTGCTCTATTTATAATTGTAGAAGTAAAGCCTGTGCCTTGTGCACATTTGGAAGGCAAATCAAACAACTGTTTTAGAAGCGTTTTA
This sequence comes from Entomophthora muscae, assembly GCA_014839935.2. Taxonomy (NCBI): domain Eukaryota; kingdom Fungi; phylum Entomophthoromycota; class Entomophthoromycetes; order Entomophthorales; family Entomophthoraceae; genus Entomophthora; species Entomophthora muscae. The sequence goes on from QTSX02004274.1 coordinate 496,108, forward strand.
AACGTCTTTATCCCTAGTAAAATCAAGATGCAAAAGCACAATTGCACAACTGTTCTGTTGCTCAATTCCTAGATAGACAACTTAATGTCTAATCCATTTAATCTACGGCAGCTGTGCCCTGGTATCTGCAAAAAAAGAAAGGATAGGTAAAGGGTTTATTTCCTGTTTGGGTGGTAAACAGTAGAGGATTACTGGAGAGAACCTAGATCATGGTGATTGAGTCCACGTCCTGTTCTCTGTACAAGTCTTTTAAAGAGGGGGAGAGCAGCTCACCTAAGCACTCCCCTGAGATTTTTCCTCCTCATTGGTATCTTTGGTGCTGGCTGGTTGGCTTGTGCAGTGTGATTCCTGTTTTGAGGATGGGTACTGTTGGCTTGGTTGTTTTGCTTATTGGGGCGAGGCTCTCTTCTAGCTACAGGGTTTTCCTTACGCTTGTTGATGGCGTGTAGATTGTCAGACTTCTGAGCTGCATGTTTTCCTTCTAGGAATACATCCTCAAGGTTCTTAAAGCGGGTCATATCAAACTGACGTCTAATATGTGTAGGAAGGCCATTGTAGAAGTCCAGGCGTGGTCCAGGTTCATCAAAGTTGATGGCGTTGGGTGCACAGTCATGTAGTCCTTCATATGCTGCAATGTATTCTTTGATGATTTCTGTCATTTTGAAGGTTTGAAGTTTGGTCATGACTACCACATCCAAGTCCTTCATGGAAACTTTTTGAGGAATGCAGACTTGAGCACTTCCCAATTTTTCTTCTGGTCAGGATGTTGGGTTAGCCATTTGGTAACAAAGCATGAAGCAGTCCCTGTGACACAGAGGGCAATTTTGCTGACCCAGAGTCTTTAGGGGTACTCCACTTGTTTGAACTTGCTCTCAGTGCTGTTGATCTAAAGAGAAGCGTTCTCATGGCGTGATCCTGCAAAGGCACCAATCCCAGCAGTATGTAAGCATTGAAACACAATATTGGGTATCTCAGGTTGCGTAGGCGCTGTTGTGTTTGGTGTGGTAGGGAACAGTCTGAAGGCGTTGAGAGTGTTGTACTGGTCAATGGGTACAAGGAGGTTATTGTAGATGACAAGGCCTGGTGGAGCGTCTTGTCCTACTTTGTAATCTCTCCTGCTGTTAGGGAGTGACATTGTTTGGGTTCTTTTCTTGGGAGGAATTTTTACTTTGAGTCGGGTAGGTATGGATAACCTACCTGTGCTACCACTGTCAAGTTTATACTTCTGGGAAGTATAATAAACAAAATAAAGGGGAAGATTAAGAAAATAATGATACTTTATTAGATATGAATATAGGATATTATATAGTATCATGACAAGTCACATTTTGTCCATGTACATCATGGAAATCATGGGGCTTATCTGAGTAATGTTCCTCTTGAGTCACAAGGCTTAATCAAGTTGTGTTCCATTTAGGACCTGGATTGAGTGATCCCTGTCATAGATGGTTAGCTGATAATGGTGCTACCAGTTTATTGACTGGGCGGTGAACCACTCAGTGAGCTGCTTTGTGATTTACTTGGGGCGTTAATTCCCTGAGAGGAAGTAATCAAAGATGTTGTAACACTATGTAAATTAAACTCTTTATAAAATATTTTTATTCCCATAAAAATTAAAATACCAAAGAGAAAAAATATTTAATATATCATAATAACTACAAAATATAAAAAAATCTAATTTAAATTTATTATACTTTATATAAGCATAACTGAAAAAATCTCATGCAATAAAAATTATCAGAAATCTGAAGACCATAGTATTTTATCATCTGCCAGATGATATCCTAAGTCTTCTAACATTAGGAAAGTACAGAAAACCTGTGACTTTGGCGTAACCTCTGGGCCAGAATACTTTGTTGTTTGCATAAATAGCAAGTCTGACTGGGCCCAAAGCCCAAAGGATTTGGGACGGTTTTTCCTACTTCTGGATATGGTTCATATGTGTTGTCTCTATATTTTACTGTAGATAATTATACTGTATGACAACAGCTCATCTTTTGCTCTACTAATAAAGCCTAAGAGAGGATCAAATTAAGGAAATAGGACTTGGATCAATCATCAAGTCAATACAGAGTCATCAGTCTTTTATTCTAATGGACTGGCTTTAAGGCAGCCTGCCTGCCTGCTTTTTATCTGAGTTAGCTCACGACGCTAAAAGAGACTGAAGTAGCATTAGGTCAACATAGCAGGAGGTCCATCCATTTTGGGGTGATTTTGACAGAAGCTTGCTTGACATCTTCCACATATTGTTATCCTTTCTGTCTACCTGAGCCACTTCCAGGGCTAGCTAGCCAGTGGTTGGCTACTAGTTCAAGGAGATGATTTTTTCACTTAATCAGAGCTACTCTAATACAATAGGCTCAAAGCCTTTTACTTTAGAGTGTTTGGCCTGACAACCCATCCATGCTGACCTCTTCTAGATGTAATGCAGATGGCATTTCTTATGACGGCCCTCTTGTTCTAGGATTCAATTAAAGTTTATAATAGTAATTATGAGAAGCATGTTTGAGGTGGTTGTTGAGGTGGACTAATTAATGGGCAGTAATTGTATGTTCCATTAATTAATTGCAATACATGAAATTGTTAATGCTAGAATATTTGATTTGGTTGTTGATTTATTGATCCCACAGCCTGCATTGTTCTGTTGAAACAATTCCAAAGAATGATTGACAGCTGGCCTGCAATAATTGGTTGAATTCATTAATTAGTCAATATCCCAAAATCCTGAAATTTCCCACTGCTTGACTAAATATAAAATATTTCTTACTAAACCACATTGAAAATGTATCTGAAACTTACCATTTATACCTAAAAAGAGTATTACTATCCAAATAAATAAATAAATAAATATAAAATAAAAATAAAAAGGATCCAGGCAAAGCAAAGTTTACTGGGCTAATTAAAGCCACCAGCAAGAGCATTTGCAACATCTTCAAGGTATTTTTTGATTTCTGCCACCTTATACTTTTTTAAACCACCTTTTGGACATCCTCCTTATAGTCCTGCTCCTTACTCTTTCTCTTCTTGGGGGCCACCTGGTTGTCCAGATCACAAAACTTAGAGACATTCCGGGCCTACTTCTCCTGCAGCTTAGAGAAGAAGTTGCTGTACTTGGGGTTGGACCCAGACTTCACCTTCAGGTGCTTGTGACACACCTTCAGGCTGGAGGTGGTCTTCATCTGTCCCTTAAGACAGGCGCTCTGATAGTTCCATGGCGCTGTGGCCCTGCTTTTTCCTCTCTGGGCATTCACCTTCTTTCCCACCCATTGGCGCTTGAAGTAATCAAGATAGCCCTTGAAAATGTTGGAGTTCTTCTTAATATAAGCATCCTCCAGGAGGGCCTCAAAGCCAATCCCAGTATGCTCTGGCCACACAAAAGCCAAGGCAGCAAACTGGGTCATGGCAACACAGTGCTTCCCTTTACTATTATTGAGATACTTCTCAAAAAGCTCTTTCTCACTTTTGAGGTGTTTGATGAGGGTCTGCCTAAAATGAAAAAAGCAGCCCTGTACTTCTCTATTAAAGGTGGCCTTGCAGGCTCTGAACTGAGATTTCTCAAAGTCCATGATAATTATCTTTGGCCCAAGTAAGCATGTATGAGCTAGCTTCTCTGCAGCTAGGATGGACTCATCCTTCTCAGGAGAGGAGGGATTGGCCCTTGTGGTGTGGGTGGGAGGGGGGAGCTGGTTAACAGGAAGGGAGCTTAAAGCATCCTGAACAATTTTGAAGGCTCTGGTGTAGACTTCAGTCTTAGAACCAGGTAGGAGGAAGAAAACAAGGGGGATGACCTGCATGTTGAATTGGCCATGCAGGACCCAAAGATGCTTGAAAAGGGTTGGGCAGGTTACAAATGTGCCGTCACACAGCCAGGTGGTAGCAGTGTTGAGCTGCTCCAGGTTTTAGGTTGTGGTGTAAGCCTGATCCTATCCTCCACTTCCTGCCCATTGACATGGAGCAGGAACATCTCTCCATCCTTGGTTTTTTTGAGGGCATCAGATAAAACCAGTTATTTAATTGTGGTGGCACTCTTGGCCATGGGATTGGTGGCTTGGCGCCTAACACTAACAAACTTAACCAACTGGGTGTGGATTGGCACCCTCTTCAGATTGGTGGGAGAGAGGTGCTTATAGGCAAGCACTGCCAGCTGAGTGGGGGAAAGGTCCTTGGAGGTAGGCATAATCTTCACAAGGTACCATTTAAGAAGGCAGGAGATAGTAGTTTTGGGCATGATGCAGGTATGCTCACCCTTAATGATTTTTACCAAGTCTCAGCACTCAGTATTGAGCCGCACTGGGTAGGAAAGGTACTCACAGGTATAGTGCTGGCTCTTGAAGCCCAGATTGGCGTTATTGCATGAGAAGATATAACTGTTGGGCATCATGGCTGGCCCACCTTTGATACTCATGATGGGAAAAAAAAACTTTGGTAGGGAAAAAGGAACCTTGAACTTCCCATCAACATTGCAGATATTGTGGGCCAACAGAGGGTCCCAGGGGCCAGCAGGAGCATGGCAAAAGCCAGGGAAGTAATCAGGGCAATGCTTTGTATCATCCCCAGATGAACTTGAAGGAGGGGAGTTTGGTGGGGGGAAGAAGAAGGGGGCTTATCTTGGTGCTCCTCATATGTAGGAGACTTATCCTTTGGAGGGGACTTCTTGGCTTGGTGCTGCTTCTTGGTAGGCTCTTTGTCTGAAGCCGAGTTGTAGAAACTGTGATATGTAAGGGAAACCATCAGATTTCTCTCCCCCATTGGAGCAAGTGGGGCTCTTCTCAGGAGAGGACTCAGGGGAGGGCTTTTTGGGAGGGCTTTGGAGTTGCCTTCTTTGATGAGACAAGCTTCTTCTTGGTGGCTTTGGTGGGCTTGGAGGGACGCTTGGTACCCTTTGGTTGTTTTGAGGTGTTCTTGTCCTAAAATAATAAGCCACAAGCGCTAAGGCAAAGTGATTTATTAAAAAAACCAAGCAAAATAACTATAAAACATAATAAATAAAAATTAAACCTTACATGGTTTTTTAGCATTTAAAAGTTAAAAAATACTTGTATAGTTTTTATTTTATTATAGTTTTAAATAAAAAGTTAAAAGTTAAGAGATCTATGTAAAATTACTTTGTTTATATATAGATTTTATTTTAAAAAATTAAAAATATGAAAGAGAAAAGTTTAAAATACATTATCAAAAATCAGATGATTTTATTATATAAAGCATAAAGTTTTGTATGTGAGAAATGAAAAGCGTTGACATTATAATTGACAATTAGTAAAAAAAGCTGGATTCTCACTGTTGATTAGAAAAATTGTAGACATTATTATTGTCAATATTAACACTGTTGACATTTTCTTGAAAATTTGCTATGAAAAAACATAGTACACTTAATTAAATTTAAGCAGGCTAGCAAATATTAACTGTTTTCTGTGTGTTTTTGTTTGTATAATAAAGTTAAAAAAGCATATGCAAATAAGCTGAAAAAATTCAAAGTTCTTTATTTCTTTATTAAAAATTATATTTGGATAGTGATAATAGGATATTTTACCATTGCATATATTGAAAGTGTTAATAAGTTCTCTTCAGATATGAAAAAGATAAAGTGTTGACAATGTGTTGTGAGGTGATTGCATGTAAACTAGCTGTCACTATACTCACACATTGCTCCATTAAGCTCGGTGAACCAAATGACAATGGTAATCTTGCTCTGGATGATAACTAGTCCAAATGATCAACTAGGTAGTACTCAAAGTTCATATTAACTAATGATCATCCAATTATTAGTTTAATATTGGGCTAAGTAATAGAGGAAACTGGGCTGTAACTAGAGGATCCTGGCGTTCTTTGACTCTCATTAATCCCCTCTCTTACTATATAACTCTCTCCTTGATTGATTAAATAAAGATCAATTTACATAAACTTATACTTATTATACACATTAGGCTGAAAGATTTATCTTAGCTTAATCTTTAATAACACATAAGGTTGTATTTGAGTTAAGCGTTAGTAGCTATCAACCACCTGATAGCTGAAGTTACAACATTTGGTGCTCACTCTAGCATGCATCTGTCTGATGGTACTTGTTGCCCTGCTGGGGGCTTGTCTTTTGTGTGGGGAGGTGATGGAGATAATCTTCTCCATGCCTTCCTTTGCCATCTCCAGGACCACCCTGATGGGCTTTTCTTGGAGATCAATTGCCTTTCTGGAACAAGGGATGGTCTGCCTAATGAATTTGTGTCTTTTGGTCAGTTTATGACTGATGTACAGCATCCCTGTCAGATAGAGGATCAGTCCTCTCTGCACCTCAATGTCCCAGTGCCACTTGAGGTAGACAGAAAAGCAGAGCCTACCTAGCAACATCTGGAGCAAATCATCAGTAGTATGGACCGTGGTGTGTACCAAAATGGGGAAGCTCATGAGAGCTTGCTGTACTACCATCTTATGGTACTACAGCTAAAGAGAAATTCTGCAACTTTACAGGAATAACTCCCAATCAGCTTTGATTGCAGATGAAAACAATCAAACAAGCCAAGGAGTTTATCCATAGTTTTGCACATCCCGCCATTTGCCACAACTGGACTCACTTGAGTTATCAACTGTCCCTGATTTTGCATCAGGGAAATTTGATAAACAATCAGCAGGCTTTCCTCTATTGCCTATATGACAAACTTACAGACTCTATGGCCAATACCAGTCACCAACTAAACAGCTTGACTATCCACCAAAACTTCACTGTGAATTGGTCAACACAGTTGGAGGAACACCCAACAAATTACGTGCTCACAATGGTTGGGACCATGCTTGAACACAAAGTCTGGGCAATAATTGGCTAGGCACTGTCACTCATCACGTAAAAGGGGCAGAAGCCACCTTTTGCTATCTATGCAGTGGGGTTGAGTTGCTCTGCTGCTCTGTAAGAATGATTGAGGATGGGGTTTCTTCTGAAGGCAACAAGGAAGCCACTATCATCATCCAACAGGACATGGAGGAGCTATCCAAACATGTCAGTGAGATTGACAAGGGCCTTTGTCAATCCCTTTTTGACTGCAACCATTTCAACGTGGAATTTCCAAAGTTTGCAAAAATGATTGACCACAACCACAACCACATGGAAGAAAATCATGATAATCTGGAAAGATTAAGTAATAGTCATTGGGCTATGCAAGAAAAGAACATTGTGCTGTTCAAAAAACAGGAATCACATATGGAGAAGCTTGAAGACAAACTACATGTAGCAAATTGCATAATAAAGGACCTGGCTTGAGAAGTACAATCATAATGTAGCAATATTCTGCATCTACAAGGGCAAGTAGAGCAGCTACTTCAGGTGTATGCCAGCCAGATTGTGTCAGAATCAGGACCACAGACAACCACAAGAAGAAGTCAAAGTGTCTTGTCCACTGCCAGCCAGGCAATGTCAGAAGACCGTCGCTCCTTCCATAGCTATGAGAGCAATGAAGACAACATAGGCCGTACAATGAGGAAGGCCTATGTAGCAGAACCAGTTCTGGATAGCAGCAAAACACCTTATCCTGGCGCTGCTGCTTCAACTTCCAGGACCAGCAGCAACACCAGAGATGCAGCTTCTGAAGTACAATTCCGCGCCTTGAACCAGAGAAATACCTCACCTTTGCCTAGAAAAAGCTATAATTTCAGCACCTCTTCTGTGATCCAGAACTTCAAGCCAACAAATTTTCCAAAATTTAACAAAAAGGCCAATGTCCACATGTTCCTCCAGTTATACAACAGCTCTATGTATGGGGCAGATGACGCCATGAAAAATGCAGCCATTTTTAATTGCTTGGATTCAGAGACCCAAACAATAATAATTCCAAGACTTCCAGAACAAGGCTGGACTTATGAGAATGTATCCAGGGCCCTTATTGCAGAGTTTGGCAGCAAAGAGGCTTCATTTTGCCAAAAAATGGAGTTTACAGAAGGGAAGATAAAGAAGGGGGGAAGCCTAATGGATTTCTCAGAGCGCTTCTATCTGGAAGCACAGACCCTAGTCTCTATGGGTGCCGCCACTTTTTTTGACGTAAAAGGAGCACTTCTAAACTATTTTTGTCCCAATAGAGAACTATCCATTGCGCTTAAATAAGGGATTCATAGCGCAAGAACAGTCCCTGAACTTATGCAAAATTTGGGGTCCTTCAAGGAGCAGTAAGAGGTTACCTTTCCTGACTATAAGAAAACCACTTTGTCCTCTTCTACAGATCCCAAGAGTAAGACTTGGGAGAGTGACTCATCAAAGAAATCAACAACCGTAGCTACTCCCCCAGTCAACAACATGGCAAACACCTGCACATGTTACAAGTGTGAGCAATTAGAACATCTTTCTTGAGATTACAAGCAGCCCAAGGCTAATGTTTGCCACCTGGGCCAGGAAGACAACAAGGAAGATGAGCTAGGAGATGAGGATGAAGACAAGAACAGAGAAGAAGATGGCAAGGAGTCAAAAAACTGCTAAGCAGTCAGATTGAGGAGAAACCCCTGACTGCTAGTAATAACCAACCCTCTCCACCTATTGGCCTGGATCCCAACATTCCTGATTGCAATGTTGGCCTGCTGGACCAAGAAGCCTACCCCAAGAGATACTTGCCTGATAAAGAAGAAATAAACAAAGACTTGCTCCATAGAGTTTTAGCTGTCAACACAGTCACAAGGAAGCAAGCAATCTGTACAGAAAGTATACCTTCCAAAGAAGCTGTTGATACCATCTCTATATCCTACGCTGAACAACTTTCCATGCCATACACCAAGGTCACCCATGAGAGTGACAGTGTTAAAAAGTTGTCTCAAATATTGAAGTTGGAGCAATTCTCCATAAACTTGGATACCTTGAAATCCCTGAAGCCCAATCTAACAACTGCGCTAGAGTTGTTTCTTGCTCAGTTTAAGGGTTTAGACATTCACAAGGCTACTAAAATTACCTCTCCTCATTATGGGGAACAACACAACTGAACATACATTGAACTGGTGGCTCATAAACTTTGGGTAAGATCAATTCTAGACTCTGGAGCCTGGGGGAACATCATGTCAACCAGGCTTCTCAAGAAGCTGAAACTTGCGCCTGACCTGGATCACAATTAGGAATTTGGTACTTCAGGACCTGACAAGACAAAGGCGTTGTGAGCTTATTTGTCATTACCACTTTGTTTTGGTAAATTGGTGGTAATGGCCCCAGCAATAGTGCTGCACAATGAAAGCTACAATATTCTAATTTGAACAAGCTTCATGGCAACCTACGGACTATCATCAACCACCAGGATAGTACTTTCAGCATTCTAGGTCCCTCTGTACCAATGTTTTATCACAGTGACAGACCAAGAGACCTCCCTACAAAGAAGGTCCATTATATTAATATGGAATACACTGATGGAGATATGCCAGTAGTGTATACCTTGCGTCAACATAAAATCAAGGCTTTACCTCTGGCCACTAAAGAGTACAAAGGAATTCCCTTATATTCCTCTAGCAAATTCTCCATCCCAGCTGGTTCTCAATTTATACATAATACAGGCCTAAGTCTCAGTTTCCCTAAATGAATGCATGGCAAAGTATCTGGACTCCACAATGGTTTGCGGTTGGAACCTTGGATCCTACCTGGGATTGTCATGCCATCATCAGAAGAGATTCTGGTACTTTGGGGGAACCTTTCTGATAAATCACTGAAGGTGAAAAAACACCAACTGCTGGGCTACATGAAGTTAGAGGAAAACTCTAGCCTTATGGATGTCACTCCTTTTAGCAAGTTCAGCAAATTTGTGCTACCCTGCAACCAACCAAGCGTTCTGTTGCTTATCCTGTGCAATTCTTTAAATAGACTAACGCAAGACCAGAAGGACCAAGCTATTTGGCTCTTTGAGAAATATAAGGACATCTTTGCAGAAGATGACCAAGACCTAGGGAAAGCTCTTGGTGTTGAACATGTATTTGATACATAAGGTACTGCCCTTATATGTTCTAGGCCAATATGACATAGCTTGGCCAACCAAGCCATTGTCAACAAAGAGCTACAGAAGCTGCTTGCATCTGGCCTTCTGGTACCCAGCAAGAGTCCTTGGTCTTCACCACTGTTGATTATAAAGAAAAAGGACGGATCTAATTGTGTAGTAATGGACTACCGCAAATTGAACTCTGTCACAAAAAAGGATTCTTATCTATTGCCCTGCATTGATGACACATTAGACAAGCTAGGTGGTGCAAAGTATTTCAGTGCAATGGATCTGATCAGTGGATACCGGCAGATTGACCTTCCAGCGGCAGACCAGGAAAAGTGTGCCATCATTACAGAACAAGGGCTTTTTCAGCCTACAAGGATGCCACAGGGACTCGCAAATGCTCCTGCAACTTTCCAACAATCCATGGACTCTGTGATGGGAGACCTCAAGTTGACTTGTGCTCTGGTTTACCTTGACAACATTAACGTCTTTTCACAAACTTTTGGTCAAAACTTGGACCATTTAGAGGCTGTGTTTCAACGTCTTATTGCTGCCAATCTCAAGCTAAAACCAAGGAAATGTAACTTCTTTAAGGAAAATTTTGAATTCCTTGGTTATATCATCAGCAAAAATGGCTTACAACCTGTCCCTGCTAAGGTCAAAGCTATCACACACATGCAAACACCTTCCAACAAGAGAGATGTCCAGATGTTTTTAGGAATGATTGGTGATTATAGACGTTTTATACCAAACTTTGCATGTCTAGGAGGACCACTATTCCACTTGTTGAAAAACAACGTTGAGTTCTAATGAGCAGAAGGATTTCAGAAAGCCTTTGAGGACTTGAAGGCCACTCTAGTGACAGAGCCAGTACTCTCCTATCCTAACTTTGAGCGTCTTTTCATTGTACACACAGACACCTATTTGACAGCAATTGATGCTGTTCTTTTTCAGCTGGACAATGATGACCAAGAATATCCTGTAGGGTATTGTTCCTGTACACTCAATAGTCACAAAAGGAATTATACAGTCACTGAGAGGGAATACCTAGCGGTCATTTATGCCTATCAACAATTTAGAGTGTACCTCCATAGAGTACACTTTATGGTGGTAACTGCTCATGCCTCACTTAAATGATTGAAAAATCTGAAGGATCCTGAAGAACAACTGGTACAATGGTCTATTAAGCTACAAGCTTACAACTACAAGATAATCCATTGCGCTGGAGTCATGCATCAGAACACAGATTGTCTTTCACGTCTTCCTATCATAGCCTTGGTTTCCTCAGTAGCAGATGAACTTTACAATAAACTGATGCTGAAACCTTATATGTGGGGGGAGGAGCCGCTCAAGATTCAGAAAATTCTGAAGGCTCTTGCGGTGGATACTAGTGTCAAGGATAATCAGCTTTTTAAGTTGTATAAAGGGAAGTGGTTACCATACATTTATCCATCCTTGCGTACAGATGCAGTAGTAACAGCACATTGTACTGTGGGCCCTGGCAGTATCTATAATACCCTTAACCTCCTAAAGCAGCACTGCTACTGGAAAGGTATGCACTTGGATGTAGCAGAAACCCTGGCTGCTTGCAATGACTATACAATAGAGCAACCAAAGTTCTTGCACTACCAACACTGGCTAATTTGACCTGGCTTTGTGTTTTATACTGTTGCTATAGATGTAGTAGGTCTCCTTCCACTGACCGCTAGCAAGAACAAGTTCATAATTGTAGAAGTGGATCAGCTTACAAAATGGGTAGAAAAAAAAGCAATTCCTAACCAGTTGGCACTTGCCACAGCCAAGTTCATTCTAGAGAACATACTCTATAAACATGGCTGCCCTCAGACATTGCTAACAGATAATGGGACCAATTTCACAGGATATATGCTACCCAGCCTGAACAAACTTATGGGTATCTGTGGTACTATTTCAACACCATACCATCTCCAAACAAATGGAATGGTAGAGAAAACAAATGTAAGTCTTTTACAGATCTTAAGGAAGCTTAGCCATCAGCACAAAACGGAATGGGATACATATCTTCTGGCAGCTACCTTTGCGTACAACATAGGATTCCACAGGACTACAGAAAAAAGCCCCTTCCAGCTTCTTTATGGTTGGCAACCAAGTCTTCTGCCACATCTCTATAGTTTAGTTAAAGCTTATGATCCCCTCACCCCCAATGCTTATTTGAAGAGACTAGCACAGACGCTAATCAAGTTATAGTCTGAGGCGTACTCTACCAATTTAGCAACAAAGGAGAAAGATATGGATTGTGCGGTAAAACTTGGCCTGCCCTCCCTGCATACAAAATATGAAGTTTGGTATACTTATACAGCAATTGAGGGTATGGTTGTGAAAGTAAACTTGCCTCACTATGACAAGGTCTGGTCAAGGTAGTCCAGAAAGTGGGAGTAGATAGCTACATTATCAAGGATATGGAAACTGGCCAACTGATCACTCAAGTCCATTCACAGTACATGTGCAAGGCTCCAAGTGATCAAGCATAAACCCCTTTATGGATAACAATTTGGAAAAAGAAAAACCTAATGAAAATAGTCCATGGGTTGTTATCCTTTTTGCATCAAGAAGAGATAAAGTTTAAGTAAGAAGGATTAGTATGGTTTAAGCAATTGGTGCTTTATTGAGATACTATTGCCTCTAAACCCAGAAACAACTGGATTAGGACTTTGGCAATGGCTGCGTAGAGTATCCAGGCATAAGGTAGCTAACGGGATGCAAATGGAAGAAAAGGAGAATCATCTACGGGAAGAAAATTGATACAGTTCATATCAATGGAATAAGGAAAAGCAAGCCCAAGCAAGATTCATTCCCAGAGAAGACTTTCTTGCTGGGCATATTCCTCAGGTGTTTTGTCTCCTACCAAGTACATGACTCCTAACAGCCACTTAATATATTTGGGCATGTGGTGCATTCTCTGGTGATAAACAGCCTTAGAGCCGCTGAGCACCAAGTTTCCTACCAACGCCATGGACTGTCTACTTCCTGCGCAACTATAACTAAGGAGTTCTAGGGTAGTACCCATAGCTTGTTGCAATTGGTATTTGTGACTATTTGAACCATGCCACAAGGGCACCGGGCCAACAGCAGACCAAGGATCAGACCACGCTGCAAAAACCAGCTCAAGAAGTTTGAGAGCACAAGAGATCTGATTGTCTGTCAAGTATACCCCATCAAAGGTGAAGTCCTGTAGGCACAACTGTGCATACCTTATCAGTTTCACTCTAGGGATTTGCCAATGAATGTTATTTCCTACTTTGAGCCTTTTTGTAGAGATCATGTAAGGATTTTCCAGAGCTAGCATAAGGGTGGATCACATAACCACTGGGCCGCGGAATTGTAGAATGGGAATCCTCTCCCAACAAAGAAAGGCAACCATTTTGATGTAGGAACCTTGACTATCTTCTTGGAACACCACAAAAGTAGAGCTCACCTCACCTTTGTTCAGATTTTGGAGAAGATTGGTTAAGCTCAGTAAAGGTTCATTGGTCTTATCAGTAGGAGTGGTTGTAGAAGCTTTACTCTTGTTATTACAGCCCCTCTTCTTAGCAATTGTGGAAAGTTGGCTAGATGTAGGCATACCAGAGTCTTGCACTAAAGACTTATTTGAAGCTGTACTTGGTTTATAAGAAATAGTACTAGACAAACTATAGAAAGCTGTGTTTATTTCACTGCCTAGAATCTTGGTGAATTCAGCTTCTTCTGAGGCTATAACAGGTGAGTACACATGTACGTTCCCAACTGTAATTTTGGGTATTCCCCTTTGGGTCTTGTTGATTCTCTGTTCTGGAACATTGGTGTAGCATATAACTGGCTTTCTGTTCCTTTTTTGGCGTTTTACCATACTGAAGGAAGTTAAGAGACTTTTACAGCAATGTCTAGTTTAGTGGTGGGGGAAATGTTATGAGGTGATTGGTTGTAAGCTAGCTGTCACTATACTCACACATTGATCCATTAAGCTCGGTGAACCAAAGAACAATGGTACTCTTGCTCTGGATGATAACTAGTCCAAATGATCAACCAGGTAGTACTCCAAGTTCATATTAACTAATGATCATCCAATTATTAGGTTAATATTTGGCTAAGTAATAGAGGAAACTGGGCTGTAACTAGAGGATCCTAGTGTTCTTTGACTCTCATTAATCCCCTCTCTTATTATATAACTCTCTCCTTGATTGATTAAATAAAGATTGGTTTACATAAACTTATACTTATTATATGCATTAGGCTGAAAGATTTATCTTAGCTTAATTTTTAATAACACATAAGGTTGTATTTGAGTTAAGCGTTAGTAGCTATCAACCACCCAATAGCTGAAGTTACAACATGATGTCACTTACTGTCAGGGATCCAGCCTGTGAGGGTTTCTTGGGAGCTTGCAGGCAGATGGCCCGCAGGCCCAGCAGGAAGGACCCACAACAAGATTGGTGCTAACTTCACAATATAAGATAATGATTTGCCCAGGAGGGCCCAAGGTCCACTTGCAGATACCATTGAATTAATTAAGCCAGTGAGAGTGATATACATCACTCCAAATATCTGGGTAGAAGTGGATTCATTGGCTTCAACAGATTCTTGTGGGAAGTTGGGCCGCAGGGTAAGAGGTGGAGTTATTGGAACCAAATATGTGGACAGGTAGTTGTACTTGTTACAGAATAGTAGAGAAGGTATGGTGATTTGGGTGCCTTCTCTGTAAACGGTTTCTGTCTCTCTAGTTCTAGCCTCTGGGTTGTGGATTAGGATTTCCTCTAGGGTTGTTGCAGATCCTGAATGGATTAGACATTAAGTTGTCTACTTATGGATTGAGTGATAAAATAATTGTGTTATTGCTTCCTCTCAAGACAGTTTTAATAAGGTTAACTACATTTAAAAAATGCCCATAAAACAGATGTTCAAATGGTCTATTGAATGCACTTCAGACACAGGATTTACTTCTGAGGTTAATTATAGAAATAACATAAATAGAGCCACATGCCTCCATGAGAAAAGCTGTGTGAAATTGGTCATACCATTGTGTGGGACTTTCTAATGTGCCTGTCCACTCTCCTCTATTAGGAAAGTCCTTCTGTCTGTGCCTCCTTTCCCCTGGTGTCAATCTTTGCATTACAGCGCCACAATTATTTGAGATTATAGGATACAGGAAATTTGCAAGAATACAGTCATATGTGAGTATATGAGTAGTATTGTATCAAAAGAGCCAGTATTGAATGAAACCATGATTATTTACCAACAATGACTTCTGATTGTGTAGAAGCACTTAAGGATTAGGATAAATGTCAAACAGATTAAGGCTAAAATAAAGATGCTTCTAAGATGATTTTATTGTAAATGATTAATTCTTCTTATACCTTCTACAAAGTTAATCTCTGGGCTGCTAGCAATGTCTTCTAGGACATTCTAACATGCCCCTAATTTGGGTAATTATTAATCTAGGTTTGGCACTTATTGTACGTCAACCAATAGAATATCTTCATCTTCACCCAGCACAGGTGATCCTTGCTGGCATGGAATAATTTAGTACTTCAGGATCACTTCTTACTTCTCTGGAATACTGTAAGCTTAATGCTTATTAATGTGATAAATATGGGAATTTGATATTATGGGGAATTGAACCCAGCGCCTCAGCGCTCAATGTAAAATATAAAGTGGCACCTTGTCACCTGCAATATTTGCCAGGTGGTGCTTGCAATAATTTTCAGTTGGCGCAGTGGCGCTTGACGTAAAAGTAGTTTGGCGCTTTGGCACCTAATAATTGCTAGGTGGCATCGCAGCACTTGTGTATTTTTAAAGTGCCGCAGTGGCAAATCATGTATCATTTAATTGCTGCAACAGTGCTTATCATTGGCTAGTTTAAGGCTCAGGTCAGCAGACTACTTCTGGTCTAATATGCATATAATTTAAACTACCAATTATGCTATTTGGTAGCTGCAATTCATATCTGCAAGCTCTGTCATAATTAGTATCATTGTATTTTGTACTACTAATTTATGGATTTGGTTATAGCAATCCTGATCCATGGGCTTTTCATAATTGGCATCATTGCTTGGTCAAAATTCCCAACACCTGGTGTAAATTCCCCTGCCTTATACTATATAAGCACCTCACTATCAAATAAAGCACTAGTTTTGTCATAATACCTTATATTCTTCAATCCTATCTAAAGGCTGCCACTGTACCATCTACAGGTATAGTATTAAGAAATAAGTTCCTGACTAACTGTTTGTAGAAATTAGCACCCCTTGCTGCTACAAATACAACAAGGGTGACCTCCAAATATGCCAGGTTGGGTGGGTATTCAGTGAAATTTACCAGGCTAAAGGGAGCTCCTGGTAGACAATAGAGTTTGGGCAGCAGGTCTACAGTTTCTGGGTTGGATAAGTGGAAGGTACAGAACTGCAGGAGGTGGGATGCAAATAAAATAGAACTAAAATCAAGTATGGGATAACCTTATTGAACAAAAAGGTTCATGTCACTTTATTGCAAGAATGGCAATGGGCAACTTCCTGGCGGTCCAGGGTATAAGTATGCCCATCTGCCATTGGTAAACTTTTACAAATTCCTTTGGGCCTGGTGCCACTGTCTACCAGGGTTTCTAGTCCTTGGTGGCGTCTGTTGCGGGAGTTAATTCATTGGCTGGTTTGAACTGAGAATACTCAAATTTCCTTATCAGGTTGTGGGGTTGGTCATCTTGGGTGGTCCACGTTCTATAGGAAGTTTTGTTGCTTCCCCTTCCATGGAGGCCTGGGTTATTCCAGGATCTTTGGCTTGGCCTACCCTATCATTGGTTAGGTTAACAGGAACCCTTGGCGCAGGGGATCTTGATGTAGGTATTTTTAGTTCATCAAGCCTCAGAAGATTCCCTAAAGTCAAATCCTGCTCTGGTTTGAGCCCAGAAATCTGCAGGCAGCCAGGCGGCTGGTCCTGTGGGCTGGCGGCCCGCAGGGTATCAGGGTTTGAATCTTGTAGTTGAGGTTTTCCTACAAGCATGGGCAATATGAGCTTATCACTTGTGACATTTACAGCATTCTTTATAGGAGGTGGCATATTGATTTAAGCTTAATTGTGCCTTCTAATTTGCTTAACTCCACCCTAGCAGATGATCACAAGCAAGTAGATGACATTTCTGAGTTTTTACATTATTTTTAGTAATAAATTCTGTAGTAACTTACATGGTAGCTCATGCTTAAATTATTGGATTGCCGTTAGCCACCAATCCACTTAATATATTAAAGCCAGAATAAGTGCCACATATATATTTATAAGATGAACATTTTAACAACCAACTGTATGTGCAATATTTTATATATATATTAATGTAATAAAAATTATTTTTAAATGCACACTTAATTTTTTATTTTAGATGTTTCAGTTTTGTTATTAAAAATAAGTTTGGCTTAAAAAGTGTTGACATTGACACTTTTACGTTGTGAAAACAAATAAAAATAAACTAATTTTTATTAGTAAATGTAAAGGAAACATCTGTTTAAATTGAGATTTTTATTGAGCATATATTAAATTGTGTCAAAATGGCCACAATTTTGTTGTGTTTTCTGGGTTTGAACCCCTGAAGGCTTTAAAAAATGGGAATAAAGCTAGCTAAACTAGCAAAAAACATAGGAGATTTTGAGTTTTGAGTCAACAGTGACCATGTAAAAAAAATGTTGACATGGTCACTGTTGACATTATTGTTGACATGGGCGCTGTTGCTGAGTATCTGTGCACTTTTCAGATAACATCACCACTTCATTAGACAGTGTATTATAGCTATCATTTCTTTGTCATGTATTGGATATCTTTTCTCTCCATCACACAGCTTTCTTGATTCATATGCCACACAGAGAAAGTCTTTTTCTGCAGTTTGGATTTGGGATACTTCTCCTATTGCGTAATCAGAGATGTCAAATTCTAATGTGTACACTCCTTTACAATTTGGATATTAAAAAATAGGAGCAGTGACTATATGTTCTATTAATTGTCAAAAGTGTTGATCTCAAAATGGTTTCCATACAAATTTTGTTGTCTTGCCTGTGATTGCAGATAAGGGGGCAGTCAAGGCGCCCCAGTCAGGGATAAATCTCCTAACATAGACTACTATGTCTAGGAATGTACAAATTTCACTCTTATTTTGCAGTTCTGACATGTTAGTTATGACTTGTATCTTTTATGGCTCTGGCTTCAATTGATCCTTGCTGATAATGTGTTCTAAAAATGGGAGCTCTGTTAAAAAAGTTGCATTTTGAGGTTTTGGCTATGAGCTGGTTATCTTGAAGGGTGTGGAGGACCAGGTGGAGTGATTCCAATGTTGATCCTTTTTTGGGCTGTATATTATTATGTTGTCAAGGAAGACAATAGCCCTTTTTTCAATGTTATCTTTAAAAAAACTTATTTCATAAAGTTCACAAAGGTACTTGGGGCATTTCTCATGCCAAAGTTGAGGACAACACATTCAAACAAGCCATAATTAGTTCTGAACACTGTTTTAGGTATGTACTCTGGCTTAACACAGATTTGGTGATAACCTGCAGTTAAGACAATTTTTGTGAAGAATTGTGACCCCCAGGGCTCCAAAAAAGTTATCAATCAGGGGCAGGGGATACATATTCTTAATTTTGATATTGTTGAGCACCCTTTAGTCTGTGACTAGGCAGAGTCCTTCATCTTTCTTTGCTACAAAAAAGACAGCCACATCAAAAGGAGATTTAGAGGGTTGTATGCATTTTTTCAAGGGCCTTGTCTAGATAGGCCTTTAGGGCGTTGTCTTCTTGTGTTGTTAGGAAGTAGATAGTATGTGCTTTTGGCACACTTCTCTTGAGGTTGATTTCATGCTGTATGCTCCAGTTGGGCAGTAGTCTTGGTAACTTTTCTTTGAACACAGAAGAAAATTATTGGACTAGCTGTTGTCAGATTGAGTCTTGTTTGCATGAGGCTTCAGATTTTTCAAATTGGATACTCTCATATGTGCAGGTGTTCCAATAAATCTTGCTAGGGTTCTTTTCCTATTCTGTTTCTGTATTTTTCACAAATACGTGGTCTTTCATGAGTGTATCAAGATAAGTTGGGTAGACATGATGGTGCACCTCACCTTGTTGTATGGTGAGGGTAGCGCTATCCCAGTTGATATGAGGTTTGGTCTTTCTCATCAAGTCCAGGACAAGTGTAACATTAAAATTGGGTATTGGTATGATTGGGCCACTAAGGCTAGTCTTTATGTACCCTATTCAGGTGCGTAAAGGTCTTGCCTCCTTAATGATTGAGTTGTTTCTGTTTTCTATCTTGATACCTTTCTTGATGTTGTTCTTGTTTTTAAGTAGTTTCATGAGGCTGGCAAATTTCTTGTCAACAAGGTTTAGTCTGCTCCAGTGTCAAATAGTGCTGTGCCCTAATATCTGCAAAAGTGGAAAGGATAAATGAGGAGTTTATTTTCAGTTTGGGCGGCAAACAGTAGAGGGTTGCTGGAGGGGACTTGGATCATGGTGAATGAATCCATATCTTGGTCCCTGTACAAGTCTTGCAAATTGGGGGAGGGCATCTTGCCTAAGCACTCCCCTTAGATTTTTACTCCTTGGTAGTTTTATGAGTGCTCATTTGATTTTTTTTGAGCAGTGCAATTTCTGCCTTGAGGATGGGAGTTATTAGATCAGTTGTTCTGCTTATTAGGTCAAGGGCTCTTCTTTGCTGTGGGACTTTCCTTTTGTTTATTAGTTTAATTCAAGTTTTCAGACTTCTGGGCAGCTTACTTCCCTTTTAAAAACACATCTTGGATATTCTTTCAGAGGCGCATATCAAACTGACGTCTGATGTGTGTGAAGATTGTTGTAGAAGTCCAGTTTTGTTCCAGCCTCATCAAAGTTTATGGTGTTGGAAGCTCAATCATGTATGTCTTCATAGGCTGAAATGTACTCCTCAATAGTTCCTGTCATTTTGAAGGGTCTGAGTTCTGTCATGATCATAACATCAGAGTTCTTTATGGTAAATTTTTCTAGGAAGGCGTTCTTGAACATGTCCTAGTATTTGTTGTGATTGGGGTATTGATTGAACCATTTACTTACAAAGCGTGAGGCAGCCCTGGTAACATGTAAAGAAATTTCACTTACTCAAAGTTTCTGGGGGTAACCTACTTATGTAAACTTATTTTGGGTGCTTTAGATCTAGAAGTTGGCATTTTTGCAGCACAGTCCTGAGAAAATTCCAATTTCTGATAAGTGGTGGCATTGAAATGCAATGTTAGATATTTTTTCCCTTTGGGAACTGGAGGCAGGTTCAGGACTCCTTGAGTACTGAGAAAGTTTTACTGCTTTGTTGATAAAAGGATATTGTCAAATACAGTGAATCCTGCAGGGACATCATGGACTTCTTTGTATCTTCTCCAGTTGTTGGGGAGTGCTATCTGCTATTTTCTTATTTAGGAGGAATTTTCCCTTTAAGTTACGTAGGTGTGGATAACCTAACTATGCTACCACTGTTGTGTATATACTTCTTAGAAGTATAATAAACAAGATAAAGGGGAAAATTAAGAAGATAAAGTTACTTTATTTGATATGAATATAGTGTTTTATATAGTATCATGGGAAGCCACATACTGTCCATGTATGTCATGGTAGTCATGGGACTTGTCCAAGTGACTTGTTCTCTTAAGTCATAAGATGTTTGATCCCTGTAATAGATAAAATATGATAAGAGTGCCATAAACTTAATGATTAGTTTGGAAATCATTTGTAAAGTCACTTGAGGAATTGCTTTCCCAAGAGAGAGTAATCAAAGATGTTGCTACACTATATAATTTAAGAAATATCATTACTACATATTTGAAAAAAACCACTTTTCAAGATATATACTACATTTTACTTAATCTTTTTTATCAAAAATATAAATGAAAGAATATATTCTGATTTTATAAAAAAATTCTTTTTTAAAGGCAAATTTTATGGTTTCATGCCCTAGCAGTAGGCCCACTGAGATCTTTTACAGGACAGGGCTAATTCTAGAGAGAAAGACCTATAATATAATATGAGATAACTTGATAATGTGTGAGAGGCATTAGCCCAGTATTGATCAAGACTCTAGAGCTGGTACAACATGAAATTTCAAAAACAGCACTTCAATTTGACCCATCTCAAATTTAATTTGAGATGGCATTTTTGTGTTAGTGATTTTGAATCACAAAAAAATAAAAAAAATAAAAATAGTTAAAATTTACATATACCTTTATAATGGGGTATCTCATATTTATAACATCTTGATTCTGGCACTTTGAGTCAGATCAATTTAAATCTTATTTTTCTAACTTTATTTACTATGAAATCACTTAGTGTGGGTTGTGTTTATGCCATCTTGACTTTACATCATTTTGAATCAAACTATTTATCTTTAACTAAAATAAGCTTATACCCAAACTAAATCAAAGCCTGTTGTATAGTGCCAGAAGATGTTCCTGTAGTATTAATATAAGACACTTATACTAAGAATAACCTAAAAAGATGCCACTGTGATAGTCCTTCTAGTGATTGTTATTTCTGGGTAAAAATCCAGTTTTGTTATATGTAATTTATAACTTTATTATACATGGATACATTGATAAGGGTTTCCTTAAGAAAATATTTTAATAGTGATTTTAACATGAAAGGGGGTGATTACGCCATTTAAATTTATATCACTTCAAATTCCACTGAGTTTCATATCACCCAATTGATTTGATGGACACAATGAATAGAGAAAAATAAGGGGGAATTACATATGATGCCAGGCTACGCTATATCAATTCTCCCACCGCAATTCTTGCTTTCCACTTATCAAAAGAATAGTTTCACGTCTAAAACCACTTAAGCAAAAAATGTAAGAAATTGCTTGAAGCTTTTCAAATATATATTTTTTGGCCTCCTCTATACAACTGGGTACTTTTTAACCCCAGTTGTATAAACTAGTTTTTGAAATATTCAAGTTTCACTCTTTGGCCCAGTTAAGGTAGCTCCACCGGGGATTTGTTAACTTAATATAAAAAATGGACAAACCCACTATGTTTTTATGCTACAGCACCTCAATTACGTCACTTCAAAAATACCAATTTGACTGCAAGTTTTCAGTCAAAACTCAAAGTTTTGCATACTTGTGTTACTAATAAAAAATATTCTTTACAAAAATAAAAAACACTGAATTTTGATATTATATATTTTAAAACTTTATTTAAAATTCTATGTAAAACAATTTACTACTTTTTTATTTAAAACATTATCATTTTTCTCTTTAAAAACAACCCCAAATTTATTCATACTTTGATATCAATTCACTTTTAGATGCCTCCCAAGTCCATCAACAAAGCTGCGTCCAAGGCCACTGTCAAGGGTCTGGATGTACAAGCATTCTGGCTACCACCAACCTACTTAACATCCAGACATTGCCCAATTTGGTCCCCCTCCAATATACTGTTCAACATACCAAAAATGGTAACCAAGCAATATCATCTGACTATCCAAGTATCCAGTGGCTCAAACCCATCTTGCACATGATCAACCCCTAGGTTTGATCCAACTATATCCCTGCCACAGTCAAGTCTATATAAGTCTAAAGTATTATCTAATAAAATATACTTCTCTTCTTTGTTAATTTCATATTTGAAGCTTCCCCAAAAGGCGCTCCTTATCACTGGTAGCAGCTACGGTTTTTTGACCACACCCATGAGAGAGAAAATGACTGACCAAAACCTGCCCACCTTTGCTCACGTACTCAACCAGGCCACATCCCAGGAGACCTGGAAAACATACTTCTGCGCCCACAACATCAACAAAGATATACCTAGTGGATGCACCGTATTTGAAGGTCTGGTCATGCCCAAAGCATACACCAAGATAATTCAATACAGTTGCTCTCTTCAACCACAAACAAACACACAACCACCTATCACAGGTGAAGTGACCAACACCAAATACATTGGTATCATCAAGTTCTTTGGTAAAAACAAAGAAAACATCATCAACTGGCTAGACCACACAGCCGCCAAACTCCGCGCCAGCTGCATCCTCCATGACAAATGGGTCCAGGAAGCCAGCAAGCACCTGTACAAGGCTGCAGATAACTGGTTTGCCACCTGGGTTGGCTCACAAACTGACAACCAGCTTGATAACTGGGAAAAGTTTAAAGCAGACATCACGCACAATTTACGCATCACCAAATCCCTTCAAGACATTGCAATACAGCTCAGTGATCTTCCTCAGAAGACCACTATCACAGCTTACGCCAACAAATTTGAGGAAATACACCAAAAAATTCAAACCCCAGCACAAGCTGATAACATACATACCAGAGTCTCATTCATTGACAGAATGAAGCCCTCTGTTGATACCCTCATCTGCCCAGAGGCTAATACCTCTATGCCCACGCTCATTGCAGAAGCCAAGCATGCGGAAAATGCACAAACATGAGTTATGCTTCACTCAACAGCAACTGCTCCTCAAATGGAAATGGAAGAGAAAACTCCAATGGCAACAAATGCCAAAACACCAAACATAGCCATGACAACTCCAATTGCAACAATGGCAATCACAGCCAAAGTGCAAACTGCTCCTGTCCCAAGAAAGAGGACACCACTGAAGTAAAAAATGCTGAAACAGCAACCTGCTATGAATCTGACCCCACATTCTCTGACCTGAAGGACTTGAAACAGAGCAACAGGGAAAAAAGGAGGGGGAACAGGATTAAGTGCCCCTGTCCCCCCCCCAACTTGACAAGAAACTGTACCAAGGCATAAACTTTGCTGCTCGCATCCCATGTGTCCCACAATCCTCCCTTTTTATGAACTTAAAAATTAAAGATCACTCACAACTTCTTGTCTACCCATGCACTTATAAATATCATACACATAAAATCCTATTTTTTCTGGTGCACAACACACTATTATTAGCAAACTATTTGTAACCAAATACAAAATACCAGTTGTCAAATCCAACTTAAAATACACCAGAATGGCAGATAAATCAAAGGTTCTACTTAAAGGCAAAACAGCTCCCTTCAGAATTGACCTCCAAGGCATACAAACGTCCATCAAATGAATTGTCATGTATAACATAAACTATGACATTGTAGCAGGCATTGACTGGTTCACCTGAGTAAACCCCAGCATATGTTGGGAAATAAAAACCATGACCATCAAACGCAACAGAGTCAATTTTAATATCCTCAAAGAACCCAAAAACCTCATTCTAAGAGACACAGTATTTGCCCATGTCATAAACCAAGATGACTCAGAACGTCTAACCAAAGATAGTACTCTCCACATAATGAGGTACAAAAAATTCAATAATATACAAACAACCAAAATCCAATGCTCAGAACTGGTAGCACTCCTAAACAAATACACTCATGTATTCAAGGAAGAGCTCAAGAGTTAACACCAAAACAAGAGGTCAAACATGGCATTTGTGACAGAAATTACTGGATAATACGAAGCTGTTTCTAAATTATGGGGGATTACAAACCAAATCCACATAGAATTGATTATTAATCATTAACAAGGCTTCAGATATTTTTTTGTGAAATTTACAATTGTAACTCCAGGATTAAGTAGAACAATTAGTCCTAACCAAAGTAGTCCAAGATAAATGACCTGGGAAAGCATCAATGCATCTTCAGCATAAAATTCTGAGCATTGAGAAGGGACACAATTTTCAGTTTCAAGAATGGGGGAAGGAGCTGTAAAATTGGCTGGCATGAAATTGACATTATGAGGCACCAGCAACAAAGTTCCAGTTGCAGGGCTCCATCTTTTAGAAATGATTTGGTTCATAATCAGATTGTACAGAATATACCGCAACAACCCAATTACAGATAACGCATTTTTAAAATCAAAAATTAGAAATTGGGATAAATGATTTTTATTGAGTAAATTTAGGAAGACTCAACTCTTAGAGTTGAAACAGGGAAAAATATTCAATATATATCAGAAAAATTGACTAGGCAATACCACCTGAGTCTTGACCTCCTATTCCTTCCACATTTTCAAGTAAGTATCTGGTCCATGTTGCAAAGAACCCTTGTGTGACTAGTTTCTGACAACCATACTGATTAACAAGCTCATATTGGGTGACCCTCATATTACGTTGATTCATCAATATCAGTTTGAAAGGGGGAGTGGCAGACTGGAGCAGCTGTGACCCATTTTCAATTGACTGTTTGGTTTAAATCTGTTAACTCAGTCAATTTTGATACAGGTTTTCTGGCCTTCTGAGCCTTCTTACTTGGACAGACAATACCTGGCATTATGGAATCTACCATGACCTTACCCTCTGCTTTAGCCCTGGGCACAATACCACCATCTGGGAGATGGGACAAGGAAAAATTCTTATGGGCAGTGGGAGTTTCATTGCAGCTGAGGTAAGTTCAGGGTGACCAGTAGCAGTGGGATTGGACTTGTAGAGCTCACAAATCAGATCTGAGGAATTTGAACAATTGTAGTGGGGAACCCAGGAGTTTTCAGAATCAGGATATCTCTTCCAAGACACCAAATATTCCAAGTGTTGTCAATTTTTGTGGGAAGCCAGAATATAATTTAACTCATACTCAGGCTCTCCTTCCACAATAATGGGTTGAGAGGAAGGAGTCTCTGTACCTTTAAAGGGAGTAAGAAGACATTCATGAAAGGTGTGGAAAATCTTGAAAGCAGGAGGTAAATCTAGCCAATAGGCAGAGAGATCAATCTGATGTTCTACTTTGAAGGGACCAACTCTCTTGGGACCTAATTTACAACAGGGAACCTTAAGTTTCATATTGCAAGCATCAACCATGACTAGATCACCTGGCCTGTATGTCAGACCCTCCTGGTACTTACAATCTGTGTATTCCTTGTAAGTTGTCACAGCAGCGGCAAGAGTAACTTGGAGCTCCTGATGGACCTGCTTCAATGAAGCAGCTTGATCAGTTGCAGCTTCCATGTTGCTAACCAAACAAGGGCCCATGTTAGAAGAAGGATTGTAACCCACATTGGCATAAAATGGCAATACTTGAGTTGACGTGTGCGGGGCGTTATTATATGTGAACTCTGCCATGGGTAGATTGTCACACTAGTCATCTTGCCGCACATTAGTGTAGCAACATAGGTAGACCTCCAAACTTTGGTTTACCCTCTCTGTTTGTCCATCAGATTGGGGGTGAAAGGCTGTGGAACGCATAATTTGATACCAAGAATTCCAGTAAAGGCTTCCCAGAACTGAGCAATGAATTGAGGCCTGCGGTCACTCACAATCTCCATTGGGATGCCATGTAAAGAAAAGATTCTATTCACAAATAACCTAGCTGTTTCCACCAAAGTAATTGTGGTTGAGCAAGGTACAAAGTGTTCCATCTTTGTGAAACAATTGACTACCACCATGATTGTGTTAAACACATTGGAATTGGGAAGCTCACAAATGAAATCCACCAACACAGACGTCCAGGGTCCTGCAGCAGGCTGTAGTGGAACCAGTAAACCAGTTGTCTTATTCCAACTGGCCTTGGATCAAACACATACCAGGAATTCTCAAAAAAAAAGCTGCTACCTGCACAGTCAAACATTTCTAGGAAAACTGGCGGCAGATTAGTTCCACTGTTTTTTTTCCTGGATGACCAGCTGTTGGACAGGTATGATTAGCCTCCATGATTTCATCCCAAATAGTGCCCTCAGGAACCCACAAGCAACCTTGATGATATAGGACTGGACCAATCTTATGATAACCCTGGCTGACCCACTGGGTTTGCGCAAGCTATCTCTAATAGCCTATCATAGCCTTTGGACAAAGGTTGCAGAAACTTAACCTTGGAATACAAGTCCAGATCTGTGCCCTCACTAAGGACATGGTAGCCAACGTAACCGTCAGAGGCAATACAAAAGGCACCACAGCCTCATCTGGAATCATAATATGTGTGTTAAACTCAGCATCCATACTAGCATCTGGGAGATGAGAAGGGTTCCTGCTTAGTGCATCAGCCAAGTGATTGTCAGATCCCTTAATAAACTTGTAGCATAACTTTTATCTTGTCAGGTCACCATGCCATCTGGATTGGCAACCTGACAAAACCCTGGGCTGTCAATAATATAGAAGAGCTTTGTGGTCAGTTCTTACTACAAATGGATGATGTGCTGGCATGAGATGGTGATGCTAATGCTTTAATAATTCCACAACAGCCAACAATTCCTTGTTGTAAATCATGTAGTTGTGTTCTTGAGCCTCCATCTTCTGGGAGAAATACCCTACAGGTCTCTCAATCCCATCACTAGCCGTCTGCAACAGCACACCATCCACAGCGTATTTAAATGCATTGGTAGAGACCACAAAATAAAGCTCTGGATCCACATGTCTCAATACTGGTGAAGACAATAAAAGAGCCTTGACTGCTGAAAACCCTTCTGCACACTCAGGCGTCCAGACCAAAGTTGTCTTCCCGCTAGCTGAATACAAGGGGGCAGCCACTTCAGAAAAGTGTGGTGTAAATTTCTTCAAGAACGTACATGTAACCAAGAAACTACTAAAGTTGGGATACTTTCACAGGCGTAGCATACTCTCAAACTGCAGCTTCCTTGTCAGGGGCAATGGTGTGGCCATCCTCAAAAATAATATTACCCAGAAAGGTAACCTTATATTTAAAGAATTCACACTTACTCCTTTTGATGATCAAGTTTGCTTGGAGAATGCGCTCTACAACTTCCAACAAGTGGGCCTTATGAGACTCCTCATCCCAAGAAAACACCAAGATATCATCTAAATACACAATGGCACAAAAACCTAGGAGATCCCCCAGGACTGAATCAATTAACCGCTGAAAGCAAGCCAGAGCATTCTTTAATCCAAAAGGCATTAAACGGAACTGGAAAAAACCCTTCTTAGTTATGAATGCTGTTAATCATTCCATTCCTTCTGCAATCCTGATTTTATTGAAAGCATTTAACAGATCCAGTTTTGAGAATACCTTGGCCTTCTCAACACACCTAGAGATCTGTGCTTTGAGGGGTAAAGGGTAAGGATCTGGAATTGTAATGTTATTCAAATTCCCATAGTCAACACAAGGACAAAGGGACCCATCAGACTTCTGAACAAACAATAACAGGGAGCAGATTGACAAAGCCTTCTTAAAAATGTAGCCTTTTGCCAACATGTCACGAGTCCACTCTTCAAAACATGTGTCTTTCTTCAAGGTTAAAGGGTAAATAGGAGACGCAATTCTGATCAGATCAACAGTAACCTTAAAGTCAAAGTCAAACTGAGTGTGCTTGGGAAGGGCCTCGCCTCTGGTAGTGTCAAATGCTGTGGACCAGGGTTGCAAGCATGCTGGTAAATCCAAACTTACAGGGACAGGAAATGATTGTGTGGTCTGTGATGATTGCTCCAATTCAGACATATCCAACAGCGGAATACAAATAGTTATACCCAAAGAGTGTTCCACCTGCAGCTCATTTTTCTCCATTAAGGTTGATACATTATGATCTCTCCACCAACTCACTCCCAAAATGATAGGATACATCAGGGTAGAGCAAACAGAAAACCTTGTAATAAAAGGCTGACCTTCAACTAAAAAATTAACTGGCTTCTTCAGCTGAAAAGAGGGAAAAGTCTGACAGTTCCCACCCCTAATAAGCATTCCTTGGTTAAACTTGAGTTGTAGAAAGTTGGCAGTATCCACACTCATGAAATTTTTGAAAGCACCTGTATCCAACAAAATAGCTGGCTGATAGATATTCTGACCATTATCAATCCTACCATAGAACAAGAAGTAACCAGAAGTAGATTTATTTGCAGCAAAGGTAGCAATCTTGGAAGGGTCTTGTTTTTCATTGGCAGTAAAGACGGCAGCTAAGGAGGCAGGATACTCCTGGAAGTAACGCTCAATCATTTCTTGGACAGCAGCTGGAAGAACAGGGTTATCACAATCAATAGGCACAAGGGGCAACTCTTTGGACGTGATCACAGAAGATTTTGCAGGTACAGCATGCTGAAGCATTACCAAGGAACTATCAGGACCAGACACTATGGGGACCTCCTTCACATCACCAGGTTTGTTTACCACCGCCAATTGTAGCTGAGACAAGCTAGGTGGAGAATGATCCTGGCTTTGGTTGGAAGGAACTATTGCAGGACCAGAACCAGAAAACCAGGAGCGCACAGCGGGCTTATCTTCAATTACCAACGTACCTTGGTTGGAATTAGACAGATTTGAGACCAGAGAAAGAATTTGGCTTACCAGGGCCTCAGTTGTGGTTAACAGGGAATCCCAAACTGCCAAATCTTGGGCAGTCTGGTCAACTGCTAACCACAACACTGAGAGTTTATTCACCTCGTGGACATCAATTGTACAGTAGTAGGTAAGAAACTGAGGAAGGAATACCAAAAGCAGAGTTGTATCCTGGTGGAAGGCGTACAGCTTACAATATACTTTGAGCTCCTCAATAGATACACACAAATTTTTAACATGGGTATAAAGATGCACTCTCAGTTAAAACACGTGGATTGTGCTCCACTGCAGACAACAAACATTCACAGGCATCTTCAGAAACCTTCATCATCACATGGTAAACTTGGGATTTGTGGCTAAGGCTAGAGCTGGAATAAAATGATGATACTGACAAAACTTCACGCAAAATTTCATCAGTGGGTGGAGCAGGAAAATAATACAGACGCCAAAATAACATGACGTAACAGAAATAGGAAACAGAGGATCCTGTCTCTACAACTGCAACCAGAGATGGAAACCACAAATTAAAGAAAAGCCTAAACTGAAAACTCAGAAATAAACTGATGCAAATAAACATAGTAAACACAGATATCTTGACAGAGCAGGAGAAAAGAAACACAAATTCATGATGAACTGCTTCCAAACACTCAGAAGTAGAAGAGTTGAGTAATGTGACAGAAATTACTGGATAATACGAAGCTGTTTCTAAATTATGGGGGATTACAAACCAAATCCACATAGAATTGATTATTAATCATTAACAAGGCTTCAGATATCTTTTTGTGAAATTTCTAATTGAAACTCCAGCATAAATTATAGCCAGTAGTCCTAACCAGAGTAAACCAAGATAAATGACCTGGGAAAGCATCAATGCATCTTCAGCGTAGAATTCTGGGCATTGAGAAGGGGCACAATTTTTAGTTTCAAGAATGGGGGAAGGAGCTGTAAAATTGGCTGGCGTGAAATTGACATTTGAGGCCACCAACAACAAAGTTCCCAATGCTGGGCCCCATCTTCCTGAAATGATTTGGTTCAGAATCAGATTGTACAAGATATACTGTAACAGCCCAATCACAGGATGCATTTTTAAAATTTAAAATTTAGAACTTGGGATAACTGATTTTTATTGAGTAAATTTAGGAGGACTCAACTCTTAGGGTTGAAACAGGAAAAACTATTCAATATATATCAGAAAAATTAACTAAGCAATACCACCTGAGTCCTGACCTCCTATTCCTTCTACGTTGCTAAGTAAGTATCTGGTCCAAGTTGCAAAGAGCCCTTGTGTGACTAGTCTCTGATGACCATACTGATTAACAAACTCATATTGGGTGACCCTCATATTACATTAATTCATCAACGTCAGTTTAAAAGGGGGAGCTGGTTTCAGCTGGCAGACTGGAGCAGCTGTGACCCATTTTTGATTGGCCGTTTGGTTTAAATCTGTTAACTTGGTCAATTTTTATTCAAGTTTTCCGGCCTTCCAAGCCTTCTTACTTGGACAGACAATACCAGGCATTATGGAATATACCATGACAGCTTGTAGATGGAACTTTATCCACCTACCCAAAGCTATTTAACCGGCTTTGGAACATCCATGTGCAAGTTGGAAATCTAGTTCTTCCCCTTGTCTTCTACTTCCTTACCAACAAGAAGCAGGAAACTTTTTTCTGTGCTCTTATAATTTTAAAGGCCAAGTTGGATGAAATTCTCCCAACCATTGAAGAGAAGCCAAAGGAAACTAGAGGGCACAAGAAAAGGCCTAGTCACAGGAAAAGGAAGCCTCTCCAACCAGGAAGCAGCCATAAAACCTTCCCTACCATGAATATCCGGTAGTGGATTTTGAACAGGCTCAGGCAATTGCCTTCATAAGAGTCTTCAAAAGCTCCCCGCAGGATTGCTACTTCCACTTCTGGCAGGTGCTCTGCTGCCACCTCCAAAAGTGCTTTGACCTTCATGAGCTGGTCAACTCTGAAAGCACTAAAGAAGCCAAGGATGATTTCAATTTCTTTCCTTCCCTTGCCCTTGTGAGAAAGGAGGAGAAAAATGCCTTTTACAACGCCCTACTCTTCCATCCTTATATTCTTGCCAACCAGGCAGCCTCTGCATCTTTTATTGAGTATTTTGAAACTCAATGGGCTGGTATCTTTCAGGAAGCAAGCAAAATCAGAAAAGACTGTGACTAAATCCAGTGAAACTTCTATAAGCAGGTCAAAGACAGCCATATCAAGACCTCCTCTTCCCTTAAAGGGTGGCATAGCCAGTTTGCTACAAGGGTCAGGGTTCATAAGCCCAAAGTCAATAAAATAATGGTGCATCTAAAAACCCAGCAAGCTATCTCTGCCCAGCTCTTCAAGACTGGCATGAAGTCTAAGGGCAACCCCCCAAGCAGATTAAGGCCATAAAGAAATATACTAAAATCAGCTAGGTGTTCCTTGCCTACTATCCTAAGGATAGAAAGCTTGAGCATCTTCAAGCTATCTCAGTTGCTTTTTCTACCAATGTTTGAGCCCTTTTCCACTAAACACCTCAAAATATTCTCTCTTAATATTCTTTATTTTTATTATTTTTTGACTTTTTTTAGTATTTGGTACAATTGTATGCTTATTCCAAAGTATATTTATAGTTATAATAGATGGAAATAGTTGTTTTTGGGTATATTTTAGCTTTTTTGGCTTTATGCAAACTATTTTGCTACTAATTAACCCCATTTTTATTGCAGATTTGGAATTCTGAGGCTTTTTTAAACCTATAAATGTTTTGAATTTTATTTTTTGAGAATTTTTTGGGTTATTTTTGGAGTTCAAAAAATCAAAATTTAAAACCTGTTTTTTCTTAATCAAAATGCTGTAAATTGAAATGGTGTTTTTACTATGAATTTAGAATAACTTTTTTCAAGATGCCATTTGTGAAAGGGCGGGTTGTACCTAATTAACAGAGCAAGGAGTAAACTAGTGTTGCAACATCTTTGATTACTCCCTCTTGGGGAATTAACACCCCAAGTAAATCACCAAGCGGCTCACCAAGTGGTTCACTGCCCAGTCAATAAACTGGTGGCACCAGTATCAGTTAACCATCTATGACAGGGATCACTCAATCCAGATCCTAAATGGAACACAACTTGATTAAGCCTTGTGACTCAAGAGGAACAGTACTCAGATAAGCCCCATGACCTTCATGATGTACATGGACAGTATGTGGCTTCCCATGATACTATATATTACCCTATATCATATTCAATAAAGTATCATTCTCTTCTTAATATTCCCCTTTATTTTGTTTATTATACTTCCCAGAAGTATAAACTTGACAGTGGTAGCACAGGTAGGTTATCCATACCTACCCAACTCAAAGGAAAAATTCCTCCCAAGAAAATAATCCAAGCAATGTCACTCCCTAACGGTTGGAGAGATTACAAAGTAGAACAAGACGTCCCACCAGGACTTGTCATCTACAATAATCTCCTTGTGCCCATTGACCAGTACAACGTGCTCAAAACCCGCAGACTGTTCCCTACCACGCCAGCCACAACAGCGCCTACGCAACCTGAGATACCCAATATTGCGTTTCAATGCTTACGTACCACTGAGATTGGCGCCTTTGCAGGACTACACCGTGGAAAACCTCTCTTTGGATCAACAGCACTGAGAGCAAATTCAAACAAGTGGAGTACCCCCAAAGACTCTGGGTTAGCAAAATTGCCCTCTGCGTCACAGAGACTGCCTCATGTTTTGTTACCAAATGGCTAGCTCAACATCCTGACCAGAAGAAAAACTGGGAACTATTCAAAGCCGCATTCCTCAAAAATTTCTCCATGAAGGACTCAGACGTGATGATCATGACTGAACTCCAAACCTTCAAAATGACAGGATCCATTGAGGAATACATTGCCGCATACAAAGGACTATGTGACTGTGTGCCCAATACCATCAACTTTGATGAACCTGGACCACGCCTGGACTTCTACAATGGCCTTCCTACACATATTAGACATCAGTTTGACATGACCCACTGTAAGAACCTCAAGGATGTATTCCTAAAAGGAAAACAAGCAGCTCAGAAGTCTGACAATCTACACGCCTCCAACAAACGCAAGAAAATTCTGCAGTTAAGAGAGAGCCTTGCCTCAATAAGCAAAACAACTGAGCCAACAGTACCCAGCCTTGAAATAGAAATTGCACTGCACAAGCCAACCAGACTAGCACCAAAGATACCAACAAGGAGGGAAAAGCTCAGGGGAGTGCTTAGGCAAGCGCCATCCCCCTCTTCACAAGACTCATACAGAGAACAGGACGTGGACTCAATCACCATGATCCAGGTTCTCTCTAGCAACCCTCTCCTGTTTGCCACCCAATCTGGAAATAAACTCCTTATCTATACTTTCCATTTTTGCAGATACCAGGGCACAGAGCTATTTGACACTGGAGCCAATCAATTGCTTATTAACCTGAGATTTTTGCAGACCTCATGAAGTTACCTATCATTTGAAGTAACATCAAGAGATTCATCATGGCAGACAACTGCAGCACACCGGTTACCCACAAGACCAGACCTTTCAGGGCCCAAATTGGAGACATCCAAACGACAATTAGTGGCCCATATTCCAATCCCCAAATACAATATTATACTTGTATTAGATTGGATGCAAAAGACAAAGCCTCACATAGACTGGGACAGTGCCACCCTCACTATCCAGAAAAGAGAAGTCCACCATCATATGTACCCAACACATCTTGATACCCTCATGAGGGACCACATATTTGTCAAGATCATGGAAATGGAGAAAGAAACTGACATCAGCAAAATCAATTGGATCACATGTACATATGAAGTCATCCACTTCAAAAACACAGTTATTCAACACAAACATAATCCAATTAGAGATCAGCTAGTCAATGAATTTCCCTCAGTATTCCAAGAATCACTACCTGGGCTGCCCCCTGATTGGGGCATACAACATGAGACTAACCTAAAGGATAGCGTGCCTAAAGCACAACCAATCTACCGCCTCACACCACAAGAAGACAACACACTGAAAGCCTACCTTGATGAAGCACTTGAGAAAGGCCTCATCAGACCTTTAAAGTCACCCTTTGGTGCCGCTGTCTTCTTTGTGGAAAAGAAAGATGGAGGCCTCTGCCTAGTCACAGACTACAGGGCCCTCAACATAGGTCACAATAAAGAACAGGTATCCCCTGCCCCTAATTTATGACCTTTTTGATGCCCTGGGGGGGTCCCAAATCTTCACAAAAATTGATTTGACAGCAGGATATCACCAAATTTGCGTGAAACCTGAAGACATTCCAAAGACCGTGTTTCAAACTAAATACAGATCCTTTGTAATGTGTTGTCCTCAATTTTGGCATGATGAACGCTCCCATTACCTTTGTAACCTTAATGAATGAATTATTCAAGGAACACATTGGGAAAATAGCAATCATCTATATGGACAACATCATCATCTATAGTCCCAACCTACAACAACACTGGGAAGACATCCGTGCAGTCCTCTGTACCCTACAAGAAAACCAACTAATTGCCAAACCGTCTAAATGTGAGTTCTTCTCAACTGAACTCCCCTTCCTTGGTCATATCATTAGCAAGGATGATATTAAGCTGGATCCAGACAAAATATGTGCTATAACAGAGATGCCAGCCCCAATGAACAAGAGCAAGCTCCACACTTTCCTTGGAATGGTAGCCTATGTACGCAGGTTCATCCCTGACTGGGGTGCTCTGACAGCCCCCTTGTCAGCCATCACTGGGAAAACAACCAAGTTTGTCTGGACACTGTTACAAGATTAACATTTCTGCCAGCTGAAAGAGCGCATGGTTACTGCCCCCATTCTGCAATACCCAAACTATAAGGGGATCTATGAGCTAGAAACCAACACCTCTGATTATGCCATAAGAGGAGTCCTCCGTATCCAAACAGCCCAGAAATACTTCCTCCCTGTGACATATGAATCCAGAAAGCTATCAGACGGCAAACAAAGATACCCCTATACACAATAAGGAGTTGGTTGCCATCATACACTGCCTCATGAAATAGCAATGTTATAGAGAAGGAGCCCAGACGTTCAAAGTGCTCACCAACCACAAGTTGTTGATATTCTTTAAAACACAACAACACATGTCAAGAAGACAAGCCAAATGGATGAGTCTCATACAGAGATACCCCATGCAAATTGAATACAAGCCAGGCAGAGATATGCTTACTGCAGATGCCCTATCAAGGCTATACAATAAGCACATTCTTGGCACTGATGGCAACCCTGACTGACCCATGTTAATCATGAGGAATCTCCAGGAAGGGTACCCACCTGGCACACCAATGAACATCCAAGAGAAAGTCCTCAAGAACAAACATCTATTCAAAAATGTATATGATACCCTCCACTGAATCCTTCCAAATGGTGACACTGTACCCTACGTTCCGTCAACACAAAAGATTGACACAATCTTCTGTTATCACAGAGACTTGGGACATACCTGTAGCAGAAACTTGCATGAATATCTCAAGACCCGTTACTGGTGGCCCAACATGCTAGATGATATCAGAGAAGTACTGGAACAATGTGAGGTCTGTGAAAAGTACGCCTGAACCAAAGCTCCACCCAAGTCAGTAGTGCCTGTATCCATCACACAACCTTTCAAGGTATGATTGTTAGATATTGTGGGACCTATGCCTGGTGAAAGCAAAGGCAAGAAGTACATCATCACAGCCATTAATTATGCAACCAGATGGCCCGTACCACAAGCCACAAAAAAACACAAAGGCAATAATGTGAGATAATTTATTGGCAAGGAGATCATAGTTAAGTTTGAAAAGCCCAATCTCTTAATCACAGATGGAGGCACTGAACTCAAAGCTATTGACACCAACATCTATCTACCAAAAATGGAATAAAACACGTCACAGCCAGCCCTTATCACCTACAAGCAAATGGACGTGTAGAACAACTAAACAGCTCTTTAGTGGAAGCCCTCAGTAAGTTGTCTGCCAACAATCCAAAAGCCTGGGTTGACATGCTACCAACCGCCCTTATGGTCTGCAGAACACAAGTCAACCGCAATACAGGCAAAAGCCCTTATGAACTTGTCTATGGTCAGAAACCCTCACTTGTCAGTACAACCACAGGACCACAGCTGCCACTTACAAAGAAGATACTGGACAGCAATGACCCAAAAGTACTACAAGCCAGAAAGGACCAAGAGACAATGGAACAACAAAGGGTTCAGCAGGAAGCAATCCCATTGCAGCAAGAAAGGTTCCAAGTTGGAGACAAGATCTGGGTTGTCAATCATGACCAACACAAATTAGACCCAGGATTACGTGGACCAGGCATTGTCATGGAGGTGAACCCCAATAAGACCTACCTCATCAAAAGGAATGGAGCTTGAACCAAACTAAAGCGTATGCACCATGATCAACTTTGTTTGTGTAAGGCAAGGGCAGCTCAACAAAATTCCAGGCTCCCTGTCCCTAACACCAAACTGGATCAGTATCAAGCCTGTATACCAGATACCCTCAAGAAGGTCCCCAAGGCTCCGCCTTCCAGCACCCCAGGGGGAGATGTTGCAACATCTTCAATTACTCCCTCTCAGAGAATTAACACCCCAATTAAATCATCAAGCGGCTCACCAAGTGGTTCACTGCCCAGTCAATAAACCGGTGGCACCATTATTAGTTAATCATCTATGATGGGGATCAATTAATCCAGATCCTAAATGGAACACAACTTGATCAAGCCTTGTGACTCAAGAGAAACATTACTCAGATAAGCCCCATGACCTCCATGACGTACATGGACAGTATGTGGCTTCCCATGATACTATATATTACCCTATATCATATTCAATAAAGTATCATTCTCTTCTTAATATTCCCCTTTATTTTGTTTATTATACTTTCCAGAAGTATAAACTCAACACTAGTGAGAGTTCAGAAATAGATACAGACAGTAAATAAAGAAAAAAAACAGGGGAACAGTTATGGATCTTTTAATAGAATACAAAAACAGGAGCAGGTTCAATTCATTATCTTACTTATTTTAAAAGCAAAAACAGATACAAGAGACAAAAAAGTAATGTTAGAATAAATTAAAATTGTATTTCTAGCATGATTTTTCAAAAATACAAGGGATTTAAAGCCTTTGTAGCTTTTTAATTGATATAAAACCAATATAAATGACTTGATCTAGTGTTAACTGTTAAAAAAGTGACAGGTGAACTACCAAAATTTATTGTAAAAATATTAATAAATAATTACTAGACCCTTTACTCACTTTTAAGGGCTTGACAAGTTAGGGACATGACAATCATTGGCTGGAACAAACTGAATTATAAAATTTTGCCACCAGATATCAGAACCTGGGAATTTTGAGCCCTGAAATTTGTTGGCCAAGAAATCTAGCGTTTAAAGTTAGAACTCCTGTTATTATTATTTGAGCAAAGAGTGTGGCTGAAAATTATGATTTGTGGCCTTCTGATTATACATAATAAAATGTCTTTAAAAGATGCTTGATCTAAAGAAAAAAACCCCAACTTAAATATAGATTTATTCCAGGTAGGGGCTGTAATTTAAGAGGGAGTTTATGCAGAGTTATGATGATATGATAGACTACATCTTTCCTTTATTATATGGAACAAACCTTCTAATTTGAAGATAGATAAAGCAGGTTTTACTAGGACTTTTTGATTTATCTAGCGTGCAATTCTCTATCAAGAGTCAAAGAGAGACCAGGAACTTTACACTGGCAGCCTGCAGGCCAGTACATCCAGGCTGGATTTCTGTCTCATATTGTGAACCATAAAAGAAAAAATTGTCATCCATGACACAAGGTTTAGTGAAATAATTTTTATAATTATGATCTCTCTTTGTGGCTTTTAGACCTTATATAAAGATGCTCATTGTCAGAAATCTGCTGGCTGTGGTATTTTATCATCCACATGATGATCTCCAAAGTCTTTTAACATTAGGAAAGTACAGAAAACTTGTGACTTTGGTGTATCCTGCAGTCCAGAATATTTTTGTTGTCATCAGAAGTAGCAAGTCTGACAGGGTCTAGGGCCCAGAAGATTTGTGAAATTTCTTATTACTTCTGGGTTAAGGTTCATAGTTGTGACTTTATATTTTACTATAAGAATTTATCTTGTATGGCAAAATTATGATCTTTTGCTCTCTACTTAATGAGAAGTAAATCAGGAAAAGGATTTGAAATACCACTCTTTATTAGACAACCAATATTGAGGTTGATCCAGCTACCTGTGCTTTTTCAAGTTAGCTCACAATACTAAGAAAAGACTGCAGTAGCTTTAGGGCGTTGTGGCAGGAAAGCCTTGGGTATGTATGATCTGTGAAGAAAGCTTGTTTGACAACTTTCCCATCTTGATATTTTTTCTGATGCTGTACAGCTATCCCTTAACCTGAGAAAAGTAGCTGTCTACCTGGGCTACATTACAGGGCTAACTTGCCTATTTGGCTACTAGTTGGTAGAGTTGATTGCTTTTTATCAGAGCTACTCTTATATAATAGACTCAGAGCTTTTTAAATTAGAGTTTTTGGCCTTGTAGCTCAGTTCATGGTAGACTCTTCTAGACAAAATGAGATGACAGATCAATTGATGGCCCTCTTTTTCTAGGATATAATTAAACTTTAAAATAGTAATCATCATGATATGCATGTTTGAGATGCTTGGAAAAAAACTAATTAATGTGCAATAATTTCAAGTTCTGCTCTTTAATTAGAAACAGTGAATTTTTTATTCCAGGATATGATTTTGCCATTGATCCATTGATCTTGTAGCCTGGTTGCCTGTGTTTAATGTTGAAATCAGCTCAAAGAGAAATTGACAGCAGGCTCACGTTAATTGGTTGAAACTGTGAATTAGCCAATATCCCAAAATCTTGAAACTCACACTACTGATTTTTTTAATTTTTTATTCATGATCCTTGAATAAAATCTTTGTGATATAGCTTAAAAAACTGTGTTTGACTATTTTTTGAGATAAAAGCCACTTTAAATGTCTTCAATTTTAATGGCTGACAGCTTTAATCTTTGAGAGAATTTACTTAAATGTATTTGTTTTTGTACTATATTTCTGGACTTATTTTGAGCTTTATTTTACCTTATTAATAAAACCATTGAAAAAATATAAGATAAACAACTGATAAATGAAATTATCTTTAAAATAAAAAGAAAGCAACTAATACAATTCAAATTATTTCCTCTGATTTGAAGTCTTATTCTCATAAACAGTTTAAAAAATATTAACACAGCATTGAAATTTTAATGTAAGTTTATAACCAGAATTTTAAAAAACAGGGTTTTGTCTTTCTGCCCGGACTTACTAACTTGAAGTGATTTTCATCCCAGAACAACTTTTTATATCACAAGATAAAAAATACTCCAGTAAGTTAGTGAATTCATATAAAAAATTATTGTTGAACAACTTATGTTATTGCTGGTATGTTCAAAGCTACAGATAGATGTTAGCCTTGCCAATGTACTATACCTAATACTATGCAAGAGCACTACAGAATAAAATAGAATAGAACTTTGAAGATAATTATGTTTATTGAAACTGTAGTATAATCTAGCCAGCAGCTGCAATCTATCCAGGTGTAACTAAGAACTTGTTGTCTTTCTTTTAGGCATTTATATCAATATATACTGTAACAACACTTGTTCTTGTCCTTTCAGACATTTTTCAGTGGCTACCTTAGAAATAGGTTTATCTTTGCTGGCTGTGCCTATCCTGATTGGCTGTCTTTGACACATGTGTTGCTACTGGCCTTGACAGGTATACATGGCACTTCAGCTACAGCCTACACTCTTCTTGAGCTAGCCTACTGGCATTTATTGGTTGGCTGTTTTTTACACGCCTATT
This sequence comes from Entomophthora muscae, assembly GCA_014839935.2. NCBI lineage: Eukaryota > Fungi > Entomophthoromycota > Entomophthoromycetes > Entomophthorales > Entomophthoraceae > Entomophthora > Entomophthora muscae. Next base: position 536,138 of record QTSX02004274.1, read on the forward strand.
ATTGCGCTGTGAAACTTTGCCGTATTTCGTTGATGCTTAGAAATTGTCCCTGTTCAGCCCTCTCACATTGGAAGGTGAAATTCCAGTATTTCATTTGTAGGGCTTAATCAGTGATCCTTTTCTGGCTAGTGAGCCTTCTGCTTATTAATGCAACGGGTCAAATTAGGGATTATACACTGTATAATAGCAGACTCAATCCAGTATTGACCTGTGGATTATCTGCCGTGTAATGCTGATCCAAACTGATAGGAAGCTTTATTATACACTGTGTAATGCTGACCCAAACTTGGTATTTCCTTGACATATGTGCATCACTTGTTTGATATGCTCATAGACACAATCAGGCTGGGTGAGGCTGAGTTGATACAACATCCAGCAGGATGGTATGAGCAATATACAGTTAATGATTTAGTAATTACAGGCCGTGTAATTAATGATAATCACTATATTGACTAACGTTTATACAGTGTATAATAGCCATATCAATTAGTAGTTATATGACATGTAATATACCACATTAGAATGATAATCAGTGATAATACAGCAAATAATTGTTGCATCTATTCTAATAAACTAACAAGTATACAGTGTATAACTGCCATATCCAATATAATATATTAGTGATTATACAGCGTATAATTACTACACTTAATAGAGTATCAGCCTAGTGATTTTATGGCATGTAAATGTAATGATCTCTGTGCAATGATTAGCCTGATTGTTTGTGGTCAATCAGCCTAACCTCACAATTATATGGATCTCAAATTTTTATTCAGCTATAATTTTACAGTAAAATAGTTTTATAACCTGCTGAGATAAACAAAATCAACTCAGCTTGAAATGAAATAGAATAAGATCTAAATATATTTTAATTTGATATAAATTCCTTTATTTTTTATTTTCTTTTTAAGTTGAGTTGATTTTATTCTAAGCTGAGATAATTTTTTATTCTCAGGCTTAAAAACTATTGTATATTTTTTGAAATTAAAATTATGTTCTTTTTTTCTTAGATTAGACATGCTTTTAATACTTCATTATCATAACTAAAAAACATGAATCATTTTAAAATGCATTTAAAATCTTAAAGATAGGGACTAAAAGATTTCAGGATCAAATATCAAAGTTTCTTCTAAAAAATATAAATAATGAATTTTTTAGCTTTCAATAAGATTTTATGAAAAATAATAAAATTTAACAGTTTCTAAGCTTAAAAACCAAAGCCTTACATAATTTTATTAAAGGCTAAGTGTATCTTTGGAAGTCTGCTATCACCTTTCCAATATCAGGTGATAGATTCTTGGGTAGAGGATTAGGAACGTTTTCATGTGATGCACATTGTGTGGAAGCTTTATTGTATAAATCAATAGAATCAGGATGATCACATTCAACCACATCTTCTAGATTTGAATTGAAGAGATTGGGAATCACACAGGTAACCATTGGATCAGCAAGAAATGAAATCAAGTGTAGAATCCCTCTTGAACAAAAGCTAAACCTTCCCCAATAAAGGATATAGATAGGAGCTTTCTTGAAAATATAACTATACATCAGGAAGAAGTTGATGCCAAAATAAGCCAAAAAGAAAGAGATTGAGTACATACAGGTTCTGCAAATTACGCTTCTGAGACTAGATAACAATACTTTGTCTTGTTGATTTGAAGAATCTATTAGGAATTCATGTTTAAGCCTAAACATGTTGTTCTTTATTATATAGATTACCATTATAGATATCAACAGACAGTAAGCAATAGCACTAGTTGAAAACACAACAGTATAAAACATTTCAATAATATTGTTAAAAGGAGGTCCATTGATTATACTGCATCTTCCTTTTGAGCTTTTCCCAAAAATCCCTATAGCTAAATAATTTAGCAATTATTATATAAAATATTACCATATAGTGGGATATTGAGTACACTTGGCAGTATGAGACATATAATCCAATAGAAGGTTTCATATCTAACACCTGGTTTTCTATTACAAATAAATAACAAGATTCAAATTAAGTGCAATACATACATTTAAAAGAATGTATATATGATATAAAAGCATCATAATAAACCCAATTGCTGAACAAACTGATCCTTTCTACTCTATAGAAAATGTACTCATACAATGTTTGAATAGGTCAGTAAAGGCAATACCAAGCTGTAGTCAAATTGAAACCCTGTCAATAGCTTTCTTATCATGATTTCCTAATTATTAGAATTATCTTATTGAAAAAGCTTACTTATCAAGAAAAATAATGATATTACCAGCAGTGCACAGATTGCTGATACAATATCTAGAGTGAGAGTCAGGGTGTCAAGTAAATGCATTATGAAAATAACTCTAAATGTAATATTTAAATACTATTGTGAGTGGCACTTGAATTGTTATTTGGAACAAGCTTAAATTTATCCACATACCTTTTGCTGACCTGGTATCCATTTATATAGATTGGATTTAATCAATTGTGCTTATAAAAAACTAGATAAGAAATATTTACATTGAGCTATAATTTTTATAATCATAATGTATAAAGAATTTGGTCTTTTTGGCTGTATTAAAAAGCTTAAATATACTTCAGTTCTAACTAATAAAAACATTTATCATATGCCCAATATTTTTAAATATTTTAATTACATCCAATAAAAGCAACACATTTATATCATACATGTTGGTCATCTTAGGTACACTTTTTAAATGAATTACTTTTTCTTTAATTATATTCATAGCAATAAAAGAGGCTGACAGGTTTACAGCTCATTTTCTACTATATAATTCTTTGTTTGTGCTTGAAAATTGTAATTTCACAACTGGTGCCATGTGGATTTGGGTTTACAGCCTCAAGTAGAAATGATACCCTTGAAATTTAATAAGCCATATTTTTGAATATTTCATTTGAACCAAAGGGGTACATCTTGAAACTACTTTCATAAGGCTTATCATTAATTGATTATAAAAATCCAAATATTACATATTAGATCCAATGGAGAACCTAATGTTCCTCTTATGATAGTATTTTAATTCAATTATATTTTCTACATTTAAATAATATGGTATTGGTTGGATGTAATAAATTAAGCATTAATAAGATAAAAGCAATTCTATCTGTAATATAAGCTTGGATGTACTCAAAACTGTAAGAAATTGGGTTGATTTTCCTTAATATTTTTTATTCGAAGTTAAGAGCCAAGCCAGAAGCTTGAATTGGCTCATCCTTATATACATTTCATTACACACATCTTTGAAGGCATGAAGGGTGAATTCAGTGAAGTGTGGCCTAAATTATGTCAAAATTAGAATGTGTCACTCGGACTTTAATAAATTATGTTTAAATACTTAATTTTAATAGTGGGTGAACCATTGCAACCAATGCAAAGAGGCTTATCTGTATAGATTATCTAATTCCAAAATGTGTGGATTAAAATTAGAAGGGGAGCAACTGATTGTTTGGGAATAAGATTGAAAATTGGATTGATTTGCTATGCTTTCATGTGATTGGATGTTTAAACTCTATGTTGAGGATTGACTTGTTGAGAAAAGAAAGCTTGATTAAGATAAGAGGTAAAATTCAAATTACAAATATAAATGTTTGGTTAAGTAAGAGATAGTTTGCTGGACAGTATCAATTTTATTTATTTTAAATTCAATATCATACCACTCCACTCGGGTGCATCACCTGATCCATCTATCTGTAGATCCTTTCATGCTTAATGGATGCATCACATGGTCCAATTGGCTGCAGATCCTTTTGGATTTAATGGATGCCGCATCTGATCCGAGTGGCTGCAGATTGTTTAAGAGTCAACCTTGTTTATCATTGCAGCATCCTAATTAGGATGTCAGCAGATTAAACTAGCAGTGCAGTGGTGAACTACAAAAAACCCAAAAACAAAGTAAGTGTTAAAGGAAAGTTATTAGGAGTGAAGCAAGTACAATTTTATAGTAATAGATAGTATTAACAATTTATTCAAAATTCATTGCATTTGATGTTAATGCTATCAGACAACAATATTAAGACTCAATAAAATTTATTCATAAAATTTAGAATATCTAGATATTTTTTCATTTATTCGATTAAATTTATACCAAACATGACATTGCTAGCTGCTCTAGATGCGGAGATGCACAATGAAGTACTGAAATTGGGCTTGCGTAATAATCAAGGCCTGGACTCAATCAATACATTTAAATTCACTATAAGAACTTATAAAAACTCAAAAACAACATATCTCTGTGAAATGCTAAGCTAATCTTAATTTTACGTGGCTTATTTTAAAGCTACAGATTATCTCTATTATTTTATAAAAAAAATATTAAAAATATCAAATTATTATTTTAGCTTTGCTAAACTAAATATTAATACTCCGCTTATTTGGATTTCTAATTTTATATTTATGCTTGAAATATGCAAATATATAATAAATTTTAACACAATTTTTTAAAAATAGAATTAAATAAGTTCTCAAAAAATAAGCAGAAGATAATAATCCCAGCCTAAAAATTCAAACATATTCTTGAATGCTAAATTAAGTTCAACTTAACATCTGTCCTTGGGCGGGGCAACCACCTAGCGTCAATATATTTTTCATAGTGCCAAGTGTATACTTCTGGGAAGTATAATAAATGAGACAAAGGGGAAAATTAAGGAGATAATGATGCTTTATTTGATATGAATATATGGTATTATATAGTATCATGGAAAGCCACATACTGTTCATGTACATCATGGAGGTCATGAGGCTTATCTGAGTAATGTTCCTCTTAAGTCACAAGGCTTATTCAAGTTGTGTTCCTTTTAGGATCTGGATGTTTGATCCTATAATAGATGATCAAATAAAAGTGGTGCCACTGACTTAATGATTAGTCAGTGAGCTATTCAGTGACTCATTTGGTGAACTACTTGGGGCGTTAATTCTCCGAGAGGAAGTATCAAAAATGTTGCAATATCTTCTCCTGTGGTGCTGAAAGGCGGAGCCTTGGGAATTTTCTTGAGAGAGACAGGATACATGCTTGGTACTGATCCAGTTTGGCATTGGGAACAGGGAGTCTGAAGTTGCATTGGGCTGTTCTTGCCTTGCATAGGGGAGTCAATCATGGTGCATATGTTTGAGTTTGGTTCTTGCGCCAATCTCTTTGATGAGGTAGGTGTTATTAGGTTTGACTTTCATGACAATGCCTGGTCCATGCAACCCTGGATCTAACCTATGCTGGTCATGATTGATCACTCAGATTTTGTCCTGACTTGGAATTTTTTCTGTTACAAGAGGACTGTTTCTATTTTGATCCTTTTCTGCTTCATATCTTATTGGTCTTTTCTGGCATGTTGTACGGCAGGATCACTGTTGTCTGGCATCTTTTTAGATATAGATAACTGTGGTCCTGCAGTAGTACTAACAAGGGTGGGCTTCTACTCATAGACAAATTTGTACAGGTTTTTGCCTGTATTGTGATTGACTCAAGTTCTGAATACCATGAGTGCTGTTGGCAGCATATTAACCCAGTCCTTTGGATTGTTGGCAGACAACTTACTGAGGGCTTCCACTAGATAGCCGTTTATTCATTCTACACGTCCATTTGCTTGTGGGTGATATGGTCTGGCTGTGACGTGTTTTATTCCATTTTTGGCAAGATAGATGTTGGTGTTAATGGCCTTAAGTTTGGTGCCTTATTCTGTGATCAGGAGGTTGGATTTTCCAAACTTGGCTATGATTTTTTTCCCAATAAATTGTCTTATTATTGCCTTTGTGTTTCTTTGTAGCTTGTGCTACAGGCCATCCAGTGGCATAGTTGATAGCTGTTATGATGTACTTTTTGCCTTTGTTCTCGCCAGGCATTGGCCCCACAATGTCCAGTGACCACACTTTGAAAGGTTGCGTGATGGATACTGGTACCACTGACTTGGGCAGTGCTTTGGTTTGAGCGTACTTTTCACAAGCTTCACACTGTTTTAATGCTTTTCGGATATCATATAGCATATTGGGCCATCAATAGTTTGTCTTGAGATGCTCATGTAAGTTTTAGCTGCAGATGTGGCCCAAGTCTCTGTGATATTGGAGGATTGTGTCAATCTTTTGTGTTGACAAAACGTAAGGTAGTGTGTCATCATTTGGAAGAATTCAGTGCAATGTGCCATATACGTTTTTGAACAGATGTTTGTTCTTAAGGACTTTCTCTTGGATGTTCATTGGGGTTCCAGGTAGAAACCCTTCTTGAAGATTTTTCATTATTAACATGGGTCAATCAGGTTCACTATAAGCACATAGATCATGTTTGCTGTATAGCCTTGACAGAGCATCTGCAGTGAGCATTAGCTTGCCTGGCTTGTATTTGATTTGCATTGGGTACCTCTGAAGGAGGCTCATTCACTCAGCTTGCCTTCTTGACAAGTGTTGTTGTGTTTTGAAGAATATTAATAATTTGTGATTGGTGAGTACTTTGAATGTTTGGGCCCTTTCTAGGTAACATTGCCATTTAATGAGGCAATGTACAATGTCCACCAACTCTTTATTGTGTATGGGATATCTTTTTTTGCCGTTGAATAGTTTCCTTGACTTGTACACCACAGAGAGGAAGTCTTTTTCTGCTGTTTGGATAAAAAATGTCCCTCCTATGGCGTAGTCAGATGTGTTGGTTTCTAGCTCATAGATTCTCTTGCAATTTGGGTATTTAATAATGGGGGCGGTAACCATTTGTTTTTTTAGTTGGCAGAAGTGTTGGTCTCATAATGGGGTTCAGACAAACTTGGCTGTTTTACTTGTAATGGCAGATAGGGGGGATGTGAGGGCACCCCAGTCAGAGATAAACCTTCTTACATAAGCCACCATTCCAAGGAAGGTGCAAAGTTCACTCTTATTTCTTGGAGCTGGCATCTCAGTTATAGCACGTATTTTGTCTGGATCTGGCTTGATACTGTCCTTGCTAATAATATGGCCAAGGAAGGGGAGTTCAGTCAAGAAGAATTCACACTTTGATGGTTTTGCAATTAGTTGGTTTTCTTGGAGTGTGCAGAGGACCAGAAGGACGTCTTCCCAGTGTTGCTTAAAGTTTGGGCTGTAGATGATGATATCATCCATGTAGATAATTGCTTGTTTTTCAATGTGCTCTTTGAAGACTTTGTTCATGAAGGTCCTAAAGGTACTGGGGGCATTGGTCATTCCAAAATTGAGAACAACACATTCAAAGGACCCATATTTAGTTCTGAAGGCGGTCTTTGGGATATCTTCAGGCTTTACTTGAATTTGGTGATAGCCTGCTATCAGATAAATCTTTGTAAAGATTTGGGACCCCCCCCCAGGGCGTCAAAAAGATTGTCAATCAGAGACAGGGGATGCCAGTTCTTAATTGTGACCTTATTGAGCGCTCTGTAATCTGTGACAAGGCAGAGTCCTCCATCTTTCTTTACTACAAAGAAGACAGCAGCACCAAAAAATGACTTTGATTGTTGTATGAGTCCTTTCTTGAGGGCTTCATCAAGATAAGCTTTTAGTGTGTTGTCTTCTTGTGGTGTGAGGCAGGAGATAGGGCATGCTTTAGGTACACTTCCTTTGAGATTAATCTCATGTTGTATGTTGTGGTCTGATGGTAAACCTGGGAGGGCTTCCTGGAAGACAGAGAAAAACTCACTAACTAGCTGGTCTCAGATGTAATTGTTCTTAAATCTGGTTTCTGTATTTTTGAAATGAATAACCTTGTATGTACAGGTGTTCCAATTAATCTTGTTAAGGTCAGTTTCCTCTTATGTTTTCATGATTTTCACAAAATGTGGTCTCTCATGAGTGTGTCAATGTGGATTGGGTAAACATGGTGGTGCATCTTGCCTCATTGTATGGCAAGGGTAGCACTATCCCAGTCAATGTGAGGTTTGGTCTTTCTCATCCAACCCAGGCCAAGTATAACATCATACTTGGGGATTGGTATGATAGGGCCACTGAGTGTGGTTTACACGTCTCCAATTTGAGTGTGGAAAGATTTTTCCTCTTGGGTGACTGGTGTGCTTCTGTTGTCTGCCATCATGACCCTCTTGATGTTGCTTTGGCCCATAGGTAATTTCATGAGGTTGGCAAATTTCTTGTCAACAAGAGATTGATCTGCTCCAGTCTCAAATAGTGCTGTTCCTTGGTATCTGCAAAAACAGAAAGGATAAATGAGGAGTTTATTTCCAGTTTGGGCGGCAAACAGTAGAGGATTACTGGAGGGTACTTGGATCATGATGATTGAGTCCATATCCTGGTCCCTGTACAAGTCTTGTAAGTTGGGGGAGGGCAACTTGCCTAATCACTCCCTGAGCTTTTCCCTTCTTGTTGGTATCTTTGATGCTTGACTGGTTGGCTTGGGCAGTGCAATTCCCATTTTTAGGACAGGTGTTGTTGGCTTGGTTGTTTTGCTTATTAGTTCAAGGATCCTTCTTTACTGTGGGGCTCTCCTTTATCTTATTAGTTGTGTGTAGATTGTCAGACTTTTGAGCTTTACGTTTTCCCTCTAGGAATACATCTTTGAGGTTCTGGCAGCAGGTCATATCAAACTGACGTCTAATGTCTGTGGAGACAGATGTAGAAGTCTAAACGTGGTCTGGTTCATCAAAGTTGATGGTGTTGGGCGCACAGTCACGTAGGTCTTTGTAAGCAGCAATGTACTCCTTAATTTTTCCTGTCATTTTGAATGTTCTGAGTTTGGTCATGATCACAATGCTGGAATCTTTCATGGGGAACTTTTTGAGGAAGGAGGTTTTGAATATTTTACAGTTTTCTTTCTGGTTGGGGTGTTGTGCTAGCCACCCACTTACAAAACGTGATGAGGTTCCCGTGACACAAAGGAAGATCTCACTGACCCAAAGTCTGCGGGGACATTATACTTGTTTGAACTTGCTTTCTGTATTGTTGATCTAGAGGGAGGCAATTTCCTGGTGTAACCCTGCAAAAGCCCCAATTTCTACAGTACATAGGCATTGAAAGACAATACTGGGTATCTTGGGCACCTGCAGGCTTTCAGAAGTTAAAGCAGGTTCATGAGTTTACAAGTGTGGAGAAGGTTGTATTGTTTGATGGGAACAAGGACATTGTTTAGGATGGTGTACCTGTGGGAATGTCTTGTCCCTCTTTGTAGTCTCTTCAACCTACAGGAAGGGCCATTTTCTGGTTCTTTTTCTTGGGAGGAATTTTTCCTTATAGTTGTGTAGGTGTGGATAACCTACCTGTGCTACCACTGTCAAGTGTATACTTCTGGGAATTATAATAAACAAGATGAAGGGGAAGATTAAGAAGAGAATGATACTTTATTTGATATGAATATCCAGTATTATATAGTATCATAGAAAGCCACATACTGTCCATGTACATCATGGAGGTCATGAGGCTTATCTGAGTAATGTTCCTCTTAAGTCACGAGGCTTATTCAAGTTGTGTTACTTTTAAGATCTGGATGTTTGATCCCCATAATAGTGGTCAAATGATAGTGGTGCCACCAACTTAATGATTAGTCAGTGAGTCATTTGGTGATCATTCAGTGAACTACTTGGAGTGTTAATTCCCCAAGAGGGAGCAATCAAAGATTTTGCAACAATAAGAATTGTTTTATACAGCTCACATCAAATTAAAATATTTTAACATTTTTTTAATTTGAAATTTTTGAAGATTTTTCTTAAAAATAACAAAAAAAAACTAATCAAAAGCCCCAATTACACTAACTAGTATATTATGTTTATTTAAAAACTGTCAAATTTATGCTGATTTTCAGACATTTTTTGAATTTTTGATCAGTATTGAATTCCTGTTTATACTATACAGCATTTTTCAAAGCTCTGGCGCTAAGAAAAAACAACTCAGATTTAAGAAAGGTGAACTCAGATTCAAACAGAATCTAAGTCAGGTGAATTTCAGACTGCAAATATTTTGAATGTTTTTGGTGAATTGAAAAAAGGCTAAATAAAAACACAGGAATGCTCATACAAAACAAAGAATTATATTAAACTTCAAGCAATACATTCCAAACTACAATTAATTTGCCTCAATACAAGACAAATAGATTTGAGTTGTTCCAGAATATATTATAATCCTATAAGGATTCAGATCATGCACCAAGAAAAGAGCTAAACAGAAACAAAATTAGAGCAGCCCATAATTAAAATTTTACAAACACAAAAAGTAAAGTAACAAAAGAGTCTTAATATTTAAATCCTAAAATAGAAAAATAATATTTTACCAGCTAATCAATGTCTATCTAAATTGGGAACAGAGGCATTTTTATGATTTCCAAAGATTTTTATTTGTGCATAATGATCCCATAGACTATCTAAGTCTGGACTCATGATTACAATAAAATTATGTTTATAAAATTTTAAACCTGTTCTTTTATTGATTTTTGATTGCTTTATTTTTACTATGATTTTTGCTAACAACAAAAAATCTGAAAGCTTTGGCAAACAAGGCAGCATCTAATAAAGTGTCAGAGAAGGGGTAAATCTGTACACATACCCCTTTTTAAACCCAGACCTTTGATTTGGATAACAAAGAAGCCAGCCTGTACCTGACTTCTGTCTCATATAGATTGACTTGACTGATAATCACCAGGTGATTAGCTCTGCTTGTACCCTTTTTTTAATCTTACACACAGCACATAGCACAAGCCAACCAATTAAAATTCTGGACCCAGTTTGGAACAACTACCTTCAAATAGCCAACTGGACTTGCACCAGCCAATCAGACTAAAGTGCTTAGATCCTAGAAGCCCAAGAGTAAAATTATTCCCAAAGTGAATTCTTCATAAAATTGTGGTATTTAATCAGCAAGACCTAACCTAGGATCAAATCACTAATCAATTAAAATTTGCCCAAGCCACTATCATGCAAGAATTCAAAAACTTCATGGTCATGGGAAATAAAATTATGATATCCAAGAAGCAGAGGAAGGAACCAAAACCCTGATCAATAAAGCATATTATATTATGCTTGATCTACTTCAGTGGTACCCTAAGCTTTTACCTGACCCAATTCTGGAATCAGCTTGCACACTATGACATATGTGTATCAGTATATATGATGCAGCTCTGAATGCATGGTAAGGTGGCCTCAGTCTTGATGGTATGACATGCTACCTCAAAAACATCATCTCAAATTTAGGATATCTCAAAATCATATTAAAAACACCATTTCAATTTACAGCATCACAACTATGAAAAACAGGTTTTAAAAATTTAGTTTTTTTGAACTCCAAAAAAGTCTAAAAAATTCAAAAAAAATAAATTTTAAAAGACATTTCTAGGCTTAAAAAGACCTCATAATTAAAAATCTGCAATAAAAAAGGGAGTTGATTAGAAGCAACAAGGCTGTGTAAAGGTCAAAAGTCAAAATATTCACAAAAACAGCCATTTTCATCTATTATAACTATAATATATACTTTAAAATAAGCAAATAATTGTACCAAATAATAAAGAAAAATTACAATTAAAATTAAAGGAAATAAGAGAGAAGATAAAGAAGAGTTTATTTAGAAAGGGCTCAAAAATGAGTAGAAAGAGCAACAGAGATGGCCTGAATATGCTCAAGCTTTCTATCCTTGGGATAATAGGCAAGGACCACCTTACTAATCTCATGTACTTTTTCATCACTTTGGTCTGATTAAGAGGTTGTCCTTGGTCTTCATGCCAGTCTTAAAGAGCTGGGCAGAGATGACCTTTTGTGTTTTCAAATGAATAAGAATCTTGTTGAATTTGGGCTTATTGACCCTGACCCTGGTTGCAAAATGGCTATACCATCCTTCAAAGAAAGAGGTGTTCTTGATCAAGCCGTCTTTGACCTGCTTGAAGCAGCTCCAGGTGATTGAGTCACCGTCTTTTTGGATGTGATATGCTCCCTGAAAAATACTAACCCATTGAGTTTCAAAATACTCAATGAAGGGCGCAAAGGCTGTCTGGTTGGCAATGATATAGGGGTGGCAGAGGAAGCATTATAGAAGGCATTGGTCTCCTCCTTTCTTACTAGAGCAAGGGCAGAAAAGCAGTTGAAGACGTTCTTGGTCTCTTTGGCCCCTTATGTATTAATAATCTCATGCAGATCTGAGCATTTCTGAAGGTGGCAGCAGAGTGACTGGTGGAAGTAAAAATAGTATTCCTTGGGGGAGCTCTTGAAGACTTTGATAAAAGCATTGTCCTGAGCCTTCTCAAAATAGACTACCAGATATTAGTAATAGGGTAGGCTTTCTGATTGCTTCTTGGGGGTGGGGAAATCTTCATCCTGGAAGGAGGTCTTCTTCTTGCGCCCTCTAGTCTCCTTGGGATCCTCTTCTAATGTGGGAAGGATCTCATCCAGTTTAGTCTTAAGGATAGTGAGAGCAATGACATATTTGTCCTTTTTCTTGTTGGGAAGGGAGTAAAAAAAGGGGAAGAACTAGATTGCCTCACCCGTGAATGTTCCAAAGCTGACTGAAAAGCTTTGGGAAGGTGGGAAAAGTACCATCTGCAAACCAGGTCTTGCACTTGAGGAGGTTGCAAAGCAGATAAAACACTACTGTATGTTTGGGCTATCATCTTGCAGAAGAAATTGCTCTTCATGATGAGACATTTTTTGCTTCTCAGTCAAGATCAATTGATCAATTGATGAAGCACTGACGCCTTCAGTGCTCAGAGCATACCTCTGATTGGTGAGGTATCTCTGCAATTCAGTGGTGCCACCAACAGTGGCAAGTTGGGAATTGTTGAGGTTGATGAGGGCATCATTGACTACCTCAGTGGAGGTTTTATCCATGGTGGTTTAAATAACTTGGCAAAGAAACCAGAAGATTAATTGACATAGGGGGTCAAATGGCTCAGTGAAATCATAATCAACGGTTAGGGCTTTAAATCGTGTGAAACCATATATTGTAAGCCTTGCTGGGCACCCAAGGGTATCAAATTTAAAGAAATGTTTACAGATGGCTTTTTTATTGTCATTAAAGTTGAAGCTGTAGCCCTTTTAAATAAAGCCAGCTCCTCCCTTCTTGGGCATTATTGGGTAGCTAGAAGGAAAGGTAGTAGGCACAACAAAGGTGTCATTTCTGTTGCAAATGTTATGGACAGTGTTTATATTTCACAGCTCAATTTGGTCATCCTCAGAAGCACCAGCCTCAGTTTCCTGCTTCTGCTCCTCCTCAGGCTCTGATGTGAGATCAGAGTGGAAATTGAAGTTGAACAGCTTCTCTTGGAGATCTGAGAGAGAGTATACAAAGGGAGAGTGAGGAGGGATAAGGCTGGTTTCCTCAGGCTCTGGAGATGGTATGGGGTCTTGATAGGAGCTTTAGCCTTACAAGGCTTTTTCTTGGGGGTAGTATTGGCCTTTTTGGCCTTAGGGGGGTTGAATTTGCCTTTGGTGGTTTTGGGCGTAGATTTGGGGTTAGACTTGGAAGGCATCTAAAAGTAAATTAGTAACAAAATATGGGAATTTTGGACAGTTCTAAAAGGGAAAAATGGGAATGTTTGTAATTAAAAAAATAAAATATTTACATAGAATTTTAGAAGCAGTCTGAAAATATATAATATCAAATTTAAAAGTTTTTTATTTTGTAAACACAATTTTTTATTAGCAGCGCAAGTAGGCAAAACTTTGAGTTTTGACTGAAACCTGCAGTCAAATGGAGTTTTTGTGATGTTGTAATTGAGATGCTGTAGCTCAAAAACATAGTGATTTTGACTATTTTTATAATAAATTAAGAAATTTAAAGTGGTGCTACTTTAACCAGGCCAAAGAGTAAAACTTGAATATTTCAAAAACTAGCTTATACAACTGGGGTTAAAAAGGACCCAGTTCTTTAGAGAAGGCCAAAAAATACATAATCACAAATTTTCATAAGTTTTCTTAAATTTTTATATTGTGATATTTTGCATCAAGTTGTACCTTTTAAAAGTGAAAAGCAAGAATTGCAATAGGGTAATTTATATAGTGTAGTGTGGCACCATATGTAATTTTCCCTTATTTTCTTCTATCCATTGTGCGCATTAACTCAATTGGATGATATGAGACCCGGTGGAATTTGAAGTGATGTAAATCAAAATAGTGCAATCACCACCTTTTATATTATAATAACTAATAAAATATTTTATTAAGGAAACTCTTATTTATGTATCCATTTATAGATAAGTTATAAATTACATATAGCAAAAGTGATTTTTTACCCAGCAATGCCAATCATAAGTAAGACTACAATATTGGTGTTATTTTAGGTTGTTCTTAGTATAAGTGTATTGGATTACTGCTATAGGAACATCTTCTGATTGTATACAAAAGGCTTTGATTTAGTGTGAAAATAAGCTTTATTTTAGTTCAAGATAATTGGCATAAAATTGAGATGGTGTAAACACACCTCACACTAAGTGATTTCATAAGTAAATAAAGTTATAAAATAATAGTTAATTAATTTGACTGAAAATGACAAAATCAAGATGGAGTACTTTAAAGATGTCACATTATAAAATTATAAGTGAATTTCAACTATTTTATTATTTGTTTTATTTTCTTTGTGATTTAAAACCACTAAAAACGCCATCTCAAATTAAATTCAAGATGGCATATTTTAAGATGGCATATCCTACTGTCTTGGTGTTGATCAATTTCAGTAGGGACCAATGGGATGATAACAAGGTTTTTTCAAATAATTCTGCCATTGTATCTATCATCATTCAATGCTTAACAAGTCTATCCAATGACAATGCCATGTTTTTATTTTTCTGCAAATTGCTTTTTGTGTTAAGTATTTTGGCAAACAAGGAAAAGCCAATACAATCAACAAAAGAAAAAATCAAAAAGAGGGCTTTTATTGGTGGATTTCTGTATATTTAGTTAATAACTCTGCCTATTATTGAACAACCCCTGATTATGCCTATTTTACTAGTATAGCCAGATCCTCAGTTGATTACTCAACTCTTGAGACAGCTCAAATTTCATCTATCAGGGTTTTTTGAGCCACCAGATAAAAAAAATGACAAGGCTATCAAAGAGCGTAAAGTTTTAGACTAAATTTAACTAGATTGTCACAAAGACATATATCTAGGTAATAGGCTTCTCTACAATACTGGGGACATTATCTGGGAGCAAAATCCCAAGACCTTCAATGCTTTATTTCTTGGTGTCCTCAATAATGCTTCTCTTTTTAATTAGAAGATGATGGCTAACTTTTTTGCCTAGATTTTTTTACATGTAAATAGTGACAGGCAATCATACAAGAACAAATACTGTTTTGAATTGCACTACTTAGACTATTTTGATGTTACCTGCAAATTGTGATACCTGCAAAATATATCTGGTTTTGTATCTGTCTTTAATAATAGCCACATTTTCTCAATGTGGCTTTACCAATGTTCACACATCCTGGGTTGTATAGCCTGACTTATTGTGACTCAGGTAAAATTTCACAACTCTTTAACCCCTCTGTTCTCCTAGAAAAAATTATCAACACTATAACCAGATATATAAGCCTTGAATTATTCCCAATAAAATTTAAGTATATTCACATTTGTGTTGGTTTTTTAACTTTAGCACCTAGTTTTTTATCCTAAAAAAACTCTGCTTCTTTTGATTTCCAGAAGATTAAGGTATACTTCCTTAATTTTTCCATGAGGACTAGTGTTTGGGTAGTTTGGCACCAAAATTTTTGTTATAAAGTTTTTCTGCTGTGTCCTCTTGGATGTCAATCCCAAGAGCCAAGAACAATAAAAAGATGCTTACTACAGGGGCATCAAGCCGCTTGATTACTCTTTTCCTCTGTGTTCTATGATCTTTCTCCCGTAGTTACAGAAGAACCCAATTCACACAAAGTTTACAGTCCTTCTCTTAAAGAGGATATTTCTGATGTTTCATGTACACCTATGGTAATGATGTTGTTGCATGGGCTCTCAAGGGCCCCCTCTCAATATCATTGCTTAGTTATTAACAAGTTTGGGAGGCTGTCTGCTCTATTCTCTACTCTTATACAATTGCCATTTAATCTATTACTGAGCTCTGCCTTCAGTAAACCTTTAAGAAAATTTACTCTTTACTGGTGAACTTTGGGCTCCCAGATAGTTTAATTTAATTAATGAACACATTAGTGTGCTTTTAATCAATTAATAAACCTTCCCTGATTCAGCATCAAATAACTCTGGGGTCTCAATCCCAACTTTTAGCCACAGTGACTACTGCTGTATCCAACAATCATGATTAGAATATAGCCTACCAAGAGTGTTCCCCAAGGCCTATTTGTTCTTATATCTAAAAACCAGAGATACTCACTAGTATCCTATGCATATTTGACATCACCCCCCAAAAATCTCTGCTCATTTCTTCCTAGATACATACAGGATAACTTATAAAAGCCAGAGAAACTTCATGCTGTATGGTGGTGTTAAGTTGAAGACACTCTTTTATCCTATTGCCATGACTTTAAAACACTGGTGATATAACTTAACCAATTCAGGGAACACACCAATTATCTGTTTATCCTGCCAGGATACCCTGCAGACAACTGGTGTAGTAAGCTTCAAACCATCTAGGAGTAAGATAAGGCTGCTTTCAACAAAGTCTTACGCCAGATTCATCAATATGTTATCAAAATATTTGCCTCTATGCTTGTGATGACCCCTGCTGCTTCTCCTAAAAGAAGGCCTGTATAAAATTTTGAAGTTTGGGAGGCTATTTCTGAGCTTAAGGCTATAGGCCTTCATGAAGCTAGTGTGACTACAACTGTTTCCTAATTTTATATTCAGGTATTGGCTTTAGTTTAATAGATAGCCACAATCTAGGGTGAAATTATCAATCTATAACAGCATATTAACAAACAAGGTTGTAAATTCTCAAGCTCAGAAGAGAAAGAAAATAGGAGGATGAAGGTGAAGAAAAGTCTGAAGAAGAAAAACAATTCTGTCATATCCTGAAAGATCAACCCTGCACCAACAATGCCTTTGATCTAGACAACTTGACTTATGTCACTAACAATGTTGCAGACAGAGAAGATACACTAGAGGGAGAAGTTAATAGACTGATCTCCTTGGTTAATTTGTTGAACAAAAAACTCACTCTGCTGATTCTTTAATATGTATCTCTACATAAAAAGATGAACATAATTTCAAGAACTAGTTCAGTCCAAAAAAATGATGGTTGTTGAAGCCATTATCTTTTATACTTCAGCCTGTGATCTGGGAACACATAAACACTCTATTTTGGGTACATTTTAAGAGAGTTTTTGTCTTCTATGGGCCAGACAGATAGCTCCTGACTTATAAACTGCTTTTAAACCTATTCTCAATACCCATAATACTGATGATAGTATCTGGTCTACTTTTTCATCTACTGAAATCAACTAAAGCCCCATCTTTAAGCATATACTTAACCTAAATATGTCCATCATTGCAGCTTTCCTCACCATATATAAAACAGCCAGGAAAAGAGTCACTGTCAACCTCAAAAAAGAATAATATTATTAACTGGTTAAACCCCACCTATCAGGAGTTTGTGGTTCCTGAACTCCCCAATATTTATACCTGGGCTTACATGAAACATCTAATAATTGAGGAGTTTGGAGATGAGCTGAGAAAAGAGATTAAGAAGGATGCTTTCATTAATATTGTCTTTAGTTTCAAAGAAGCTCTATCTGAGTTCAAAGACTGGTCCTAAATTGATGGGCAACAACTTATCACTATTTGTCAGTTGACTCCTTGTGAAGTGTATGCTGCTTGCTCTAATGCCCTTAAGATCAATCATTTTTTCTGCCTACACTTTAAGATGCATAAGGCTTCCCTCACCACTATTATGAGAAAAATACTTTTCTCTAAGACATGCATCTGATACACACAGAATCTAGGGTATAAAAAACAAGGCTAATAATCAAGGTACTACTTCTTGTACCCCCACATTATGACGTTGGGCTTAAATGGACATCCCAAACACCAGGGCTACCATAACTGCAGACAGATCAGCTAAAACTTGAGATAATGTACTAATCCTAAGGTAGAAGGTGCTGATCCCAAAGAGCAGGCAGGAATTTAAGACTTCAGATTTTTTTATTAACAACAGATGTAGTTTTATTAAAGCCTGTGCTCATCCATCACCAATAAATTATCATTTCCCAAGGATAAAAAAGATACAGCTAGGATTGAGAAAATATTTTTATTGATGAGCCTAAACAGAAGGAGATTTAATTGCTTTAAATAATAGAACTGTGAGGGTTTGTATAATAAATTCTATGAAAAGGAGATGATAGAAATTTTTTGTTTAAATGAGATGAACTCATAATTTTGAGTCAGAAATATATGTCCAGAGTAAGAATGCAAAATCTTGAATTGAGGGCTTTTGGCTTTTATTTTGGGCTGAAATGGTTTAGTATTTTTGGAAATATAGGTGACCAAAAATAGTAATGGAGAAAAAAATCAAACAGAAGTCTTAAAAAAAATATCAAAAAATTGGAGTTTTCAGTTGAGACTTAAATTTCCCAGTCCTGACAGGGAAAAGAGAGGTCAACTTAGAGGCAGAGTTGCTATCAATTGACCAATATCTCCAGTCTTCCCCTGATTATTCTGCATAAAATGCCTCCTCTTCTTTGAATACCCCTATCATCATTCATATATACTGTGACACTCACAGAAAAACTGATAGGAGTAAGAGGGGAAACTCTTTGGAAGCTTTTTTCAGAAAAGCAGGTAAACTACTAGTACTGGGCTGCAGTAGCAGGTGACAGTATGTCACACTTTGATCAGGCCTAAAGCACTAACTCTAACTGTTAGTATGGCAGGGAGATCTTTCTGTTACCTTTGTAGTGTAGTCAACAAGAAAGCAGAGTCACAAGGAGTCTGTTGTAGGAGCTTGTTTATTCAGGGTATGAATCAATAAGCCAAAGAAGTTCAAGTATTATAAACTTAGAATAGGTGAAAATGTATCTTTATTAAAGTGAACAAGAGTCCATTATATAGCTTCTGGATAAATGCACTTGTGCATGTGTGATGTATTCCCATTAATAAAGGAGACATGAATACTTCTCATCAATTCAGCCAGTTTCAAACTGGACTAACTATTCATCCATATAGTCCATAAGTACAAATGCCTTAAGGACATGACTCTATAATTTTGGAAGCCTTAAGAACAAGACCTTTAAGGCACATTCTGTCAGGTTCAGTCCAGAGTCTAACCAATTGGGGCTAGTACTATTAGGATTAAGTGGCTTCCTGGAAGAGACTTAGTCAATTAATAAGTCATCACACTTCACATATACCATGAAATATTGAGCAACTCTGATCCTGATGACTCAATTATGATGACAATAAAAGCTATGAATACTCTGTGTTGACTGTACCCAAAACCTTTTCTGTCCCCTATAAACTACACTCTAGGAAAACTCCTGCTATCTGTGTGCTCCCAGTAAAAACTAAATATGTGATAGATTTCCCTTATCTAGCTCAGGCACATTGTCCTCTGGTACAAGTTGACTTTTCTGAGAAAGCTGCAGAGCTTTCTGAGGGCCTATTTCACATTTTTTCTCTTTTTCCTTAAAAACTTTCTGCAAAAATCCCTGTTTTAAAGTGTATGTTAGACAAATAGGAAAAATAATTGGAGTTGCCCAAGATATACTTGCTGTTCTACCTCCTTTTGGGAAAGACATCACTCAGGTAGAGATGTCAATCCAGAAGATCTAAATCAAGACCATCTTTAAAACAGCTTCTCTGCTAATATAGTTTCTTCAAAGATGATTAAAAAACTTAAATTTCTTTAATCTAAATTACACTCAGCCCTATGAGACTGTAGACATGGCTCAAACCTGCATCATTGGAGCTTATTATGCCTTACTTATGAGATTTGGGAAGCTTCTCATTGCCTCCCCTGTTGTTATTCTGAAGAATAAGAGCTACATAATACTAGTAGGTAATCACTTATTGAGAGAGTAAAATAAATTTGTCAGCCTTAGAGATGGATATCTCTCTCTTAGGATACTATGCCCCCTTGATCTTTGAGATACCTTCATGCATCCCTGTAAAGTGCCTCAAGACTTGCATCCTAAAACACCTAACTGGTATTTTCTCCCTCAAGTACAGGACTTATTTCTCCAATATCATACTCCTCTTTACTCCTGTCCAGAAATTGAAGGAGTCTTTTTACTAGCTCCTGCAGCTATCACAGTTCCTCATGGCCTTCAAGTTATCATCAACTCACAGGTATCTTAAGAGCTACCTTAGAAGTTTGTTGCTGGAGTTATATTTCTTGAGTCCCTAGGAGTTTAATGAACCTCAATTATCCCCTAAGTATTTAGACAGAGCCTACAAAGAACCTTTAAAGTTGCTACTAGATAATTTAAATGCTGCTTTTATTAATATATCTCAGTACCAGGCTGTGAAACATGGCATACATTGAACCAAGACTAATTATTGTCTCTCCACTGGCTTGAAATTCTTTAGTGACTTTAACCTATCAGAAAAAGATTCCAAGGTCATTTCTCTATTTATTGCTTCTTATTCCCCCATCTGTCACCCATTCAACAGAAATATGTACTCAAGATACCAGACTGATTCCAAGATATATTTGCCTCTTGACTAATAGCTATGGTCTGACAAAAGGGATTATACCTTAAATTGACATGGGTAATGGCGCTCTATTTCATGCTAATGCCTCACTTTTGTAGTCAAGTGAAGGATGCTCAAGTGTCCAAAGAATCAAAATAACCCTTATATGCTAGAGTGATAGCTTTATATCAGAGTCTATGGGCCAACCCTCTTTTGATTATTAAAAAGATGGATAGAGGTCACTGCATTGTTATGGACTATTGCCACCTTAACTTGCTCACTAATAAGGACTCATACTGTTTGCCTGGTATTGAAGATGCTCTTTGCTGTGTAGTAGGGTTTAAGTTATTTTCTGCTATGAGTTTAGCCTCTGGATACTGACAGGTAAACTTACATCCTGAAGAACAAATAAAACTACTCCAATTATATATGATGGGTTGTTCACCCCTACTAGGATGCCCCAAGGTCTCTGCAATACACCTATCATTCTCAAAAGGGCACTTCACTCTATTTTTTATTATCTCAAGCTTACTTGGGTACTAGTCTACTTATATGATGTTACTCTGCCTAGATCTAACTTCACCAACCACCTGGAGCATTACAGAGCTGTATTTATAAAGACTTGGTAAGCTTGGCTGAAGCTGAAGCCTCCCAAGAGCGCTTTATTCAACAAACATCTTGTGCTCTTGGGACACAGAGTTATCCAAGCAGGGATTTGACCAATTAACAACAAGATCAAGGAGATTAAAAGGATGGTACCCCACAACAATCTATGTGAGGTTTGATCATTTCTAGGAAGGTTGCAATATTATTGGATACCCACCCCTGATAATTTCCAAGCTAAGCAAGTTTCTGGTGCTCTGCTTTCAAATGTCCCCTTCATATAAGCTGGCAGTCAACAGAGGCTGTTTAAATCCTTAAAACCAAACTCTGGGAAGCTCCAATCCTGGTCTACCCTGATGATGACAAGAGAAACATCATTTAAATTGATTACAGAAAGGTGGGCGCTATCCTGGATAAACTAGAAAGAGATAAAGCAGCTTGCCCTATAGCTGTTTCCTTCAGGATACCCAACAAATGCAAGAAAGGCTACATCATAGTCAAGAAGGGGAGCTCAGCTGCCCTTTATACTGTCAAACAGTTTTAACACTAAATCCAGGGGATCCATTTTGATGTAGCTATGGATCACACTTCTATTAGATAGCTACATAAGTTGGGATCCTTGGGGAGATTATCCAGATGAGCATTGTGGCTTTGGGGGTATAGCTTCACTGAGGTCCAAAGACCTAGCGCTCAACTTGGGATGTGAATGGGCTCTCTTTAATGTTCATTTTTTTATACAACTGCTGAAACTAATAGGCTCTAAGAGCTAGCCAGATACCTTAGCTATTAGACCCCAGAGACTGAAGCAGTATGCCTAGCCCTCCCAGCTTCATCCACAGACGCTGTCATCCAAGGTAGCCAACTATTCAGGGAGTTCTAGGATCTTTACCTGCCTTACATCTGCCCTGTCATGCAAGTCATTGTGTTTGGTTCTTGGGACTAGCATCCCAGGGAATAGGGAAATGAGATTTATGGCAAACCAGCTGCAGTTGGATCTAGCCAAGGGTCAGCCTTCAGGGAAAAGTTGAGGGAGCAGACCTTGATTTCCCAGAACTCAAACAGAGATAATATTAGCTTTTGATGAAAGGAACATGGCACTGAAGAAAATACTTCCAACACAGAGGCAGATAACTTACCTCTGCTGAAAAGAGGGATAGGGCTGATATACCTAGCTCAAGCGGTGATCATTCATTAGAGGACAAAGCAGGTGTAGCTCCTGCCATAATGCTGGGACAAGAATAAATCATATGATTTGGTCCAGAATTCTTGGACAGCGTTAAAGTCCCATTAAAGGGGACAGGGCTGTTATTGAAGTCAAACACAACCACTGCTAGATTGTTTCAGGAATCTTAATTTGAAAGTGATATTAGGATAGCCTGAGCAGAGCAGGTCAGAACATCTTCCCTGAAGCTAACCTTTGGCTATATCAAGCCTCAACTCTTTTTTTATAAAGGCTTTCTGCCATATCCACTTGAATATCAACCTAAGAGCTAAGCAAAGCAGTTGCTATCTTGATCAGACACTGCTGTGGATTTGGGAAGAAGGCTTCCTGAGAAAGCAGCAGAGGTTGAACTCCTGGGGGCTCAAGGAAAACCAGACAATCACCCATGGTCAGGGTACATGGTACCAGAAGATGGTGGAAGGTACTGGTTTTATACCAACAGTAACCCAAAGTGCTGGTACAGCCATCCTCAACTCCAGAGACTTCAGGTATACCCATTAGTTCAGTCTGGGGCACTCCAAAGCTGGGTGCAGCAGCCCATCTCTAACCAGATTACCTCCAAGTTACTGGGAATGCCTCATATCTACAACAAGATTGTCAACCCTGAGTTATTGCTCAGGTAAGCACCACCCATACTGGTAGTTACCTGTCATAGATAAAGACATTCATAGCTGGCATTTTTTGCCCTAAGAAACCCAATCAGAAAGGTGCCATCAATAAGAAGAAGCCTATAAAAGCCTACACTGACCCAACTCAAGCAATCAATAGGAGGTGGGCGGTGGCCAAGCAGGTCCACCTTTGAGCAGATTCTAAAGCCTGCTGTTTTAGACCTGTGTTGTAACTGTGCTGTTCTAGCAGAGTTACAAGGAGAAAATATTTAGAAACTAGATAATATTCTTTATTGAGAGATAATGATTATATAGTTAATGTGAGTCATGGATAACAGAAACATGATAGTGTTGATTATACGGTGGGATGGTGAAGGGGGTGGCTTGATCCTGGTAATGAGTCAAGCGCCAAAACAAGGTATCCACTGTAAGGAATCATAATCTGTTCATGTTGTTGGATTTGAAAATTTGAGTTAACTTCCTAGTATGGCTCTGAGTGACTGGATAATTGGATTGCAGATCATAAACCTGCTTACTTGAGACCTTGTTGGTAGGTTGAGCCTGCTGTTTTGACACCCCCTGACTGAAGGTCAGCCTCCTCTGGGGGCAGGTTGTCAGGAGCCTGGGCGCCATAATGGACTAACTGTTGTTCTGTGGCAGATAGGGCGGTCTCATGTTGTCTCTGTCTTGCAGGGTATCAGGCAATCATGGTGGAGGACCTTGTTGTGTTTATGTTTCCTGAGTCCTTGCACAAGGTAAGTGTTATTTTTGTTTACCTTTAGGATGATTGATGGGCCTACTTTTTTAGGTTGTATTTTACTTTTATCAATGTTCATGACCCAAACTTTGTCACACACCTTGTGTCTGTTTTTAATGGGGACACATTTCTTTTGTAGACGCTTGTTTTTTTCTCTCTGTTTGATCACCATTGGCCTCTATGACCTGGGGATCTAAACAAGGGGGACCTTGCTTGGAATTTTCAGCTTGGGTCCTGATAATGCTTTGATGATATTGGGCTGTGTGCCATATACCAACTCAAAAGGGCTTTTCCTGGTGGATCTGTTCACACAAGTTTGGCATACAAGTAGTGCAGTTGGTAGCTGCTTATACCAGTCCTCAGGTCTCCTGGCAGTGAGATTGGCCAAGGCTTGCACAAGGCTGCCATTTAGCTGCTCCACAAGTCCATTGGCCTGATGGTGGTAAGATGTTGTCACAGTGTGCTTGACCCCACTCTTGGTGAGGTATAAGTTGGTATCTTCAGAGGTCAATTCTTTGTCTCTGTCAGTTATCAGGTGTTCTTGCTTTCCAAACTTGCTGATGATTCTTTTCCTATGAATTGCTGCACATTGTTGCCAGTATGTGTCTTTACTGCTTGTGCTACTGGCCATCATGTAGCAAAGTTATTTTTCAGTGATGATGTCCTTCTTTTCATTATGCTTTCCTAGCATGGGGCCTTTGATGTCTAGGGCCCACACCTTGAAGGGTAGTTGCGTGAAGATAGGTAGTACTAACTTTGGTGGGGTTTTGCTTCATAGAACTTCTCACATACTTTGCATTGTTCTAAAACCTCCTGAACATCTTGGTACAGGGTTGGCCACCACGCTTTGTGTTTAAGGAACTCATTGAGGTTGCAACTTTTAATATGCCCTAGGTCTCTGTGGTAACGTAGGATGGTGCCAACTTGCTGATGTGTGGGGACATAAGAGATGGTGGTTCTGTTGGACATTTTTTGATGTAAGGTTCCATACACGTCTTCAAATAAGTGCTCATTCTTAATGACTGTTTCCTTTGTTATGTTGGTTGTGCCAGGGGGAAACCCTTTGTCCTTTATCCAAAGTACCAAGAGCGCGTCCATCATGGCAAGCTCTGGACCAGGCTTGTATTGTATGAGCATATTGAATCTCTCTAAGAGTTCCATCCAGCGGGCTTGACAGAAGGATAGGTTTGCTTGAGTTTTGAAATATATGAGTGACTTGTGGTTGGTCAACGCCTTGAATTCTTCCTGCTGTTCTAGATAACAACGCCATTTGACTAGGCAGTGTACAATGGCCAATAACTCTTTGTTGTGGATAGGATATTGACACTTTCTGCCTGTCAGTTTTTGTGATTTGTAGGCTACAGACAGGAAGCCAACATCATTGTTTTTGATTTGTAGTTCTCCCCTAATGGATGCATCTGAGGTGTCTGTCTCCATTTGGTACTCTCCATCATGTTTAGGGTATTGTAGGATGGGTGCCATAGTGAGTTTCTCCTTGAGGCGTCTGAAGCAAAGGTCACGTTGGGGAGTCTATACAAACTTAGATTTGGCGCCAGTTATAGTGGACAGGGGTGCAGTTAGGACGCCACAGTTGGGTATGAATCATTGTACATAGGTGACCATTCCCAAGAATGTGCTCAGTTATGATTTGTCCTTTAGAGGTGACATTTTGCAAATGGTCTGAATTTTCTGGCTGTCAGGTTTAATGCCATCTTTTGAAACTATGTGCCCTAGAAAAGGCAGTTGCTCGTGGAAGAACTGGCATTTGGAGGGTTTGGCTAGCAGCTTGTGTTGTGCCAGGGTAGCAAAGACTGCCTCCAGGTCCTTGTGGTATTGTTTCACCAAGGGGCTATAGACAATAGTGTTGTCTAGATAAACCAAGGCATGCTTTCCTATGTGGGGGGGCAAACATCTTGTTCATGAAGGTCACAAAGGTTGAGGGGGCGTTTGTCATACCAAAATTAAGTACCACACATTTGTATGAGCTGTATTTAGTACAGAAGGCTGTCTTGGGGATATCTTCCTCCTTGATACAGATCTGATTGTAGCCTGCAGTTAGGTAAATCTTGGAGAAGACTTTAGCACCACCCAGGGCATTGAATAGGTTATTGTAAAGTGGTAGTGGGTAACAATTCTTGATGGTAACTTTGTTTAGGGCTCAATAGTCTGTGACTAGGCGTAGAGTACCATCCTTTTTAGCCACAAAGAATACAGCGGCCCCAAAAGAAGACTGTGAGGGGCAGATAAGTCCTTTCTCCAAGGCCTTCTTGAGGTAGGTACACATGACATTATCTTTTTTGGGGTCAGGCAATAGATGGGTTGAGCCTTAGGTACAGCTCCCTTGAGCTGGATGGAATGTTGGATGTGCTTTGCCGGCAGCAACCCAGGTAAAGCCTCTTTAAAGTTTTCTAGGTGGTTGGTTACAATCTTGTAATCTTGTGGAGTAGTGGTGTCCTAATGGTCTTTAAAATGTATGATATTAAACTGGCAGGAGTCCCAGTCAATTGTCTTGAGGTTCTCTCTTTTGTCCAGGGTCTCTGTAATGTGCACAAAGATGTGGTCACATAGGAGTTGGTCCACTGAGTCAGGGTAGATCTGGTGGTTGACGCCTTCTTGTTTGATGGTCAATACCGAGGTTGCCCAGTCTACATAGGGGTTGTTCTTTTGCAGCCAATCTAACCCCAGTAGAATTTCAAACCTTGGGAAGTCAATGACGGGACCTTGGATGGTGGAGTGGAGGTTCTCAAGCATGACAGAATAGGGGGTGGTTTCCCTTGTCATGGCAATGTGATGTTCATCAGCTAAAACCACGTTTTTAATCCTCAAAGGATTAGTGGCTAGCTTGAACTTATCCACAAAGCTGCTGTTGACTAGGGTTCAATCCGCGCCTGAGTCCAGGAGTGCCAAGCCTGTGTAACTACAAAAGCAGAAAGGATAGGACATCACTTTATACAGGTTCCTGGCAATGGTGTAAAGCACCAGGTCCTCTGAGGGCACTTGGATCATTGGACACTGGTCCACATCCTTGGTTTGGTACTCATCATTGGGAGAGTCAGGAGTTGTATGGGGAGAGCCTGGCTTGCTTAGTGCTCTCCCTGGGCTTTTCCCTTTTCTTGGTTGCCTTGTGTGGTAGTGATATGGAAATGGGTATAATTTGACTGGCCATTGTTCCCGTTTCCATTTCCATTTGAACCTGTGGGCTTATGGTTTGTGCTGCTGTTGTTGTTCCCTAGGATGGTTGACTGGAGCTCCTAGCTGGGTGACAGTCTTTGGGTCTTTCTTGTTTTCCAGTTTGCGCTTTGTGAAGAGTGTTGGATGTTTTTTCTGCTTTTTCTGCTTTGTAATAAAAACTCTGTAGATTGGTCACTTGATCCAGGTTCATGTGTCTAATTGCATGCAACTTGAGTGCATCATAGTACATGAGGTGTATGGCTGGGGTGTCAAAGGCCATGTCACAGGGTGTGCGTAGTTGGAGTTCCTTATAGGCGTGGGTGAGTTCCTTCACAGTGCCCATTTGGGTTAAGTTCTTTACTTGAAGTATGATCATTAGTGTGGTGTCCTTAAGCATGAATCTTGCCAAGAAGTCTTGTTTGAAAGTATCCCAGGACTTTTTAGTATGTTCTTTGTGCCACTTGTTGCACCAGGTGCCAGCGTTGTGAGTCAGTTGGGTAGAACTTTTTGCAATCCAGAATTGCTGCAAGCATTCTATTTGGGCCAGTTTGCTCTGGGCAGACTGAATCCATGTGGCCAGTTGTTGTTGTTGGCCCCTGAAAAGAATTCCAGGGCAGCACTTTGAAGTCTTTGGGCTACGTAGGCTGGCATGGTATTTTCATCAGTGGCACAAGGCATGGCAGAGGGGGCCTGGAAGAACCCTTGGGCAGACAGAGAATTGAACATGCAGGAAGGGGTATCACCATATTTTGGTAGAGAACAAACCCATCAGGTATCTTGGCACCAGGTGCATACGGTGTCCAGTCTGCTGGAAGGCCAGACATTATTCTCTCAAGGATTTGTTGGCTGCGGCAAGTACAGGCAACAAGCAGAATTTTGGGGAATAAGGTAGGATAGAGAACCTACCTGTTCTACCAATGTTGTAACTGTGCTGTTCTAGCAGAGTTACAAGGGGAAAAATATTTAGAAACTAGATAATATTCTTTATTGAGAGATAATGATTATATAATTAATGTGAGTCATGGATAACAGGAACATGATTGGTTGATCACACAGTGGGATGGTGAAGGGGGTGGCTTGATCCTGCTAATGAGTCAAGAGCCAAAACAAGGTATCCACCATAAGTGAATCATAATCTGTTCATGTTGTTGGATTTAGAAATTTGAGTTAACTTCCTAGTCTGGCTCTGAGTGACTGGATAACTGGGTTGCAGGTCCCAAACCTGCTTACTCAAGACCTTGTTGGCAGGTTAAGCCTGCTGTTTCAACACCTTTAACCCCAAAAATTGGGTGAATTGGTGCTTTTTGGCCCAGAAATCTGATCAGGACATCAGAATTCTTTTATCACTTTGGGAGGGTTGTCTGTTGGAATCCAAGATGCTGATGTCAGCCTTCCCGCTTGACCTATATAATCTGGGTTGTAGCTCACAGCTACTTCAG
The DNA here is from genome assembly GCA_014839935.2 of Entomophthora muscae. Classification (NCBI taxonomy): domain Eukaryota; kingdom Fungi; phylum Entomophthoromycota; class Entomophthoromycetes; order Entomophthorales; family Entomophthoraceae; genus Entomophthora; species Entomophthora muscae. The sequence goes on from QTSX02004274.1 coordinate 564,410, forward strand.
TAGTTAAATGAACACATGCTGTACAGCAATTTTTAACCCTGTTGAGATAAACTAAAAATTCCCAGCCTAAAGACAAGGACAGCCCAGTTTAAAAAGGGAATCAAAGTGTATCCAGATCTATTGTAATCTAATATAACTTCCTTGGTTTTTAATTCCATTTTTAGACGGAATTGTTTTTGTTTTTAGCCTAAGATATTTTAATTTATCTCAAAAGGCTTAAAAATCACTGTACTGCAGCAGTTATCTTTATTTATTTCTGGTAAGTGAAATCAATGGGGCTCAAACTCCTGTTCATGTACATTCCGGTACGCATGATCACAATGTGTGGGGTTGATTTTGGCTGGCTGTGCTGTTGTTTACTGTGTCCCCACCCAAAATTGAGGAGTTTGTGGAGCCCATCTGCCAAGTGAACCATTTCCTGGATCCATTCTCTGTTTCCCAGTCATTAACTTTTGTATGTTTGTTCCTGGGTTTATAGGCTGGTTTTTGCCTGCACCTTTGCTTGGAGCTTACCACTTACTAATATCAACTTTATGAGCTCTTCTGCTGCTAAATGGTTTTAGTGTCTGGGTCTTCATTCCCTGCTTTTCCAATCTTTCCAAATTTCATAGTAGCTCCACAATTACAATTTCCAGCTAAGATATGAATACTTTCTATTGATCCTGGACCCCATGAAATGGTTGGGTGAACTATAACCATGCAGGGGTACATCCTAAATATACAGTAGCTCAAGCCACCAGTTAGGGTACCAGGAAGGATTTAGTACCCCTTATAGGGTAATAAACTGATGCTGGGTTTGAACTTCACATAATGATAATCATGGACAGGTGCCCTGGGTTGGTAAATGAGAGGACCAAATACTCTGTTATAGACCTTTCAAATAGGTGGGGTAAAAAGGTTTATGAAGACCAAGTAAGAGCTCCTGAAATGTATCCATAGGTGCCCTTGGGAGCTGGGGATCCCCCAGCTATCACATTGGTATCTTTCAGGTATGGTGGGATGGGAGTCAGGGTTAAGTATAGCTATGGTTTTCAGTAATAACCCTAAGCTAACTACACTGGTAAGCTCATATAATGTGACCTAACAAACTGTGTTCTAAGTATAGAAGGTCTGGATGTACGTCAAATAGACTAGTACCCAGTTAAATAGGGAAGCTAAATGAAGTAATGCAATGATCCCTCTTGGAAAGATTTTAAGGTGGGTGGTGAGATATTGTCTTGAGCCCTGATATGGATTATAACTGAAATGATATATAGTTTAGTATCTAGAAGGGACAAGATAGCAGTACAAAGGGGAAAGGACAGAAATTTAAGGCAAGGCAATATATTTATTGGGAAACGAAGGTTGGTATAATGTAAGTGCTGGCCATAGAGCCATAGGGATGGTAAATAGATATGGCTGTGATATGGGTTTCAGATAGATTTTTGAAGTATCTTTGGCTGAAATTAGCTTTAAGCTTTAAGCTTTATTATGGAGCATTGCCCTATACTTTTATATTTGAGGCGGGAGGTAGGATGTTGTTTGATATGTCATGGGGCAACTCATTGAGTGCCCCCTGCATATTGTAAGATACATTGTCGGGCAAGGTGTTGACCTAGGCTGTAATATAAGCTCAAACTCTAATCTAACAATGGGCCTGACCATCATATTTAAAGTCAACCCAGACCAAATCTATATAGTTCCAGGGCTAGGTAAACAATGAAAGAGCAATAACCTTAACCCTGTTAGCTAAGGCGTACTAAAGGCTCTAACCATCATTGCTAAAAGCTTGATCCAAGGGGTAATAGATATGGTTGCTGAGCCTGGGGTTCATTGCATCCAAAAAGTAAAATCTGGCTTCCCTTTTCTATTCTTGGAGGATAAAGTTTTTGAGGGGATAAGTATGGTTTTAAAAATCAGTTATAAAAGATATGAACTAGAGGCAGAGCTATGGGAATCCCATCAGATTTAGATGACATTTCTGGGTTCAATTGCATGCAAGGCTGGGAGCTGTGATATAAACCAATCAAGCTTGGATGGATTGTGATAACCTTAAAAGGGTTGAAAGATGGATTTACTTTAAAAACTATTTCCGCTCTTCTGGCTGGTGCTCATCTCATGCGGGGATTAGCTGAGTGGCTATAAAAACCCTGCTGGGATTACAAATTTGGGTTCTGAGCTTGGAAAAGGTCAATAGCATAGGTTATCTAGACTAGGGTTTAATTGGCTTCCTCCTAAATATGGGGTAATAGGGTATCAGCAGCTGAGGATATGTTTGGCGTGAGGAAGGATTTGCTGGTACATCCAACTTTATTGAACCAATAATTGATCTGCGCATTCAAAGGAAAGTTTCTAACTGACATTTCCACCAGAACAACCTATCCAGATTCAAGGTTGACTACATGTTGAGGATTTGTGGTGGGGTGTGGAGAAGATTTGAATTTAAATTTAAATTTAGATAAACCAATCAATTCCAGGGAAATAAAAAATCTTTTGGATTTTCAAAATTCAAATACATTTTATAAATTCAGAAGCGCCAAGGGAAAACCTTTGGTTAGCTTTTCCTGCAGCAGTCAGACCCATGCGGGAAACAAGCTTGCTGCCATCCGAGCTTCTGTTTGCAGGTGAAGATGCAGGAAGAGGCAAGGTTTCAATCCCAAGCGCAGATAAACATGGTAATATATCTTTAGGATTCTTATGGTCAAGGCCAGCTGTACTTTTCTTGGTGCGTGATTTCAGAGAAACAAAGAAGCCTACTTCTTCACTTTGATAGACGTCATCTGGTATGGTGACTGTTTCGTCTTCACTTTGGATTTCACTTGAATCAACAAACATCTTTGGCACTCTTATGCCTCTCTTTAGCAGAACGCTTTCAACGGCTGACGAGAAGGCAGGATCAAGCAGAAGCACCAGAAGGTTCAATATGCCAGGAACATCTTAAATTTAATACTTTTTATAAAGCATATACCTGATCCAACAACTGAAATATATATCAAGGGCAAGTATGGAGAAGGATCATAGCTTGCAATCACACGCAATATAATATATCCAACCTGAGTCACCACTGGAATAATGCAATACAAAGAACTAAAACAATCAGAAAACCACTAAAATACTTACATTCTGAAAATAAGCTTCTCAACCTTCTTCTTCAAATCGCTATTTTCTTTCACATTCCGTGTTCTCTTTAAGATGCAATCTAAAACAGTCACCTTCTGGCGCAAACGCACAGTAACCAGGATAACTGCAACTGCACAATACAAGCACGATGATATACACCAAACCAAGAAGCACAAATATACATACAGATTTGTTTCCAAAGTTGTTGGATCCCGAAACTCACAATAACCATTGTCTTGACCGATCTTGCCAGCAGAAAGGGGAAACAACAGCAGAACGTATGGAAGCCCAATACAAACATACCAGTAAATCAACTCGTGCTTTTTCCCAGCTATCACGCCATGGACGAACACCAGCTGCAAGTTAAGTGCCACCGCCACATTCAAGAAGAAATACACCAGCGTCAGATAATGAAATGCAAACGAAATCCCCTCACACACCACTCCATCCTCCAGCACAACGTTGTAAGACCAGCAACACTGCTGCCTTCAGGACATCCACAACAGAAATAGCCAGGGTGAAGCGGATAGACCGTCGATTCATGCTTCTACACGATACACACATGCATCCCAAAATGATACCCACGACCAGCAGCCCACACACAATCGACGCCTTGTTCAGCACATCATTCAATGTGTTAAGCAAGGCAATATGTATCCATTATAATTTAAAAAAACGAACCAAAGCTTTTAAATCAATCCTCGCGTTAGAGACTTCACCCCCATGTGGTTAGTCCATGCAATTCACTTAAAGCCACCGAATAACAAATGTTCAACCCCATCACTTATTCATCCTTCTACCCAATGTAGTTGAGAAGACCCTCGCCTTACATATACCCTTGACTAGCTTTTGACCCTGGCACGATTTTTTAAACTCTTCCCTGGCTTAGGGATATTCCGCCACTCTGCAGGATTAGAAGCTATGCTTCACACGGCGTGAATTATACAATGGGTCCATGATATTTTTATACAAAATAAATAGATTTATTAAACTTCTACCCATTGTGAGGCGAGCATTTTGAGCCAATCACAACCAAAACTTTTATTCCAGCAGTTTCTAATGGGGTAATAAAACAACCCAATCAGCATCCATGGCCAACCAGCAGGGCACCAGAAAGTTTCTTGCACCGCCTCGAAAAGGGGGGTTTACCCCTGAAGCCCTGCCAGTGGCTGGGTCCTGTAGATCCAATTTGATATTCCCGCGCCACCAACTTTCGAAATTTAACATGTGACCACTTATGCATAGCCTTTAGCCGAGTGAGTTATGGCCATCAAGAAATAGTAGAGCCCTGTAAGTTTCCTAATATCCTTCTTGGCTTGGACAACTTTACAAGCTTCGATGGATTCTGCCGTTTCCTCCAGCCAACGTCCATGGTGCTGATTAGCCACCGCTTTAACTTGGACCAACATCCCTCACTTCCCCATCTAGACAAATAACCTAAGCTCCTTCCCACACGTTACCATCTAAATGCACCTATACCTACCCTCACTTTGCAGCCAAAACCCTGGTAGAAAAGTCTATGGGCCTTCCAAACCAACATTGCAACCCAGCCAACCAGCCCAGTTACCACCAAGTCTCACAATACACCAGGGGAACACAGAGTACCCCTTGCTAAGATTCCCCTATCAGCTCACCATACCTAGGCCCCACTAAATTTCCCATATATGGACAGAGCCAATAGTCCAAGTAGCAACAAAATCCCATAGAGAAAATACCCAGGGGATTCCCATCCCTATTCCACCCAACAGCACCCTTCATGGCACCCTCCTTCCATCCCAGTAAAGGTTATCCTATTCCAAATATCTTCCCCCCCTCTTATCTTCCCCAGTCCCTCTCAGTACTGGCCCAATACTAGTTGATATGCAGAATAACGGGTTCAACCTTTATAAAAGTTAACATAACCTGTTGAAGAAGTCTGGATAACATTATGCAGTACCTCAAGTAAAAGGCTCCCACCCCAAAGAGATTATCATGGGTCCCCAGCAGGAAAACTTTGGTTCAGGGTTAGCATACCCCAAGGATAACCTGCCCTCTATCAGGATGCTTTTCAACCCCAAGCATCCCACCCCCTCAAAGGTAAACTCAAGTCTGCCAACTGTGTTGGGATCAGCAGATCCTTTGGCAAGGGGATGGATAATAGACTTTAAAGGAGCAACTACAAGGTAAAATACTCTATGTCATCCTCATCTATATTTATGTCAAGGTTGGGAGTTCAGCAAGAGCATTTTTAAGACATCTAGTAGCTGGGCCCCACCTGGGTGAGCCCAAGGGTTGAGGTCCCAGCTCAAGGATATCCAATAAAACTCCCAGACCTCTGATCAGGTGAAAGATTCAACCTCAGCCCCTTCTCTTAACAGCATGGAGTTGTCACATACTGCACCCAGATCCCTAAATTTATTACCCCTGGAGCAGCTCTCATCAACAAGTCAAAAACACTCAAAATCAAGCCAAAGTGAAATCTAAAGCAGGTAATAGCACCTTCTAAAGCAAAATAATGTTAGTCTAACAACAGCAGTGTTAGAAATTGCGCCATCAATGCTATTTTAATATGGCCTTCAAATAGTGATATGTACAAAGATTTGGTTGGTTTTGCTTTCAACTTTGGATATTCCTTGCCTTCCTTAAATGGGTCAACTCCAATGTCCATTCATTTCTGGATTGCCATACTAGCCTGCAACTGATCCTGGTATGATTTCAACCCAACATGACCCCCTCTACCACTCTTTCCACCTAATTAGTGATCATTGACCCTTGTCTACTATTTAAGTAGAATCATTTCTCCTAATAAAGACAAGTTTATCCACATTTACATTGGCTTTAATATTCTTCAAGATTTTTCCTTTTCTTTTTACCAAAAGGAATTCCATATCTTGTATTCCAGGAAATTAAGGTAAATGCCCTTAATTTTGTCCTAAAGGCTAACCCAAGGCTAGCTTTGAACCTTGAATCTTTTGTTATAAAGATTTTCTACTGTGTCCTCCTGGATGTTGTCCCCAGGAGCCAAAGATGACAAAATGGTGCTCACTACAGGGGCTACAAGCCCCTTGGTCACTCTGTTCTCCCACACCTTCTCTAGTCCTTCTCCTTTTGTTTCTGAAGTATGCAAACAACCTAAAGTCTCTAGTCCTCCTCTAGAAGAAGATATCACCAATACCCCCTCAACTCATATGATAATGGTGTTGTCTCCCAGGCCTGCTTGGGACCCCCTTCCAGATTTCTCTCTAAATTATGAGCAAGCTTGTGCCACTGCCCACCCCCTCCTTCACACAGGTACTGTGGCAATGCACTCTATCCCTGGTATCTGTCCTGGGTATGCTTCCAAAGATCTGTATTCCTTCCTCTTGGACTTTGGTCTCCCCCCTGCACTGATGGAATCAATGAAAACTATTGGCGTTTTAGTTAACCAGTTTATCCAACCTGCCTTGGTGCATTGTTGATTTGCGCTAGAATCTCAGAACCAGCTTTTGACCGCTGTAGCCACTGCTATTTCCAACAACCATGCATAAAACATGTCCTATCAAGAATGACCCCATAGTCTCTTCACTTGTATTTCAGATAGCCAGCGCCACTTTTGGGCTTCCCAGAAGTACTTAACCTTGTTGCTGAACTCCCTTTGCTCCTTACTCCCTGGATATATCAAGGATTAACTGTGCAAACTAGTGGACCACCAAGCTATGTGGCGCAGGCAAGTAGAAGCAACTCTCCTAAAGTATTGTCAAGATTTTGAGACCTTGGTTAATGAGCTCAACCAACTTTGGGAGCATGTCAATTCTCAACTTGAGTTGGTTGGAGCCCATGTTGATAGTTGGGGCAACATCTGCACCTAAAATACAGGTTGGATCAGCCGGGCTAGGAAACACTTTAAATCAGGTTCAAAACTACGTCAATGATAGAGTAGCTTCAATTGAAGTGACTCCTCCTGCTTCTTTGGTTGAGATCCTGTCTGCCTTTGAAGCTAAGGTATGGGAAGCCATAGCTGAACTCAAAGCCGCTACACAAAAATAAGCCTCTGTTTCAAACCCTCCACCAGTAGAGCCTACACCCAACCTATGCATTGCCTCACTGACAGACCAACTAGCTACCTTGCAAGGTAAGATTGAGTATTTGAGACAACGCCTCTCTGACCCTGATGATTTGTCCTCTGACTCTGAAAGCAAAGGAGAGACAGAGGTCACTGATACTCCTTCTCATATTGATCATGGGTGATGCCCTGGCTTGGAAGTCCAACCCTGTGTCAACTGCGCTCTTGCCTGGGATTATTTAGCAGCAGTGACAAATGACGTTGCAGATAGGTAGGATGCTCTGGAACGTGAGGTGCAGAACCTTACTTGCTTAATGGAAACAATAAACAAGTAGGTTACCCCTTTGACCGCTCAGGCTACCTCCTTGGCTACTTGTGTCAATTGGATTGTGGGCACACTGGCAGTACAACAGATAAAGATTGATGAATTTGGAGCTGCTGCCACTACCGCCCGGGATATCAGTGGACAGAACAGCTCTACCTTGGATACCCTGGAAGAGAGCCTTTGAATTATCTGGGCTAGACAACCTGCTGCAGAATCTGAGTTGGAGAGCAATCCCCACATTAATATTCTCAATCCAGGTGACAACAGCCAATTCACCTTATTGTACATTGACCCTAATTATAAGCCTTCATTCAAACAAATATTTGACCCTAAAACCTCTACCATTGCTGCCTTTCTGATAATCTACAAGACTGCAATGTGTAGGGCTACTGAAGAGCTTAAGAAAGAGAATATTCTTACCTGTCTGCACCCTACTTGCCAAGAAGTTGTGGTCCCCAAACTCCCATTCATTGTCACTTGGGAGGATATGAAACGCCTACTTATTGAGGAATGTGGAGGGGATCTCAGCTTGGAGTTCAGGAAAGATGCATTTATGAACATCGCCTTTAAGCCCAAAGAAACCCTGGCTGAGTTTGCTGACAGCTTCTACATCAAAGGGCAACAGCTTATCATCAGTTGTAAGTTTACTCCCTGAGAAGCAAACACGGCATGCTCAAATGCATTGAAAGTGAACAAGCTCCTATGTCTACACTTTAAGGCACAAAAATCTTCTCTTACTTCAATGAAGAGTATTAAGAGCCTCTTGCATGACATGCATTTGACCCATGATGGTACCGTGGTTTGTGAGAATAAAGCCAGAAACACTGGAGCCACCTCCCGTACGCTGTGTATTATGACTCTTGGTTCAAGTGGACAGCCTAAGAGGAAAGTATGTCATAACTGTGGTCAAATAGGACATCACTTGCGTACCTGCACCAATCCATGGGTAGAAGGTTGCAACCCAAAGGAGCAGGCAGGAAAAGAGAGTTCAGCTTGGAGGTGGAGACACTCTCTGCTGACCAATCTCCCCTGTCTCCTCCTGATCCTCTCTCCAACAAGAAATCTCTCCCTTTTTCTGGCCCAATTATCCTTCACCTGTGCCACAATCTTTCTAGTGATTCTGAACCTGAAGACTCTGACTGTGATGAGTCAGATAGTTATGGCTACTATGTTTTGGCTGTCCCAGAAACTGTGTCAGTCCCTTACAAGCTTTGGTCAGGAAAAACCACAACCACAACTTGCTCACCTTTGACTGAAGCCAAGGCCATGGTGGCTTGCCCTTACCTGGCCCAGGCACATCAAACTCCTGTCCTGGTAGACCTTTCTGAAGAAGTTGCTGAGCTAGCTGAAGCTCTCTTCCAGAATGTGTCTGTATCTCTCCTGTTGCAAACCGTATATAATGAAATTCTTCCTTAATATTCATGTCATCAAAGTGAGAGAAAGAGCTAGAAGCAGCACAGGACGTGTTGGCCTTCTTTTCCCCTTTGGGAAAGATACAACCTGTGTAGAAGTGTTGATCCAAAAGGTTGAAATCAAGGCAATTCTAGACACAGGCTCTCCGGTCAATGTGGTATCATCCAAGCTAATAAAGAAGCTTAAGCTGGCTCCCAAACTCAACTATACTCAATCATATAGTACTTCTGGCATGGCTCAGACTTAAGCTATTGGTGCCTAATCTGCCCTACCAACAAGGTTTGGAAAACTTCTCATTGCTTTCCCTGCTGTTGTCCTAGAGAAAAAAGGCTATGATCTCCTGGTTGGTATGCAATTTCTCCAGGAATATAACGGAATTGTAAACCTTTGAGATAGATACCTATTGCTCTTAGGATACAAGGTCCCTTTAATTTTTGAAGAACCTCCACCTCTCCCAGGCAAACACCTCAAGACTTGTATGCTCAAGTATCCCATGGGTATTTTCTTGCTCAAGTACAAAACTCATTCCTCCTATATGTGTTCCCCTCTTCCTTCCTGCCCCGCAGAGAAAGGTGTGCCTCTTCTTGCCCCTGCAGCTGTCACTATCCCTCCAGGCTCTTAAGTGATTATAGACTTCCAGATATTATACAAACTACCTGAAAATTTATTCTTGGAGCTATACTCTCCTGAATCTCTAAGCTGTAAGGATCCTTGATTATTCCCAGGGATCTTGGATTAAACTCATAGGAAACCTGTACAACTGTTGCTGGTCAACCTGACTATGTTGCCTATGCAGATGTCTAGAGGCCAAGTTTTGGGGCATGGACGCATACTAGGAGCAAAGAAAGTGGCGTCACTCTACCCTTTTAGAACCTTTAGCAACTTCAATATACAAGAAGAAGATCCTCAGGTTCTCTCCCTGTTCACTGCCACTGACTTCCTGCAACTGTCACCTGTCCAACAAAAAGATGTACTAGAACTTCTTGGCCAGTTTAACAATATCTTTGCCTCTAGACCTACAGAATATGGCCTAGCCAAAGGGGTCATCCATCAGATTGATACAGGTGATGTGCTGCCTTTTTGTGCAAAGCCTTACTGCCGCAGTAGGGTAGAGGAGCCCAGGCTTCTAAAGAACTTAAACAACTATTGGATGCTGGACTCCTGGCTCCCTCTCAAAGCCCTTGGGCCTCCCCCTTATCAATCCTTAAGAAGAAGGATTGAGGCCACCATATTGTGATGGATTATTGTTGTCTAAGCTCTCTCACAAAAAATACTCATACCCTTTGCCCAGGATTGATGATGCCCTTAGACAATTGAGAGGATCAAAATTCTTCTCTGCTATGGATTCACATCAGGATACTGGCAGGTTGAATTTTCTCCAGAGGATCAAGAAAAGGCTGCGCTTATCACCTCAGAAGATCTTTACAAACCCACTTGAATGTACCAAGGACTCTGTAATGCCCCAGCTACATTCCAGCAAGCTATGAATTCTATTCTATAAGACCTGAATCTCTCCTGTGTCCTTGTATATCTTGGTGATATCACTGTGTTCAGATCTATCTTTACTAACCATTTGGACCACCTCAAGACTGTCTTTATCAAGATTTGAGAAGTAGGACTAAAGCTTAAACCCTCCAAGTGTTCCTTCTTTAAGGAGCAACTCAAATTCTTAGGCCATGAGGTCACCCAAACTGGGATAAGTCCCATGAATAATAAGGTGGAAGTCATTGAAAAGATGCAGCCCCCCACAAATCTACAAGAGGTCCAAGTATTTCTTGGTATGATGGGGTACTATTGATAATTCATCCCTGAATAAGCTGAAATGAGTGAGCCCCTTGTCCAACTCCTCTGCAATGTACCCTTCAAATGGACTGACAGTCAGCGGCAATCCTTTGAGGCGCTGAAGGCCAAGCTCAAAGAGGCTCCCATCCTAGTCTAACCTGATTATTATAAGGAGTCTATCTTGTACACCAACACCAGTGGAGTAGCTATGGGTGCCATCTTAGCCCAGCTTGACAATGTGGGCATGGATCAACCTGTGGCCTATTCTTCACAAGTTCTCAACAAGCACAATAAAAACTATAGCATCACTTAAAAGAAATTTCTGGCAGTTTTACATGTAGTGAAACAGTTCCAACATTACTGTAATGATTCACATGTAGGAGGTTTTGCAGGCAAGGGTTGATTTGGCTTCAAATAAAGACGCTATGCTCCAGCTTGACAAGGTGTTGATTAGTTTATTACAGGTAGAGGCCTAGTGGGAAATTATGGCTAATAGGGAAGGTAAGGCCTAGCTAGTAGATGTAGAAATTACTAGAGGCAGATGGTGCCTTCACCCAGCAGAAGATATTGGCTGCTGTGGGCTAGAGTTCTTCACCTAGCAGGTAACTGTGGCTGCAAAAGGGTGAATAATGAGATAGCTAGCAGGGAACTTTGTCTGTTGGAGGTGGAGAAGGTTTTGGACCCCTGGCAGGTAGTGCAGGCTGCAAGGGAGGGGAGGAGCTCTGAGGGCTCTACATACCCTGATACGCTTGCAGGAGGTCTTAGAGCAAGCATCCTACCTAACAAACTGGTAGGGTGTTCTTGTTTATGTCCCCATGGGAGCTTTGGGGGGGGACCCAAAGTGAGCATTGGAGGGCATTAATTTGCTCATAGGTGTCATCAAGGCGGTTTGCTTGTGGAAGCAAGCTGCAGAACTTGATGTGATCAGGCCTCTGGGAAGTGGAGCTGATTACTCTGCGTCTGAAAGCCCAGATTTAATCACCTGGGTGAGTAAAAACAACTAGATAGGCTTTAAGGATCTATGGTTAGATGACCTAAGTGGAATGCCACTTGCAAGGGCTCAGTCAAATGCAAGTTCAATGTAGACTCATGCCTGGGTCTACAGGTTCTGGTAACAGGGACTGAGATAAAGAACCAAAGTGGTTCACGGAATCAACAGAGAAGATTAGTGAGAGGAACTGTTTGATCACAGAGAAGGCTAGTTGAAGGACTACTGGTTAATATTGAAGTTTGGAACCATAAAAATTCATTGTGAAGATGGAACCAAAGTGGTTATTAGCAAAGATAAGCTGAATGGCTTAAAGATCTTGATGCAAGAATGGCCATAAGACTGATGAAGTTGTCTAAAGACTGGAGAGGAGCTGTTTGGTGCACTAATATGAGCTGATTAGCTAAAGAAATAGTGAAAGAACTAGAAGATGTAAGTTCAAGACCAGGAGGTGACTTGGAAGGACTAGCCAGACTAGATGAAGAGGCTGGGGAAGTTGATTTTGGTGTCTTTAAAGAAGAAATATAAATAGAAAGAAGCAGTTAAATAATACTTAAATGCTGCCTAAATATATTTAAAATAATGAACTAACATATGTTCAGAAAGAAAGAGGAGAAAAAATGGTTTACAGGGTGTTAAAACTGTAAATTTATTAAGAGGAAATCAAACCAGAAAGAAGTAAGAAAGAAGCCAGAAACAGGACGGAGAAACTGGAAGGGCAAAAGAGCAAATTTTGCCAAGAACAACTAGGAGAGGCAAAAGGGCAAGCAGCAAGAGGATTCAAAGTTGCAAAACGTTAAGAAAAACACGGTGAAACACGGAGAAACGTTAAAAAATCAAAGGGACAAAATTTGCTTAATTAAAACATATAGGAAGCGCTCAAGTTTTGCTGGAGAAACGTGACAGGAATCACGACAAAACTGTTTGAAACGCAGAGCAGTAGTTTACCCGGAGCAAGACCGCCTAGGGTTCAAACCAGGGTCAAGAGCAAGTCATCCAGGAAAACCTTTTGGTAAAACTTTTGAATCAAGGCGTATGATTGGCTACAAGCCAGAGTCTATTTGATCAATGTTTTAAGGACTTTAACTTAAGAGTTAAAGCCTAAAAAATGAGGAGCAGAAGCAGAAAATTCAGGGCTTTCATTGGATAAAGTAAGTTTTAAAGTTTAATATATTATAGAAAGAGAAAAACTGGATAGTTTAACCTTTTGAAAACCAGAGTTCTAAGAGAGGTTTTTAGTCTGGAACAAGGGGCTATAAAAGAGAGAGCTATCTGAGACTCTTCAGGGGCTGGATCAAGTGGATTACAAAATGCCACAAGAGCTACAGAAGGAGCCAGAGACCAAGAGAAGGAAGCCTGAGCTGGAACAGACTGCAGAAGCCCAACACCAAAAGCGCAGGAGCCCAAGACCAAGGTGCAGGAGCACAAAACCAAAGTACAGGAGCCCAAGACAAAGGAGAAGAAGCTGAAGACCAAGTAAAAGGAGTCCAAGAGATTGTTAAAGGACTCCAATTATTGGCACAAACCCTCATTGTTCCCTATACAAAGGCCTTATATCAGAAGGTTTCTAAGGGGATCTTCCTTCTGACTGCAAATAAAAAGCCTATTACAACCCCTACCCAAATTTCCTGTGATAAAAGAATATATGCTCTATGAGTAAATTACCCCACATCTTCTACCCTAGCCCATGGAAGGAGGAATCCTATTGCCAAGGTTGCAGAAGATTTGTCTCTAGTAAGTCTGCCCAGGAGGAGTGGGAAAAGATGACTAGGCATCTTGAAATGACAGATAGAGGAAGGGAGTTTATTAGAGAAGAATTTACTAGACTGTTGCAGGATTGGTATTGGCCTACAGAAGGGCTAGTGCCTGCTGAAGTACAAGTTTATGGTGGAGACGCTTGCTTGGTAATTGGGAAGGCTCTGGAAGACTTTGCTCTTATGCAGGCCAAGTACAAGCTCCTAACCAACCACTCACCACTGTTGGGGAATGACAACTCCTCCAAGCCGGTCCCTGGCTATGAACCAGGACACACTTTGAGGACTGATGACCAGAAATCCCACAACTATATTTACAGGACCCACTTTACAGTGGTCACAGATCATTCATTCCTTAAATGGCTACAATGGCTAAAGGAGCCTGAAGGTCAATTAGCATGTTGGGCTCCTCTGCTTGCAAGGATACAATTTCACTGTAGTACATTGTCCTGGTGCATAACACCAGAATGCTGATGGTTTGTCACAGATGCCTATTCTAGCTATTCATCCTGCAGATGCTGATTGCTTATATGAGTTGATATGGTACTTTGACTCCTGAATCACTGAACCAGAAGATATCTGCTTGACACTGCAGGCCCTATCAAAGAATACCATGGTTTGAGATAGACAACATTTCAAGAAGGTCAACAATGCCTATCTGCCCTATGTTTTCTCTAGTATGAGAATAGCCATTATCTTCTAAGCCCACATTGATATGGGACATGAGGGTATACCAAAAACTCATGACTGGTTGTGCAAGAACTTCTATTGGGAAAACATGTGCCTCTTAATCCTTGACGTCCTCACATCCTGTCATTATTGTCAGCTCTAACAACCCTGACCTCCACAGCATCAATTCAAGCTCTTTCCCCCTAAGCATGTCTTCCACACTATGAGTATTGATGCTGTTGGGCCTCTCCCTTTTGTTGCAGCCAAGCTGCCAGACTTGCCTGCTAATGTATCTTACAATACACAGGGGGCGCTTGATGAGACACCCCTTGACGTATCTAACCACATGGATTAATCTGATGGTAATATCAAATGGTGGGTACTTCATCCTAATTAGGAGCGCTACCAATTTGACTTGCTGATCCCTGCACAAGTTATTCCTTGGCTTCAAACCTTACATGGAACTTCCCACCATGCCACCCCCTTGTGGCTTTTCCCATACAGTATATTAATCACAGTATTCTATAATAAACAATACCTTATTCTTATTATTCTGTCCTTTCTATTGAACTGTTGTCTTCCCAATTACAAATACTGAATCTTCATTGGTTCAGTTGCAACAGTGGTAGCAGCAGTAGGTTTAGAACCTACCTAAAACAAAATTCCCCCAAGAAAGGAAAGAGTACGGGCCGTATGGCTATTCCCCAATAAGAAACTTTCCTACCAATCCCCAAGGGGACATCCCCAATGGGTATGTCATCTATCAAGACCAATTAGTCCTCACCAGTGTGTACAATTGGCTCCGCCTTGGGCAGGGTGACGCCAGCGTCACCCTGCCCCAGTCAGATCTGTCCCAACGCATGCTCAACCTTCAGCTAGAATCCTTTGCTGGTGGCGTCAAAGGGGCCAACATTGCCAGTTGGCTCCAATCTACTGAAACCCATCTCTGTATCTGCCAGTTCCCTGAGCCCATGTGGGTTGCCACTGTGTCTGGTTGCCTCACGGGGCCCGCCGCTGTGTGGTTCACCAACTGGGCCAGCCAGGAACTTGATGTTACCTGGGTGGCATTCCAAGACGCCGCTAAGTCCCGCTACAGCGAGACCTTTCCCCCATTATTGTGGGGACTCCTCTTCTAGCAATCAAACAAACTGGGTCTGTTCCTGAGTACCTTGCTGCTGCCCCCAAAGCTGTGACTGACAGAAATGCATTGCTACTCACTCTCATCATCAATGGGTTAAAACCCCATATCTGTAAGTGGGTCCCTGTAGGTTGCTGCATCTCCATTGATGACTGCTACAAGGCCAATGTGGAGGCTAACAACCAGGCCTCAATTGGCTTCTGCTGTACCAGTGACGCTCCATCCCAACCATGTACAACACCTGGCAATGGCCACAATCAAGTAGGCCACCGCCAGCTCTGTCAACAGGATAATGGGACTAAACGCCCCCGCAGGGGGGAGCTCCAGCTTGCGCAGATTGAGGATCTGGGAAAGTCCTGGGGGTTGTAGCAACAAGAGGCCCTGCAACCTCAACTGACCCATCCTCTAAATCCCTACTTGCAAAAAACCCCTGCGACTACAACATTCATGAAGTCAAAACCCTGGACGTCTTCCAAGTCCACAGTGACAACCCTGTACTGCAAGCAAGTCACTCCTCAAATAAAGTAACCCACTTATTATATTCCTTCTGTTTCCATGGGAACATCCACAAATTACTGGTAGATACCAGGGCTAACCACACTATGGTGGACCAGGCGTTTGCTGACTCTCAACAACTGGACTGGGTGCCCAGCAGGTACAAGGCAGTACAAGTAGCTGACTCCCGCAGAGTGGCAATCACCCACAAGACGTACCCTTCTCTATGAGAATGGGGAACATCCAGGTTAAGCTCTCTGGGCCCATCATGGCAGGGCTCAGCCACAATGTAATTGCTGGCCTCAACTGGCTTTGCAAAACCGTCCCTACATTGACTGGGATACCTCTATCATCACCCTTAATAGAAATAAGGTGGGGTTCCAGATCTACCCTGTGGAAATGAGCAAGTTACGCCATGATACTTTGTTTGTCAGAATAACAGAGACAGGCTCGTACAACTTCAAGGGGGGAAAACTAGACTTTAACCAATGCTCAGTCAAAGTTATCAGTGCTGAACCATCTGCAGTCCCTTCCTTGACCTCCTCACCACCATCAGCGCTTGCTGCACTCCTCAAGGAGTACAAGGATGTATTCAGTGTGACACTTTAAAAACTACCTCCTCCCCGGGAGATTCAGCACACTGTACAACTTCAAGGATTGTTACCTAAAGCACAACCATTATACTGTCTTACACCAAAGAAAGATGAGACCCTCCGCCAGCACCTTGTGGACACGCTTGATAAAGGCTTCATTTGCACCTTGCTCTCTCCATACAGGGCAGCTGTCTTCTTTGTAGCCAAGAAGGACGGGCCCCTTTGCCTGGTCACAGACTACCGCGCCCTAAATGAGGTGGCGGTTAAGAATAAGTACCCCCTGCCACTGATTGACAACCTGTTTGATACACTTGCAGGTGCAAAGGTCTTTAGCAAGATTGATTTCACTGCAGGGTACAACCAGGTCCGCATTGCACCTGGGGATGAGGCAAAAACTGCCTTCTGCACGTGCTACGGGTTGTTTGAGTGTTGTGTCATGAACTTTGGAATGACCAACACTCCTTCTACCTTTGCCATGTTGATGAACAAAGCATTTGAGGACCTGATTGGAAAATGTGTGGTTGTGTACCTTGACAACATTATTGTCTTCAGTCAGGATCAAACCACACACCTCCAACACCTCTGCGCTGTCCTTGACACCCTTCGGAAAAACCAGCTAAAAGCTAAACCCTCCAAATGCGAGTTTCTCAAGTTGGAGCTGTTACTCCTTGGGCACACCATCTCTGCCCAAGGGATAAAGCCCAACCCTGCAAAAATCAAGGCAATCACCAGCATCCTGCCCCATACTGATGTGGGCCAGGTGCAGACATTCTTAGGCATGGTTGCCTACATATGCAAGTTCATCCCCAATTGTGGGGAACTAATTGTGCCTCTCACTGAGCTCCTCAACACCAAACAGTGCTTTCACTGAACCCCTTCCAGAGATTAAGTCTTTGAAATGTTGAAGTAAAGACTCACAACAGCACCAGTACTGCAGTTTCCCAATCAAACCTGTCAGTACAAACTCAAGACCAATGCCTCTGACAGGGCCATAGGGGGCGTGCTAAGGGTAGAAACTGACAATGGTGTCTTTCTCCCCGTAGCATATGAGTCTAGGAATTTTACCAACTCAGAACAACACTATCCCATCCATGATAAAGAGTTGGCAACAATTGTGCACTGCGTTGAGAAGTGGCGCTGTTACCTGGAAGTTGCTACTTTCCCACCCCGCGTTCTGACAGACCATAAGTTACTTCAGTACT
Organism: Entomophthora muscae; assembly: GCA_014839935.2. NCBI lineage: Eukaryota > Fungi > Entomophthoromycota > Entomophthoromycetes > Entomophthorales > Entomophthoraceae > Entomophthora > Entomophthora muscae. The sequence continues at coordinate 581,889 of QTSX02004274.1, forward strand.
TCAACATGCAGTCCCACTTGACACACCGCCAAGCAGGATGGGTTAAACGTCTATCCCCTTACCAGTTGCGCATTGAGTACAAGCCTGGGAAGAAACTTGTCACAGCTGATGCCCTTTTGCAACTCTACGTAGTGTCCATCACTAGGGATGATGATTTGGATCCAGATTGGCCAATGCTTTACCTCTGCCCTGAGGCAACTTGCTACAAGGGCCTTAACTTGGTAACCATCTCCAAGCTGAAGGGCAACAAAAGTCAGTTCACCACCAATGATGGTAATGTCTTCTGCCAGGCAGAGACAGGTGAAAAGACGCCTTACATTCCCACCACGCAACAAGGTGACACAATATTGCACTACCACCAAACCATGGGTCACATCAGAGGGTGCAACATCTTTGGGATCATGAAACAGAAGGTTTGGTGGCCGCGCATATGTCAAGACATCTTGAACCTCCTCAAAATGTGTGTGTTGTGTGAAAAGAACACGTCCAAACCTGCACCCCCCAAGTCTGTCTTGCCCATCAAGGACATGGAACTATTTGAGCAGTGGGCCCTTGACATTGTGGGGCCACTCCTCAAAGACAGACGGGGAAAGAAGTACATTATCACTACCAATGACTACTTCACTTGCTGGCCAGTGGCCTGGGCAACAAACAACCACACTGCCACCACCATCACCCACTTTATTGGCAATAAAATTGTGGCCTGCTTTGGACAACCCAAACGTCTCATCAAAGATGGTGGCCCCAAACTTGTTGGGCATGTCATGAAGGCATACTGCGCCAAGAACGCACTCTAATATATTTTTACAACCCCCTATCATCCTCAAGCCAATGGATGTGTGGAACGGTTAAATGGCTCACTGGTTCAATTGGTTGCCAAGCTCTCACAAGAGCACCCCAACACTGCATGGACTGAACACCTGCCCACCGCTCTACTTATCCTGCAAGCAAGAATCAACAGGGGCACAGGGTTCAGCCCCAGCACCCTGGCCTTTGGGACGCCTAACAGTCTGACAGGAGTTGAACAGGGAAAGCTACAGTCCAAGGTTCCTGACAAGTCTCCCCTAGTAACAACCCCATCCCTGGATCAATGGAGTGCCAAAGCCCAGGAAATCAAAAACAAGTGGATTGAAGGAGGGACAAAGCACCTCAAAGCTAGATACACTGTAGGTGACCCCATCTACACCCTCAATCCCAATTCTGACAAGTTGGAGCCCAACCACATAGGGCCCTTCAAGATAGCTGCTGTCTATGACAATCATACCTATCAACTCAAAGACGTCCAAGGAAATACCAAGAAGCTTCACCATGATTGCTTGTGCCCCTACCGCTCCTTCCCCGCACAAAGGCTGTTTGTGCGGACCTTCCCAGACCTTCTGCAGACTCCGGTATTGATGTCTGACAACAAGAAGGGGGCAAGAGGGGGTGTTGCAATCAAGCTGTCAGACTTGCCTGCTAACGTATCCTACAATACACAGGGGGCTCTCAATGAGACGCCCCTTGATGTATCTAACAACATGAATTGATCTGATGGCAATATCAAATGGCGGGTACTTCATCCTAATTAGGAGCACTACCAATTTGACTTGCTGATCCCCGCACAAGTTATTCCTTGGCTTTGAAACTTACATGGAACTTCTTACCATGCCACCCCCTTGTGTCCTTGTGGCTTTCCCCATACAGTATATTAATCACAATATTCTACAGTAAATGATACATTATTCTTATTATTCTGTCCTTTCTATTGGACTCTTGTCTTCCCCAATTCCAAATACTGAATCCTCATTGGTTTGGTTGCAACACTTGCTCTAAGTCTGGGTGTCAATTCATCTTGGTAGCCATCGACCACTTTAGCAAATGAGTTGAAGCTAGAGCAACCAAAGATATAACTTCCAAGACCACGGCTAATTTCTTGTTCCAAGATATCTTCTACTGTCATTGTTGCCCCCAAGTCCTGCTTTCTGACAATGGGACTAACTTTAATGATTGCCTCATAATGTCCATTGTAGAAGCTATGGGTACACATTAATCCTTCTCTGCACTATATAACCCATCAATCAACAGGACTATGGAACAAGCAAACTCCACCCTTGTGTCTATCATGAGGAAGCTTACCCTCTCTGATGCCGCCAACTGGGATATGTTCCTCCCTGCTGCCCTCTTTGTGTATAGACTCAGCAGACACCAAGTGACTGACCAGTCTCCCTTTTTCATGCTTTATGGACAAGAAGTCACAACCCCTTTAATCTTGGGACCCTGTTAATTGAGGTCAACACCTCTACTAATTCTGAAGCTCATATCAAAGACTTGACTAACTGTATCATTGGCATCCAAGCTATTGCCTATTCTACTGCTTAAAAGGTCAAACCCCTGGAACTCTCACCCTCTAATGCTTCCTGAGACCCCCTCCCTGAGTACCAAGTGGGTGACCTAGTCCTCTATTATAAAAATTGTACTGGAGGGCGTGCTCATAAGCTAGACTTCCTCTGGATTGGAACTTGTGAAGTCACCTACAAGAAGGGTGTCAAGTATACTGTGAAGCTACTGTACTCTGGCTGTTCTTTTGCCTGGATACACTCTAAATTCATCTGCAAATATCAACTCCCTGTGTCCAATCTTGAGAGGGGAGATGTCTTAAATTGCGCCATTAATGGCATTTCAATATGGCCTTCAAATATTGATATGTGCAAAGATTTAATTGGTTTTGCTTTCAATTTTGGGAATTCCTTGCCTTCTGAAAATGGGTCTGGCTCCAATATCCACCCATTTCTGGAATATCATACCTATCCTTGAACTGATCCTGGTATGATTTCAACCCAATTTGACCCCCTCTGCCACTCTGTTCACCTAATGAGTGATCATTGACCCTTGGTTACTATTTAAGTAAATTTATTTCTCCTAATAAAGACAAGGTTATCCACATTTGTGTTGGCTTTCCTATTCTTCAAGATTTTTCCTTTCCTTTTTGCCAAAATGAATTCCTCATCTTGTATTCCAGGAAATTAAGGTATGTGCCCTTAATTTTGCCCTGAAGGCTAACCCAAGGCTAGCTTCAAACCTCAAATCTTTTGTTATAAAGATTTCCTGCCGTGTCCTCCTGGATGTTGTCCCCAGGAGCCAAACACAACAAGCAGTAACAGCTTTACCAGCCACAACAGCTCCTACCCAGATCTACTAATGACCACAGGTATTCTAACTTCAGCTGCCTGCATCCCAACCAGTGTGATATCACTGAAGAAAACTGGACAATCCTGCCTTGTTGAAGGCTCAGTACCACCCTCTCTAATGTTGAAAATCTCATAATTTAAGGGCAGGGAAATTAGGGGATGCTGTAGCATCTTTGATCACTCCCTCATAAGAAACCATTTCCTAAGAAATTATTTCACTGCCATGTGAGAGGTGAAATCAACGCCTCATCCAGATATTGTACTGGGATCTGACGTTTGAGTTCCAACAGGTCAGGACTTTGCAAGCCTGGTAGCTGCAGCAATATATGCAGATGGGTGCAGCGTCTTCAACTACAGCTTCTCAGGAAACTGTTCCCTCAAGCAATGGGCTACCTACCAAATAGTTTGTGGTACTATCACACACACTCCATGGTGCTTAGGATAAGAAATTTAAAGCCCTATAAAAAAACACTGCTCATAAAAGCCCCATGGCTGCTATAGCATACATAAAAAATGTGTGGCTTGTTGGGATACTGTATAACATTATATTTTCATAGCAAATATACCATCATTATCTTCTTGGTTCTCCCTTTATATTGATCTGTATACTTCCCAGAAATATTTATTCAACAGTTAGAGCAGGATTATGCTATACATATCTACTCACCTTAAACAAAAGATTCTTCTAAAGATAACTCCTAGAAACTTACAATCTCTACTTTCTGGAGAAGTCACAACAAGGGGTTTTATGTCCCCACTGGATACCCCATCCACAAAGGCTTCTGCATACCTTGTGAAGATCTGAATCCCCAGCACGCACAAAGCCCAAGACTGGCTACAATGCCAGCTGGCCCCAAGGTACTGAGCATAGCATTCAACGCCTCTACTTGGCTAAATCTGGGACAACCACAATACTTTATTGAGAGGATCCCACCGTCTGGATTCAAAGTACACAAACCAGGTTCACACAATTTGGCTATCCCCAAAGACTATGGGCAAGTGAAACTGCCCTACAGGTTGCTGGGGCTGCCTCCCAACTTGTAAGCAACTGGTTTAACCAACACCCCAACCATAATATAAACTGAGATATGTTCAAGAAGGCCCTCTTAGAAAAATCTTCCATATAGAGCTTTGATGTGGTTTCTGTGGCAGAGCTTGGAACCTTTGAGATGATGGGAACCATTGAAGGATATATTGCAGTGTTTAATTTAATACATGGATGACCCCTGATAGCATCACCTTTGTTGGGGATGGTTATGGTAAGATTTCCATAACAGTCTTTCCACGCACATCCAATGCTGGTTTGACATGAGCCAATGCAAGAGTCTTGAAGATGCACTCCTGAAAGAGAAGCAAGCTGCTCAGGATCTGAAAATTCTACATGCAACCATAAAAAAAAGAGATTATCTCAGCCAAAAAAGACACCCACCTAAATAAACAGCCCAATCAAGCCAATAAACCTCACCCTTGAGGTGGAAGTTGTACAACTCAGGTGAACCAGATGAGTACTGACACTACACTCAAGGAGGGGAAAGCTCAAGGGAGTGATTAGGAAATCTGCCCTCCCCCACTTTACACAACTCATAAATGGATCACAATGAGGATTTCATTACCATAATCCAAGCATCTTCCAGGAACCCTATACCTCTTGTTGCCCAAACCGGAAATAAACTCTGCACTCACCCCTTCTGCTTTTGCAGATATCAAGGCACAACATTATTTGACACTGGATCAGACCAATCCCTTTCTGACAAAAAATTTGCCAACCTCAAGAAATACATACATACATACATACATACAAGAGCAACATCCAGAGAGTTATCATGGCAGACAACAGAAGTACCCAAATCAATAAAGAGGTATAACCCTTCTTGGCACAGATAATGAATATTTGGGCTACCCTTAGTGGACTCATCATCTTAATACCTAAATATTATATAGTGCTTGGCCTAGATTGAATGAGGATTACAAACCCTACATTGATTGGGACAGTGGCACACTCACCATACAACAGGGAGAGGTGCACCACATGTATACCCAACTCACCTTGACACCCTCATGAGAAATTGTGTATATGTAAATATAATTGAGACAGAAGAGGAAAAAGATGCCAGTAAGGTTGACTGGAATACCTGTACATATGAAATCATCCATTTTAAGAATGTGGACGCTTCACATGAACTGGATCTTATACAACAGCAGTTTGTCTAAGAATAATCATTGGTATTCCAGTAAAAACTTCCAGGCTTACCATCTGACAGAGGTATCCAGCGCAAAACTGACTTAGAAGGAAGTGTCCCTAAGGCCTGCCACATCTACTGTTTAACACCTAAGAGAATAATGCATATAAGGAACACCTGGATGAGGCACTAGAAAATGGACTCATCTGACCATCAAAATCTATTTTTGGTGCAGTGGTCTTCTTTGTAGCTAAGAAAGATGGTAAGCTTTTTCTTGTTACCAACTACATAGCACTCAATGAAGTTACAATTAAGAGCAGGTATATCCTGCCTCTGATTGATAACCTTGTTGAGGCTTTTAGGTAACTGCAGTTCTTCACAAATATTGACTTAATAGCAGAATTCCATAGAATCTGTGTTAAATCTTAATATATTCCAAAGACAGCATCCAGAACCAAATATGGATTATTTGAATGTGCAGTTCTTAATTTTGGTATGAAACACGCCCTCAGTATCTTTATGATCTTCATGAACAAAGTGTTCAAAAACCACATTAGAAAATAAGCCATAGTCCACCTAGATGATATACTCATCCATAGCCCTAACAAAAAACAACACTAGAAGAACATCTATATGATACTCAACATCCTCTAAACAATAAACTAATAGCCAAACTATCCAAGTGTGAATTCTTCTTGACCAAGATAACTTTTCCAGGACACATTATTAGTAAAGATGGGACTAAAATAGACCCATAAAAGGTAAGAGCCATCAATGGCATGCCAGAACCATACAATAAGAGTGAACTTTGTACTTTATTGGGAATTTTGGTTTTTTTCAGAAGATTATCTCCTAATAGGAAAGCCTTGACTGCCCTGCTATATGCTATCACTGAAAAGACAACAAATTTTTATGGACCCCGCTGAGAGAACAACACTTCTGACAATTAAAAGAAAAAATGGCTGCAGAAAATATCCTACAATATTCAAATTGAGAAGGTATCTGAGAGCTAGAGACAGAGACTTCATATTATGCAACTGGAAAAGTACTTTGGATTCAAATAACATAAAAGAATTTCAATCCTGTTGCATATAAATCAAGGAAATTTCCTGAAAATGAACAAAGATATCCAATTAATGACAAGGAACTGATAGCTATTGTCCATTGTCTAAGTAAATGATGTTGCTATTTTGAAGGTGCAAAAATATTCAAAGTGCTAACCAACCACAATTCATTGGTATTATTTAAGACACAACAACACCTATCAAGACAACAAACTGAATGAATGAACCTTATTCAATGGTACCCCATGGTAATTGAATATAAACTAGGCAAGAAGCTACTTATTACAGACTCCCTATCAAAACTATATCATAAGCATCAACTATACACTAATGGAGAGGACCCTGATTGGCCCATGTTAATCATGGGAAATCATCAATAGTGTTTCCACCTGGTAAAATAATTAACTTACAAGAAAAAGTCTTTAAGAACAAACACATGTTTAAAAATGTTCTTGTCATTCTGTACTACATATTACTAAGTGAAGATAAAGTTTCATATTTAATGCTAATGCAAAATATTTATACAATACTTTGCTATCATAAAGATTTGGGCCATATCTGTAGTGATAATCTGCATGAATATCTTAAAACTCACTACTGGTGGCCCAACATGTTGTACAACATCAAAGAAGTGCTAAAACAATGCAAAGTATGTTAAAAGTATGTGCACCCTAAGGCATCCCCCAAAGTCTGTGATGCCAGTATCAATCACTCAACCCTTGAAGGTATAGACACTGGACATTGTGGGACCCATTCCTGGAGACAAAAAAGTTAAAAAGTACATTATCACAGCCATTAACTATGCAACAAGGTGGCTTATGGCACAAGCCACAAAATAACACAAAGTAAATTATATGAGACAATTTATTGGAAAAAAATCATAGTTAAGTTCAGAAATGCTGCACTCCTGAATACAGATGGGGAAACAGAACTCAAGACCATTGAAATAAATGTCTATCTTGCTAAAAATAAAATAAGCATATGGTTACCAGTTCCTATAAACCACAAGCTAATGAAAGAGTAAAAAAATTTGAATGGTGCTCTTGTAGAGGCACTAAGTACACTATCCACCAACAATCTACAACTCTTGGGGGTAATATTCTTCCTACATCATTAATGGTAAATCAAACATAAGTTAACTGAAATACAGGCAAAGCCTGTATGAACTTTTCTATGAACATAAACCTGTCATTGTCAGTACCAAGTTAGGACCTCAATTACCCTTACCTAAAAAATTATCAGCTGAAAATGATTCCAACATACAACATGCTATAAAAGACCAAGAGACCAAAGAGAAGATAAGAGTTGAGAGAGAAACAATCCTCATTCAACAGGAACAGTTTTAAGTCAGGGACAAGGTTTGGGTTGTCAACTAAAACTTGCATAAGTTAGAACCAGAGTTGAGAGGACCAGGAATTGACATAGAGATTAAACCTAACAACACCTACTTAATCAAAGGATTTGGCGCTCATAAAGGTTTAAAATGTATGCATCATGATTAATCTGCATATAAAAGGCAAGAACCTCACAGCACAACTTATGAATTCCTGTACCAAATGCAAAACTGGATCAATATCAAGCTCAAATCCCCAACATTCTCAAGAATATTCCCAAGGCTCCACATTCCAGCATCCCAGGGGGAAATGTTGCAACATCTTTGATTATTCCCTCTTGGGAAAGCAATTCCCCAAGTGACACTCCAAATGATTCCCTGAATAATTATTAAGTCAGTGGCACTCTTATCATTTGCTGATCTATTACAGGGATCAAACATCTTGAGTCATAAAAGAAACACTACTTGGACAAGCCTGATGACTGCCATGATGTACATGGATAATATGTGGCTTCTCATGATACCATATAATACTCTAAACTCATATCTAATAAATTATCATTATCTTCTCAATTTTTCCCTTTATCTTGTTTAATACACTTACAAGAAGTATATACTCAACAATAGTTAAAATAGTTGGTATATATTAGGTCTCCTGATTTTAATACAAAGTTATCTTAGATTTTTATATTAGTTCTTACATAGTGGTAAAAGTTTTTTTCCAGTATTGATTTTCTTAGAAGTGTGTTTAAACAATCTGTATTAAAAATTGCTATATGTTTGGAAATTGATCGGATTATCCAATAAAGTTAACCAGTGACTATAAGAAGTTTATTGGAAAAATAGTTCTTCTAGAATCTGTTGGGGATGGACTAAAATGGTTGGGGGTTGATTCAGATCGTATTGAAGTTTGGGTTGACTTTCAGGAAAGCATTATATGATATAAACATGGATTCAATACTGATCAGAAATTCAAACATATCTAAAAATTAGTCTAAAGTTGATAGTTTTTAAATAAACATACTATATTAGTTAGTGGAATTGTGCTTTTAAGTAGTTTTTTTTGTTTTTCAAGAAAATTTTCTTTAAAAGTTGTAAATTAAAAAATGATATGTTGAAAATATTTTAGTTTGATATGGGTTGCATGAAATATTTTATGCAAAATGTATTAATAGTAGGTGGTTACACCGTCCAGAGACAGATATGAAGTTAAAGTTGATATATCGCTCAACAAAGTGTGTGAATTTTTAGGCTGTGATGGCTTTTATTTGCTTGATTTAAAAAGCTTGTTTAATAATATTTTTTAATAAGGTAATTTAAATACTATTATATTTATATCTGCATATTTCAAGTATAAATAAAAAGTAAATCTAAATAAGTGGAGTATCTTTATTAAGTTTAGTAAAGCTAAAATAACAATTTGATATATTTTAAATATTTTTATATTCAAAATTTCATCAAATGATAGAGATGATCTGTAGCTTTAAAACAAGCTTATTGAACGTTAAAATTGGCTTTTGTATTCACAGATATATGTTGTTTTTATGAGTCTTTATAGTGAATTTTAATGTATCAAATTAAGTCCAGATATTTGATTATGACGCGAGCCCGATTTCAGTACTTCATTATGTATCTCATCATCTTAAAGCAGCTAGAGAAATCATGTTTGGTATAAATTTAATCAGAATAAATGAAAAATATCTAGATATTCTAAATTTTATGAATAAATTTTATTGAGTCTTAACATTGTTGTTTGATAGCATTAACACCAAATGCGATGGATTTTGAATAAATTGTTAATACTATCTGTTACTATAAGAATGTACTTGCTTCACTCCAAATAAAATTTCATTTAACCCTTACTTTTTTTTGGGTTTTTTGTAGTTCACAGCTGCACTGCTAGTTTAATCTGCTGACATCCTAATTAGGATGCTGCAATGATAAGCAAGGTTGACTCTTAAACAATCTGCAGCCACTCGGATCAGATGCTGTATCCATTAAATCCAAAAGGAGCTGCAGCCAATTGGACCATGTAATGCATCCATTAAGCATGAAAGGATCTGCAGTACATGGATCAGGTAATGCAACTGAGTGGATTAAGATGTTATTGAAAATAAAATAATAAAATTAACACTGTTTAAGCCAACTATCTCTTACTTAATCAAACATTTAATATTGTAATTTGAATTTTACCTCTTTATCTTAATCAAGCTCTCCTTTTCTCAACAAGTCAATCCTCAACATAGAGTTTATAACATCCAATCACATGAAAGCATAGCAAATCAATCCAATTTTCAACCTTATTCCCAAACAATCAGTTGCTCCCCTTCTAATTTTAATCCACACATTTTGGAATTAGATAATCTATACAGATAAGCCTCTTTGCATCGGTTGCAAGGGTTGACTCACTCTAAAATTAAGTATTTAAATATAATTTATTAAATTCTGAGTACCGCATTTTAATTTTAAAATAATTTAGGTCACACTTCACTAATTTCACCCTTCATGCTTTCAAAGATGTGTGTAAGGGATTATATGTAAGGATAATCCAAATCAAGCTTTTGTCTTAGCTATCTAATGTAAATTTAGATAACATGGAAAATACAAATAATTTTATTCCTTACAGCTTAAGTGCACTCAAGTAGATATTACAGGTAGACAAGCCTTTATTTTATTAATTCTTACCTCATTGTATCCAACCAACATCATTTTATTTAAATGTAGAAAATATAATTGAATTAAAATACTATCATAAGAGGAACATTAGGCTCCCTGTTGGATTCAATCTAAAGTATATGGAGCTATATAACCAATTAATGATAAGTCTTATGAACAATAGTTTCAAGGAGTAGCCCTTTGCTTTAAATCAAATATTCAAAAATGAGTTTATTAGATTTCAAGGGTATCCTTGCTACTTGAGACTGTAAATATAAAGCCAAATGATACCATTTGTGATATTATAATTTTCAAGCACATACAAAGAATTCTGTGGTGGAAAATAAGCGTATATAACCTATCAACTTCTCTATTGTCATAAAAATAATAAGATAAAACATTAGTTCATTTAAAAAGTGTACCTAAGATGACCAACCTGTATGATATAAATGTGTTGCTTTTATTGGATGTAATTAAAATATTAAAAAATATTGGGCAGATGATAAATGTTTTTATTGATTTAACTGAGGTATATTTAAGCTTTTTAATACAGCTAAAAAGACCAAATTCTTTAATACATTATAATTATAAAAATTCTAGCTCAATATAAATATTTCTTATCTAGTGTTGTTTATAAGCACAATTAATTAAATCCAATCTAGATAAATGGATACCAGATCAGCAAAAGGCTATGTGGATAACTTTAATCTTGTTCCAAATAATAATTCAAGTGTCACTCACAATAATATTTATATATTACATTTAGAGCTACTTTCATAATGCACTTACTTGACACCCTGACTCTCACTCTAGATATTTTATCAGAAATCTGTGCACTGCTGGTAATATCATTATTTTTCTTGATAAGTAAGTTCTTTCAATAATATAATTCTAATACTTAGGAAATCATGATAAGAAAGCTATTGACAGGGTTTCAATTTGACTACAGCTTGGTATTGCCTTTACTGACCTATTCAAACATTGTATGAGTATATTTTCTGTTGAGTGGAAAGGATCAGTTTGTTCAGCAATTGGGTTTATTGCAATGATTCTATATCATATATACATTCTTTTAAATGTATGCATTGCACTTAATTTGAACCTTGTTATTCTTTGTGATAGAAAACCAATAGAATGTCTCAGATATTACACTTGGTTTTCTATAGTCTCATACTGCCATTTTTACTCAATATCCCACCATATGATAATATTTTTATATAACAATTTCTAAATTTTTTAGCTATAGGGATTTTTGGAAAAAACTCAAAAGGAAGATGCATTATAATCAATGGACCTCATTTCAATGATATTATTGAAATGGTTTATAATGTCATCTTTTCAACTAGTGCTATTGCTTACTGTATGGCAATCTCTATAATGGTGATCTATAGAGTAAAGAACAACATGTTTGGGCTTAAAACAGAGGTGCTAATCAATCCTTCAGATCAAGAAAAAGTCTCCTTGTCTAGTCTTAGAAGCTTAATTTGTAGAACCTGTCTGTACCCAATCTCTTTCTTTTTGGCTTATTTTGGCATCAACTTCTTACTGGTATATACTTATATTTTCAAGAAAGCTCCTATCTATATCCTTTATTGGGGAAGGTTTGGCTTTTGTTCAAGAGGAATTCTTCACTTGATTTCATTCCTTTCTGATCCAATGGTTACCCGCGTGATTCCCAATCTCTTCAATTCAAATTTAGAAGATGTGGTTGAATGTGATCATCCTGATTCTATTGGTTTACACAATAAGGCTTTCACACAATGTGCACCACATGAAAATGTTCCTAATCCTCTGTCCAAGAATCTATCACCTGATATTGGGAAGGTGATAGCTGACTTTCAAAGATACACTTAGCTTTTAATCAAATTATGTAAGGCTTTGGTTTTTAAGCTTAGAAACTGTTAAATTTTATTATTTTTCATAAATTCTTATTGAAAGCTAAAAAATGCATTATTTATATGTTTTAGAAGAAACTTTGATATTTAATCCTGAAATCTTTTAGTCCCTATCTTTAAGATTTTAAATGCATTTTAAAATGATTCATGTTTTTTAGTTATGATAATGAAGTATTAAAAGCATGTCTAATCTAAGAAAAAAAGAGCATAATTTTAATTTCAAAAAATATACAGTAGTTTTATAACCTGAGAATAAAAAATTATCTCAGCTTAGAATAAAATCACTCAACTCAACTTAAAAAGAAAATAAAAAATAAAGGAATTTATATCAAATTAAAATATATTTAGATCTTATTCTATTTCATTTCAAGCTGATTTGATTTTGTTTATCTCAGCGGGTTATAAAACTATTTTACTGTAAAATTATAGCCTGACTAAAAATTTGAGATCTATATAATCTTTTTATATAAATTCACTAACTTACTGGAGTTTTTTATCTTGTGATATAAAAAGTTGTTCTGGGATAAAAATCACTTCAAGTTAGTAAGTCCAGGCAGAAAGACAAAAACCCTGTTTTTTAAAATTCTGGTTATAAACTTACATTAAAATGTTAATGCTATGTTAATATTTTTTAAACTGTTTCTAAGAGAAAGACTTCAAATCAGAGAAAATAATTTGAATCGTATTAGTTGCTTTCTTTTTATTTTAAAGATAATTTTATTTATCAGTTGTTTATCTTATATTTTTTCAATAGTTTTATTAATAAGGTAAAATAAAGCTCAAAGAAGTCCAGACAATATAGTAAAAAAAAATACATTTAAGTAAATTCTCTCAAAGATTAAAGCTGTCAGCCATTAAAATTGAAGGCATTTAAAATGGATTTTATCTCAAAAAATAGTCAAACACAGTTTTTAAAGCTTTATCACAAAGATTTTATTCAAGGATCTTGAATAAAAAATTAAAAAAATCAGTAGTGTGAGTGTCAGGATTTTGGGATATTAGCTAATTCACAGTTTCAACCAATTAATGTGGGCCAGCTGTAAATTTCTCTTTGAGCTGATTTCAACATTTAACACAGGCAACCAGACTACAAGATCAATGAATTAATGACAAAATCATATCCTGGAATAAAAAATTTCACTGCTTCTAATTAAAGAGCAAAACTTGAAATTATTGCACATTAATTAGTTTTTTTTCAAGCACCTCAAACATGCATATCATAATGATTACTATTCTAAATGTTGCAAATGAACCAATGAGAGTTCAGTACTTGGAATTGGGGAAGACAACAGTCCAATAGAAAAGGACAAAATAATAAGAATAAGGTGTTGTTTATTGTAGAATATTGTGATTAATATACTATATGGGGAAGCCACAAGGCCACAAGGGGGTGGCATAATGGGGAGTTCCATGTAGGGTTTGGAGCTGAGGAATAACTTGTGCGGGGATCAGCAGGTCAAATTGGCAACGCTCCTAATTAGGATAAAGTACCTGCTATTTGATACTGCCATCAGATTAATCCATAATGTTAGATACATCAAGGGGCGGCTCATTGAGTGCCCCCTGTGTATTGTAAGATATGTTAGTGGGCAAGTCTAGAAACTTGGTTGTAACACTCCCTCCTTGCCCCCTGTTTATTGTCAGACACCAGGACTGAAGTCTGCAGAAGGTCTGGAAAGGTCCGCACAAACAACCTTTGTGTGGGGATGGCATGGCAGGGGCGCAAGCAATTGTGGTGAAGCTTCATGGTGTTCCCCTGGGCATCCTCAAGTTGGTAGGTGTGGTTGTCATAGACTGCAGCTATCTTGAAGGGCCCTAGGTGGTTGGGTTCTAATTTGGCAGAATTGGGATTGAGGGTGTAGACAGGGTCACCTATGACATATCTAGCTTTAAGGTGTTTTGTCCCTCCTGCAATCCGCTTGTGCTCAATCTCCCGGGCTTTGGCATGCCATTGGTCTAGGGAGGGAGTTGTCACTAGGGGGGCTTGTTGGGAACCTTGGACCGTAGTTTTCCCTGTTCAACCCCTGTCAGACTGTCAGGTGTTCCAAAGACCAGGGTGCTAGGGCTGAACCCAGTGCCCCTGTTGATTTTTGCTCGCAGGATCAGTAGGGTGGTGGGAAGATGTTCAGTCCACACAGTATTAGGGTGCTCTTGTGAGAGCTTGGTTATCAGTTGAACCAGGAAGCTGTTTAACTGTTCCACGCGTCTGTTGGCTTGCGGATGGTAGGGGGTTGTGACTATATGCTGGAGCACGTTCTTGACACAGTATGCCTTCACAACGTGTCCAACAAGTTTGGCCCCACCATCTGTGATGAGACGCTTGGGTTGCCCAAAGCGAGCCACAATCTCCTTGCCAATAAAGCAGGTAACAGTGGTGGCGGTGTGGTTGGTTGTTGCCCAGGCCACTGGCCAACAAGTGAAGTAGTTGATAGCAGTGATAATATACTTCTTACCCAGTCTTTCTTCGGGAAGCGGTCCCACAATGTCAAGAGCCCACTGTTTGAAGGGTTCCATAGCCTTGATGGGTAGGACAGACCTGGAAGGTGCAGGTTTGGACGTATTCTTTTCACACAACACACACGTCTTGAGGAGGTCCAAGATGTCTTGATGCATGCACGGCCACCAAACCTTTTGTTTCATAATCTCAAAGAGGTTATGCCCTCTGATGTGACCCAAGGTTTGGTGGTAGTGCAAGATGATGTCCCCTCGTTGTGTGATGGTAATGTAAGGCGTCTTCTCACCTGTCTCTGCCCAGCGGCAGACATTACCAGCATCAGTGGTGAACTGACTTTTGTTGTCCTTCAGCTTGGAGATGATGACCGAGTTAAGGCCCTTGTAGAGGGTTGCCTCAGGGCGCAGGTAGAGCATAGGCCAATCTGGGTCCAAACCGTTGTTCCCAGTGATGAACGCTACATAGAGTCGTCAAAGAGTGTTGGCTGTGACGAGTTCCTTCCCAGGCTTATATTTGATGTGTAACTGATAGGGGGATAGACACTCAACCCATCCTGCTTGGCGGCGTGTCAAATGGGACTTTGTGTTGAAGTACTGGAGTGACTTATGGTCCGTCAGAACGCGGGGTGGGAAGGTTGCACCTTCCAAAGACAGCGCCACTTCTCAATGCAGTTTACAATGGCTGCCAGCTCTTTATTATGGATAGAATAATGTTGTTCCAAGTCAGTGAGCTTCCTGGACTCATATGCTACAGGGAGAAAGACGCCATTGTCAGTTTCTACCCTTAGCACACCCTCTATGGCCCTGTCAGAGGTGTCAGTCTTGAGTTTTACTGTTGGTTTTGGTTGGGAAACTGCAGTACTGGTGTTGTTGTGAGCCTTTTCTTCAACGTCTTGAAGGCTTGATCTCTGGCAGGGGTCCAATGAAAGTGTTGTTTGGTATTGAGGAGCTCAGTGAGAGGTGCAATTAGTTCCCTGCAATTGGGGATGAACTTGTGTACATAGGCAACCATGCCTAAGAATGTCCACACCTGGCCCACATCAGTGGGGGGTGGCATACTAGTGATTGCCTTTATTTTGGCAGGGTCGGGCTTTATCTCTTGGGCAGAGATGGTGTGCCCAAGGAATAATAACTCCGACTTGAGAAACTCACATTTGGAGGGTTTAGCTTTTAGCTGGTTTTCCCAAAGGATGTTGAGGACAGCACAGAGGTGTTGGAGATGTGTGGTTTGATCTTGACTGAAGACAATAATGTCGTCAAGGTACACCACCACACACTTTCTAATCAATTCCTCAAAGGCTTTGTTCATCAACATGGCAAAAGTGGAGGGAGCGTTGGTCATTCCAAAGTTCATGACACAACACTCAAACAACCCGTAGCGTGTGCAGAAGGCAGTTTTTGCCTCATCCCCTGGTACAATGCGGACCTGGTTGTACTCTGCAGTGAGATCAATCTTGCTAAAGACCTTTGTGCCTGCAAGTGTATCAAACAGGTTGTCAATCAGCAGCAGGGGGTATTTATTTTAACTGTTGCCTCATTTAGGGCGCAGTAGTCTATGACCAGGCAAAGGGACCCGTCCTTCTTGGCTACAAAGAAGACTACCACCCTGTACAAAGAGAGCAAGAGGCAAATAAAGCCCTTATCAAGTGCGTTCACAAGGTGCTGGCTGAGGGTTTCATCTTCCTTTGATGTGAGACGGTATAATGGTTGTGCTTTAGGTAATGATCCTTGAAGTTGTACAGCGTGCTGGATCTCCTGGGGTGGAGGTAGTTGTTTGAGTGCTTCACTGAATATGTCCTTGTACTCCTCGAGGAGTGCAGCTAGCGCTGGTGGTGGTGATGATGACAAGGGAGGGACTGCAGGTGGTTCTGCACAGATAAATTTGACTGAGCATTGGTTAAAGTCTAGTCTCTCCCCCTTGAAATCGTATGAGCCTGTTTCTGCCATTCTGACAAACACAGTGTCATGTAGTAGCTTGTTCATTTCCATGGGGTTGATCTGGAACCCCATCCTGTTTCTATTGAGGGTGATGACAGAGGTATCCCAGTCAATGTAGGGACAGTTATGCTAGAGCCAATTGAGGCCAGCAATTACGTTGTGGCTGAGGCCTGCCATAATTGGCCCAGAGAGCTTAACCTGGATGTTCTCCATTCTTACAGAGAAGGGCATTGTCTCGTGAGTGATGGCAACTCTGCAGGAGTCAGCTACATGTACTGCTTTGAATCTGCTGGGTACTTGATCTAATTGCTGGGAGTCAGAGAACGCTTGATCTACCATGGTGTGGTCGGCCCTGGTATCTACCAGTAACTTGTGAGTGTTTTTACGGAAACGGAAGGGATAGAACAAGTGTGTTACTTTATTTGAGGAATGGGCGGCTTGCAACACGGGGTAATTGCTATGGACCTGAAAGACATCCAGAGTTTCAACCTTGTGAAGATTGTAGTTGCGGGAGTTCTTTGCAGGCAAGGGCTGAGAGGACGGGTCAGTTGAGGTTGTAAGGCCTCTTGTTGTTACAACCCCCAGGCTTTTCCCTGGTCCTCAATTAGCGCTAGCTGGAGCTCCCCCTTGCAGGGGCATTTAGTTGTACTTTCTTGTTGACAAGGGTGGCAACGGCCCACTTGACCTTGGCCATTGTTAGGTGCAGAACGTGGTTGGGGTGGAGTATTGTTGGTGCAGCGGAAGCCCATCAAAGCCTGGTTATTGGCCTCTACAATGGCTTTATAGCAGTTGTTGATAGAGGTGCAGCGGCTGACGGGAACCCATTTGCAAATATGGGGTTTCAACCCATTAACAATGAGGGTGAGCAAAATGGCATTCTCATCAGTCACTGCCTTGGAGGCAGCAGCAAGGGCTTGTTGCCATATGGCAAGATACTTGGGGACGGAACCAGTCTGCTTGATGGCTAAGAGAGAAGTTCCCAAGACAATGGGAGAGAAAGTTTCACTATATTGGGACTTGGCGGCGTCTCGAAATGTTGCCCAGGTGACGTCAAACTCCTGGCTGGCCCAGTTGGTGAACCACACAGCGGTGGGCCCTATAAGGCGGCCAGATGCAGTGGCAACCCACATGGACTGCGGAACCTGACAGATACAAAGGCGTGTTTTGGTGGACTGGAGCCAACTGACAATGTCAGCTCCTTTGACACGCCAGTGAAGGACTCTAGTTGTGGAGTAGCCATGCGGCCTGTACTCCGTCCTTTCTTGGGGGAATTTTTTTTAAGTAAGGTTGTGAACCTACCTGTGCTACCACTGTTGCAACTGAACCAATGAGAGTTCAGTACTTGGAATTGGAGAAGACAAAAGTCTAATAAGAAAGGACAGAATAATAAGAATAAGGTGTCATTTATTGTAGAATATTGTTATCAATATACTATATGGGGAAGCCACAAGGCCACAAGGGGGTGGCATAGTGGGAAGTTCCATGTAGGGTTTGGAGCCAAGGAATAACTTGTGCAGGGATCAGCAGGTCAAATTGGCAACGCTTCTATTTAGGATGAAGTACCCACCATTTGATACTGCCATCAGATTAATCCATAATGTTGGATATGTCAAGGGGCGGCTCATTGAGCGCCCCCTGTGTATTGTAAGATACATTAGCGGGCAAGTCTAGAAACTTGGTTGCAACATAAAGTTTAATTATATCCTAGAAAAAGAGGGACATCAATTGATCTATCATCTCATTTTGTCTAGAAGAGTCTACCATAAACTGGGCTACAAGGCCAAACACTCTAATTTAAAAAGTTTTGAGTCTATTATATAAGAGTAGCTCTGATAAAAAACAATCAACTCTACCAACTAGTAGCCAAATAGGCAAGTTAGCCCTGTAATGTGGCCCAGGTAGACAGCTACTTTTCTCAGGTTGAGGAATAGTTGTACAGCGTCAGAAAAATACCAAGATGAGAAAGTTGTCAAGCAAGCTTCTTTCACAGATCATACACACACAAGGCTAGGCTTTCCTGCCACAACACCCTAAAGCTACTGCAGTATCTTCTTAGTATTGTGAGCTAACTTGAAAAAGCACAGGTAGCTGGGTCAACCTTAATATTAGTTGTCTAATAAAGAGTTGGTATTTCAAATTATTTTCCTGATTTACTTCTCATTAAACAGAGAGCAAAATAACATAATTTTGCCATACATGATAATGTTGAAACCACAGGCTTGATCCGCCAGCAAGGTTTCAACCAAGCGGGTTCGTGACCTGCAATCCAATTATACGGTTACTCAGAGCCAGACTAGGAAGTCAACTCAAATTTCCAAATCCAACAACATGAACAGATGATGATTTACTTATGGTGGATACCTTGTTTTGGCGCTTGAATCATTACCAGGATCAAGCCACCCCCTCCTTTCATCCAGCCATGTGATCAACAATCATGTTCCTGTTATCCTTGACTCACATGAACTATATAATCATTAAATCACAATAAAGATTATTATCTATCTTCTAAATATTTTTCCCTGTGTAACTCTGCTAAAACAGCACAGTTATGACAATAAATTCTTATAGTAAAATATAAAGTCACAACTATGAACCTTAACCCAGAAGTAATAAGAAATTTCACAAATCTTTTGGGCCTTAGACCCTGTCAGAATAGCTACTTCTGATGACAACAAAAATATTCTGGACTGCAGGATACACCAAAGTCACAGGTTTTCTGTACTTTCCTAATGTTAAAAGACTTAGGAGATCATCATGTGGATGATAAAATACCACAGCCAGCAGATTTCTGACAATGAGCATCTTTATATAAGATCTAAAAGCCACAGAGAGAGATCATAATTATAAAAATTATTTTACTAAACCTTGTGTCATGGATGACAATTTTCTCTCTTTTATGGTTCACAATATGAGACAGAAATCCAGCCTGGCTAAAAGGCCTGCAGGCTGCCAGTGTAAAGTTCCTGGCCTCTCTTTGACTCTTGATAGAGAATTGCATTCTAGATGAATCAAAAAGTCCTAGCAAAACCTGATTTATCTATCTTCAAATTAGAAGGTTTGTCCCATATAATAAAGGAAAGATGTAGTCTATCATATCATCATAATTTTGCATAAACTCCCCCTTAAGTGACAGCCCCTACCTGGAATAAATCTATATTGAAATTGGGTTTTTATTTCTTTAGATCAAGCATCTTTTAAAGACATTTTATTCTGTATAATCAGAAGGCCACAAAACAGAATTTTCAGTCACACTCTTTGATCAAATAATAATAACATAAGTTCTAAATTTAAACGCTAGGTTTCTTGGCCAACAAATTTCAGGGCCCAAAATTCTCAGGTTCTGATATCTGGTGGCAAAATTTTACAATTCAGTTTGTTTCAGCCAATGATTGGTATGTACCTAACTTACCAAGCCCTTAAAAGTGAGTAAAGGGTTTAGTAATTATTTATTAATATTTTTTACAATAAATTTTGGTAGTTCACCAGTCACTTTTTTAACAGTTAACACTAGATCAAGTCATTTATATTGGTTTTATATCAATTAAAAAGGTACAGAGGCTTAAAATCCGTTGTATTTTTGAAAAATCATGCTAAAAACATAATTTTAATTTATTCTAATATTAATTTTATGTCTCCTGCATCTGTTTTTGCTTTTAAAATAAGTAAGAGCATAATTTGAACCTGCTCCTGTTTTTGTATTCTATTAAAAGATCCATAACTGTTCCCCTGTTTTTTCTTCTTTATTTAGCGTCTGTATCTATTTATGAACTCTCACTAGCTTACTCCTTGCTCTGTTAATTAGGTACAACCTGCCATTTCAAAAATTCCATCTTGAAAAATGTTATTTCAAATTCATAGTAAAAACGCCATTTCAATTTACGGCATTTTGATTAAGAAAAAACGGGTTTTAAAATTTTAAATTTTTTAAATCTAAACATAACCCATAAAATTATCAAAAAATAAAAATTCAAAAAAGCATTCTGGGCTTAAAAAATCCTCAGAATTTCAAATCTGAAATAAAAAATTGGGTTGAATTATAGCAACAAGGTTGTGTAAAGCCCAAAAGTTAAAATATACCCAAAAAAACTATTTTCATCTATTATAACTATAAAATATACTTTGAAATAAGCATACAATTGTACCAAATACTAAAAAAAGTAAAAAATAATAAAAATAAAAGGATAATAAGAGAGAATATTTTGAGGTGTTTAATGAAAAAGGGCTCAAACATTGATAGAAAAAGCAACTGAGATAGCTTGGAGATGCTCAAGCTTTCTATCCTTAGGATAGTATGCAAGGACCACCTTGCTGATTTTAGTATATTTCTTTACAGCCTTAATCTGCTTGGGGGGTTGCCCTTGGACTTCATTCCAGTCTTGAAGAGCCGGGCAGAGATGGCTTGCTGGGTTTTTAGATGCATCATTATTTTGTTAAATTTGGGCTTATGAACCCTGACCCTTGTAGAAAACTGGATATGCCACCCTTCAAGGGAAGAGGTGGTCTTGATCAACCTGTCTTTGACCTTTTTATAGCAGTTCCGCTGGATTTAGTCACATTCTTTTCTGATTTGGCTTTCTTCCTGAAAGATACCATCACATTGAGTTTCAAAATACTCAATAAAAGGCGCAAAGTCTGTCTGGTTGGCAAGAATATAAAGATGGTAGAGAAGGGCGTTGTAAAAGGCATTTTTCTCCTCTTTTCTCACAGAAGCAAGGGCAGGAAAGAAATTGAAAACATCCTTGGCTTCTTTAATGCTTTTAGAGTTGACCAGCTCACGAAAGTCAAAGCACTTTTGGAGGCGGCAGCAGAGTGCCTGCCAGAAGTGGAAGAGGCTTTCCTGCGGTGAGCTCTTGAAGACTCTTATGAAGGCATTTGCCTGAGCCTGTTCAAAATCCACTACCAGATATTTATGGTAGGGAAGGTTTATGGCTGCTTCCTGGTTGGGGTGGCTTTCTCTTCCTGTGACTGGGCCTTTTCTTGCGCCCTCTAGTTTTTTTTGTCTCCTCTTTAATGGTTAGGAGAATTTCATTCAAATTGGCCTTTAGAATTGTAAGAGCACAGACATAAGTTTCCTGCTTCTTGTTAGGAAGAAAGTAGAAGACCAGGGAAAAAACCAGATTTTAAACCTTCCCATGGATGTTCCAAAGCTGGTTAAATAGCTTTGGGAAGGTAAATAAAGTTTCATCTGCAAGCCAGGTCTTGCATTTTAACAGGTTGCACAGATCCTGTGTGGTGACAAAGCAAATGATGCACTCGGGTGCATGTTGGCTGTTGTTGTGGAGAAGGAATCTCTCCTCATGACAAGATAGTTTTTGTTTCTCTGTAAGGATTCATTGCTTGATTGATGAATCACTGACGCCTTCAGTGCTCAGAGCATATCTCTGATCAGTGAGATATCTCTGTAATTTTGAGGCGCCACCAACAGTGCTGTTACGGTAAAAAATCAGATGAAAGAGATAGTACACCCTCGCAAAACCAGAAACCAGCAAAGAACTGCCACCAAACCCTTGAGAGAAATAGAAAACTTAAATGCTGTTATTGACAAAAAATGGGACAAAGCTGGGGTTGCTCAAATAGCCCTGGAAAATCTAGATCTGCCTTATTTTTATCCAAATAAGTATGACAAGAAAATTACACGTTATACACTATTTGAAGATGGCAGCACTTGACCTGCTGATCACTGGAATTTTTAAAAGTATGATGTCATTGACTCAAATTTCAATGCAGGACCTTTAACTGCTGAAAATATTCTTTTCAACCAATCAGATGTTTACAAACCCCACCACCTCCATCCTGAAGTACCTTAAGACTTCCCTCATCCCACTCTAGAAACTTGTTACTAGATAGCTTATTATCACTGAGAAAAATAAAACCATCCAATTTTCCCAAAAACCCATTATGCTAGACCACTTGGGCCTTCTGGTCCCAGTTGTTGATAGTTTAATCACCTTTTTTATAACATTGGCTTCAGAGTCCCTCACTGTGCAGTTATCCTGCCCTGTACCTGGCTTTGCAACTGTTGTACTTTTCTGATTTACCTCTCAAAATGCTGTTCCTAATTCCCATGCTCATGTCAGTGTTCCACTATACTGATTTTGGCACAAAATTAATCAGCCCCTCTTACCAATTTGGCTTGGTACTTTTAAAGCAGTTGACAATGTATTTGATTTGTCCTCATCATCTATCTTTAAACAGTTCTTCTCACCACTTTATTCTTACAGTGGCAAGTTGGTTATCATTTAAATTGAGGAGTGCATCATTGATAACCTCAGTGGCAGTTTGGTTTTTGGTGGTTGGTATGACCTGGCAAAAAAACAGCAAATTAGTTGGTATAAGGGATCAAACGGCTTGACGCAGTCATGCCCAGTAGTCAGGGCCTTGAATCTTGTAAACCCATAAGTGGTGAGCCTTGCTGGGCACTCTCCGTTATCACATTTATAGTAATGTTGGCAGATTGGTTTTTTATCATTAAAGCTGAAGCTGTAGCCCTTGTAAACAAAACCAGCACCCCCTTTCTTAGTCACAATGAGGTAGCTGGCTGGGTATGTGGTGGGCACAGCAAAGGTGTCATTTCAATTACAGATATTATGCACAGTGTATAGATCCCAGAGCTCAATTTGCTCATCTGCAGGAGCATCAGGCACCTGTTTTCCTTCCTTTTCAGGCTCTGAGATGGGATTAGAGTGGCAGTTGAAGTTGAACAACTTCTCTTGGGGGTCTGAAGGGGAGTAAACAAAAGAAGAGTGAGGAGAGGTAGAGCTGTTTTCCTCTGGTTCAGGGGAAGGCGTGGGTGTCTTGGGGAAGCTTCACTCTTAGCAGGCTGCTTTTAGGGGTAGTTTTGGCCTTCTTGGCCTTGGGAGGAGTGATCTTGGACTTGGAGGCCTTGGTGGTGATAAGGAGCGTCCTTTGGGGAAGCTTCAAATATGGATTTAGAGAAAAAAAGTATATTTTATTGGATAATACTTTAGATTTATATAGCTTGTGCTGTGGCGGGGACTTAAGTCAGATCAAAGATAGGGGAGGTCATGTGTGAGTTGGATTTGGATTGCTGGATACCTGAACGAGTCATGTGATATTGGTTTGTTGTCATTTCTGGAATGTTGAACTGAATATTGGATTGGCGCCAAACCAGGCAATGGCTGGATGTTACGTGTGTCAGCGACCGCCAGAATACCAGTACATCCAGCTCCTTGACAATTTAAACTAAAAACAATTCTACAAAATTTAGAAAATTTAAAAGTGATCTGGTTGATGAAAATAAGTAAATAGAAAGATTGAAAGAAATCCTTCAACTAAAGCTAACTAAGTTTAAAAGATTTGAAAGTTTCTAAAACTAAATTTAAGAAAAATTGAAGAGAAAATAAATAAGTAAATCTTGGGAAGAACCACTTAGAATTTCAGCTTAAAGCTTACTCTTCAAGTGAAGGTTTATTTATAGTATGAAGAAGATATTGACAATGGAAAATCTTCATAACAGGAAAGTTGAAACCAAAAGGTAGTGTAGGGAAAATAGAGAGGAAAAGCTCAGACTTCAATATGTTGAGAAGATTTGCGTAAGGGTGTCTAAACACAAAGAAAACTCAGCCAACGGCTGATGATGCAAAGCGTTAACAAAAAAGCAAAAATTCACTTCAAAGTAAAAGCGAAAAACATGCAAAACACAAAAAATAGATAATCAAAGGTATGAGTTCAATTTAAAATTTACCAACAGTTTCTAACCCAATTTAGAGATAAAAAAATCAATAAACCAAAAAAATCCTGTAAAATGCCTGCCCTTAAGGGCAAGGCAGTACATCATCTGCAAACAAATTAACTCAGATACAAACAAAATCAACACACCTCAGAACAAAAGAGAAGTGAACACAAATCTATTGTAATATAAATATAAATTCATAATTTTAATTTCATTTATATGAGTTTATTTTGTTTACAGATGAGTTTTTTTGCTTACCGCCAAGGCTTTGAAAACTGCTGTACAACATCCTGGCTCAAACATCAAAATACAGGACAACACTTCCTTATAGGGAGCAAGACCAATTCCAGCCAAACTTCTTTGATAAGTTATTCAAACCCCAAAACCACCTTTGGATCACATCATCACACCACCCCCTTGTGGCCCTGTGACTATCTGACATAGCATGTATATTTTATTTCCCCAATACATACATTATCTTATTCTAAATCTCTGTCCTTTTCTTGTACTATTATCTTCCCCATTCCAAATACTGAACTACAATTAGCTCAGTAGCACCAAGGGCTTTAGATTTATTCCTTAATTTATGGATTGATGTACTTCCAGGAAGTAATTTTAGGGTAATACAAAACCTAAAGCCATTAGTTAACTTATAGAATTACAAAAGAAATTTAAAATCCATATACAAGAATTATATTGCATTAAGCCCAACAATAGTATAACCAGTCTGTACTCAAATACTTATATACTTTCGCAGGGGAAGATCAGCAGCCTCTTTTTGTATAGCAGCAGGATCCTTTTCCATGATTGCCACTGCATTCAAAAATTCTTCATTAAAGTCACATTTCATTCGCTTGGTGTGGTCATAGGAAACACATACAACCTTTGATTCAGAAGCCAATTTAGAATAGCGATTGGAAAAAGTTTTGGTGTAGAAACAAAACCTATCCTTGCTTAGATTCTCTACTTTCGTAGCAATGGTCAACTATTAAACTCGGTTAACAAAACTCTTTAGAGATCAAGATCTATTACCGAATCAGGAAAAGTAATTGGGAAACGATATTGGCATTCTTGGCTCTTAACAATAAAACCTGCGCCGGTACCATCCATCATAGTTTGAGCAGCAGCCTCACTCATTTTTAAACACATTATATATACGTAATCAATACGCCCTTTTGGAAAATTAGCTCAATTTTTGAAATGTCGATACCAGTCTCAATTAAGCGAAGCCAATCAACATTATTAAGGTGTTTAAATGAATCCTAAAGAATTTAAATTTAACGATGAAGTTTAATGCTTTTTTACAACTTCGTTGAAAAAAGGTTAAAAAGTAGGAGGGAGAATAAATCAGAATAATGTTCAATTAAATACCCTGACGTTCTTACCTGTTGTCCCCAATGAATAGGTAAAGTAATAACAGAAGGGTATTTAAGACACTCTTCTTTCAAATCTTGTTTCAGATTTGAGAAAAGTCTGCGAGAGAAAGAGGGGGAAAGTTTCGAAACTGGTACCCGGGAAAACAAGACCTTCTGCATCTATTTAATAGGTTGAATATTGGTAAAAAAACATGATGCAGCGCCCTTAATAAGTAATGGATCTTTGAAATTATTTAAAATGAAAAAGCTTCAAAGATGACGAAATAAATGAAATTCTTAAAAACCAACGTGACAATCTGCACAGGCTCGAAAAAAAATAAAGTACAAAATAAATCAATCAAGAGAATCAACAAGCATTATAGAAAATTAAGTGCCTACTATTTAGAATGGATTGAGAAACTAGACTTGGTAGGTTCACCTTTGACTTGGTTCACAGCAAGTCGTGGGTATAGATAGGGATGCTTCGGCTCAGACCCGGCTGGCTTCCGGCTGTTAGCCGCTATAGCTAAGACGAAAATAAAAATGTATTTGAACATTCTTAAATAAATGTTTGATAGGAGTGACCCAGAGTCAGAGAACTGGACATCGCTACCCACGGCTTGGCCGAAGCAGCCCTACATCCAGCTCAAATCTGGATATAATTCCAGAAAAATTGAAGCCTACTCAATCTTCTGGAATAAGAACATTTCTTTTGCCACTAATGGAGTATCTGTTTCAGATCTTGCCCTATACATAAATGGGTTGAATGAGTCCAATTGAACTTTATTTTTAAAAATAATAAAATATATAAAACTTTCAAATTATAACATTTTTTTTAGAATTTTAATGCTTTAATTGTAACTATTATACTGTAAATTCAGAACTTAATGGCAAAAATGCGGGATTATCAAATCCTATGTCCAAAATTCCAATCACACTTGCGGGATGGCCTTTTTTTAATTAAATTGATTTCTTTGTATTTTATTTGAATTTTTCAAATTGTGGGATCTCAGACACTTTGCAAATTTCAAGTCAAGCTGCACATTTCAAGTGGATGAAATGAATTAACTGGAATCAGATTTGAAGCGTTCAGATCCATCAACTATTTTCATTAAGTTTACTATGTTTTTTGGAATTGCGGGATTGTCAAATCCAACAACAAAATTTCAAAACACAAATGAATGTTACTAGTAAATTCAAATGATAATTGTGGGAACTGGAATCCAAATTTAATGTACAGTAAGAAACTAGGACAAATCAATCCAAATCAAGAAGCTCCACTCTGGATAAAATCAAATGAAAAATTCAATTTTGATAGCCATGTTTAGACATGAAAATTGATTAAAATGTAAAATTATCCAACCCCAGAAAGGATACAATACTATACACTCCAAATCACTAATATAGCAACCACAAACCTATATAATGATATATGAGCCACACTTCTGATGACACAGAATTTTTTTAAAAGTTTTTTGGCTCACAGCGTAGCCAGTGACCAAAAATTTCTTTTTGAGGAAGGAAGGAGAGGTGGGTAAGATAAACCATCAGTTTACTACACTATGTGTTTATGTATTAATATTAAAGATGCTTGATTACAGTTGATTTTAGATAACACTAATAAAAGCAGAAAATATATTAAAATCTATTTTTATCAAGTTGCTTTTTCCTTGTTATGGTGATTGTTCTTTTTTATTAATAATGTACTTGCATTTAATTGGATGGTTTCACCTCCAGTTGCCTCAGCATAGGAAATCAAGTTGCCTCTGTGAGATAAGCTGTGATTGCAGAGACAGCTTGATTTTCTATTGCTGAGGCAACTGAAGGTAAAACCATCCAATCAAATACAAGCACATAATTAATAAAAAATAATAATCACCAAAACACAGAAAAATAAATCAATAACAGCAAATTTAAATATGTAACTCTATTTTATTAATATCATTTTCTAAATTTGATTGTAATTTAACATCCTCAATAACAATACATAAATGTGCATTGTTAAAATAATATGTCCTTAATTAAGATACAATACCAAGTAAAAAAGACAGTCTGAATGAAGGGCATAAAATTGATGTGCTCAAATAAAAGTTTGCAAACTGGAGTGATTAAATCAAAGTGCAGTAGACCAATGATTTTTTTGTTTGAGGGGTTTCCTTTCCCACCTCTTCTTCCTCACAAAGCAGTTTTTTGGCTCCTGGCTATTCCAGGGGCCAAAAAACATTAAAAAAATTATGTGTTGTCAGGAGGTGGCTCATATAATGTTGTATAGTATTGTGGTTGCTATATTAGTGGTTTGGAGTGCATAATATTGTACCAATTCTGGTTTTAGACAATTTTAAATTATATTTGATTATCATGCCTAAACATGGTTATCATAATTAATTTTTTCATTGATTTTATTTATAGTGGAGCTTCTTGATTTGGATTGCTTTATCCTAGTTTCTTACTTTACATACAATTTGGATTCCAAACCCCACAATTGATTTTTGAATTTACTAGTGGCATTCATTTTTTGCTTTGAAATTTGGTTGTTGGATTTAAAAATTCTGCAATCTCAAAAAACATATAAACTTAATGAAAGCAATGAATGGCTTCAAAAAATTCAAATCTAATCCCAGTTGATTCATTTTTTCACTTGAACCATGCAGCTTTACTTGAAACTTGCAAAATCTCTATGAGATCCTTTATTTGAAATATAAAAATAAATTTATAAAAAATAGTTTAATTAAAAAAGGATAAACTGTAAAGTTATGCCTCTCCCTCAGTCCTCTAATTCAATCCTCACCAAATGCTTGGACATTTCTGCCAAATTACAGCTGTATAATTATTCAAAGATTTACTGAAAGAACCCAAGAAAGGTCATCACACTATTACTTTCAGAATTATATTAAAGATGCCCCCACCTAACCCACCCAAGAGACATCTCTGGTTAAATATCATGTATGAGGGCGGCCAAGAGCAGTGGTAACTGCATCTAAGACAGGTTCCTCAGTTTTAGTTGAGTCAGTCATTTCTTTGATTTGTCTATTTGAATTTGTCCAAATTTTTCTGCCTCAAGAAATGCATTCATATTCCCTCCTATCATTGGTCAATTAGTTTTGACATTCAAACTCCCACCCAAATTTCATATGCCCCTTTAAATAAATACAAGAGTTGTAAAAGACCTTGAATCATTATTCTCTAACCTAGTAAAGTTTGAAATTTGTTAAAGGTCCTGATCATTTGGTTTTTTCTGTTTCTTTTAGTGTTCATTTGATTCCTTCCCCCTTTGGTATCCTAGGAATTTTAGTGACAACCTTTTGGTTGTTGCTGAAGCTGCAATTTTAGTGTGGTTGAGAGCTAGGTTTTATTTCTCAATAAATTCTTCACAATTCTCACACAAACTACAAATGCAATTCATAAATTTGGTCCTAGGATTTGATAATTCCACATTTTTACCATCAGGTTCTGAATTTATAGTATATTTTCCAGTTCAAGGTTGTTATGGCCATAGTTTTCCTGGTATGGCTCGGCCAAAGTGCTGCCACCCAGGGAAACCTGGCCCAAAGCCCCGCCCGCTTCCGGCAATTGTGGATTTAAATCTAACAATCAATCACAAGTGGGTGATGGCACAGGAAATTGGGTCCAAGTGGGGCGCAGATGCCCCATATCCAATTTTTTCCTCCTTGACTTGTTGGTCAACAAATCCTGACCTCAAAGGAGGTCAGGTAACAGCTTACAGAACCACCATTGATGGTATATGTAAGCTGTTTAAATATTACATACAAGGAGGCCACCTCATCAAGATGTACCCAAAGGCCTTAAGTAACAATTTTCCCCACCAAACTACCTTAGTAGTTTGATATTTTACTCTCAATATCTTGCCTCAATGATTCATTTATTTCATTATTTTCCAAACAGATTTGTAATAACCAGACTGCTAGATTCTTCTTTCTCACCTCTGCAATTTCCTGATAATCTACCTCCTCCTGCTGAAATTATTCCTGAAACCTGAAAAATTGAATGTGAGTCTATCTATGCTGCTGATTCCTTGACGTTGAGCCAAATTAAGGTCTTTTTGATGAACCTGTGCATAATATTCTGCTGCACTTTTCCTTATTCACTCTTCAAGGGTTACCATTTCTGAGTAAACACACAGTGCCTCCTCCTGATTGGTAATATCATCCTCATTTGGGTGTACATCCCCCATTTGATTGATTATGACAAGCTCTCACTCTACTTTACCCTTACATTATCAAACTACTTTAATTTTGGTATATTGTACGGCCTGCACATCTTTGCTGTTAGATCATTCTCTTGTATCATGGATATCTCAGTGGTGACTTTCACAATGCTCATTAATTCATTTTGAAGTATTTTTGCAGTGGATTTCTTTCCCCTGTTATACCCATCCTTTGCAAAGATAGAGATCACACAACCTCGTTGTACTTTACTCTCACACCTCAAATTCTGACAGCCTTCTCCTAGCCTTCCATCCCCTTGTTAAATAATGCAAGAAAAATCTTGGCACTGACTGAGGAATGGACTCAGCATGGTTTCCCTCAGAAGCTTCTCAGCTTCTTACTCAAACAAGCAGAACCTGAATCCTGCGAGTGATGTTTGTCTATTCTTGAACAAGCACCCAACTCATTTGATGATGCATCAACCCTAATTCCTTTGGTGACGTGCCAAGCTTCAGCAATTTCCTCCTTGATTGACTACAAATCCCTGTTCTCAAGTTCCCAAGGCCCTCAACCTCTACCCTTGCATCTCAAGCAGAGTCAATTCCAAGAAGTCATCACTCCCCAAAAGCGCTAAGCTTGTGGCCCTCTATCTCAGCCTTGATCACACCAGTCAAAGCTTTTCACCCTGGTTGCACCCTTCTACTTCTGTCTTCAATATGATGTAGTACTTTCTTCAAGCAGTCAGAGGTAAGCTAGTGATGTCCCAGCATCCCACTCATCCTCTGTTGTTAGAGGCTCCTCCTATTTTGAATTACTTTCAAAGTCAACAGGAGCCAGCCACTTTACAAGGGCACATATCCCCTGAGGTTTCTCAACCCCTTGTGACTCCAACCTCTACTCTGACTATAGCTCTTGTCAGCAGCTTGCCTCCTCAGAGCATTCCTACCCTGGCTGCACTCTCCTTTTATGATATTGACAACTCCAGCGCTACCCTGGAAAACTTGAACTCTACTGAATCCCAAGCTCCTACTTCAGGTAACATTACCAATGCCTGTAAACTTATACACTTCAACCAGAACTGTTAATTGCTATCTGCCAAGGCTCAGGCTCTTGTGGATCTCCACGTTGCCATTATGAATAAGGTTGTGCCTACTTCTTGCCTTGAGCCTATTGTCATTGAAACTGTTATTGACCAACCATTTGTAGCCTTGAATGAGGGCCTGTTGTCCATTCAAACAGCTCCTCAACTCCAGGTACAAGTTGATTCTAATCACCCCCTATCAAATAAAATAAAAGATGGTATATTTTTTGTTTCATTATTCCTTTGCTTCTACATCACATCTAACAAAACTGTAGCTTTAATATATACTGGTGACGCCAACAACTTCATTTCAAAAGATATGGTTGATAAGCCAAGTTTGGAATATAATCCTGGTGCTCTGTGCAAAGGAGGGGTGTCCAATGTCTTCCGTTCATTCAGACTATGCCGTCTGTTATCCTTCATCACTGATCATGCCTTTGTTGCTGACTTCACAGTGGCAAAGCACATGACATACCCAGTGATAATAGGCATGGAATGGTTTAAGGAGCACAATATCACCCCAATCCTCAAAGACAACCTACTGAGGATCACTCATCCTGCCAGAATTTCCTTAGAGGTACCAATGGCCCTGTTTGGGAAAGAAGCCCCTCACATCTCAATGTCAGTCTCAGCAACAGCAAAACACGCCATGTCCTTTGATGTCCTCCTGTTATACCTCTCCCACTTACAAACAGCCTTTGTTTTTAAGCTAGCAGATAAGCTTCCTGCTCACTCACAATTTGACTTTGAGTTTAAACTCACTGTCAATTTGGTGAAAGTAGCTTCTCCTGTCTATCTCTTGAACCTAAAGGGGGAACAATGCTTAGAAGAATGGACAAAAGATATGGAAGCCAAATGACAGATCTTTAGGAAATATTCTCCTATATGCTATCCACTGCTGTTTGTTCAAAAGTCTGATGGATCATTACACCCCTGAATTAATTTTGGCAACCTGAACTATGTGTCTGTACCAGACCCATACCCCATGCCCATTGAGTCTCAAATCTTCAGGGAAGTGGAGAAAGCTAGGATCTTTTCAAAGCTGGACCTCTTAAATGCTTTTAACCAGATTTGCATCAAAGAAGGGCAGGAATGGCTCACTGCTTTCAGGACTAAGAAAGGCATCTTTCAGTACCGAGTCATGCCCTTTGATCTAAAGAATGCCCCAGCAGTATTCCAGAAGATGATCAATGCAGTCTTGGGTGACCTCATTGGGAACTGTGATATTGCATACATGGATGACATCTTAGTATACTCTCCGGATGAGGAGTCTCATGCCACCCACCTTTGTGCTGTAGTGGAAAGGATCCAAAAAGCCAATCTTGTCATTAAACTGAGCAAATATGATTTTTTCAAGAGTAAGGTTTCTTTCTTAGGAAATCTGATCTTGGAGAAAGGTAATGCTATTTCCCCTGACAAGGAAGCTGCAATCAGGAATTGAAAACCCCCAAAAAACCTTACCCAACTCTGCAGTTTTCTGGGAGCATGCAACTTCTTGAAATGCTCCACCCCCCACTTGTCAGAAACAGCAGCCCCCCTTTACGCTGCTAGTGGGAAAAAAACTCTGGAATGGTCTGCAGAATGTGATGCTGTGTTCAATGCTATCAAGAACATCATGTGTTTTGTAACCATGCTCTGTCATGTTTATGCCTACAAACCCTTCATTTTAGCCACATACACCTTCAAATTTGCCATTGCTTTGGTCCTTCTAAAAACTGCTGGTGATGGGCTAGAATAACCTGTGGGCTATTTCTCTAAGAAAATGAGATCCAAAGAGCTCAGCTACATGATCTATGACAAGGAGTTATTGGTAGTAGTAGAGTCTATGAAATACTGGCAGCATCATCTTTGCTCAGCCACACACCCATTTACAGTAAGGACAGACCACAAAGCCCTACTGTATTACCGTAAACCTTGTCTCTTAACATAACATCAGACCAGATGGTATGAAGTTCTAGTCAAGTTCAAATTCCAATACAAGTTTATCAAGGGTATCAATAACCATCTGGCGGACTTCCTCAGTCATAACCCAGAATTCCTTCCAGACGTTAAGGCGGAAAAGAATTCAATACAAAGGTCATGATTCCCCCAGCGCTATTCTATCCTCTCCCCCCATGGAAAAATCTGCACCCTAAGTGTCCAAGAACCTGCCAACCCAGACCTGGTAGCTAGAGTTAAGTTGCTGCAACCTTTAGACAAATGGTACCCCCAGTTGTTTAAGTTGGCAAATTAATCTACTCCCCACACCTGATACAGTTCTGAAGACTGTATCATACTTCACAATGGTTGTCTGTGGGTACCAGATGGTGATATTCACCTGAAAGTCATCAAGGCCCACCATGAAAACATATTGGTTGGTCACCAAGGAAAAAATAAGACCATAGAGATAATCCTCAGACAATTTGATTGGAGAGGTCTCCTGTCTGACGTAGCTAAGTAACTAAAAGGCTGTGTGGTTTGTCTAAGGCCAAAGCCCTCCCGTCTCAAACAGACAGGTGTACTGGTCACCCTAAAAATTCAAAATGGTCCATGGACATCTCTGTCTGTTGATTTCATAGTGGAACTTCTCCCATCAAATGGTTATGATGCAATAATGGTAGTGGTAGATTGTTTCTTAAAGATGAGTCACTTCATCCCCTGCCAAACCACAATCACATCAGTCCAGATGACCAAACTGTTTGTCAACAATGTCTTTGCTCACCATGGAATTCCCCAAGAGATCATAAGCGACAGAGGTCCCCAAATCACAGCGCAATTCTGAGAGGAATTCTCCAGACTCCTAGGCATTAAGTTATGCAGATCAACAGCCTACCACCCCTAATCTGATGGCAAGACAGAGAGGGTGAATCAATGTTTGGAAACATTTTTTAGATGCTATTCTAACGCTGAACAAGATAACTGGCCCCAAAACATACCAATGGCCCAGTTTTCTTACAACAATGCCCCACACTCCTCATCCAATGTCTCCCCATTCTATGCAAATTATGGCTACAACCCCCAATGTAACTTTGGTTCACTTTCAGGTAGCAAAGTGTAATTGGCATCCTCACATGCAGCAGCTTTAAAAAGAATCCACAAAAAAGTTAAAGAGTCCTTAACTAATGCTTTGACAACTTACAAGGCTTATGCAGACATAAAAAGAAGAGAGGGCCCAGCATACAAAATTGGCAATCAAGTACTGGTTGACTCCTGGAACATGCAACTAAAGGTGCCCTGTTGGAAGCTAGGTCCCAAAAGGGTAGGTCCATTCAGAATCTTAAAGAAGATTGGATCCTCAGCCTACCAACTGGACCTCCCTCCTTCCTTCCACAACTTCAGCACATTCCATGAATACCTCTTAACTAAGTATGAAGGTCCCTCATATCTACTCCTGATCCCATAATGGTAGATGGACAACTGGAATATGAACTGGAATCAATAATTGCATCCAAACTATCCCGTAAGCGTCTGCACTACCTAGTAGCCTGGAAGGGATACCCAGCCTCAGAAAACTGTTGGATCCCCACTGCAACCCCACTCACACCCAGGAAATGCTCCAGGAATTCCACAAGAACAATTCCCAGGCAGTAGGTCTGGTAAAGGCCACCCTAGCTGCCATGAAACTTCCTCCTGCTCACAAGAACTACGCACTGGCAGCACTCCCAGGAGGTGGAAAGCCCCTGTTACCAAAGAAGGAGAGTAATGTCATGGCCATAGTTTTTCCAGTGTGGCTTGGCCAAAGTGTCTCCACCCAGGGAAACCTGGCCCAAAGCCCCGCTCGCTTCCGGCAATTGTGGATTTAAATCTAACAATCAATCACAAGTGGGTGATGGCACAGGAAATTGGGTCCAAGTGGGGTGCAGATGCCCCATACCCAATTTTTTCCTCCTTGACTTGTTGGTCAACAAATCCTGACCTCAAAGGAGGTCAGGTAACAGCTTACAGAACCACCATTGATGGTATCTGTAAGCTGTTTAAATATTACATACAAGGAGGCCACCTCATCAAGATGAACCCAAAGGCTTTAAGTAACAATTGTCCCCACCAAACTAACTTAGTAGTGTCAAGGATCTTGATGTACAAGCATTCTGGCTACCGCCAACTTACTTAACATCCAGTCATTGCCCAATTTGGTGCCCTTTCAATATACAGTTTGACATACCAGGATTGGCAACCAAGCAATATCACATGACTGTCCAAGTATCCAGTGGATTGAACCCACCCTGCACATGACCAACACCTAGGTTTGATCCAACTAAATCTCCACCACAGCCAAATCTATATAAGTCTAAAATATTATCCAATAAAAGATACTTCTCTTCTTTCCTAATTCTATATTTGAAGCTTCCCCAAAAGGTGCTCCTTATCAAAATATAAAAAGTAAATCTTAGATGGTTTTTATTGACATGTAAAAGTTAAAAAATACTTGTATAGTTTTTATTTTATTAAAGTTATAAAAAAATAAAAGTTAAGAGAAATATGCAAAACATCATATTTAGACATAGATTTTATTTTAAAAATTAGAAAATATGAAAGAGAAGTTAAAAATACAACATATCAAAAAATGAGAAGATTTTATTATGTAAAACATAAAGTTTTATATGTGAGAACTGAAAAGTGTCAACATTATGAGTGACAATTAGTAAAAAAAGCTGAATTCTCACTGTTGATTACAAAAATTGTAGACATTATTTTTGACAACATTGTCACTGTTGACATTTTTTTAAAAATTTACTATGTTTTTTCATAGTACACTTAATTAAATTTACGCGGGCTAGCAAAAATTAACCGTTTTCTGTGTATTTTTGTTCACATATAAAAATTAAAAAAACATATGAAAATAAGTAAAAAAAGTATTAAAGTTCTTTATTCTTTTATTAAAAATAATATTTAGGTAGTGGTGATATGATATTTTACTATTGCATATATGTGAAGTTGTTAAAACGTTGGCTAAGATATTGAAAAGGGTAAAGTATTGATAACATCACTTACAACATTCTTTATATGAGGTGACATATTAATCTAGGCTTAATTGTGCCACTCTAATTTGCTTAACTCCACCCCAGGGGATGATCACAAGCAAATAAATGACATTTACGAGTGTCAACATTATTTTTAATAATAAATTCTATAGTAACTTACATAGTAACTCATGCTTAAATTATTGGATTGCTGTTAGCCACCAATCCACTTAATATATTAAAGCCAGAATAAGTGCCACATATATATTTATAAGATGAACATTTCAACAATCAAATGTATGTGCACTGTCTTTTTCAATATAATAATTCAATAAAAAAGATTTTTAAATGCACACTTAATTTTTTTATTGTAGATGTTTCAGTTTCATTATTAAAAATAAGTTATGCTTAAAAAGAGTTGACATTGACACTTTTACGTCATGAAAACAAATAAAAAATAAACTATTTTTATTAGTAAAAGTAAAGGAAAAATCTGGTTAAATCGAGTTTTTTAATTAAGCCTAATATTAAATTGTGTCGAGATGGCCACAATTTTTTTGTGTTTTCTGGGTTCACACCCCTGAACGCCTTTAAAAAAAGAATTAAGCTAGCACAACTAGC
Organism: Entomophthora muscae; assembly: GCA_014839935.2. Classification (NCBI taxonomy): domain Eukaryota; kingdom Fungi; phylum Entomophthoromycota; class Entomophthoromycetes; order Entomophthorales; family Entomophthoraceae; genus Entomophthora; species Entomophthora muscae. Next base: position 618,428 of record QTSX02004274.1, read on the forward strand.
AAAAAACATAGGAGATTTAGAGTTTTGGGTCGACATGGGCGCTGTTGCCCTATGCTGAACTATCTTGGCTTATTTGGAACCCCGGGAAACCGAGTTGGATACTAAAAAGGGGATCACCATGGGAATATTAAAGTAAATATACAGTCTTTAAGTTAATAGAGCATCGAATTTCATATCTGGGCCTGGGATTATAATGTTATTGTCGCCCGGAGATGGAGAAGCCTCTTTATGGAGATTCCTTCGCTAGGTAATGCACCAAAAGGTTGTTGAACTGCTGAACGCCGCGCAATTTCACGACGGCGTTTCGGAGAAGTTTCTGGGCGTTACGGTTTTTAATCAGTTTGGGCTGGAGGTTACCCGGGCTCATATGAGGACAGCCAAGCCAGGGGTGCTTCAAGGCTTGGCGAGAAGTGATGCGCTTTTCAGGATCTGTGTTAAGGAGTAAGGAAATCAAGTGCCGTGCTTCAAGGGAAACGTTTTTCCAGCTTTCTCCCAAGAATTGGAGCTTTCTATTAGCAGTAGAATCCATCAATGAGAACTGGTCAGAGCCCTGATAGGGGGTGGATCCTGAAAGCAGAAGGTACATGACAATGCCACAGCTCCAGAGATCAACGGGGCCTGAGTACCCTTCGCCGATCAATACCTCTGGTGCTACGAAAAGTGGGGTTCCGCAAGCTGTCTGGAGAAGCTCTGCTTTCCTAGTCAGTGAATTGGCCAAGCCGAAATCCGCTATCAAAAGCTGGGAATCTCCCAGTCTAGATGTGTTGTCCTTTAGAAGAAGATTCTCGGGTTTGATGTCTCTATGGACAATTCCCTGATCATGAAGATAAACCAACCCCTCTAAGAGCTGTTTCATCAACTTTGAAGCATCGCTTTCAGTAAACACACCAACTTCATAAAGTTTAGAGAAGAGGTCGCCACCATGTGCGCTTGGAAGGATTAGAAATTAAATGAAAGGATATCCTTACAAGTCAGTCGCGAGAACGATAGCTTCTTTAGTTTCAAACGTTTTGTAAAGGGAAATACAATTGTCATGCTTGAGTGCTTTAAGGAGATTGATTTCGCGCTCAACAAGATGATGGCTATCTCCTAAATCTATTCTGGAAGTCACTAATGAGTTACACGTGAAGCATTTTCAATCTTATAAAGTGGGAATTAACTTTAAACAGAGCGATATGCAGATTAATCAAACCAGTAATAACAATAAGGAAATCAATGTTAAAATACTTACTATCCAGAACTTTCTTATCAATGAACTTCAGAGCATAGTCTTTGCCATCTTTGGTGCTAACGCCCTTGTAAACTACGGCAAACGTACCGCTTCCAATCGGCCTTTTAGAAAGTTTGTATTCCGCAATGATGTCCCTGTGTGAGACGAAACCATTGTTTTGGGGTAAAACTTTGGAACTCTCACACCTTCTCTTGCTTTCCTCTGAAGTACCTTTGGAGATTAATGTTGTACGCTGGCTATCATTCATCGCAGTTGTACGAGTTTGCATTGTAGAGCTTGGGGGAGGGAAGCGATATTACATGAGACAGAGATATTAGCAGGAGTATCAGCATGGTCACTTTTGGGAGAGAGACAGGCGCTGCAGCATATAACAGTCTCTTTTAGCTTTGTCCAAACGCATTGTTTGATGTCAGTTTCCCTCTTTTCGGGAAACACATCATTTTGGACAGTAGGTTGGACCATTATCTTGTATAGTTGTTTGAAAAGCGGTAACTTGTGATGATTTCAAGTTTGAATGTCTTGTAAGTGAATCATTATATGTCCCAAGCATCTAGCGTTCATTTCCCCGCTTTTGTCTAAAAATACAATTAAAACCTGTATTTTGGAGCAATTGACGTTATGATATCAGCTGCTGGACATTAATTCACCAAGGCAATTGAAACCAAGCAAAAAAACACCTTTGTAATTAAGCAAATGATATCACAGCCACAAGCTTGGATTTAATCAGGTTTAGAACAGCTTTTTAAATTAGACCTTCCAAACTCGGGTTTGGTGGACAAGCTTCAGGTTGTGAGTGTGGAATCAGTGTTCAGTCCCTGCAGCCAATCATTACTATGCCAGCCGTAACTTGACCCTTGCTGCACTCGACATCCAAACCCTCACCATTATTTTCTTTTTATATTTGCAAGGACAAATTCTGTGGAGTTAATTTGTTGCTAAAAATAGCTATCCCGCCGCTGTGTCCAAACCGGGTTAATCACAATAATGGGAAGTGGATTTGGCCGGGTTCATGTCGAAATGCAATATTTGGATCGGTGGCACCAAACAGTAGCCATCTAAGTTTAGCTACAGTTCTGCCACCTAGATTTAGACGTGGGGTTTCTCCAGGGCATATTAATGATCCCTTATATGTGCTTGAGATAGTACAAGTACAAACGTATTTACCCTTGAAGGCCCAAGATAATATCCCATGACTTTGTCTGCCAAGACTTTAGCTTTTCTCAAGCGCTATAGACCATGGACTGTGGCTGAGGAGATACCATTTACAATAGCTGCTATAGCCTTTTTCCTCTTCTCTGGGTTCATCGCCTCTGTTGCGAATGCCTTCTTGGACTTTGAAAATCCCTTCGCGTCTGATTCCAAGCGAGTAGTTTCGCATGACCCACTCCTTAACCTATTGCACTATTTGTTTGTAACGCTTCGTCTTCCCAAAAAGCTGCCCGACCAGTTAATATCCGGTGTCTTTCCTCTAGTGCTCATCAGAATAGCACTTGGACGCAATCATTCCTGTTTACTCCTTAGACGCATAGCTTGGATGATGGGGGTTGGCTTTTTCATTCGTATTCCATTCGTACTGATGACGATGCTTCCAAACCCTAACCCTGATTGTATTCCTAACCCTGACTCTAATTTCCTACTCTATGCCTGGAGACTTTTCATCCAGTCTAAAGAATCTTGTGGTGATGTAGTTTTTTCCGGGCATACAATCCCTTTCATGTCTGCTGCTTTGACTTGGATCTATAACCCAGTTTCCTGTTTCTCCCAGTCTACTAACATCTTCTGTGCTACAGTTGTTTCTATCTTCTCTGCTCTCTCTGTCCTATCTCTTATTGCTGCCCGTTACCACTATACTCTTGACTGTGTACTTAGTGCCAGCACAATGTGTATCCTTTGGAAGCTGTATTACTTCGCGCTGTCTCAGCCTCCCAACTACTGGTTTTATTCTTTGGTACAGGCCCTCGATGGTAAGTCCAAGTATTCCCCCAATTCGCTTCTCCCAACCACTGAGGATACCGTTCAAAAATAGCTATTAAGTACTATATAAAGTAACCTTTACTATCTTTTCTTACTATCGTTAAAGGGGACAGGCAGATATTCTGTCGACTAATTTCCCGTCATTTTGACGGAAATTTGGTTGACGGAACTCAATTTTTAAATATTTTTATGATTTATTTTTCTTTTGATCAGCTTAGTTTTAATAGTGCTTAGCTTAAGCCAACCCCCATTTTTTAAATTCCACGGGCCATTCCCCCAGCTGGCTAATCTTTAATCGGTTTGCTTTATTTTATAAGAAACTGAAAGGAACTCAAAAACCGAAATGGAATTCAATACTAGTTAAACCCAGCTAGATTCTCTGCCATCCCTAATAAATTCAAACTTCCATCAAATTCACATTAATAAAAATACAATCCCTTAATTTTTTACTTCTTAATTCTTGAAATTTATTTAAATCCAATAGGATAAAAAGAAAGCTTGTTTACATTTAAATATATTAATTATAATTATTTATTATATTATCCATAGTAGTATATTGATATTAACAATGTATTTCATACACCAAAGACTTAATAGTAGGATCCAAACACTATGTTTTTGTACCAGCTTAATGTTTTTGGCTTTTCTAGAGCAGCTTTTCTGTCAAATCATAGGGATAAAAGCTCTGAGCCTCAAACCCCTTAGCCGGCTAAGAGTTTTTAGACTAGTTAAATATAAGGCCAATTTTCTGTCACCCACAAAATTTTGACCAAAATAAATATTAGCCATTTATTTTCAGAATTAATCAAGCTTTAGAAAGCTCAGCTAATCAAATCCAAAGCAATCCGATATCAAACCCCCAGAATTCTGCTACAAAAGCCCCTGAACCCTCTTGAAATTTATTTAAATCCAATAGGATAAAAAGAAAGCTTGTTTACATTTAAATATATTAATTATAATTATTTATTATATTATCCATAGTAGTATATTGATATTAACAATGTATTTCATACACCAAAGACTTAATAGTAGGATCCAAACACTATGTTTTTGTACCAGCTTAATGTTTTTGGCTTTTCTAGAGCAGCTTTTCTGTCAAATCATAGGGATAAAAGCTCTGAGCCTCAAACCCCTTAGCCGGCTAAGAGTTTTTAGACTAGTTAAATATAAGGCCAATTTTCTGTCACCCACAAAATTTTGACCAAAATAAATATTAGCCATTTATTTTCAGAATTAATCAAGCTTTAGAAAGCTCAGCTAATCAAATCCAAAGCAATCCGATATCAAACCCCCAGAATTCTGCTACAAAAGCCCCTGAACCCCCTTGTGGAGTTATCAAAATAGCTGACAATACCATCCCAAACACATCAACCAAAACCATCTTCAAAAGTCCAAATTTTGAAGCTAACAAGGAATACCATTACTTTTAATAGAAAATCCACAACAATTAAATGCAAGGCAAATAAAAGCAAGACATAAACAAAGCATAATGTCGAGTTTATACTTCTGGGAAGTATAATAAACAAGTAAAGGGGAAAATTTAAGAAAATAATGAGACTTTATTAGATACAAGTTTGGAGTATTATATAGTATCATGGGTAGGGCTGCATCAGATTTTGGGTGGGTGGCTCCTTTTCTTAAAAGGAGTACCCATCTGAAATCCAGAAATGTTTACAATATAATCTTCTTAAAGAAGATTCTATTGTAATTGTTTCCTTCTACACCCTTCTGTGGGTGTGTTTCTTACAGATTTTTTTATTTAAAATAAAAAATATATTTTTTCAACTTTATATGATTTAAAAATTAAAATAGTTGAGTTTGAAAGTATATAATTTTTTAGAAAATAAAATTTTATTATAGATATATATTAAAAATAAATTGAATTCCAGAAAGCAAAAAGCCTTCCAATACCTTCTTTTTATTAGTGATTTTGGATTCCCCTACACTGGGGGAATCCAAAAAAGATTATGGGAAGGGAGGACGGAAAAATGACGGCAAATGCCGTAACTGTCCCTTTTTGGGCCGCTGCAGCCCTAATCATGAGGCAACAGTCAGCATTTAAACTGTCTACGTGTAACATCCTCCATGTCCATGATCTTAAATTTTATTTTGGCTTTATTTTTTACAATTTCACTTGAAAATTAAAATTAAATTTAACTTGTCATTAGGAACAATTATTTAAGGTAAAAAATCATGAAATACGCAATAAAAATACAAAAAGATTTTTTTGGGGAATTATTGACATGGATGCTGTTACACGTAGACAGTTTAAATGCTGACTATTGCCTATTATGAGAACCCACATGTCATCCATGTATGTCATGGCAGTCATGAGGTTTTTCCAAGTAGTGTTTCTCTTAGGACTTGAAATGTTTGATCCCTGTAATAGATATGCAAATAATAGGAGTGCCACTGACTTAATGATTAGTTAGGGAATAATTTGGAGAGTCTCTCAGGGAATCACTTCCCCAAGAGGGATTAATCAAAGATGTTGCAACAATAATAATAAGCAAAGATTCAGGTTTAAAAAATCATATTCTAGAACAATAGTTATTATTAAGATATACCTCACAGAAAGCAGTTCAAGTCAGCTAACAAGGCTAAGTAAGCTAGTGTCTGGAATAAAGAAGCCATCCAAAATTCTTAAGGGGAATAATAACATCTCCTCAGACAGGTCCTTTAACAGCAGTGCAGTGTCAGGAATGAAGTATGGAAATAAGATTCCATGAGCCACTAGAACTTCAAACCATTGACTACTCCAATTATCTTATAAGTCATCAAAGAAGATCCAGAAAGAGACAAGACAAGAGTATTCATAAGACAAGGACAGGAGTGAAGAACCATAAGATTTATTGAAGCACCATAAGGAGAATGATGGATAAGAGTTAAGAGAAAGGGAAAGGTAATTTATACTCATCAATTCTTGAATGAGAGGATCAAGTATGCTACAAGAGGGATATAGCATTTCGAAGGTATATTGAAATATATAACAGTGGTTTAAAGATGACACCAATAGATTCCCTTGGTCTCAGCTTTCAGGAATGCCTTTAAACGTTGAGATTAGTTCTCTAGCCGCAGAGATATGATTTTTGAGGTTCAGTAATTATGCACAAGAAAACAGATAGTTCAAAAGGTAATTGGACTGCAAAAGCACTCGGAAATGGCACAATTGAATCAAGTTAATATAAAAACCTATTTAAAATTGAGTTCGAACATGATAAAATCAAGTAAATTGATATAAAATGTTGTCAGGGTTCTGAATCCTGACATGCAGGGGATGATACTCCCATCAAAATCCACAAGTCAAATGTTGCAACATCTTTGATTACTCCCTCTTGGGGAATTAACACCCTGAGTAAATCACCGAGTGGCTCACTGAGTGGTTCACCGCCCAGTCAATAATCCGGTGGCACCATTATCAGTTAACCATCTATGACGGGGATCACTCAATCCAGGTCCTAAATGGAACACAACTTGATTAAGCCTTGTGACTCAAGAGGAACATTACTCAGATAAGCCCCATGACCTCCATGATGTACATGGACAACATGTGGCTTGTCATGATACTATATAATATTCTATATTCATATCAAATAAAGTACCATTCTCTTCTTAATCTTCCCCTTTATTTTGTTTATTATACTTCCCAGAAGTATAAAGTCGACAGTGATAGCACAGGTAGGTTATCCATACCTACCCAACTCAAAGGAAAAATTCCTCCCAAGAAAAGAACCCAAGCAATGTCACTCCCTAACAGTTGGAGATATTGCAAAGTAGGACAAGACTTCCCCCCTGGACTTGTCATCTACAATAATTTCCTTTTACCCATTGATCAGTACAACACCCTCAAAACCCACAGTCTGTTCCCTATCACGCAGCTACAACAGCGTCTATGCAGCCCGAGATACCCAACATTGTGTTTCAACGCTTACGTACCGCTGAGATTGGCACCTTTGCAGGACTACACCGTGAGAACGCCTCTCTTTGGATCAACAGCACTGAGAGCAAGTTTGAACAAGTGGAGTACCCCCAAAGACTCTGGGTTAGCAAAGTTGCCCTCTGTGTCACAGGGACTGCCTCACGCTTTGTTACCAAATGGTTAGCTCAACACCCTGACCAGAAAGAAAACTGTGAAATATTCAAAGCCACATTCCTCAAAAAGTTCTCCATGAAAGATTCAGATGTAGTGATCATGACCAAAATCTGAACCTTCAAAATGACAGGAACCATTGAGGAATACATTGCTGCGTATGAAGGACTACATGATTGTGCACCCAACACCATCAATTTTGATGAACCTGGACCACACCTGGACTTCTACAATGGCCTCCCTACACATATCAGACAACAGTTTGACATGACCTGCTGCAAGAACCTCAAGGATGTGTTCCTAGAATGAAAATGTGCTGCTCAGAAGTCTGATAATCTACACGCCACCAACAAGCACAAGGAAAACCCTGCATCTAAGAGAGAGCCTCGCCCCAATAAGCAAAAAAACCAAGCCAACAGTACCCAACCTTGAAACGGGAATCACACTGCACAAGCCAACCAGGCTAGCACTGAAGATATCAACAAGGAGGGAAAAGCTCAGGGGAGTGCTTAGATGAGCCGCCCTCCCCCCTCTTCACAAGACTTGTACAGAGAACAGGACGTGGACTCCATCACCATGATCCAGGTTCCCTCCAGTGACCCTCTCCTGTTTGCCGCCCAATCTGGAAATAAACTCCTTACCTATCCTTTCTGTTTTTGCAGATACCAGGGCACAGCACTATTTGACACTGGAGCCAATCAATTGCTTATTAACAAGAGTTTCACAGACCTCATGAAGTTACCTACCATTTGAAGTAGCATCAAAAGAGTCATCATGGCGGACAACCACAGCACACCAGTTACCCGTGAGACCAAACATTTACGGGCCCAAATTGGAGACGTCCAAACAACAATTAGTGGCCCCATCATCCCAATCCCAAAATACAACATCATACTTGGATTAGATTGGATGCAAAAGACAAAGCCTCACATTGACTGGGACAGTGCCACCCTCACTATCCAGCAAGAAGAAGTCCACCATCATGTGTATCTGACATATCTTGACACCCTCATGAGGGATCACATATTTGTAAAGATCATGAAAATGGAGAAAAAAACTGGCATCAGCAAAATCAATTGGAGCACGTGTACATATGAAGTCATCCACTTCAAAAACATGGAAATTCAACACAAACAAAACCCAATTAGAGACCAGCTGGTCAATGAGTTTCCCTCCGTATTCCAAGAATCACTACCCGGACTGCCCCCTGATTGGGGTATCCAAAATGAGATCAACTTAAAAGGTAGCATGCCTAAGGCGCGACCCATCTATTGCCTCACACCACAAGAAGACAACACTCTGAAAGCCTACCTTGACAAAGCACTCAAGAAAGGCCTCATCAGACCTTCAAAATCACCCTTTGGTGCCGCTGTCTTCTTTGTGGCAAAGAAAGATGGAGGCCTCCGCCTGGTCACAGACTACAGGACCCTCAACAAGGTCACAATAAAGAACAGGTATCCCCTGCCCCTAATTGATGACCTTTTTGATGCCCTGGGGGGTCCCAAATCTTCACAAAAATCAATTTGACAGCAGGATATCACCAAATTTGCGTGAAACCTGAAGACATTCCAAAGACTGCATTTGGACTAAATATGGATCCTTTGAATGTGTTGTTTTCAATTTTGACATGAAAAATGCTCCCAGTACCTTTGTAACCTTCATAAATGAAGTATTCAAGGAACACACTGGGAAAAGAGCAATCATCTAACTAGATGACATCATCATCTATAGTCCCAACCTACAACAACACTGGGAAGACGTCCGTGCAGTCCTCCGTACTCTGCAAGAAAACCAACTAATTGCCAAACCATCCAAATGTGAGTTCTTCTCAACTGAACTCCCCTTCCTTGGTCATATCATTAGCAAGGACAGTATCAAGCCCAATCCAGACAAGATACACGCCATAACAGAAATGCCAGCCCCAAGAAACAAGAGCAAGCTCCACACTTTCCTTGGAATGGTAGCATATGTACACAGGTTCATCCCTGACTGGGGCACCCTAACAGCTCCCCTATCAGCCATCACTGGGAAAACAACCAAATTTGTCTGGACACCCTTACAGGATCAACATTTCCGCCAGCTGAAAGAGCACATGGTTACTGCCCCAATCCTGCAATACCCAAACCGTGAGGGGATCTATGAGCTAGAAACTGACGCCTCTGACTATGCCATAGGAGGAGTCCTCTGTATCCAAACGGCCCAGAAAGACTTCCTCCCTGTAGCATATGAATCCAGGAAGCTATCAGACAGCAAACCAAGGTATCCTATACACAATAAGGAGTTGGTTGCCATCATACACTGTCTCATGAAATGGCAATGCTATCTGGAAGGAGCCCATACATTCAAAGTACTCACTGACCACAAGTTGTTTATATTCTTTAAAACACAACAACTATTGTCAAGAAGGCAAGCTGAGTGAATGGGCCTCATACATAGATACCCCATGCAAATTGAATACAAGCCAGGCAGAGAGATGCTTACTTCAGACGCCCTATCAAGGCTATACAATAAACACATCCTCCACACTGATGGTGACCCCGACTGGCCCATGTTAATCATGGGGAATCTCCAGGAAGGGTTCCCACCTAGCACACCAATGAACATCCAAGAGAAAGCCCTCAAGAACAAACATCTGTTCAAAAATGTATACAGTACCCTTCACTAAATACTTCCAAATGGTGACACTGTACCCTACGTCCCGTCAACACAAAAGATTGACACAATCCTCCAATATCACAGAGAATTGGGACACACCTGTAGCAAAAACTTGCATGAATACCCCAAGACACGCTACTGGTGGCCCAACATGCTAGATAATATCAGAGAGGTACTGAAACAATGTGAGATCTGTGAGAAATACACACAAACCAAAGCTCTACCCAAGTCAGTAGTACCTGTATCCATCACACAACTCTTCAAGGTATGGTTGTTGGATATTGTGGGACCTATGCCTGGCAAAAGCAAAGGCAAGAAGTACATCATTACAGCCATCAAATATGCAACCAGATGGCCCGTAGCACAAGCCACAAAGGAGCATAAAGGCAACAATGTAAGATGATTCATTGGTAAGAAGATCATAGCTAAGTTTGGGAAGCCAAACCTCTTAATCACAGATGGAGGCACTGAACTCAAAGCTATTGACACCAACATATACCTCGCCAAAAATGGAATAAAACACGTCACAGCCAGCCCATATTGCCCCCAAGCAAATGGACACATAGAACAACTAAACGGCTCTCTAGTGGAAGCCCTCAGTAAGTTATCTGCCAACAATACAAAAGCCTGGGTTGACATGTTACCAACTGCTCTTATTGTCTGCAGAACATGAGTCAACCGCAATACAGGCAAAAGCCCTTATGAACTTGTCAATGGTCAGAAACCTTCACTTGTCAGTACTACCGTGGGACCACGACTGCCACTTCCTAAGAAGATACCAGACAGCAATGAACCAAAAGTACTACAAGCCAGAAAGGACCAGGAGGCAATGGAACAGCAAAGGGTTCAACAAGAATCAATCCCATTACAACAAGAAAGGTTCTAAGTTGGAGACAAAATCTGGGTTGTCAACCACAACCAGCACAAATTAGACCCAGGAGTGCACAGACCAGGCATTGTCATGGAGGTGAAACCCAATAACACGTACCTCATCAAAAGGATTGGAGCTCAAACTGAACTAAAACGTATGCATCATGATTGACTTTGTTTGTGTAAGGCAAGAGCAGCCTAACAAAATTCAAGACTCCCTGTCACTAACGCCAAACTGGATCAGTACCAGGCCTGTATTCCAGATGCCCTCAAGAAGGTTCCCAAGGCTCCACCTTCCAGCACCCCAGGGGGAGATGTCACAACATCTTTGATTACTCCCTCTTGGGGAATTAACACCCTGAGTAAATCACCAAGCGGCTCACCGAGTGGTTCACCGCCCAGTCAATAAACCGGTGGCATCATTATCAGTTAACCATCTATGACGGGGACCACTCAATCCAGGTCCTAAATGGAACACAACTTGATTAAGCCTTGTGACTCAAGAGGAACATTACTCAGATAAGCCCCATGACCTCTATGACGTACATGTACAACATTTGGCTTGTCATGATACTATATAATATTCTATATTCATATCAAATAAAGTATCATTCTATTCTTAACCTTCCCCTTTATTTTGTTTATTATACTTCCCAGAAGTATAAACTCAACACAAAGGAAGACAATAATAAAGAAGATGACACAAAGAAGATCAAACAAGACACTCTAGATGAAACATAAAAGGATAATGAAAAATATGCTTCAAATAACAATGATAACCATAACACAGAACAGAGCCCCTCTAATACTACCCAAAGCCCAACACTAACATTAACTCTGACTTTCAAAACAGCAGGGTTGACCTGCCAACAAGGTTCCAACTAAGCGGGTTTGAGACCCACAATATGACTTCCCAGTGACCTGCAGACAAACAAGAAAGTTGGCTTTAATTCTCAGAATCAGCAACATGAACAAACTATGGTCCTGTGACCGTACAACAGTCACTGTTGAGTATTTAGCCAAATAAATACTCCAAAATATAAAGGTGATATGTTTTTGCTGTTTATTTCATGTAGATAGGTTTGACTGGAATTCTTAAGGTAAATATTCCTGGAAACTGGATATCTATGTTTCATAAAAGAACAGAATATGGGTGGTTAGTTAGGCCAGGCTAACTAGTAAAATTGAGGCAAGATTGGACGAAACAATCTTGGGGACTAGGTGTCTCAAAAACAATTTAATTAACCGGGAAGGTTAATTAATAAATACATGGGAATATAATTAATGAGTATTTAATTATATTGGTTAATTGCCTTGACTGTGTCAAAAAGTTTGGTTAGAGTTACCCATAAGAAACCCCCCAAATTTTGAGTTAAAAGTGCTGTTTTGGCAAATTCATTAGGTTAAAAGCACTGTTGTGCCATCTAATTGATTTGTAAAGCACTGGGGCGCTGCCTGGGAAAGTTCCTGAGCGCCGTGGTGGCGCCTGGTTCAAGTTTCAAAGTGTTTTAATGGGTTTTAATGCAAAAAATCATTAAATGCAAAGATAACTAAATAAAAGCAATTGTTGTGAATAACAGCATTCACCATGTTTCAATTTTGCCTTTGTTGGGCATTTTGAGGACAAATCTCTTGCTTTTGCATTTGACTCTCAAAATGAACTGGCTTCTGCTTCAGGAAGTATGATTGTTTGGTTTTCTGACTCTGTGCAACTCACTTGCCCCACTCATGCTTGTGGCAAGTGATCCTACCATCCTGGTAGTGTTTTGTGGTATTCCTAACCACTATATATTCCTTTTCATATTCACCAATAAAAATTAAGCTATATTCAAATTTTTTCTTTGTGTCTTCTGTACTTCCACGCCTCTCTCTAGCCACAACTAGTAGAGATTATTCTTCCAGGGCCGCAAGGTAAACGCTATTGCCTTCCCTGTCATCTAACCAAGACTTAGTACAAATCCAATCCTAAGGTTAGGATTTCCCGTTGTGTGTCTGTGTCACGCCTCAGAACACAACAAAATGGTGCTCACTACAGGGGCTGTAAGCCCCTTGGTTATCCCTTTTGCATCTACGTTTGAAGGTCCCTTGCCTCTGCCTATTCAGGGGGCAACCTCACCTGAAATTACCAGCCCTCCTATTGAGGAGGACATTGCCGGCCCGCCTATTGTCCCTACTGTACTGAACCTTGGGAATGGTCCCCGCCTAGTTGCTTACCCTATGGGTACACCTGACTTGGAACAAGTCATGGCAGTAGCCCTTGGGATAGCTTGGGACGGGGCCATCCCTTGCCTTCAGTTACAGTTTAGCCGTGCCAAATACTATGAGTTAATTGTGGCCCCTCAGTTTCCACAACACCTCCTTCCAGCAGCTGGCTCCGCTGATCATCTTCTGTCATCCTTTGACAGCCCGCCTTGGCCCATCACCAGATGGTGTTGGGACTCCACATTCAAGAAATCTTGTCTCTACAAGCAGCTGTTACCCATCATTGGGACCAGTTTGCCGCCTACCAACAATGGCTTCATTCCCTGTTCTCCCTGATATCTGACAATCAGCGTGATTTGGTCACCTCTCAAACATGTTTAGTCAATTCCATCAAGCAAATACGCCAGCCCATCCCTGAGTATGTTAGGGAGCAGCTACATGAGTTTCACCAGTTAGAACAACCCTGGCGCACTCAAGTAGACTCCACCCTAAACGCTTATCTCTCCAATTTTGAGCACCTAGTGCAACAGCTCAATGCATTCAGTGTCTATTCCTTTGAGCAATTGCAACAGGTAGCTGACCTTGCCGCCCAAGGTCTAAATGAGCTTGGTGCGGAATTCAATCAAGAAAGAGCTACCACTGCCACTGCTATTGCCAAACTTCAGAATAAGGTGAATGAGCTGTCCTCTCCCAAACCCAATGCTCCGCCTTCTCCTCCTGCTGATGATCTGGTGGACAGAGAGCAGAGAATCTGGGAAGCCATCCAGATATTCTGTGCTTCCACTTGTAGCCAAGGACGTCCTACTGAAATGCCTCAACCTGATCCCCAGGTTCTTGTGCTGACCGCTCAAGTTGCTGAGCTACAGCAGGAAATTGCTGCTTTACGTGAAGAAGTGACGGCAGCTGCTAGTCCACGCGGGGTTAACAAGGAAGATGGATGTTGTCCTGGTTTGGATGGGGCTCCTCAAATTCACTGCGCTAGGGAGTTGATTGCCCTAGCTAATGAGGTGGACCATTTGAAACAAAACCAGACTGAGTTGGACAGAGACATACAGGAGATGAATGAGCTGATTGACTCGGTAAACAACAGGTTTGCCCCTTGCCTATCAGTGGGGCCATCCCTTACTTTGCAACTGGCTGAACTCTCCATGGTTGTCACTATCCAAGGACAATGCCTAGATGTGACTGAACAACAGACTGCTCTAGCCAACACTACAGGTGCCAGAACCACTGAGACTCTGACAACCCTAGAAGAAAGTGTTCGACAACTATGGGCTAGACAACCCCCCTCCAAATCTGAAGCTGAGTTCTCCCCGCGCATAAATGTACTCAATAGCAACAATGGTGGTCCAACTCCTGAGGCACACTTCAAGCCTACTTTTAAGCAAGTGTTTGTTCCTAAAACCTTGACTATTGCAGCCTTCTTAACTATTTACAAGACTGCTATGAGACGAGCATCAGATGAAGTTAAGAAAGAACATATTCTGACTTGCCTACACCCGACCTGTCAGGAGGTAGCTGTTCCAGAGCTTCCCTCCATTGAGACCTGGGAGGACATAAAAAAACTCTTGATTGACAAGTTTGGTGGTGATCTTAGCCTGGAGGTGAAAAAGGATGCTTTCATGCACATATCCTTCAAGCCCAAAGAGACATTAGCTGAATTTGCTGATAGATTTTACATGGAGGGACAACAGTTAATAACAAGCAGACAATTGACAGCGCATGAAGCATATATGGCCTGCACCCAGGCCCTCAAGGTGAATCAACTCCTATGCCTCCATTTCAAGGCCCAAAAGGCTATGCTGTCCTCCATGAAAAGCATAAAAACACTGCTCCAAGATATGCATCTTACCCATTCTGGGACAGTTGTTAGGGAGAGTTGTGCCGCTTCCAACTCTGGCTCTTCTTCTCGCGGCCCTTGTATCCTCACTATGAGCTCAAAAAATCCTCCTCAACGTCAGGGTTGCCACAACTGCAGTCAGATAGATCACCACTCTTGCGTCTGCATCAATCCGCGGGTTGAAGGAGCTGATCCCAAGGATCAGTTGGGAAAAGAACAGTCAACCTAGAGGCAGAGACACTCTTGGTTGACAATTCTTCCCAGTCTCCTCCTACACCCCTGCCTGCTACTGATTCTGAGCCTGCTGATGATGAAGCACCTCATATCCTCCTCCTGTTCCATGACATTTCTGACAATTCTGATATGGATGAATCTAATGTTGAAGACCATGATGCATATGGGTATTCTGTTCTTGCTGTCCCTGAGACTATTGCCGTTCCCTATAAGCTACAATCTGGGAAGACTACAACAACCACCAAGCCTTTGTCTGAGGCCAAAGCAGTTGTCTCCCACCCCTATCTTACTCAGACAAAACGGTCCCCTGTATTAGTGGAATCATCAGAGGAAGTCGCTGAAGTTGAAGACGCCATTTTCAAGAATGTATCTGTCTCACTCCCTCTCCAAACTGTATATAAGGAGTTTCCGGGACTACAATGCATGATTGAGAAATGGGACAAGGAACTAGCTGAGGCACAGGATATCTTGGCTGTTCTTCCACCCTTTGGACGCACCACCACCCAAGTAGAGATATCTATCCAAAAGGGCAAGATCAAAGCCGTCCTGGATACTGGTTCTCCTGTCAATGTTGTTTCTTCTAAACTGATGAAGAAACTTAAGCTGGCCCCTGATCTCAACTACCATCAATCCTATGGCACCACTGGTCTCTCCATGACTTGCGCCATTGGTGCGTACTCTGCCTTACCAATGCAATTTGTTAAACTTCTGTTGGCTGTGCCGGCTGTTGTTCTAGAAAATGAGAGCTATGACCTTTTGGTTGGTATCCAGTTCCTTAGGGAATATAATGGGATCATCAACCTAAAGGATGACTATCTTTCTATCCTAGGGTACAAAGTCCCTCTGATCTTTGAGGAGCCCATCAAAGTTCCTGGTAAACGGTTGAAGACATGTACTCTGGAGTACCCCACTGGGGTTTTCTCCCTAAAATATTGAACCCATTCCACCAGCATGAAGTGTCCTCCCATGGCTTGTCCTGAAACTGAAGGAATCCCTCTCATGGCCACGTCTGCTATCACCTTTCCCCAGGCTCTCAGGCTATCCTAGACTCCCAGATATCATATGAACTACCTGAACAGACTTTCTTAGAGCTGTATTCCCCTCATTTGCTGGGGCGTAATGAGCCTTACCTTTGTCCTGGAATTCTAGACGTTTCCCACAAGGATCCCGTTCAATTACTAGTTGCCAACCTTACTGTGCTTCCAATGACAGTATCCAGAGGAAGGTTGTTGGTTACAGAAAGTTACTAAATGCTCCTGACGTCCTGTCTCTTCACCCCTTTGGAACGTTTAAAGACTTTAATCTACCCAAAGACAAGCCTCAAGTCCTATCTCTGTTCACTGCCCAAGACTTCCCTCAGTTGTCCCTGATCCAACAGAAAGAGGTGCTTGATTTACTAGACCAGCTCTCAGATATCTTTGCTAAAGATAATACTGATTATGGGCTAGCCAAAGGTGTGATACATCAGATTGACACAGGAGATGCTCCTCCCTTTTATGCCAAGCCATACCGCTGCAGCTGAGTGGAAGATGCGCAGGTTTCTAAGGAGCTCAAACAACTTCTGGACGCTGGACTGCTAGCTCCCTCTCAGAGTCCCTGGGCTTCTCCTCTGCTCATCTTAAAGAAAAAGAATGGTGGACACCGGATTGTGATGGACTATTGAAGGTTGAATTCTCTAACCAAGAAAGATTCCTATCCCTTACCACGCATTGCTGACGCCCTTTGACGCCTTGGAAGTTCTAAGTTTTTCTCTGCCATGGATTTGGTGTCTGGCTACTGGCAAGTTGACCTCTCTCCTGAAGACCGTCAGAAGGCTGCACTCATCACATCAGAAGGATTTTTTGAGCCTACTTGC
Source organism: Entomophthora muscae (assembly GCA_014839935.2). Classification (NCBI taxonomy): domain Eukaryota; kingdom Fungi; phylum Entomophthoromycota; class Entomophthoromycetes; order Entomophthorales; family Entomophthoraceae; genus Entomophthora; species Entomophthora muscae. The sequence continues at coordinate 635,379 of QTSX02004274.1, forward strand.
ATGCCGCAAGGGCTCTGCAATGCCCTGGCAACTTTCCAGATGGCCATGGACTCCATCCTGTGTATCTTGAAGTTGTTGTGTGTCTTAGTCTATCTAGATGATATAACAGTCTTCAGTGCAACTTTCACTGATCACCTAGCCCATCTTAAAGAGGTGTTCATAAAGATCCAAAAAGCTGGCCTCAACTTAAAGCCTTCTAAGTGTGCTTTCTGCAAAGAGCGCCTTGAATTCCTGGGCCATGAAGTAACCCAAACAGGAATTTGTCCAATGACCAAGAAGGTTGAAGCCATCAACAAAATGCTTCCGCCCACCAACCTCTGAGAAGTACAATTCTTTCTGGGCATGATGGGTTACTATAGACAATTCATCCCTGATTTTGCTGATACTAGTGAACCCCTGGTCCAACTATTGTGTAATGTCCCCTTCAAATGGACTGCCAGTCAACAGCAAGCCTTTGAGACTCTAAAACAGAAACTCAAAGAAGATCCCATTTTAGTGTACCCTGATTACAATAAGGAATTCATCTTGTACACTGATGCTAGTGACCTTGCTATTGGGGCTATCTTGGCTCAACTTGACAATGAAGGTGTGGAACACCCTGTAGCCTATACTTCCTGTGTGCTGAATAAGCATGAGAAGAAATATAGTGTTACAGAGAAGGAATGCCTTGCTGTGCTGCATGCAGTCAAACAATTCCTCATACCTGTATGGTACCCATTTCACTGTTGTCACTGACCACGCTTTGCTCAAATGGTTACAACAACTTAAGGAGCCTGAAGGACGCTTAGCTAGATGGGCTCTCCACCTGCAAGGCTATGACTTCACTGTGCTCCATTGCCCCGGGATTCAACATCAGAACGCTGACGGACTATCCCAAATGCCCATCCTTGCCCTGCATCCTGCTGAGGCAGATCGCCTGTATGAGCTAATTGGCACCCCTTCTTCCTGGAAAAGTGAGACAGAAGAGGTTTGACTTGCCTTGACCAAATTCTCTGAAGATACCCTCATACGCGACAACTAACTCTTCAAGAAGGTGCAGGGTCAATACCTGCCATACATGCGTCCCAGTCTTTGTCTCTCTTTGGTGTCACAAGCTCATAAAGAAACTGGCCATGGAGGCATAGCCAAGACCTTTGACTGGCTTCAGAAGAATTACTTCTGGGAGAATCTTTGCCTGTTGATCCCAGATGTCATAGCTTGTTGCCATGACTGCCAACTCCAGAGGCCCCAAGCTGCTTCTCACAAGTTCAAATTGGTTCCCCCTCAACACGCATTTCATACTGTCAGCATTGATGCTGTATGTCCTCTCCCCCGCTCACGCTCTGGATGCCGCTTTATCCTGATTGCCGTTGACCACTTCAGCAAGTGGGTAGAAGCTCGCCCTACTAAAGACATCACTGCTAAGACTACTGCTGCCTTCCTGCTGCAGGATGTTTTCTATCGCCATGGCTGTCCTCAAGTGCTGTTGTCAGACAACGGAACCAACTTCAATGCCAAACTTGTAACCTCTGTTGTTGAAGCTCTAGGAACTCACCAGTCCTTCTCTGCCCCCTATAATCCTTCCACTAATGGGGCAGTTGAGTGTGCCAACTTGACACTGGTTTCTATCATGAGGAAACTCACCTACTCTGACGCTGCCAATTGTGATCTATACTTACCTGCTGCCCTCTTTGCCTATTATCTGAGCAGACATTGGGTCACAGGGTACTCCCCCTTTGCCATGTTGTATGGGTGTGAAGCCACCACTCTGTCACTCTTTGGGGTTCCTCTACTCTCCTCTGATAAGGCCATGAACCCTGACAACCACATCAAGGACTTAGTCAACCGCATCATTGATATACAGGCCACTGCCTACACTTCTGCATATAAGATTAAGATGCTTGAGCTCTCTCCTGACAACACTGGACGCTCCCCCTTGCCTGAGTTTGTTGTTGGTGACCATGTCCTATACTATCAACACCGTGTGGGTGGGCACGCACACAAACTGGACTCCCTGTGGATTGGTCCTTTAGAGGTGACTTTCAAATGAGGATCTGAGTAACTGTAAAGCTCCTCTCCAGTGATCGCCCTTTTACTTGCGTACACGCCAAGTTTCTCTGCAAGTATCACCCCCCCCAAAGGCCAATCTAGAGGGGGGCAATGTTGAAAATAACAGCATTCACCATGTTTTGATTTCACCTTTGTTGGGCATTTTGAGGACGAATCTCTTGCTTTTGCATTTGACTCTCAAAATGAACTGGCTTCTGCTTCAGGAAGTATGATTGTTTGGTTTTCTGACTCTGCGCAACTCACTTGCCCCACTCATGCTTGTGGAGAGTGATCCTACTGTTTTGGTAGTGTTTTGTGGTATTCCTAACCACAATATATTCCATTTCACATTCACCAATAAAGAATTACGTCCTATTCACATTTTTTTCTTTGTGTCTTCTGTACTTCTGCGCCTCTCTCTAGCCACAACTAGTAGAGATTATTCTTCCAGGGCCGCAAGGTAAACACTATTGCCTTCCCTGTCATCTAACCAAGACTTAGTACAAATCCAATCCTAAGGTTAGTATTCCCAGTTGTGTGTCTGTACCGCGCCTCAGAACACAACAGCAATGATGTCTAGGGATTCAGGTTTGATTAGCTTGTTCCCATTTGGAACATTGATAGCTGAGTTTTGGGATGTGTATATTCCACAGGGTTTTGCGCTGAGAGCTGAGGAAGCTCCATTCCAAATTGATACATTGAGGTGAATGGCTTCAGGTGACTCCTTCTCATTGTAGATTAATTCTCATAGGCTGAGAATTACAGGGGATCTTTTAGGTAAAGATCTAGGTTTGTATGACTCATATGTCATAGACCACGTGATATGAATTATAGGTTGATTCAGGAACCAGAGGGTTTTTCAGACAAATATGCCCCAAATGGTAGGCAACAGTGGCAAAATTGACTGTAGGGATGCAAAAGTGAGAATTCCAAAGTGAGAATCTAAAAGTGGCCAAGTCAACACTTTTTAAAATTTTTGAAATGGCTTTTTATAATAAAGCAACTACTTTTTCTTGGCTTTTTTTAGTTGAGAGAATGAATAAAAAGTATTTTATATGGTCATAATAATTTTTATTTCCAGATGAGTTGTTTTACTTTAATTTTGAAAATTTAAAATTGTTGACTTGGCCACTTTTAGATTCTCACTTTTTTATCCCTAAAGTTGATTTTGCCACTGTTGCCAAATGGTATATAAGCAAAAACAGCTAAATTACAATAAAGATATATTGTTAATTTTGACACTTTCCCCTCAACTACTTTTTCAATTATGATGTCTTCTTTGTTATCCTTTGAAAGGGCAAAAATTGGAGTACTTTGTGTAGAAACCGCTACTTCCAGGAAAGAATTTCCTACAAGTTTGCTGGAGGAAGCTTGGGCAAGCTTGGAGGTCACCAAGACTGTGCCTGAGGAGGCTTTGATGGAAGTAAAAGCTGCGTTTGAAGAGTTATACTCTTATTATTTTGCCAAATAAGGGACTCCTGCTCAAGGAAACTGAATATATGCATGGGGTTCTTGTAACTTGTTAGTAGGATTTGACAAAATTTTACAACAGGTAAAAGCAATGGCAAATTGTGAAATTGAGGCTTTAAGAGCAAGAGAGGAAAAGAGTGTTGAGATCATGGCTTGTTGGTGGGATGACAACAAAGAATTGTCTCATAAAATTGCCTCCCTGGAGGAAAAGCTCCTTGAAGCTTTGTCACAGGAAGGTAATGGCAACAAGAGTCAAGGGCAGAATAATGGTAAGTTGGACTGGTTGGACCTAGATCTGTCACAGGTCCTATAAAATGGAAGGCTTGATTTGACTCCTGACCCTTTACCAGGAAAAAGCCACCCCCTTCATCATCTAACCAAATGATTTCCATAATTATGTTCATCTTAAGATGATTTAGCATAACTATATAATCCCTATCTCCAAATAAAGATAGTTATCTAGTTTTCAAATATTTCCCCCTTGTAAATCTGCTAAAACAGCACAGTTACAACATTGGTAGCAGAAGTAGGGTTTTCATCCTACCTTTCCCTTCAAAATTCCGCCTGCTGTCTGTACTTGCCGCAGTCAACAAATATATGAGAGAATCATGTCTGGCCTCCCACCAGACTGGACACCATACCCGCCAAGTACCAAGATACTGGAAGTATTTGTACTATACCAGAACATGCTTGTACCAGTACCTGCCTTCAACACCCTGTCAGTGCAAGGTTTCTTCCAGGCACCTATCATTCTGTCTCAAGCCACAACTGAGGAAGGAACCATGTCCGCCTATGTGGCCCAACAACTTTGAAGTGCCGCCTTGGAACCATTTGCCAGGGCCAACAATGACAATGCCGCAGCTTGGATTCAATCTGCCCAAAGTAAACTGGCGCAGATGGAATGCCCACAACGCTTCTGGATTTCAGATATATCCATCTGACTCACGCACAATGCAGGCACTTGGTTCAATAAGTGGCACAAAGACCATACTGTGAAAGACTGGGACACTTTCAAACAAGACTTCTTGACATGGTTTGTATTAAAGGACACCACCCTCATGATTATCCGCCAAGTGAAGAGCCTGACCCAGACATGCACTGTAAAGGAACTCACACACACTTATGAATAACTCTACCTATATACCCCTGCAGATATGGGATTTGACACTCCAGCCACACATCTCATGTATTACAATGCCCTCAAGTCACATGTAATGAGACACATCAACCTGGACTAAGTAACCAATATGCAAAGCCTATATTACAAAGCAGAGAAGGCAGAGCAAACATCCAACACCCTCCACAAAGCACAGACTGGGAAGAGAGAGACCCAAAGATTCTCACTTGACTGTGCCCGCTAATTGACCACCTCCTGGAAACAACAACTCAAACCATAAGCCTGCAGGTTCAAATGGGCACGGAAACAGGAACAATGGGCAGTCAAATTGTACCCATTTCTGTATCACTGCCACTCAAGACAATCAAGACAAGGGAAAAGCCTGGGGAGAGCATTAAGCAAGCCAAGCTCTCCCCACACAACTCCTGACTTACCCAATGATGAGTACCGACCCAAGGACGTGGACCAATGCCCAATGATCCAAGTACCCTCGGAAGACCCAGTACTGTACACCATTGCCAGACATCCCAATAAACTGATGACCTATCCTTTATGTTTTTTCAGTTACACAGGCTTGGCACTCCTGGACTCAGGAGCAGATCAAACCCTAATCAACAGTAGCTTTGTGAACAAGTTCAAGCTAGCCACTAATCCTTTGCGGATTAAAAACATGGTTTTAGCCAACAAACATATGTTTGCTGTGACAAAAGAAACAGCCCCTTTCCTTATCATGCTAGAGAACCTGCACTCCACCATCCAGGGACCTGTCATTGACTTCCTCAAGTTTGATATTGTACTGGAGCTGGATTGGCTATGAAGGAATAATCCCCACATCAACTGGGCAACCTCAGTATTGACCATCAAGTGTGAAGGTGTCAATCACCAGATCTACCCTGACTCAGTGGACCAACTCCTGCATAACCACGTCTTTTACACATTAAAGAAACCTTGGGAAAAAAAGGAGAACCTCAAGGCAATTGACTGGGACTCCTGCCAGTACAAGATCATACATTTCAAGGACCACCAGGATATCACTACTCCTCAGGATTGCAAAATTGTGGCCTGCCATCCAGAAATCTTCAAGGAGGCTTTACCTGGGCTGCCTCCAGAAAAGCATATCCAATACTACATCCAAATCAAGGGAGCTTTACTCAAGGCATAGCCCATCTATTGCCTGACCCTAAACAAAGACAACGCCCCACATGCCTAACTCAAGGAGGCACTTGAGAAAGGACTTATCCACCCCTCACAGTCTCCTTTTGGCGCCGCTGTATTCTTTGTGGCAAAGAACTATGGTACCCTTTGATTGATCACAGACTACCAAGCCCTCAACAAAGTCAACATCAAGAATCAATAACCACTTTCACTCATTGATAATCTTTTTGATGCCCTGGGCGGTGCCACTGTTTCTCCAAAATTGACCTAACCACCGGCTACAACCAGATCCACATCAAGGAAGAGGATATTCCTAAAACAGCCTTTCACACCAAGTATGGCTCATACAAGTGTGTGGTGCTCAATTTTAGTATTAAAAACGCCCCATCAACTTTTATGACCTTCATGAACAAGGTGTTTTCTCCCCATATTGGCAAACATGCCCTAGTATACCTGGACAGTATCATTTTCTACAGCCCATTAATGGAACAGCATCACAAGGACCTGGAACCAGTTTTTGCTACCCTGGCACAATACAAACTGTTAGCTAAGCCCTCCAAATTCTAATTCTTCTGCAAACAGCTCCCCTTCCTGGGACACATAGTCTCAAAGGATGGCATTAACCCCAATAACCAGAAAATTCAAACTATCTGTAAAATTCCACCTCTAAAAGACAAGTCAGAACTCCACACATTCCTGGAAATGGTTGCCTACGTTTGGAAGTTCATCCCCAACTGTGGTGTCCTGACTGCACCTATGTCTGCCATAAATGGCGCCAAATCCAATTTGTATGGACCCCCCAACACGACCTTTGTTTCAGATGTCTAAAGGAAAAGCTCACCACTGCGCCTATCCTAAAACACCCCAAACACAATGGGGAATATCAAATGGAAACAGACACCTCTGACACATCCATTGGAGGAGTACTAAAAATCAAGAACATCAATGGCAACTTCCTGCCCATAGCTTAAAAATCACACAAACTTACAGACAGTGAGTGCTGATACCCTATACATGACAAAGAATTGCTGGCCATTGTACACTGTTTGGACAAATGGCGTTGTGACTTAGAACAACAGGTGGAATTTACAGCCCTGACCGGCCACAAATTGCTCATATATTTTAAAATCAGGAAAATCTCTCCTGCCAACAAGCACAATGGATGGAACTCCTGGAAAGATTCAACATGATCATACAGTACAAACCCAGTACAGAACTTGCCATGGCAGATGCACTCTCACGCCTGTATGTTAGAGCCACAAGGAGCAAAAATGAGCTCAAACTAGACTGGCCTCTACTGGTACTCCAAACAAAGGACAAGGGCTTCACCCCTGGCACCACTGACATTAAAAAGGAGACATTCATCAAGAACAATATCTATTTTTAGATGTGTACAGGACCTTACACCGCAGAATGACAGACAGAACCACCATCCCTTACATCCCTACACATCAGCAAGTGGACACCATCCTACGTTACCACAGGGACCTAGGACATACCAAAAGCCGCGACCTCTACAAATACCTCAAATACAAATAATGATGGCCAAACCTATACCAGGATCACCAGGAAGTTCTAGAGCAATACAAAGTATGTGAAAATTTTTCAAAAAGTGACACCTCTACTAAATCTGTACTGCCTATTTATTCACAACTGCCTTTCAAAGTGTGGACCCTAGATATTGTAGGACCCATGCCAGGAAAGCACAACAAAAAGAAATACATCATCACTGCTATCAACTTTGCCACTTGCTGGCCAGTGGCACAAGCAGTAAGATCTCACACAGGCAATGATATGTGGCAGTTCATAGGAAAAGAAATCATCAGTAAGTTCAGAAAGCCAGAACTCCTGATAACTGACAGAGGCAAAGAATTGACCTCTGAAGATAACAATATTTACCTCACCAAAAATGGGGTCCAGAACATGGTGACAACACCTTAACACCCTTAAGCCAATGGAAGTGTGGAGTGGCTGGATGGTAGCCTTGTGCAGGCCTTAGCCAAGCTCACTGCTGGGAGACCTGAGGACTGGTATAAGCAGCTACCAACTTCATTGCTTGTATGCCAGACCCGTGTGAACAGATTCACTGGGAAAAGCCCCTTTGAGTTAGTTTTTGGCACACAACCCAATATCATCCAAGAACTATCAGGACCTAAGCTGGAAATGCCCAGTGAAGTTCCACCCCACTCAGATCCCCAGGTCATAGAAGTTAATAGCAAACAATCAGAAAAAGAATAAAGGTGTCTAAAAAAGACATTTGTCCCCATCCAAGACAGACATGAGGTCAGTGACAAAGTTTGGGTCATGAATACTAACAAGAGTAAATTACAGTCAGAAAAAGTAGGCCCTGCCATCATAGTAAAAGTAAACAAAAACAACACTTACCTTGTACAAGGACTTGGCAAGCGCAAACTAGATAAGGTCCTATACCACAATTGGTTACGGCCCTGTAAGGCCTGACAAAAGCAATGTGAGGCTGCCCTACCCACAACCAAACAGCAACTAGTACAGTATAGCACCTGGGCTCCTGACAACCTCCCAGATGATCTACCTCCAGTCAAGGACAACCTTCAACTGGGGGGGTATCAAAACAGCAGGGTCAACCTGCCAATAAGGTTCCAACTAAGCAGGTTTACAACCCACAATCCAATTATCCAGTCACTTAGAGCCAGACTAGGAAGTTAACTCAAATTTCCAAATCCAACAACATGAACAAATGATGATCCCATACAGTGGTGACTCAATTTAGCACTTGACTCATTACCAGGATCAAGCCACCCCCTTCATCATCTAACCAAATGATTTACATAATCATGTTCCTCTTAAGATGATTTGTTGCAACTATATAATCCCTATCTCCAAATAAAGATACTTATCTAGTCTCTAAATATTTTTCCCCTTGTAACTCTGCTAAAACAGCACAATTACAACAGGTTACTTTTTTTTATTAATTTGGTAATAATTTTATATATTCAGGTTTTTAAATGTATTCTTATTAAAATGAAATAGTTTTAGTTGTTTTTTATTTGATGTAAAAATTTAAGTTTATTTCAATATGTAATATATATTTTTTAACTTTCAAAGTTAGCAATTGATGGTCTATATTTTTGACATAAAATCTGTTTTCTTTTATCTGTATTTAATTAGAGTGACAGAAAACCATTGTATTTTTTGTTGGTTGACAGAACATCAGTTTATAGAACAAAAATTGATGGAACATATGTCTAACCCCATTAAGGCTTGTTGATATCCCTTCCTGTCTTAGGTAATCACCTGCTCCTAAACTGCAGTGGATTTAAAGTAGCTTGTGAATATAATCTTTTTTGCTTTCTCTTGGTCCAAAATTGGCCTCAGCCAGTGTGGGGTCAGGTAAAGTTTGAGCTAGAATTTAGAATTTTATCTTTTGCATGTTTAATTCAAACTAGTTCTTGCATTTTATGCAACCACTTATGTTTTTAATTTGATAGGCATTGTAAACTTGGTATTAATCAAAGATATCTCTTGGCCAGAATTATCTCCTGTAAGGGACTGATTACCTAATTTTTGCCACAATTTTTTTGTAAAAACTAAAGCTACTCCTACATTTTGTAACTGATCATTATTAAATGTATATTTTCTGGTACAATGATCAATTAGTATAACTATACAGACATCTAATATCATTTTCACCTTTAACAGTATAGATTGATAATTTATATCTTAGCCAGTAAATTATAGACAAAGCAGTGGTTCTAAAATCTAACTATCCACCTAAATTTGATTGGTTTAGTTGAGCTTCATTGTGATTTTCCTATCTTTATAAAAATATTATTTTTAATTTAAAAATAACTGATCTCATATCTAGCCCATCCCAAACATGGCTTTTGGAATTGATTTTACTGTTAAACAAATGGTTTAATCAATGTCAAAATTTAAAAACCTCTTTTACTGCTTTATCTTCTATCCTGGTTGTAGCATGTTTATCATTTTAATAATTTGATAAAATTGATTGAATTTTTGCTCCTTTCCATCTTGACACACAATACTTTTATTGAAGGCTATATTTTGACTTTTATGCTGAATCTTTCTTTTTGAGTTTGACCTTAAGCTTGACTAACTATTGCCTTTTATCTCAACTAAGCTATTTATAGTTCAATACTTGAAAAGTTGGGGAAAGACAGTAGTCCAAGAAGGTACAGAGAAGGGATTTGTAATAAAAAGATGGTCTATATTTGGAGGGATTGAGATTCTTATACTGTGTGGGAAAGCCATCAGGTCACCAAGGGTGAAGAACATGTGGCATTAAGGTAAAGTAGGGATCAGCGGTACTCTGAGTATAGGCTTCAGGATCCTGGTGTAAATTGATCTCACCTCACATAAGAAAGTATGATATCCTAATATATTTGCAGGTCAAGTGAGGCCATAAATTTAGAACCTTTTGAAGCAACTCTATGAGCACCCCTTAATGTAATAATATATGTTGGCAATTGAGTGTACAACTGATAAACTCAGTCTCAGCATCTTAAAAGGTATTTTACATTGCTGAATAGTGCACATATTTTCAAAAATGAGGGATTAACCCCCGGTAAATTTCTGCATAAGAGACCTTGTACTATCCAACTTGACTACCCTGGTACATGAAGCCAAATGTGGAATTCATCTTGAATTAATAAACAAGGAAACAAGAAACAATAACAATATCAATCTAGTTTTAACTTGATTAAGTGCTTTACTCACTAGTAGGAATAAGCCACCCATATTAGGTAAACAACTTTGGGGGGGCTGTCATTTTCTGGGATTTGGCAGGCTGCAAATGGCAGACAAAGCCCATCATAAGATTAGTGCTAACTTAAATAGGTATGTCATAGATTTTCTCACCCAAGTCCACAACCAGAAGCCAGGATGATAGTTTCCACCCCAGAAAGGGTGATATACACCATTCCCAACAAATTATTGGAATAGTCTAGGATAAGTTTGGAGGCAGAGATGGACATTGGTTTGGGGGTGAAAGGCAGCTCCATGTCTATTTGATAGGCAGGGAGAAAAGTGGATTTATGTTTGAACAGTCAGGGCTCAGTAAAAAACCAAGGTCCCTTTCTTTTAAATATGGTCAACTCTTTACTTCAGGTGAAGGGATTGTGTGATAGGATGTTACCAGAGGTGTATTCTCTATACTTGGGCTTCAACAGATACCTTGTGGGGTGTACAGAACCAAAGAAAGCATCAGAAGGACAAAAACTTGTGGAAAGAGGGGATGGCAGGACAGGAGGACTAGGGTTTAATTTTCAGCTAACTAAGATAAAATATCAAAATATTTAAGAATACCAATATCTCATAACCTTTCATTCAAAAATGTCAATAAATTCTGGTGAAGGGTCCATGTCAGGGCCCAGATTTCCCTGGACAGTCAGCTGGCCTCCTTATAGTTAATTAAACATGCAGTGTGGAAACACACACAAAGCACCTTCCAGGGCGAAATACCCCCTTTTGACTAGCAAATGGCCTGGGATTTGAGAGGCACACAAGCCTCAAATCCCTGGCTTCAAGCCTGTTATCAAATTTGGGCCACTCACTTATTGGGAAACGGTACATCAGGAGCGCAATTGTTCAATTGTGCAATCAGATGATTGATTCATTGTGGGAGCTATAAATAACTATGGCAACTTGACATGCTGTAAATTTCAAAAGGTTCATGTTATAGCAGCCAATGAGATCTCACCCTCTTTCCCAAGCACGCAAATTCCAGTTAAAATTGTAAATCCAACTCCAAATGATGCCATCAGTTCTCTGGTGGCACAAAAGGCCACATAATTTTCAGTAAGTATAAGTAGTGAGGGGGAGAAGCACTCCTCACTGTTGACATCTTAATAAAGCAAGTTTATGCCTAGAAATTATTATCTTATTGCAGGAATTGTCTATTTTTGCTCAAATTTAATTATTCTTTTTGCATCCATTTGTGAATCCACTACTCAATACAAACTTGCATATCCATATTCCCCCAGCTATACTCCTGTTTTCCTTGCCAAATCACCCTGCACCCTTGACCTGGAGTATTTCCATCCCCATCACCTGGATCTGCCACCAGCAATGAAGGAGATTCCTACTGTCCCTTCTCTCCCCAACGCGCCTCCCACCCAGGACTTTAGCAAGCTGGGGTTGGTCTATATCACAGTATTGGGGCTGGCCAACCAAGTTGTGCCCCATACTGGGAGTTGGCGCCCCCTAGCCACTGCTCTAAAATACCTGGTTTGTATAGCGCCTATTGTGCAAATGGCCTTCCAGGAACAGCATGACTCCCCTGTGGGAGTCCAGTTGGACTCTGGTATGGGCAGTGACAGTACAGGGGTTTATATAATACCACACTGCCCAACTTTACATCTACTAAAGGGTAATAATCATGAAATTAGGAAATGGGAATTTGGATGGGCAGGATGCCTGGGTTTTGGTACAGTAAAATGGCACTGGTGTAGGAAGGAAGTTCATTGGCTGGATATTAAGAAAGGGTGCCAAACCCCTTTTTTTTCCTGAGCAATATTCTTGGGAGCGGCCCTTGGGGCTGTGTTTTCTTCAAGTGAGGGGTCCTGATTGGCCACCAAGGTATACCTCAAGTTTAATGAGTGTCAGGAACACCTTAACATTTATTCCTGATAACAATGGCATCTCAGGTCCTATAATTACTGAGGACTCCTCACCTAAATGGAAAGCTACTATGTGCCCTAAAAACGTATTTTTAGTTGGTAGTATCAGCTCTTTATTACATTGTGACATTAAATTGTCAAGTCTGGAAACCAGTCTTGTGGACACAACGGGAATTGAACTCAGGTCTCCTCTGCGGCCTCAACAACGCCTATTCAAAGTTAGTTGTTTGAATCTAAACTTACCTTGCAATTTAACAAAGAAAAGGCTCTGCAGCTAATAAGAGCTTATGCCTGGGGTTTCAGAGTTTGAACCTTCTTTTGCTTTGCATGCAAAATCAATCATGAAACTGTCAAGCGCCGTACTTGATGTTAACCAGAATAATTACTGGTTATCTTTTCCTGGTGGTTATCAGAACCACCAGGGGCTTCCCCCAGGCTGTTGTTCTCAAACAGCTGGGGTAAATAACTCCTAGCTGTTTGAGGATACATCAGGGGGGATCTTTCTATGTTAAAAATAACTTTTATGTTGTTTTAGAAGACTGTTCCTGCCAAGGTTTCCTGAAATTTCCCCCACATTTGGGTCATTATTTGTTAGATTAATCTGTTTCCTATTAACTGTGCTACTTTACAATTTAAAATTTTGTTTTAATTTTCTTATCAATAAATTTAAATAATTACAACAATTTTATCAAAATAAATCTTATTTAATCCTTATAATATAAAAACCTATATTGAATTAATCATTTTCTACTTACAGCTAAATTAAACTGTATTAAAAGCTAGTAACAATCTTATTTCATATACCATTATTTCTTGAAAGCTGATTAGTACAAAATGACATCATTCTAAAAAGAGAAACATAAAAATACATTAAAACTGATACAATGCTTTTTGTTGGAAATTAAATGTTGCCTAAAATCTTAGTTTTTTTAAAAATATTTAATTTAAAATATAATAATTTTTGAATCTCTCTTTTTAAAAAGAGGGCAGACAGCTTTTTTGCATATTTAATAAATAAATATTAAATAATTTTGGATTTGTTTTATAAAAAAATCTAGTAAAAAGTTAAAAAAAACTAAAGCTAAAATTAAAACTAAACTTTTATTGAAATTTCAGTGATCTAATTTAGCATAAGTAATTTATTCTTAAGTTAGATTTTATAGAAAATATATAATAAGAACTTATAAGAGAGTAAAAGTTTTTCTTTTCAAATTCTTAAGTATTTAATATTAATAAAATTATATTTTTATACTGTATGCTAGAGATAATATGTATAAAAAATTCAAACATAAAAAAGAATGTATCAAAATCTTGCTTTATTTAATTAAATTTTATAAAGGTTGAAATTTATTTAAACTAAATAAAAAATGATCTTAGTCATTGTATCTATAAAAATAAGATACAACTTTAATTATACAAGCAAATATTTATATGTGATTAAAAATAACATTTTTGTTTTGATAGATTTAAGATATATAAAGTTCATTTTTTAAGAACTGTTAAAAGTTATAATAAACTTAAGTTTATTTAAACAAAAGGCTTTTGAGTTGGTTACTAGAAGTAAGCTAAATAATAATTTATACTTTAAATTTAGTTTACTGATTAAAATATCATACTTTAAGAGTTAATTAGCATATTTTATTTCAAATAATAATTCTATAAGCTTACATTCAAAGCCGCTTCAAGATACTAAATTGGCATTGAAATATAGAGTTGCAGCACAATTCCAAAAGCTGAGATTAAGGGCTTTCTAATGATACTAGTTTAAGCAAGATTGAAGTAATATTTGCCAAGATATCATTAGTTAACCAGAATATAAAAAGGGGTAAATAAACAATGATATCAGACTTCAGGGGTGATATTGATAAATTAAGGAGATCAGTTGGGGGTCAGTTAGGGATTTATGCCTGTAGTGCAAAAGCTCAGCTAACATGGTATTTAAACAGCTCAACTTTACAGAAATTTACTTTACAATCCACACCTTTACTCCTCTCTGATAACTGCACATCTATTTCCAAGCAAGAACTGCCTGAACCAAGCCAAGGAACCCAACCACTATCATTATGGAACCTATCAAGTTTGCACCTCAGATGACACCCTTTTTCTCACTGGGGGCTTCTACTAAGAGAGAAAGAATATCTATGCTTAAACAAGCATTCCTTTTTACTGCTGGCAGTGATCTTAACAGCTTTGTTTAGCATTTCTTATTAAAAACAGAGTTTGGAAAAAGTACCTTCTTACCTGTTATACAAAATTCTAAGACAGATGATTTCCTTAACAACCTAAAGGAATTGATGTCAGAGTCCCCTGCCAAGCACCTTCCTTCCCTAAGAGCATTGGTTACATCAAGCTACAGTCTGAAAGAGCTTTGGGATCGTAGATTTAAAATGACAAAAAATGAGTATTCATATTCTAAAAAAATAAAAATGCTAAAAAAGCATCATTAAATTCAAAAAATAAAAAAGGAAAAACTGATTCATTAAAGAAAGAAAAAATAAAAAATATTTTAAAACACATTAAAAAATTCATTTCCAACCAGCCAATTCACTAAAAAATCCCCTGGATTGATTTATGAAGAATTACAAAAAGAATTGAGTGAATACTCAACAAAAATAAAATACTCCTTATTGAAAACAAAAAAGAAATTTATGAAGATATGAAAATAAAAAACAATATTTCTATTTCACTTTCCACTTTCTATAAGCTTATTCCTAATAATATAATTAAAAGCAAAAAGCAAACTGATATGTGTAACATTTGCAACTTAAAAAAATCATTAGAAATGAAGAAAAAGAATTTGAGTATAAAGAAGTTGCCATTGCCTAAATCTATTAAAGAAAATTTGGAATCTATTGACCTACATGAAAAGTTTTATAAGCATCAAAATAAAGAATATATTAGTGATATAAATAATCTTGATAATAATTCATGTGTTATAGTAATAGACTATAAAGAAAACTTTAAAATAGGTGTGGGTCCTATAGAGACAAATAATTGTTTTTATGAGAAAATACCTATTTCCTTATTAGGATTTGCAATTGCTTTTAAAGAAAATGAGAAAATTAAATATGAGTATCATGACTTTTTATCTGAAATTTTATCTCATGACTCTTTGTTTTCAGGTCAGTGTTTGATAAGTCTGCTTAAAAATAATAAATTTAAGAATATTAAAGTTTGGACTGATAATGGTAATCATTTCAGATCTTATGAATTCTTATATTATCTTTTTAAAGAGGTAACTAAAATTATAAAAGGAACAATTAAGTTTAATAGATTTGTTGAGTGTCATGGCAAAAGTATTGTTGATGGTCATTTTGGTGTATTATCTAAAATATTTAAACAAAAGGAAAATGAGATGTATATAAAAAATATAAATGATCTCAAAATGGTTTTTGAGAGAGAGGAAGAAAGAAAGGGTTTATATGAGTCACTTGTAAATAATTCAGATGTTTCCCAAAAACCTTTTTTTACATCTATGATAGAAAATCTAGGCCTAAAAAAAGCTGGCTTGAAGTCAAAGCATTTTATGTTAATCTTTCATATTTAATGAAAGATGATGAGCTTTATGTTTCACCTTTGACATTTGAGGATGTTAAGGAGTACTCCAAAATAAATTATTGTGCAAAGTTCTGCACAGATGACAGAGAAACAAAGAGAGCTGATACTACTAAAGGATTAGTAGGACATGTTCATGAAGTTGGACACATAACAAAAACTTATATTTCACATAGGGTAAATAGTCTTTTAAATACAACAACTTTTTTTTCTAAAAATAACTAAGAAATTAATTATATGAGCCAAAGATAGGGTAATAGCAATTATGGCTTTGGGGCTGCTATTACTCTCCCATGCAACTCATATATTTGATTCTTGGCTTATTAAAATAGAAAAAAGGGTTTTTAGCAAAAATACAGTTAATAGAAATAAGATTTATTTTTATTATTTGTATATTTTACACCCTTAGACTTTTATTCAGTAAACTAAGCATTATATTAATTTTCAAAAAACATAAGTTTACGGCTTAAATGATACCAAAGAAGTTAAAAGTCTTTAAAATGCTTAAGCTGGCGTCTTGGCTTAATCTAACAAATAATGACCTATATATTCCATTTCACATTCACCAATAAAATTTAAGTTCTATTCACATTTTTGTCTTTGTGTCTTCTGTACTTCCGCGCCTCTCTCTAGCCACAACTAGTAGAGATTATTCTTCCATGGCTACAAGGTAAACACTATTGCCTTCTCTGTCATCTAACCAAGACTTAGTACAAATCTAATCTTAATGTTAGGATTCCCTGTTGTGTGTCTGTGCCGCGCCTCAGAACACGACAACAATACACATGTTCTTCTAGACCCTGTCAGCATAGAAATTCACCTGAATTACCTTAAGATTAGAGCCAGAAAATCAGATGTGCTGAAGTTGAAGACTTTTAACAAGTTTTCTAATTCCATGGCCACCAACCTCTCCAAATCCCTGGATTGTGCACACTAAAAGAAAGTTTACTCCCTGAAAAGCACTATGCTGATACTTCACAATCAAATCTATGTACCTAAAAGAACCACCAGAACAGACATCTTTAGAGACTACCACAACCCAGAGATGGAAGGGCACCCTGGAAGCCTTAAAATTCTTGGAAGCATAAAGAGGAACTTTGACTGGCCTAGAATTAATCAAGATTTAACCGCTTACCTGAAGGGATGCAGGTTCTGTGAAAGGATCAAAACCCCAGGAACAAGCCCAAGGGCCTACTGAAACCCCTGTATATACCTACCAGCCCATGGAGATCAGTCTTCATGGACTACATTGTAAAACTACCCTTGTACAACTCCTTCAAAACAATCATAGTCATGGTGGGTAGATTTACAAAGATTTCCTACTTCATACTGACCACCACCCATTGCACAGCTGCAGAGACATAACAACACTTTCACAACAAGATTTTTACCCAACACAGCACTCCTAAAGAAATAATTAGTGGATGAGGTCCCCAGTTTACTTTCCACTATTGGGTACATGTGATGAAATATCTATGCATCAAGCTTTGTGTATCCATCTTGTACCACCTGCAGACAGATGGAAAAATCAAACTTGTCAACCAAATAATGGAACAATACCTAAGATTTTATGTTAATGATAATCAGGATAACTGGACAAATATGCTCCTGTGGCCCAATTTGCTTATAACATAAAAGACCACACTTTGACCAGGATGTCTTAATATAAGGCCAACTATGTGTTTGACCCCACTTAGAATACCAGGATTAACAAGAAGAAAACCAACTCCTCAGGAGGCATCTGGATTGAGAAGATCCACAATACCCAAACCACCTGCCTAACAAACTAAAGCCAAGCAGTACAGACTTACAAAGCCTTTTTAGACCAGAAGGAAACCCCTGGCCAGCCTCTACACGTTAGAGATGGAGTCTACCTGGATTCCTGGAATGTACCCTACATGTGCCTTGCAGAAAGCTACCCATATAAGAAGCAGGCCGCAAAAAATCAATAAGCTGGTGGGAGAAGTTGCCTTCATGTTAAAGCTACCTTTCACCTGTAAAACTCACCACATATTTCACTACTCCCTATTAATAAAAAAAGACGGTACTTTGCTCCCTCACCAGAGACTCAAGAGAGCTCCACCACCTATCCAAACAGGCCACTCTGAAGAATATGAATGAAAGTACGTGTAAAGCAACTAAAACCACTAACAAGCCCACCAGTACTACATCAAGTAGAAAGGTTACCCTATAGAGGAAAGCACATAGGAACCCCTAAGCAATCTAACCAATGCCAATCAATCCATCCAACATTACCTAAGCAAGAAAGCACAAGAGGGAGAGCCTTTGGGGGAATAAGGGGATAGTTCTAGTAATAAAATATCTGTCCCTCTTAAAACCCAATAATTGGAGCAGATTTCAAATCCTGGTCACAACTGCCCACAGGCTGCCAGCCCTGAGGACCAGGGGGCCAGCTGCCTGTGTTTTTTGGGTTTGAAACCCCTCAGACTGTCAGGGATCCAGTCTTGGGCAAAAAGCCTGTTGTTTTCTGGGGTAACTTGGTCCAGGTTTTTTGTGGGCAAAGCCCACCACAAGAGAGGAGCTAACTTAAAAAAGGTAGGAGTGACGTGCCCTGCCCCAAAGGGCAGGCTTTTATTTAACTTTAAATTCTATTTCAAACTTAAGTTTCAAGTAGATTCTTATTAGTTGGTTCAAATCAAACTAACCTTGTTCTTTTTTCTTGCCTTGGGTTTGCTTTTGCTCCTGCATGCGCGCAGGCCAATTCATTTTCTAATTCCTATTTTAAGATAGGTTTATTTCTTTTATTTTATTTTGCTTACACAACCACTGTCTTTTTCCCCTGCAGCATGCAGATCTTTGGCTTGCTGTTGCCAGAAGTTTCCCCACCACCATGTGTTCCCCTTTTGTTCATCAAACTCACTTGCCAAGAAACTCTCTCCTTGCCAATGAAGATCTTCCACAGGGCTTGGCTTTTATGCCATATAAATAGAGACACCAGAAAAGTAAGCTTTTAACCTGAAATTCTAAGTGGTTTTCCCCAATCACTGTCACAGGTTTTTACTTCAATCTTTATTTTTTTCTTTTCAAATCTTCAAATTCTAACTTTGAAATTTACTTAGGTTATCATATTTTTAAAAATAACTTAGGCTTATAGTAAATTAATACTTTCTTAGATCTAAATTTGCTTCCAGAGATAAAACAGCTAGCATAATTAGAATGGAGATAGCCAGACAACAAGCAATTAGCTTATTGCCACCATTCTTTAAAACTAGAGATAACTTGACTAGTTTTATGTTGAGATATTCCCATAGGGAATAGCCTGACGTAGATATACCTTTGGTTACAAAAAAATCTTTATTTAATACTTTCTTCTATATAGTTTGTTTAGGACTAGTTAAATCTATGACATCTTTTGTGTCTAATCATAAGTTTTTGGCAGGTCTTCAAAAAGTACTTCTACAAAATTTACCTACTTTCCTTTATCTTTTAAACTTAAATCTGAATGATTTACACAGTATAGTTTATAATTTTGCGCCTTATTGGGCAAGACCTTACAAGGAGACAGACTTTCCCACCCAGGACCACAGGCTGGCGGCCAGGATTATAGTGTCAATCACCCCTGTGAGGGTGATGTACACAATCCCAAACAGCTTGCCAGTGTGGTTGATTAGAAGGTTGGGTGAGGAAGCAGGCATAGGATTGGGGGTCACAGGCAGTTCCATGTGGAGATTGTAAGCAGGGAGATAGTTGAATTTCCCTCTGAACAACTTGGGTGTTGAAAATATCCATGGGCCTTGACAGTTGTATCTAACTGCTGATTGTATGTGGGCCAAAGGATCAAGTTTGAGTATCTTTTCCAGGGTATAGTTCTTATATTTGGTTTTCAAAGGGTAGTTGGTGAAGTGGTTGGGGCCAAAGGGTACACCTGGAGGACAAAAAACTGTGGGTGGAGGAACAGGAGGGCTGGGGGATCTTGTACTGAATTGGCAGATGGCAAATAAAAAATAAGGCAGTAGCTGTGTAAGCCAAAATAACATAACCTTTATTCAAAAATGACAATAAGGCTTGAGCGCAGAATCTATAGGCATACATAGCATCCCACCTTCACACCTAGTATTTTTCATAAGGGCTTCATCAAAATATTGGGAAAAATTCAGGCAGGTGGCCAAGAGGCCCGGGTGTAGGAGCAGCAAAATAGCACCTTGGCTGGGTGTTCTCTCATTGGTCAGAATATCATAAATTGGTCACTATATTTCCTTGATTTTTGGCTGTGGTCACAGGGTTGAGCCTAAAGCCTGTGTTTTCCCTTGGCAGTTGAATTTGATTGGTTACCTGAGAGGACTTCAAATTCATGAAGTTCACAGAGTAACTTTCTCTGCCTCCATTAGGCAATTCAAGAAGCTCCTCCTTAGGCACCATCATTATTGAGCCTGCACTGGTATTCTGGCTTTGGGACTTAGCAGAGGCTTCAGCTTGCGGAGGATTGGTCTCAGGAAAACATGGGTGGGTGGGCCCTTGGTCCATGGGGCCAGCGTCCCACAGTAATCCAGGGTCAGGGTTTCAATCCCACTCTCAGGCCTGGGTTTCCAGGGGGGAAAGAATTGTCAATCCTGACACAGACCCAAACCACAAATAAAAATGAGGATTATGACAAAATTATAAAATTTCCAACAATGGCACCTAGCACAGAAAACAAAAAAAATTGCCTAATTGAGGCAAAGAGATTCTTGTCATTGGCTCATTGTCAGGAACCTATCTGCTCAGAAACATACCACCAAGCGGGTGTATGGCCGCAGAAGGGTTCAAACCTGTAACCAAGGAACCAACGGGGATGGATACCATTCCCATATGAAAGAGCTCACTGAGAAAACAATATTGCCCCAGGAGGGGATTAAATCTACCAAGGAGGAAGTAGGCTTCTAGGTAGCTAAGCAGGAAGGCCAAAGACAAGGGATGTAACAAGGAGGGTGAAGCAGGCTGATTGTTGCCCATATAGTGGTTAGGAATACCATAAAACACTACCAGGGCGGTAGGATCACTTGCCACAAGCATGAGTGGGGCAAGTGAGTTGCACAGAGTCAGGAAACTGAACAATCATACTTCCTGAAGCAGAAGCCAGTTCATTTTGAGAGTCAAACGCAAAAGCAAGAGATTCATCCTCAAAATGGCCCAACAAAGGCAAAATTAAAACATGGTGAATGCCGTTATTCACAACATTGCCCCCCTCTAGATTGGCCTTTGGGGGGTGATACTTGCAGAGAAACTTGGCGTGTACACAAGCAAAAGGGCGACCACTGGAGAGGAGCTTTACAGTGTACTCAGATCCTTGTTTGAAAGTCACCTCTAAAGGACCAATCCACAGGGAGTCCAGTTTGTGTGCGCGCCCACCCACACGGTGTTGATAGTATAGGACATGGTCACCAACATCAAACTCAGGCAAGGGGGAGTGCCCTGCGTTGTCAGGAGAGAGCTTAAGCATTTTAATCTTATATGCGGAAGTGTAGGCAGTGGCTTATATATCAATGATGCAGTTGTGTAACTCTTTGATGTGGTTGTCAGGGTTCATGGCCTTATCAGAGGAGAGTAGGGGAACCCCCAAGAGCAACAGAGTGATGGCTTTACGCCCATATAACATGGCAAAGGGGCAGTACCCTGTGACCCAATGTCTGCTCAGACAATAGGCAAAGAGGGCAGCAGGTAAGTATAGATCCCAATTGGCAGCGTCAGAGTAGGTGAGTTTTCTCATGATAGAAACCAGTGTCAAGTTGGCACGCTCAACTGCCCCATTAGTGGAAGGATTATAGGGGGCAGAGAAGGACTGGTGAGTTCCTAGAGCTTCAATAACAGAGGTTACAAGTTTGGCATTGAAGTTGGTTCCGTTGTCTGACAACAGCACTTGAGGACAGCCATGGCAGTAGAAAGCATCCTGCAGCAGGAAGGCAGCAGTAGTCTTAGCAGTGATGTCTTTAGTAGGGCGAGCTTCTACCCACTTGCTGAAGTGGTTAACAACAATCAGGATAAAGCGGCATCCACAGCGTGAGCGGGGGAGAGGACCTACAGCATCAATGCTGACAGTATGAAATGTGTGTTGAGGGGGAACCAATTTGAACTTGTAAGAAGCAGCTTGGGGCCTCTGGAGTTGGCAGTCATGGCAACAAGCTATGACATCTGGGATCAACAGGCAAAGATTCTCCCAGAAGTAATTCTTCTGAAGCCAGTCAAAGGTCTTGGCTATGCCTCCATGGCCAGTTTCTTTATGAGCTTGTGACACCAAAGAGAGACAAAGACTAGACACATGTATGGCAGGTATTGACCCCGCACCTTCTTGAAGAGTTGGTTGTCGCGTATGAGGGTATCTTCAGACAATTTGGTCAAGGCAAGTCAAACCTCTTCTGTCTCACTTTCCCAGGAAGAAGGGTAGCCAATTAGCTCATACAGGTGATCTGCCTCAGCAGGATGTAGGGCAAGGATGGGCATTTGGGATAGCCTGTCAGCGTTCTGATGTTGAATCCCGGGGCAATGGAGCACAGTGAAGTCATAACCTTGCAGGCGGAGAGCCCATCTAGCTAAGCGTCCTTCAGGCTCCTTAAGTTGTTGTAATCATTTGAGCAAAGCGTGGTTAGTGACAACAGTGAAATGGGTACCATACAGGTATGCGGAATTGTTTGACTGCATGCAGCACAGCAAGGCATTCCTTCTCTAAAACACTATAATTCTTCTCATGTTTATTCAGCACACAGAAAGTATAGGCTACAGGGTGGTCCACACCTTCATTGTTGAGTCGAGCCAAGATAGCCCCAATAGCAAGGTCACTAGCATCAGTGTACAAGATCAATTCCTTATTGTAATCAGGGTACACTAAAATGGATACTTCCTTGAGTTTCTGTTTTAGAGTCTCAAAGGCTTGCTGTTGGCTGGTGGTCCATTCAAAGGGGACATTACACAATAGTTGGACCAGGGGTTCACTAGTATTGGCAAAATCAGGGATGAATTGTCTATAGTAACCCATCATGCCCAGAAAGACTTGTACTTCTCAGAGGTTGGTGGGCGGAAGCATTTTGTTGATGGCTTCAACCTTCTTGGTCATTGGACAAATTCCCGTTTGGGTTACTTCATGGCCCAGGAATTCAAGGCGCTCTTTGAAGAAAACACACTTAGAAGGCTTTAGTTGAGGCCAGCTTTTTGGATCTTTATGAACACCTATTTAAGATGGGCTAGGTGATTAGTGAAAGTTGCGCTGAAGACTGTTATATCATCTAGATAGACTAAGACACACAACAACTTCAAGTCCCGCAGGATGGAGTCCATGGCCCTCTGGAAAGTTGCCAGGGTATTGCAGAGCTCTTGCGGCATGCAAGTAGGCTCAAACAATCCTTCTGAGGTGATGAATGCAGCCTTCTGACAGTCTTCAGGAGAGAGGTCAACTTGCCAGTAGCCAGACGCCAAATCCATGGCAGAGAAAAACTTAGAACTTCCAAGGCGTCAAAGGGCGTCATCAATGCGTGGTAAGGGATAGGAATCTTTCTTGGTTAGAGAATTCAACCTTCAATAGTCCATCACAATCCGGTGTCCACCATTCTTTTTCTTTAAGATGAGCAGAGGAGAAGCCCAGGGACTCTGAGAGGGAGCTAGCAATCCAGCGTCCAGCAGTTGTTTGAGCTCCTTGGAAACCTGCACATCTTCCACTTGGCTGCGGCGGTATGGCTTGGCACAAAAGGGAGGAGCATCTCCTGTGTCAATCTGATGTATCACACCTTTGACTAGCCCATAATCAGTACTATCTTTAGCAAAGATGTCTGAGAACTGGTCTAGTAGATCAATCACCTCTTTCTGTTGGACCAGGGACAACTGAGGGAAGTCTTGGGCAGTGAACAGAGATAGGACTTGAGGCTTGTCTTTGGGTAGATTAAAGTCTTGAAACGTTCCAAAGAGGTGAAGAGACAGGACGTCAGGAGCATTTAGTAACTTTCTGTAACCAACAACCTTCCTCTGGATACTGTCATAGGAAGCACAGTGAGGTTGGCAACTAGTAATTGAACGGGATCCTTGTGGGAAACGTCTAGAATTCCAGGACAAAGGTAAGGCTCATTATGCCCCAGCAAAGGAGGGGAATACAGCTCTAAGAAAGTCTGTTCAGGTAGTTCATATGATATCTGGGAGTCTAGGATAGCCTGAGAGCCTGGGGGATGGTGATAGCAGATGTGGCCATGAGAGGGATTCCCTCAGTTGCAGGACAAGCCATGGGAGGACACTTCATGTTGGTGGAATGGGTTTGGTACTTTAGAGTGAAAACCCCAGTGGGGTACTCCAGAGTACATGTCTTTAACTGTTTACCAGGAACTTTGATGGGCTCTTCAAAGATCAGAGGGACTTTGTACCCTAGGATAGAAAGATAGTCATCTTTTAGGTTGATGATCCCATATATTCCCTAAGGAACTGGATACCAACCAAAAAGTCATAGCTCTCATTTTCTAGAACAACAGCCGGCGCAGCCAACAGAAGTTTAACAAACTGCATTGGTAAGGCAGAGTACGCACCAATGGCGCAATTCATGGAGAGACCAGTGGTGCCATAGGATTGATGGTAGTTGAGATCAGGGGCCAGCTTAAGTTTCTTCACCAGTTTGAAGGAACAACATTGACAGGAGAACCAGTATCCAGGATGGCTTTGATCTTGCCCTTTTGGATAGATATCTCTACTTGGGTGGTGGTGCGTCCAAAGGGTGGAAGAACAGCCAAGATATCCTGTGCCTCAGCTAGTTCCTTGTCCCATTTCTCAATCATGCATTGTAGTCCCGGAAACTCCTTATATACAGTTTGGAGAGGGAGTGAGACAGATACATTCTTGAAAACGGCGTCTGCAACTTCAGCGGCTTCCTCTGATGATTCCACTAATACAGGGGACCGTTTTGTCTGAGTAAGATAGGGGAGGAGACAACTGCTTTGGCCTCAAACAAAGGCTTAGTGGTTGTTGTAGTCTTCCCAGATTGTAGCTTGTAGGGAACAGCAATAGTCTCAGGGACAGCAAGAACAGAATACCCGTATGCATCATGGTCTTCAACATCAGATTCATCCACATCAGAATTGTCAGAAATGTCATGGAACAGGAGGAGGATATGAGGTGCTTCATCATCAGCAGGCTCAGAGTCAGTAGCAGGCAGGGGTGTAGGAGGAGACTTGGAAGAATTGTCAACCAAGAGTGTCTCTGCCTCTAGGTTGACTGTTCTTTTCCCAACTGATCCTTGGGATCAGATCCTTCAACCCGCAGATTGGTGCAGACGCAAGAGTGATGGCCTATCTGACCACAGTTGTGGCAACCCTGGCGTCAAGGAGGAGTCTGGGAGTTCATAGTGAGGATACAAGGGCTGCAAGAAGAGGAGCCAGAGTTGGAAGCGGCACAACTTTCCCAAACAACTGCCCCAGAATGGGTAAGATGCATATGGGTCATTATTTGTTAGATTAAACCAAGACGCCAGCTTAAGCATTTTAAAGACTTTTAACTTCTTTGGTATCATTTAAGCCGTAAACTTATGTTTTTTGAAAATTAATATAATGCTTAGTTTACTGAATAAAAGTCTAAGGGTGTAAAATATACAAATAATAAAAATAAATCTTATTTCTATTAACTGTATTTTTGCTAAAAACCCTTTTTTCTATTTTAATAAGCCAAGAATCAAATATATGAGTTGCATGGGAGAGTAATAGCAGCCCCAAAGCCATAATTGCTATTACCCTATCTTTGGCTCATATAATTAATTTCTTAGTTATTTTTAGAAAAAAAAGTTGTTGTATTTAAAAGACTATTTACCCTATGTGAAATATAAGTTTTTGTTATGTGTCCAACTTCATGAACATGTCCTACTAATCCTTTAGTAGTATCAGCTCTCTTTGTTTCTCTGTCATCTGTGCAGAACTTTGCACAATAATTTATTTTGGAGTACTCCTTAACATCCTCAAATGTCAAAGGTGAAACATAAAGCTCATCATCTTTCATTAAATATGAAAGATTAACATAAAATGCTTTGACTTCAAGCCAGCTTTTTTAGGCCTAGATTTTCTATCATAGATGTAAAAAAAGGTTTTTGGGAAACATCTGAATTATTTACAAGTGACTCATATAAACCCTTTCTTTCTTCCTCTCTCTCAAAAACCATTTTGAGATCATTTATATTTTTTATATACATCTCATTTTCCTTTTGTTTAAATATTTTAGATAATACACCAAAATGACCATCAACAATACTTTTGCCATGACACTCAACAAATCTATTAAACTTAATTGTTCCTTTTATAATTTTAGTTACCTCTTTAAAAAGATAATATAAGAATTCATAAGATCTGAAATGATTACCATTATCAGTCCAAACTTTAATATTCTTAAATTTATTATTTTTAAGCAGACTTATCAAACACTGACCTGAAAACAAAGAGTCATGAGATAAAATTTCAGATAAAAAGTCATGATACTCATATTTAATTTTCTCATTTTCTTTAAAAGCAATTGCAAATCCTAATAAGGAAATAGGTATTTTCTCATAAAAACAATTATTTGTCTCTATAGGACCCACACCTATTTTAAAGTTTTCTTTATAGTCTATTACTATAACACATGAATTATTATCAAGATTATTTATATCACTAATATATTCTTTATTTTGATGCTTATAAAACTTTTCATGTAGGTCAATAGATTCCAAATTTTCTTTAATAGATTTAGGCAATGGCAACTTCTTTATACTCAAATTCTTTTTCTTCATTTCTAATGATTTTTTTAAGTTGCAAATGTTACACATATCAGTTTGCTTTTTGCTTTTAATTATATTATTAGGAATAAGCTTATAGAAAGTGGAAAGTGAAATAGAAATATTGTTTTTTATTTTCATATCTTCATAAATTTCTTTTTTGTTTTCAATAAGGAGTATTTTATTTTTGTTGAGTATTCACTCAATTCTTTTTGTAATTCTTCATAAATCAATCCAGGGGATTTTTTAGTGAATTGGCTGGTTGGAAATGAATTTTTTAATGTGTTTTAAAATATTTTTTATTTTTTCTTTCTTTAATGAATCAGTTTTTCCTTTTTTATTTTTTGAATTTAATGATGCTTTTTTAGCATTTTTATTTTTTTAGAATATGAATACTCATTTTTTGTCATTTTAAATCTACGATCCCAAAGCTCTTTCAGACTGTAGCTTGATGTAACCAATGCTCTTAGGGAAGGAAGGTGCTTGGCAGGGGACTCTGACATCAATTCCTTTAGGTTGTTAAGGAAATCATCTGTCTTAGAATTTTGTATAACAGGTAAGAAGGTACTTTTTCCAAACTCTGTTTTTAATAAGAAATGCTAAACAAAGCTGTTAAGATCACTGCCAGCAGTAAAAAGGAATGCTTGTTTAAGCATAGATATTCTTTCTCTCTTAGTAGAAGCCCCCAGTGAGAAAAAGGGTGTCATCTGAGGTGCAAACTTGATAGGTTCCATAATGATAGTGGTTGGGTTCCTTGGCTTGGTTCAGGCAGTTCTTGCTTGGAAATAGATGTGCAGTTATCAGAGAGGAGTAAAGGTGTGGATTGTAAAGTAAATTTCTGTAAAGTTGAGCTGTTTAAATACCATGTTAGCTGAGCTTTTGCACTACAGGCATAAATCCCTAACTGACCCCCAACTGATCTCCTTAATTTATCAATATCACCCCTGAAGTCTGATATCATTGTTTATTTACCCCTTTTTATATTCTGGTTAACTAATGATATCTTGGCAAATATTACTTCAATCTTGCTTAAACTAGTATCATTAGAAAGCCCTTAATCTCAGCTTTTGGAATTGTGCTGCAACTCTATATTTCAATGCCAATTTAGTATCTTGAAGCGGCTTTGAATGTAAGCTTATAGAATTATTATTTGAAATAAAATATGCTAATTAACTCTTAAAGTATGATATTTTAATCAGTAAACTAAATTTAAAGTATAAATTATTATTTAGCTTACTTCTAGTAACCAACTCAAAAGCCTTTTGTTTAAATAAACTTAAGTTTATTATAACTTTTAACAGTTCTTAAAAAATGAACTTTATATATCTTAAATCTATCAAAACAAAAATGTTATTTTTAATCACATATAAATATTTGCTTGTATAATTAAAGTTGTATCTTATTTTTATAGATACAATGACTAAGATCATTTTTTATTTAGTTTAAATAAATTTCAACCTTTATAAAATTTAATTAAATAAAGCAAGATTTTGATACATTCTTTTTTATGTTTGAATTTTTTATACATATTATCTCTAGCATACAGTATAAAAATATAATTTTATTAATATTAAATACTTAAGAATTTGAAAAGAAAAACTTTTACTCTCTTATAAGTTCTTATTATATATTTTCTATAAAATCTAACTTAAGAATAAATTAC
Source organism: Entomophthora muscae (assembly GCA_014839935.2). Taxonomy (NCBI): domain Eukaryota; kingdom Fungi; phylum Entomophthoromycota; class Entomophthoromycetes; order Entomophthorales; family Entomophthoraceae; genus Entomophthora; species Entomophthora muscae. The sequence goes on from QTSX02004274.1 coordinate 663,686, forward strand.
TTATGCTAAATTAGATCACTGAAATTTCAATAAAAGTTTAGTTTTAATTTTAGCTTTAGTTTTTTTTAACTTTTTACTAGATTTTTTTATAAAACAAATCCAAAATTATTTAATATTTATTTATTAAATATGCAAAAAAGCTATCTGCCCTCTTTTTAAAAAGAGAGATTCAAAAATTATTATATTTTAAATTAAATATTTTTAAAAAAACTAAGATTTTAGGCAACATTTAATTTCCAACAAAAAGCATTGTATCAGTTTTAATGTATTTTTATGTTTCTCTTTTTAGAATGATGTCATTTTGTACTAATCAGCTTTCAAGAAATAATGGTATATGAAATAAGATTGTTACTAGCTTTTAATACAGTTTAATTTAGCTGTAAGTAGAAAATGATTAATTTAATATAGGTTTTTATATTATAAGGATTAAATAAGATTTATTTTGATAAAATTGTTGTAATTATTTAAATTTATTGATAAGAAAATTAAAACAAAATTTTAAATTGTAAAGTAGCACAGTTAATAGGAAACAGATTAATCTAACAAATAATGACCCATATCTTGGAGAAGTGTTTTTATGCTTTTCATGGAAGAAAGCATAGCCTTGTGGGCCTGGGCGCAGGCCATATACGCTTCATGCGCCATCAATTGTCTGCTTGTTATTAACTGTTGGCCCTCTATGTAAAATCTGTCTGTGAATTCAGCTAATGTCTCTTTGGGCTTGAAGGATATGTGCATGAAAGCATCCTTTTTCACCTCCAGGCTAAGATCACCACCAAACTTGTCAATCAGGAGCTGTTCATGTCCTCCCAGGTTTCAATGGTGGGCAGCTCTGGTACAACTACCTCTTGACAGGTCGGGTTTAGGCAAGTCAGAATATGTTCTTTCTTGACTTCATCTGATGCTTGTCTCATAGCAGTCTTGTAACTAGTTAAGAAGGCTGCAATAGTCAAGGTTTTAGGAACAAACACTTGCTTAAAAGTAGGCTTGAAGTGTGCCTCAGGAGTTGGACCACCATTGTTGCTATTGAGTACATTTATGCGCAGGGAGAACTCAGCTTCAGATTTAGAGGGGGGTTGTCTAGCCCACAGTTGTTGAACACTTTCTTCAAGGGTTGTCAGAGTCTCGGTGGTTCTGGCACCTGTAGTGTTGGCTAGAGCAGTCTGTTGTTCAGTCACATCTAGGCATTGTCCTTGGATAGTGACAACCATGGAGAGTTCAGCCAGTTGCAAAGTAAGGGATGGCCCCACTGATAGGCAAGGGGCAAACCTGTTGTTTACCGAGTCAATCAGCTCATTCATCTCCTGTATGTCTCTGTCCAACTCAGTCTGGTTTTGTTTCAAATGGTCCACCTCATTAGCTAGGGCAATCAACTCCCTAGCGCAGTGAATTTGAGGAGCCCCATCCAAACCAGGACAACATCCATCTTCCTTGTTAACCCCGCGTGGACTAGCAGCTGCCGTCACTTCTTCACGTAAAGCAGCAATTTCCTGCTGTAGCTCAGCAACTTGAGCGGTCAGCACAAGAACCTGGGGATCAGGTTGAGGCATTTCAGTAGGACGTCCTTGGCTACAAGTGGAAGCACAGAATATCTGGATGGCTTCCCAGATTCTCTGCTCTCTGTCCACCAGATCATCAGCAGGAGGAGAAGGCGGAGCATTGGGTTTGGGAGAGGACAGCTCATTCACCTTATTCTGAAGTTTGGCAATAGCAGTGGCAGTGGTAGCTCTTTCTTGATTGAATTCCGCACCGAGCTCATTTAGACCTTGGGCGGCAAGGTCAGCTACCTGTTGCAATTGCTCAAAGGAATAGACACTGAATGCATTGAGCTGTTGCACTAGGTGCTCAAAATTGGAGAGATAAGCGTTTAGGGTGGAGTCTACTTGAGTGCGCCAGGGTTGTTCTAACTGGTGAAACTCATGTAGCTGCTCCCTAACATACTCAGGGATGGACTGGCAGATTTGCTCAATGGAATCAACTAAACGTGTTTGAGAGGTGACCAAATCACGCTGATTGTCAGATATCAGGGAGAAAAGGGAATGAAGCCATTGTTGGTAGGCGGCAAACTGGTCCCTATGATGGGTAACAGCTGCTTGTAGAGACAAGATTTCTTGAACGTGGAGTCCCAACACCATCTGGTGATGGGCCAAGGCGGGCTGTACAAAGGATGACAGAAGATGATCAGCAGAGCCAGCCGCTGGAAGGAGGTGTTGTGGAAACTGAGGAGCCACAATTAACTCATAGTGTTCAGCACGGCTAAACTGTAACTGAAGGCAAGGGATGGCCCCGTCCCAAGCTATCACAAGGGCTACCGCCATGACTTGTTCCAAGTCAGGTGTACCCATAGGGTAAGCAATTAGGCGGGGACCATTCCCAAGGTTCAGTACAGTAGGGACAATAGGCAGGCTGGCAATGTCCTCCTCAATAGGAGGACTGGTAATTTCAGGTTAGGTCGCCCCCCCAAATAGGCAGAGGCAAGGGACCTTCAAACGTAGATGCAAAAGGGATAACCAAGGGGCTTACAGCCCCTGTAGTGAGCACCATTTTTGTTGTGTTCTGAGGCGCGGCACAGACACACAACGGGGAATCCTAACCTCTAGGATTGGATTTGTACTAAGTCTTGGTTAGATGACAGGGAAGGCAATAGCGTTTACCTTGCGGCCCTGGAAGAATAATCTCTACTAGTTGTGGCTAGAGAGAGGCGTGGAAGTACAGAAGACACGAAGACAAAAATGTGAATAGAACTTAAATTTTATTGGTGAATGTGAAATGGAATATATAGTGGTTAGGAATACCACAAAACACTACCAGGATGGTAGGATCACTTGCCACAAGCATGAGTGGGGCAAGTGAGTTGCGCAGAGTTAGGAAACCAAACAATCATACTTCATGAAGAAGAAGCCAGTTCATTTCAAGAGTCAAACGCAAAAGCATGAGATTCATCCTTGAAATGGCCCAACAAAGGCAAAATTAAAACATGGTGAATACCTTTATTCACGACAGTTGTGATGGCGGGTCTTGGTGTTTTTTAGTACTATATCATATCTTCTGCTTAGTGTGCTGGTGATTATGTTAATCTTCCCAGGTTTATAGTCAAAGCTAATGATGTATTAAGACAGTTTGAGGGCCCATCTGGATTTTTGTTGGTTAAGTTTGTGTTGTTTAAAAAAACTAGATTCTTGTGATATGTCAAGAATTTTACCAGAAACTTTGCACTGCATAGGTACCTTCTCTAGTGTTTCAATATTTTCATAGTTGAAAACATTTCTTTATTGTAGATGGGGTAGTTCCCTTCTGCAGAAATCTTCTTCTTCAAATAATATACTAAAAAATGTAGCATACCATCCCCTCCTTCCTGAAGAAAGAATACACCATCACAAAGTCAGAGGCATCAGTTTCAAGGACAAAAGGCTTGGCAGGGTCAAGCATGATGAGGACAGGGGCCACAATGAACACATGCTTCAGAGATTAAAATGCAGCTGTGCATTATGAAGACCAAACAAACAGGAACTTCTTGGAGCAAAGGCAGGTCAGTGTCAGGGCCCAGAAAGCCCTGGACAACCAGCTGGCCTTCTTAGAGGCTAAACTACCCGCAGCCTGGAAACCCTCACAAATTGTCTCTTAGAGCAAGAAAATCCCCTTTCAATTAACAAATGGCCCAGGATTTTAGAGGCACACAAGCCTTGAATCCCTGGCTTTGATTCCATTAACAATTTTGGCCATCTTAATTATCAAGAAATAAGACATAAGGAGTGTGATTGTTTGATTGCGTAATTGGGTGCTCAATTGCTTGCAGGTTCTATAAATAGCAGTGGCACCTTGGCTTGCTGCAGCACAAGCAAGGTTCCTGTTATACCAAACAATGAGCATCCACCTCCAGGCCTAAGTACGCAAATTCCAGTCAAAATTGGAAGTTTAACTTAAATTGATGCCATCAGATCTCTGGTGGCACAAAAGGTCACAAAATTAACAGGAAGTATAAGTAGTGAGGAGGAGAAGCCCTCCTCACTGTTGACATCTTAAATAAAAAAATTTATGCCCAGAAATCATTAACTGCTTGAAGGAATTATCTATTTTTGCTCAAATTTAATTATTATTTTTGCATCTATTTGTGAATCCTCTACTCAATATAAACTTGCCTATCTTTACCCTCCTGGCTATACTCCTGCTACCTCAGTCAATTCACCCCGCGCTCTTGACTTGGAGTATTTTCACCTCCATCATCTGGATCTCCCTCCTGGCTGTGCTAAAGAGACTATCCCGCCTGCTATGAAAGATCTTACTACTGCTCCCCCCTGCCCAACGCGCCTCCTGCTCAGGATTTTAGTAAGTTGGGGTTTGTCTATATCACAGTATTGGGGCTGGCCAACCAGGTTGTGCCCCATACTGGGAGTTGGTGTCCCCTAGCTACTGCAGTCAACTACCTGGTCAGAATTGCGCCTATTGTGTACATGGCTTTCCCGTCCCAGCCTGCCTTCCCTGTGAGAGTCCAGCCAGACTCTGGTATGGGCCATGACAGTCAGGGGCGGAGTAATCAGATTTTTTTTGGATGAAATCTCTGCAATAGTTTGCCAGTCCCAAGAAGCTCCCAGATTCTTTGCAGGATTTGGTAATGGGCCAAGAGTTCACAACATCCACATTGTCCTAAGCCATTGCAAATTCTCCAGTCTTTGCTATGTAGCCCAGGAATTTAACTTTGGGTTGAAAGAATTCAAACTTCTTAAGCTTAGTATATAAGTTGGCTTAGGAGAATTTTCTCAGGATGAGGTCAAGATGGTGCAGGTGTTCCTCATGGTTCTTGATGTAGATTAGAACATCCTCAAGGTAATTTACGCAGAACTGGTTGAGGTATTTGTCCAGCACTGTATTGATTATTTATTAGAAGGTACTGAGAGCATTGTACAGTCCAAATGGCGTTACTAGGTATTTTTACAACCCATATCTGGTTTTGAAAGCTGTTTTGTATTTGTCTCCTTCCTAGACTTGGATATGGTTGAAAGCATTTCTAAAGTCAACTTTTGAGCACACTTGGGCTCCTTTCAGAACGTCACACAGGTTTTCAGCATTTGGGATTGGGTAACAGTTCTGGACAGTGATCATGTTCAGTTACTGGTAATTTACACAAGGGCACATTCTCCCGTCCTTCTTCCTGACAAACAGCATGGGCAATGAGCATGGAATTTTTGATAATTGGATGAATCCTTTCTTGGTCATCTATTTCAAGTAGGTTTTTAGGGCAATTTGTTCACAGTGGTTGCGACTGTATATATGCCCATGTTGGGGTTCAGTTCCAGGCAGGAGGTCAATGACATGGTTGTACTCTAAATTTTTGCAAAGACATGTTACTTTCTCCTCAATGAAGATGTGGTTCAATTTTTCTAAGGGGGCAGGCAGAGCACCCAAGCTGGGGTCCATCTTCAGGGTCAGGAGTTTGGGAGTGGGTGGTGTCTTAGGATTGATGCAAAAAGACACTGTGTTATTGTTCTAATGGTCCCCCAAGGTGACTTTTTGGTCTTGTTAGTTGAGGATGAGTCCTTGTTTATCTTACCAAGAGTCTGCAAGGATTAGAGGGTGTGGCAGTCCTTTCAGTAGGATGAGGAATAGGTGTTGTTCCCTATTACCAAGGGCAGTTTCTGTTTGTATTCAAAACCCTTGTTGTGGGTGCTGTTTCCTATGATAATTTGTAGGTGGTTGTTAGAAGATGTCAAGCCCAAATCTTGGGCTATATCTGCGTCAGTGAAGATCTTGTCAGTCCCAGTATATATAAAGATTTTTGTTTTTTGAGTGGTACCACCTACCTTGATTAAGACTAGAATAAACTTATGAGACTGAGAAGAAGCATTTATTTATGCTAACAATATATGGGCAGCATTTTTCTTGGGGAAGGCTCTAGTTAATTGGCCTGCATTGTGGCAATAAAATCAGAGATCCTTGAAGAAGTGTGTAAATTCACTGCCACCCCTGGCATTAGATCACACAATCTTCCCCCGCCGCACCAAGAAAGGTCCAAAAATGTCAGCCAAACCCCTTCATTCTTTAGAAGATTTAGCACACACAGTCAATGAGAGGTTTGTGCTAGCCTATCCTGCAGATCCATTGCCCTTGGTTGCTCCCTCCTGGGAAGAAACATTGGTTAATTTAGACTACTTGTTGGCCTGGTGTTGCCCACTTTTAAAAACTATCAGAGCCAACCAATCAAATGTTGCCACATCAACGCTCAAAAACTCAAGTGAACTCCAAATGCCTGGGACTTCTTCTAGCCAATCAGATGGGACCGCGGAAATTAGGGTAAAACTTTCCAGTCTCCCTGGCCCTGCCCAGCAAAATTTCTCTCCCAGCCAATTAGATCCAGAGCCAAAGGTCATGTAACTTATCCCCTTGCAACCCACTCCTTTTAACACAGCAAGGGGACTTTCAGTCCACTGCTTGTCTATTGTCCAATTTACTAAAGTTTGGAACTTGTTGCACTTTATTTTTAAAATTATAGCTTTGACTGGAACTCTGTTTTGAGTTTCTATTATCTATAAGATAAAAGTGTTAGTTGCTCTCTTAAAACTTACCTTACATTGTCCTGGTTCAAGCCCAGCATCTCTTCTGAGACCTTCCAGAGAAGCTCTGGCATATAGTAGTCTGTGTGTTTTACTTTTACTTTCAAAAATTATCTTCAAACTTGAGATTTCAATCAAATTTGTATATAAATCCTACTTTATTCTTGAATTTTTGTTGAATCTCCCGCTTTCAAACCCGCTTCTGTTTTCTAATTGATCCAAGGCATCAAAGTTCACGTCCAAGCCATCCCAACCACCCCCTGGTGCTCCTGCCCAGTCTTTGCTTGTAGCTACCCCTGCTAGCATAAATTTTATTGCTTATACTTCAAGAAAGAACATCTTTCTCCTCAAAATCTTGTAAGCATTGCAGCCATGATACTCCCAGCTGTAAAATTTGTGGTGTTTTCCTCAGCGCCCTTTTTGTTGCTTCTGTGGTCCACCTTGCCAGACTTGTGGATAAAAATCTCCTCCTCTTCCCGGCTTGTGGGTGAAGATACTTTCAGCCTCCTGAATTTTCTAGCAGTCTCCTCCTCTCTGGAGAGGCTGTGGTGAAAAGTTTGACATGTGATGACCTAGACTTGGATGTTGTTGACTATACCTTGCCCCCCTCCAAGGGAGAGAGAGCGCCAATGCCTTCCCTCTTCAGCTTGAGAAAGAGCAATTCAATCCCCCTTGAGGTTCTCAAGGTGTCCCCTCCTTCTCCCTCTTGTGCCCCTTGGTTGATACTGGTCTGGTGTTTATGGGATCAAACTCCTACTTCCCACAGCTGTCCCCAGTGTCCTCTCTCTGGTCCCCCCTTAGAGTGGTTGTCCCAGTCCTCCACTGGGCAACATTCTTGTGGGGTTCCTGTCCAGCAGTCCCCAAGTGTGTCCTGGATTGTAGCCAGGGACCGGCTGGAAGGGGTTGTCATTATCTAGTAAGGGGGAAATGTATCTCAGAAATATGTATAGGGGTCAAAATGGGCTTTTATTCACTCTCAAAAGGAAGATCCCCTTAGAAACCTTCTGGTATATGGCCTGGGGGCTGGGGAAACAAAAATGGATTTTCCAATACTTGGAGTCCTCCAACAACATCTTGGGCTTCTTGTACTTGGTCTTGGACTCCTGCACCTAAGTCTTGGACGTTTGGACTTTGGCACCTTAAACCTGGACTCTGGCACCTTAAACTTGGACTCCGGCGCCGCGCTTAGGATCCAGCTTCTTATTCTTGGGCTCCTGCTCTGTTATCTTGGGTTTTATCAGTCCAACCAAGCTCCTGCTGGGGATCAAAAGGCCTCCAAAACCTCTTGGCAGAAACTCAGAAGGCTTTAGAAAGATCCCGTCAAAGACCCAGAAAGACCTCCAAAAAAAGTCCTGTAACTTTCCAGACAGCCACCTTCTTATAGTGTCCTTTTACCAACGGTTCCGCCTTCAAAATGGCTTTCTTCATAAGCTTAAACCATTGCCGCTCACTTTTTCCTATAATAACTTAAGCTTACATACTTACTTTCTCAAAAGCTTAAAGTATTAATATACTATTTCCTTGATTATACTTTAAGCTTTTGGCTTCCAACCAATCATTTTCATCAGAAAACCTGCCAGAACTCAACCAATGAATGCAGAGCTCATAAATAGACCATTCCTGAAGTTCCACTGGGATCCAACTAGGAAAATCATTTCCACAGCTCAAACCGTTCAAATCAACAACTCTTTGCGCACCAGAGTGTTAACCAGTCCATTATTCCGGCACCATTTCTTCCTTCATTCAACCCAAACTCATTTAAATAGTAGAATACTATTTAAATTGTTCTTTTGGACCTCTTCAACGTTTTCCCCATATATTTACAAATATAGTAAAATCCAAGGAAAACGTCCCACCAAAACAACCTTGTATCCCGCTCTCATAGCAACATACCTTCGTCTATCCTAGGAACTTAATAAATAAATATCTTACCCAAACTTCTATCCACATTTCTTCTTGATTTTCATACTAAACCAAGGCAAAATATTCCACATCTTTTCACTTTGGCAAATCAATTTGGAAAAATCTTGGCTCATTTATCCAGACCACTAGTTCTTCACCATCATCTTCTGGTCCTCCAGCCAGCTTTCTTCAACAACAGTCACTAAAATTTCACTTGACCAACATAAGCCACGCCTGCAAACCACCAAACATGTGGATTATCACATAGCTCCTCCCCAAGATAGCCTCTATCTTCATCAAATAACCCAGGCGTGGGCATTTTGGCCAACCAACTGCTTTCAGAACCATGGGCAAACTCTCTCCAGTTCTTGACCCAACAACCACTTGCTCAAGAGGGACCAATCTACCTCTGCAACCAAATCCTCAAGGTCCTTCAATGCTTGTACCACATCAGAACTCCAACCAGCCAGTAGTTCCTTCTTCATTGCCTTCATGCATTCCTCTTCCTGCACCCAGACCAGCTATTTCTGCATCCACATCTTTTGATTCTTTGGACAACCTTCATCATGATCAACCAGTCCTGCATCCATCTCTTGGAGTCCTTCCACTAGTTCTTCAACCACAGCTCCTAGTTCTTCAGCTAACCAGCCCTCAGTCCATCTTAGTGCTCACATCAGCTTTCCTTCATCCAGACTATTCATCTCTGCATCCAAATCTTCTACAAGTCAGGCCTTACTTACCCCCCTAGTAGTCCATTGTTACCTACTAGGGCCATCCTACTTACCCCTAGTAGTCCATTGTTACCTACTAGGGACATCCTACACCATGATCTGCTAGTCCTTCATCATGTCTTCTTGTCCTTCTGCTTATCCTTAACTAGTTCCACACCAAATCCTCACTAGGAACCTCATTTGTTCCTTTAACACACTGAACCATCTTGGTACATTTCATTCAATATGAATTAACAGTTCATCAACTAGCCTTCACTGTGACCAAACAGTCCCTCTAGCTAGTTTTCTTTGCTAATTCCATGAACCATCTTGGTTCTTTATGTTGTAACTGTGCTGTTTTAGCAGAGTTACATGGGGAAAAATATTTAGAAGATAGATAATAATCTTTATTGTGAGATAGTGATTATATAGCTATTGTGAATTAATGAATAGCAGGAACATGATTGGTGATCACACGGCTGGATGGCAGAGGGGGGTGGCTTGCTCCTGTTAATGATTCAAGCGCCAAATTGAGGTATCCACCGTGAAGGATCATCATCTGTTCAAGTTGATGGATTTGGTAATTCAAGTTGACTTCCTAGTCTGGCTTCAAGTGACTGGGTAATCAGATTGCAGGTCATGAACCCGCTTGATTGAAACCTTGCTGGAGGGTCAAGCCTGCGGTTTCAACATTTATCTCAGCCCCCATTACCAGAACTCGTAGACCCAGGCATGAGTCTACATTGAACTGGCGTTTGACTGGGCCCTTGCAAGTGGCAATCCACTTAGGCCATTTAACCATAGATCAATGGATATGTGTTGTCTTTACTCACCCAGGTGATGAAGTCTGGGCTTTCAGTTGCAGAGTAATCAGCTCTACTTCCCAGAGGCCTGATCACACCAAGTTCTGCAGCTTGCTTCCCCAAGCAAGCCACCTTGGTGACACCTCTGAGCATGCCTATACCCTACAATTCTCACTTTGGGTTTCACCAAAGCTCCCATAGGGGCATAAACAAGGACACCCTACCAGTCTGTTAAGTAGGATGCTTGCTCACAGACCTCCTGTAAGTGTATTAGGGTACGTTGAGCCCTCAGAGCTCTTCCCTTCCTGGCAGCCCGCGTTACCCGCCAGGGGTCCAAACTTATTCCCCCCCCAGACAAACAAAGTTCCCTGCTTGCTATTTCAGTCTTCACTCTCCCGCAGCCACGGTTCCCTGCTAGGTGAAATACTATAGCCCAAAGCAGCCAACATCTTCTGCTGGGTGGAGGCAACAGCTGCCTCTGGTAGTCCTTTGTTACCTACCAGTCAGGCCTTACTTACCCTAGTAGACCATGTTACCTACTAGGCTCCCCTTAGTTACCCTAGTAGACCATGTTACCTACTAGGGTTACCTCACTTCTCCCAGTAGACCAAGTTACCTACTAGGCTTACCTCACTTACCCCTAGTAGCCCTATGTTACCTACTAGCTTCATCCTACCTGCAACAAACCACCAAACCTACGCTTGTCCAACATCAGTCCCAAACCACGGCCTTGTCTCAGTAACCTCAACACTGGAGCTTTCAATCATCTTTTGCTTCCATAGCTCAAGCATCTTTGACTGGGCTCCTCCCCAGATGAACAAAGTCTTCTTTCTGAATGGCAACCTTGGCCGTTCCACCCACCTTGGGGTCTTCTCTGATCCTTCCTAGGGCATAGAGTCCTTCTCTATCTCAGTTACATATCAACACCAACCTCCTGATCCTTTATGCCTAGGGACTTCCCCTACACGTGCCTTGATTACAAGCCTCTCGGTAAGATCTTCAGAAACAGGGACCTCCCCTGCCTTTTCTTCATCCATGAACCTTATCACTGATTAAAGCCTACAACCTTGAGCATTAGAGTCTCATGCTTCTTCCAATTGAGCTAGCCGGTCTACACTCCAAAGTCTCCTGGTCCGGCTCCTCCCTGGATGGATCACACTCATAGCCATATAGTACATCTGGGATGCAGTCCATAAAATATCTGGCCTAACTGTCTTTCAACAAAAGCCTGTCAATTTTATTCACTGTTCTTACTTCCAACGTCACAGTTTCAGCAATCACTCTGAAGACCAAAAACACAATTCTCCTCTGAGTGCCATCTTATCCATACTTCTTTACACACTTCCCATGTCACTAGAGAAAGACCCCCCGTTGGGCTCTTGTGGGGTTCCTGTCCAGCAGTCCCCAATTGTGTCCTGGATTGTAGCCAGGGACTGGCTGGAAGGGGTTGTCATTATCTAGTAAGGGGGAAATGTATCTCAGAAATATGTATAGGGGTCAAAATGGGCTTTTATTCACTCTCAAAAGGAAGATCCCCTTAGAAACCTTCTGGTATATGGCCTGGGGGCTGGGGAAACAAAAATGAATTTTCCAATACTTGGAGTCCTCCAACAACATCTTGGGCTTCTTGTACTTGGTCTTGGACTCCTGCACCTAAGTCTTGGACGTTTGGACTTTGGCACCTTAAACCTGGACTCTGGCACCTTAAACTTGGACTCCGGCGCCGCGCTTAGGATCCAGCTTCTTATTCTTGGGCTCCTGCTCTGTTATCTTGGGTTTTATCAGTCCAACCAAGCTCCTGCTGGGGATCAAAAGGCCTCCAAAACCTCTTGGCAGAAACTCAGAAGGCTTTAGAAAGATCCCGTCAAAGACCCAGAAAGACCTCCAAAAAAAGTCCTGTAACTTTCCAGACAGCCACCTTCTTATAGTGTCCTTTTACCAACGGTTCCGCCTTCAAAATGGCTTTCTTCATAAGCTTAAACCATTGCCGCTCACTTTTTCCTATAATAACTTAAGCTTACATACTTACTTTCTCAAAAGCTTAAAGTATTAATATACTATTTCCTTGCTTATACTTTAAGCTTTTAGCTTCCAACCAATCATTTTCATCAGAAAACCTGCCAGAACTCAACCAATTAATGCAGAGCGCATAAATAGACCATTCCTGAAGTTCCACTGGGATCCAACTATGAAAATCATTTCCACAGCTCAAACCGTTCAAATCAACAACCCCTTGCGCACCAAAGCGTTAACCAGTCCATTATTCCGGCACCATTTCTTCCTGCATTCAACCCAAACTCATTTAAATAGTAGAATACTATTTAAAATGTTCTTTATGGACCTCTTCAACGTTTTTCCCATATATTTACAAATATAATAAAATCCAAGGAAAACGTCCCATCAAAACAACCTTGTATCCCGCTCTCATAGCAACATACCTTCGTCTATCCTAGGAACTTAATAAATAAATATCTTACCCAAACTTCTATCCACATTTCTTCTTGATTTTCATACTAAACCAAGGCAAAATATTCCACATCTTTTCACTTTGGCAAATCAATTTGGAAAAATCTTGGCTCATTTATCCAGACCACTAGTTCTTCACCATCATCTTTGGGACCTCCAGCCAGCTTTCTTCAACAACATTCACTAAACTTTCACTTGGCCAACATAAGCCCCGCCTGCAAACCATCAAACATGTGGATTATCACAATCCTGGTGGTTTGTTTCGCCGGGATGGGAGCCAAACTTAGTTATTTTAGCCCCCCTCTCTCACAAAGTGCCTCAGGAGCTCTTCAGGAGTCATTCCTGTTATATTCAGTGTAGGGGTTTGACTGGGACGGGACTGGGTTGGCCCACCGTTCTTCTGATTCATACTGAGGCCCTTGCATAGGAGAACAAGTTCATCCAGGCTAAGAGAGGATGGTTGGTGCTTCAGTAGGTCCTTGATAGATAGGTTTACTCCCTTGAAGAGGATAATAACTGCTAGTTTATTCTCAAGTTGGTTGTGGGTCTTGAGTTTGAGGAATTTTTCAATGTACACTTGGATAGGCGAGCTCTTTGTCTGATCTCCAACAAGGAAATCAAGGCATTTTCAGGGATCTGGATGTACTGGTATTCTGGCCATTGCCAACACAAGTAACATCCAGACATTGCCTGGTTTGGTGCCAATCCAATGCTTGGTTCAACATCCCTGAAATGGCAACAAACCAATATCCCTTGACTCGTCCAGATATCCAGTTTTCCAAACCTGACTCACATATGACCTCCAATATATTTGATCTAACTTAGGCCCTGTCAAAGCGCACAAAATATATTAGCCTGAAATATTATCCAATAAGTTTACTCTTCTTCTCTAAACCTATCTTCTAAGATTTCCCAGAAATTGCTCCTCATCAGCATAATATCTAGTGTTGTATCTTTGCCTATAGCCATCAGTTCAACCTCAAACTTGGAGTAGTCAAGGCATAATTCTACGTCTTCTGAGGTGGCCTTGTCAAACCAGTCAAGAGAATTGCCAGAGAGAATGTCAGCAATTCACAAATTTTCTCAGTGTTTCTGGAATAAACGGTGTATTAGCTTGGAAGTGTAGGCGTAACACTGGCATAGCACAACAAGCTTCCTTGAGGGTGAGTTTGCCCATCTGGGGAATCTCCACCTTGGTGATGAGCTGGTTGACTATTATATTCTGTACTTTGGAGGAGAGCCCTTGGGGGGTTTCAGCAGTGGTACCAGGTTTTTGGGATTGGTCAGGTTAAATTCTTCCATGCAGAAGAAAGCAGGCTCCTGGTTATTGTAAAAGTATAATAATAGATTATCATTATAACAATCATACAAAATTCCCCAATAATAATTGACATCTTGGGGCTCAGGTTACTGAGTTTAAAGTAGATTTTCATAATTTCAGTAAAACAACCTTAGGCAGCCAGCCAGTCAATTTCTGGGATTAAGCGGCCTTCAGGCCAGGCAGGCAAAGCCTGCCATAAGAATGATGCTAACTTAAATAGGTATAAAATAGATTTTACTACCCAAGACTACAGCCCAGAAGCTGATATGATAGTATCAATCACCCCAGAGAGAGTGATATATACTATTCCAAACAGCTTATTGAAACAGTCTAGAGGAAGTTTGGAGGCAGAGACTGGCATTGGTTTGGGGGTGAAAGGTGGCTTCATGTCTAGCTGGTAGGCAGGAAGGAAGTTAAATTTATCTTTGAACAATCAGGGCTCAGTAAAAACCTAAGTGTCATTTCTGTTAAATCTGGTCAACTATTTTACTTAGGTCCAAGGAATTGTGTGATAGGATGTTTTCAGCGGTGCATTATCTATATTCAGGTTTCAACAGATACTCCATGAAGTGGATAGGACCAAAGAGAGTACCAGGAAGAAAAAAGCTTGTGGCAAGAGGGGCAGGTGGGCCAGAAGGACTAGGGTCAAATTGGCAGATAACCAAGATAAAATATGGTAATATTTAGGAATACCAATATCTCATAACCTTTTAACCAAAAATGGCAATAAGTTCTGGTGCAGGGTCCAGGGGTTTATATAGTACACTGCCACCCAACTTTACATCTACTAAAAGGGAATCATAATGAAATCAGAAAATGTGAATTTGGGTGGGCAGAGCACCGGGGTTTTGGGACGGCAAAATGGCACCGGCATAGAAAGAACGTTCATTGGCTAGATCTTCAGGAAGGGTAGTGCAACCCTTCTGTCCCTGAGTGATATTCTTGGGATCAGTCCTTGGGACTGTGTTTTCTTCCAATAAGAGGTCCTGGTTGGCCACTGTGGGGTTCCTGTCCACCAGTCCCCAAGTGTGTCCTGGATTGTAGCCAGGGACCGGCTGGAAGGGGATGCCATTCTCTAGTAAGGAGAAGTGTATCTCAAAAATATGTATAAGGGTTGAAATGGGCTTTTATTCACTCTCAGAAGGAAGATCCCCTTGGAAACCTTCTAGTATATGGCCCAGGGGTCAAGGAAACAATATGAATTTGCCAATACTTGGAGTCCTCCAACAATATCTTGAGCTCCTTGTACTTGGTCTTGGACTTCTGCACCTTAGTCTTGGATGTCTGCTCCTTAAACTTGGACTCCTTTGCCGCGCTTAGGATCCAGCTTCTTATTCTTGGGCTCCTTCTCCGTTATCTTGGGTTGTATTAGTCCAACCAAGCTCCTGCTGGTGATCAAAAGGCTTCCAAAACCTCTTGGCATAAACTCAAAAGACCTGGAAAAGACCTCCAAAAGCCTTCCAAAAGACCTTGAAAAGACCCAGTAACTTTCCAGCCAGCCCCCTTCTTATAGTGTCCTTTTCCCAACGGTTCTGCCTTCAAAATGGCTTTCTTTATAAGCTTAAACCATTGCCACTCACTTTTTCCTATAATAACTTAAGCTTATATACTTACTTTCTCAAAAGCTTAAAGTATTAATTCACATTTCCTTGCTTATACTTTATGCTTTTGGCTTCCAACCAATCGTTTTCATCAAGAAACCTGCCAGAACTCAACTAATGAATGCAGAGCACATAAATAGATCATTCCTGAAGTTCCACCAGGATCTAACTAGGAAAATAATTTCCACAGCTCAAACTGCTCAAACCAAAAACTCTTCATGCACCAAAGCGTTAACTGGTCCATTATTCCGGCACCAGTCTTCCCTGCATTCAAACTGAACCAATTTAAATAGTAGAATACTATTTAAATTGTTCTTTCTGGACCTCTTCAACGTTTTCCCCATATATTTACAAATATAGTAAAATTCTAGGAAAACGTCCCACCAAAACAACTTTCTATCCTGCTCTTATAGCAACATACCTTTGTCTATCCTAGGAATTTAATAAATAAATATCTTAACCACACTCCTATCCACATTCTTTCTTGATTCTAATACTAAACCAAGGCAAAATATTCCACATCTTCCCACTTTGGCAAATCAATTCAGCGAAATCTTGGCTCATTTATCCGGACCACCAGTTTTTCACCACCCTCTTAAGATCTTTCAGCCAGCTCATATTCCAGCTCTTCAGCTTAACCAGCAATCAGTCCATTAACTTCATCAGTCCTCTGGCTACTCCTTCAACACAATCTTCTGGTCCTTTGGCCAACCTGCATCATGATCAGCTAGTTCTGCAGCTACTTCTTTGGCAGAAGTCACTAAACTTCCACTTGGCCAACATAAGCCCCACCTGCAAACCACCAAACATGTGGACCATCACATAGCTCCTCCTCAAGATAGCCTCTATCTTCACAAAATAACCCAGGTGTAGGGCATTTTGGCCAACCAACTGCATTCAGAACCATGGGTGAACTCTCTCCAGTTCTTGACCCAACACGGCCAATCTCTTTCAACCAAAACTTTGGTCCTGGCAATACACCACTTGTTCAAGAGGGACCAATCCACCTCAATAACCAAAGCCTCATGGTCTTCAACATCCTTCATTCTTGTAATACATCAGAACTACAACCCATCAGGGGCTCATTCTTTACTACATCCATGTATTCTTCTTGGGCCAGCACACTACTGCTCCTGCTGCAACCCTTTTTTTGACTGTCAACCGGTGGCTTCCTCACACCTGCTTAGCCACCAGGTCCACCGCCACCAAGGCAAAGCTTTCCAACCATGGTCAAGTGCTCCATGGCTTTCATACAAGGCCACTTTCTTAACTGGGTACAATGCTCCCACTGGCCACAACAGGTACTTCTGGATCCTTGTGGAGTACTTTACACACTGAAGGCATTCCTTCAACACCTTCTCTACAGTCTGGTGTAACATGGGTCAGTAGCTTGTAATTCTTACTGCTACCATCAACTCCTGGAACCTGAAGTGTCCTCCAAACCAAACATGGATATTCTGGACAACCTGATCCTGGTATTCTGGCATGATGTACATTCTATTACAGCGCACTCCCTCAGCCTGCCCTGCAACCTTTTGGGCGTATCCATCTTGGACACCTACCATTGCTCTGGACAACAAGTCTTTCACCATGTTATCTTTCCCTTGTTGATAACAATATTTTAATCATTGGAGGCTAGCTTCTCCGTGCAATTCAACAGACGTCCCATCAAGTTTGCCTCAGTCCTTAATGCTTTCAGCAGTGCATGGTTGGTAATAAGCACAAAAGGCAACCCCATCATGTATGACTTTAACTTGTCAACAGCCTAAACCACAGACTTGTCTCAGCGTCCCTCAAAATCCTCAAAGCATAAGCAATGGGCCAGGCCTAAACCCCTTCCTTCTGGGTCAACAAAGTCCCCAAACCAATTAACTAGTGTTGGTTTCTATAGCAAACGGTAGATCCCATCTTGGCAAACTCAAGTCTGGAGCTTTCATCAACCTTTGCTTCCATAGCTCAAACATCTTTGGCCAGGCTCCTCTCCAGATGAACAAAGTCTTCTTTCTGCACGGCAACCTTAGCAGTTCTACGCACCTTGGAGTCTTCTCTGATCCTTCACTTGGTCCTTCTTAGGGCATAGAGTCCTTCTCTATCTCAGTCACATATCAAAACTGACCTCCTAATACTTTAGGCCTAGGGACCTTCCCTACACGCGCCTTGATCATAGGCCTCTCAGTCATATGCTAACACTGACCTCCTGATCCTTAAGGCCTAGGGACCTCCCCTACATGCGCCTTGATCATAGGCCTCTTGGTCGTACTTCCAGAGATAGAGACCTCCCCTACACCAATCACATGCTGACACCAACTTCCTGATCCTATAGGCCCAGGGACCTCCCCTGCACGCGCCTTGATCATAAGCCTCTTGGTCAGATCTTCGGAGACAGGGACCTCCCCTACACACACCTTGATCATAGGCCTCTCGGTCATACTTCCAGAGATAAAGACCTCCCCTTCCACTACTTCATCCATGCATCTTCTCACTGCTTAATGCCTACAATCTTGAACTTCAGAGTCTCATGCTCTACCAATTGAGCTAGCCGGGCTACACTCAAGGATCTCCTGGTCTGGCTCCTCCCCAGAGAGTTCACACTTCTAGCCATACAGTATATCTGGGATGCAGCCCAGCAAACTTCTGGCCTAACTGTCTTTTGAAAAAACCTTTCAGTTCATCCACTGTTCTTGCTTCAAACGTCATGGTTCCAATAATCCTTCTGAAGACCAAAATACAATCCTCTTCTGAGTGCCATCTTATCCATACTTCTTTATACACCTCCCACGCTTACTAAAGAAAGACCCCCGCGTTGCGCTCTTGTGGGGTTCCTGTCCACCAGTCCCCATTACCAGAACTTGTAGACCCAGGCATGAGTCTACATTGAACTGGCGTTTGACTGGGCCCTCGCAAGTGGCACTCCACTTAGGCCATTCAACCATAGATCAATGGATATGTGTTGTCTTTACTCACCCAGGTGATTAAGTCTGAGCTTTCAGTCACAGAGTAATCAGCTCTACTTCCCAGAGGCCTGATCACACCAAGTTCTGCAGCTTGCTTCCCCAAGCAAACTGCCTTGGTGACATCTCTGAGCAAATCTACACCCTTCAATGCTCACTTTGGGTTCCCCCAAAGCTCCCATAGGGGCATAAACAAGGACACCCTACCAGTCTGTTAAGTAGGATGCTTGCTCACAGACCTCCTGTAATTGTATTAGGGTACATAGAGCCCTCAAAGCTCTTCCCCTCCCTGGCAGCCCGCGTTACCCGCCAGGGGTCCAAAACCTACCCCCCAGACAGACAAAGTTCCCTGCTCGCTATTTCAGTCTTCACCCTTCCGCAGCCACAGTTTCCTGCTAGGTGAAGAACTATAGCCCAAAGCAGCCAACATCTTCTGCTGGGTGGAGGCAACATCTGCCTCTGGTAGTCCTTTGTTACCTACCAGCAAGGCCTTACTTACCCTAGTAGTCCCATGTTATCTACTAGGCTCACCTTACTTACCCCTAGTAGTCCTATGTTACCTACTAGCCTCACCTTCAACAAACAACCAAACTTTTGCTTGGCCAACATTAGCCCTGCCTGCAAACCACCAAACATGTGGACTGTCACAGCCACCAAGGTAGGCCTCAAGTTCAATAGATGAATGGTAATGATCTCTTTGCCTTCATTAGGCAATTTGTTGTGTTCTCTGCTAGGTGCCATTGCTGGAAAATTTATACTGATCTCTTTATTCTCATTTGTATTTATGGTTCAGTTCTGAGGGGTTTCAATCCTAAAAAATGTGGGTGGCCAGCCCTCTGGTCCTCAGGGCTGACAGCCAGCGGGCAGTTGTGATCAGGGTTTGAAGCCTGCTCCAAGTATTGGGTTTTGAGAGGGGCAAAAATTTCATTGCTGAAAACCTTCTGCTCATCTAAATGATTTATCAGAAGGAACTTTGTTCATCCTAAGCAAAATATCATAACTATATGATCCCAATATCTCAATAAAGATGATTATCTATTTCTTAAGCATTTCCCCCCAGTAACTCTGCTAATATAACACAGTTACAGCAACAGCATACATAGCAACCTATCTCAAGCACCCAAAGAAACAACATTATGCCTAACCAAGAGCAGAATACCAAAGACATAAATTTTAAATGAACAGCATGTGAAAAGTACACTGGTACTAAAGCTCCAGAACCTACAGTTAACTCTGTAGAGAATCAAGACCTATTCAAGTGTGACAACTGAATATAGCATTCCTCATACCAGTAGTCAAAGCAGGTTGATGTGGTATACTAGTAGTGATCAATTTTGCAGATATATGGTCTGTTGGCGGGGTAACCAAAGACCACACCGCTAAAAAAATGAACCCACTTAGCAACCCTGTAACCAGTTCACAGTTTAGAACACTGGAATACCTTGTCATGTGTAGTGCACCTGAACTTAAAAGTTAATAGCTTAACAAGCACTTGCAAGGAGAGAGCAGCAAACATTTTTTTGAATCACCATATTGCTCACTGACAAAAGGCCAGGTGGGACACCTCAACAGCAGCCGGATAGGATGATTGGAAAAGATCATGGATGAAAAACCAAATTAAACCTAGTCCTGATACCCAAAACATGCTCTTTAAGTCTCCAGAGTTTTATTACAATTGAGAGACAGGATATTCCCCCTTTTAACTATCATACGGGTTTAACCCAAGAATCCAGGAATGAAACTGCATACCCCAAATTTCTATTCAAAAGGGCAAACCATCTTCAGCAGAAAACCAGTCAAAGTTAAAAGCAGTATGGCTCAAGAACAGGCTAGCCTCAGAAAAATAGTCAATGCAAAAAAATTATGTCAACAGGTATTCCCCTCCCAAAGGGAACTATAACATGGGTGATGGATTCTGGTAGAAAAATGGGCCCTGTTTGCAGCATCCTGGGAGAAATCATACAACCCCTGCCCCATTGTAGTACCTACCTAGTGGAGTTCAAGAAAAGTACTGGGATAATCATAAGGAAGTACCACAGAAGTTGCCTGGGAGCCATCCAGATGAAAAATCCATCATACTCACACCTGCTGACAAACAGTTAGCCAACCTTCAAACAGTTGCCATTGAGAGCTTACCACCCAAAGGTGCACCTGAAGAGGAGGAACTCTTTTGGATGAGATGGGTTGCATTGTGTAGCCAAATGGAGAAACTATCTGAATCTGGCGTTATGATTGCCGCTTTATTGACAAGACAAACCCTGATTTCTGATCTGACATGTGACCCTTCAGTAATATAACCCCAGACAATTACTGGGACCAGTACCAGATTCATGGTTCATATTCCTCTACTGTACGACACTATGGATATTTGAATAAAATATTCTTTTTCTTCTAAATTTTGCTTACCCTGACTCTCTCAGGACAGTAGCTTCTATCTCAATCAGTACCGCTTCAGTTATAACTAAGTTGTCCCTAGGAACCAAAATCCAGGGCCATGGTATCATCCTTGGCTTTTCTAAATAGAAATTTTGTTTAAAGGTACCAATGATGATGACGTACTCTTGGGGCAGGAAGATATCCTGCCAATTATTTTTCTGTTGACTGATTTTTACTCAAATTTGATCCATTTATAATTTTCTTCATATATAAATTTTTAACATTTCAATAAATCAAAAATTTAAATATAATCTATTTGTTGCAACATCTTCAATTACTCCCTCTTGGAAAAGTAATTCCCCAAGTGATTCCCCAACTAATCATTAACTTGGTGGCACTCCTATCAATCGCCCATCTATTACGGGGATCAAACCTTTCAAGTCCTAAGAGGAACACTACTTGGACAACCTCATGACCTAAGAGGAATAATTACTTGGATAAGCCCTATGACCTCCATGAGGCACATGGACAGCATGTGGCTTGTCATGATACTATATAATACTCTAAACTCATATCAATAAAGTGTTATTATCTTCTTAATTTTCCCCTTTATTTTGTTTTATATACTTCCCAGACGTATATACTCGACACTGCCTTCCCGCTTTCATCCACTATACTGAACTATCTTGACTTAGTTATAAAAATAAAAAACTAAGCTAGATAGCAAAGGGAACCGTCATTGGTAGGATTAAAGGACATAAACAAAACAAAATCTAATTTTATTGTGCATCAAGCATCCATATTTTGGACCAGAGGCTATAATGTAATTGTAGGGGTCTCATTAAGAGTTGAGAAACTCCGCGACGGAGAATCATTCGATAGGAAATGTAATAAAAGACTATTAAATTGCTGGGCGGCACGTAGTTTTACGACGGCACTCCGGATAAGTTTCTGGGTGTCACGATTTTTAACTAATTTGGGCTGGAGGTTACCCGGGCTCATAAGAGGACAGCTAAGCCAGGGGTGCTTCAAGGCTTGGCGAGCAGTGATGCGCTTTTCAGGATCTGGGTTAAGGAGTAAAGAGATTAAGTCTCGAGCTTCAGAGGAAACATTTTTCCAGTCCTCTTCCAAGAATTGGAGCTTGCTATGCTTGATCGACTCCATCAATGAAAACTGATCAGAGCCCTGGTAGGGTGTGTAGCCTGAAAGCAGAAAGTACAGGACAATGCCACAACTCCAGAGATCAACGGGGGTTGAATACCCTTCGCCGATCAATACCTCTGGTGCTACGAAATGTGGGGTTCCGCAAGCTGTCTGAAGAAGCTCTGATTTCTTAGGCAGTGAATTGGCCAAGCCGAAATCCGCTATCAAAAGCTGGGAATCTCCCAGTCTAGATGTGTTGTCCTTTAGAAGAAGATTCTCGGGTTTGATGTCTCTATGGACAATTCCCTGATCATGAAGATAAACCAACCCCTTTAAGAGCTGTTTCATTAATTTTGAAGCATCATCCTCAGTAAAGACATCGACTTCATAAAATCTGGAGAAGAGTTCGCCACCGTGTGCGCTTGGAAGGATTAGAAATCAAATGAAAGGATATCCTTACAAGTCAGTCACGAGAACGATAGCTTCTTTAGTTTCAAACGTTTTGTAAAGGGAAATGCAATTATCATGCTTGAGCGTTTTGAGGAGATTGATTTCGCGTTCAACAAGATGATAGCAATCTCCAAAATCTAATAATAAAATTAGCTCTTGCCACAAACTAATTAGCTCTTCAATCATATTTAATCTACCAAAGTGCTGAAATAATCAAAAAAAGAACAAGGCTTCGATCAAAGCAATATACAATAAAGGTATAACCAGATGCAAATAAAATAAAGATGAAACTGGTTTTAACAGAGCGTGAAATAAAAAGAAAAGTAAAATTATGAGCTTAGAAAGATACCTACCATCAAGGACTTTCTTATTAACGAACTTCAGACCGTAATCTTTACCATCCTTGGTGCCAACGCCTTTGTATACTACGGCAAATGTACCGGTTCCTATCGGCCTTGAAGAAAGTTGGTACTCAGCTATGATGTCACTGTATGAGACAAAATCATTTTTTTGGACTAAAGTCTTGGAACTTTCAAGCTTATGCTTGCTTTCATGGGAAGTATCTTTTAAGGCAAATGTTATTATTTGGCTATCTTTCATTGCGAATTCATGGGGTTGTATTATAGAGCTGACTGGAGGTGTAACATTGTTATAAAACGGTACAGAGGTATTTTTGTTAGAAGGGCTGTCGATTAGGTCACTTGGAGGCACTTTAATATCATTTTTGAGAGTTGAACAAGCTATGTAAGATATAATGGTCTCTTTTAGCTTTGTCCAGGCGCGTTTCTTCATGCTTATTTTCCTTTTTTCATGAAACACATCATTTTGCACAGTGGGTTGGCTGTGTTGAATCATTGTTAGTAAAAATATTTGAAAATGGGGGACGTATTATGATTTTACGGTTGAAGGAATAGTAGGTTTACACTATATAACTCTAGTAACTTCCATTACTTTCCTCGTATTGGTCTAAAAATCCTGGGTACTACCCCTGTATTTTCGAAGCAACTGACATTATGGCATTAACTGATGTACATAAATCTACATGATATAAATTAATGCAAGCAAAAAGCCTTGAGGATTTTAAGAAAATGATATCAGAAGAGAGAGCAAAGGAAGTTTTTCCAAACATTGGGGAGCAGCCCTCAAAAGCTTTAATTTAATTTAGATTTAAAACAGCTTTTTATAAAAGTCGATATCTCTCCTGAGCCTCACTTTAGCTGGAATAGGGCTGCTTCGGCCAAGCCCCGGGCAGCCGCGGCCAGTTTCTGGCTTCTAGCACCCAATTTCAAAGATATATTTTAATATCCGTAAATATAGGGCGCTTACGTCTTAGCTGAAGCGGCCATGAGCCGAAAGCTAGCCGGGACTAAGCCGAAGCATCCCTAAGCTGGACTAACCCTCTTTCTGCGAGGTTGTATCAATATTCAGCCCCTGCAGCCAATCATTGATATATTTAAGTCCCAGCTCGCAGATCAGGGCACCTAATTTTTAATTGCAGCCAAGCAAGCTGACTTAATACACTTTGAATTGGTGTAGGGTTGCAGCGACCACCTCCCGACAAAAATCGGAACTTGCTCGGCATTCCAAAAATGCGAATTTTAAATTGGTTTAAATAGAAATATATGCTAATATCTGCACTTTGGGAAATGCGGAGCAGAATCCGGGGTTTATCCGAGGAGTGGTCCGCCGCAACCCTAAATTGGTGTAAAAAATCTAGAGTCCTAATAGGGCTGTATCGGCCAGTTTCTGGCTCTGGACATCGCGTGTCAAAGAATTATTTTAAAATCATGAATATTAAGTAACGCAGTTTTGGCTATAGCGGCCCAGAGCCAGAAGCTCGCTGGGGCTGAGCCAAAGCATTTAGGTTATATTTCAAATTAAATCCTTAAACTTTAGTTTCTTATTTGGTTTAGTTTCCCCCTCCACAGCAAACAGGCATTGCTCCTGTCAAGGTTCACTTTACTTTTAACTGCATAAATTCAAATATCAACTTGACTACTATCATAGGAGGTTGTAAATATTGTTAACATTAACCGGTTAATATATCATGTCTCTATATTTCCGTTATCCTAAGGATTTACCCACTCCAAATATTATTTATTTCCTCCCTTTGAGTAATTATGGATTGCTTATAATGCAGTACAACTAAATCAGCCATTTATTTCTTACTTCCCAATATCCTGTTTCAGTCTTTGCCACTATTTAGTGAATAATGGATTTAACCCTCCACGTGATTTGCCTGTATGCTACATCTCGGGCAGGGTTCTGATACAAAATCTGAAACAAACAATTAGCCATGGCTGTTTCAAAATTAGCCTGGCAATTAGAAATCTTATATATTTTTTAAGGTTACAAGGCATGGTTTAGTAATAGCTTTGGTTTGAAACTATAATCCAAAAACAGGTTATGGGGCATTTTTAAGCAGCAGTAGAAATTACCTGATGTTCTAGGAATCTTTGCAACTTTGGGATTTAAAACCCAAAAATTGATACATGTTTTCTATAATTTATTAAGCAAATTATTGTGATATAGTACTGTAAATTCAGAACCTAAACGAAAAATGTGGGATTGTCAAATCCTTGGTCCAAACTTCAAATTGTATTTGCAGGATGGCCTTTTTAAATCAAATTCAATTCTTTGTATTTTTATTTGAATATTTGAAAATGCAGGGACTCATAGACACTTTGCAAATTTCAAGCCGAGCTGCATATTTCCAATGGACAAAATGAATTAACTGGAATCAGATTTGAAGCGTTCAAATCCATCAACCATTTTCATTAAGTTTACTATGTTTTTTGAAATTGTGAGATAGTCAAATTCATGAACCAAATTTCAAATCAAAAATGAATGTCACTAGGGAACTCAAATGATAATTGTGGGAACTGGAATCCAAATTTAATGTACAGTAAGAAACTAGGACAAATCAACCCAAATCAAGAAGCTCCACTCTGGATAAAAGCAAATGAAAAATCCAATCTAAAAACCATGTTTAGACATGAAAATTGATTAAAATGCAAAATTATCCAACTCCAGAAAGTATACAATATTATACACTTCAAATCACGGATATAGAAATTCTGTTACTATTCAAGGCTAAATCAAGAGAAAACAACTACTCACAACTAAACTTAAAACCTAAATAAATACATATTTAATCTAAAATATTTTTTATTTTATTTTTATGGACCATCAATCCCATTCCCAACCAGCTCCTGCACCAGCCCGCGGGACAGCCCGTCCATAAGGGCGTCCCAGAGGGTCCAAGAACAGACCCAGAACCCAACTTGAAGGGAGTCATGCTGATACACAGGCCTCCCAAGGTGTCATCACCAGCCAACCACCTCCTGCATCCCAAGCCAGAACTACCAGCTTGAATCCCAGGCAGAAGCCACTCTCAAGGCCTGCCACAAAAGTCTCCTACACCAGGGTCCCCGGAAACAATGAGGTTACTTACACCTCCACCGTTTACCCAGTTGTCACCTGGCCCCACACTCTTGATCCAAGAGTTGCTACTTCCTGCCCCTGCGTCTTTGACACCACCTACAAGCCATTGGCAGCCACTTTTGAGCCATCTGCGCCTGTGATCTATTCCACCATTGACGGCGCCACTGCAAGCAAGCGTGATCCCACCTTCTACACAAAGGTCCCTGTCCCCTGTGTCAAGCCTGGTAGCCAGGATGCCGTGGTACCTGCCAAGGGACGGCGTCGGTTGACAGATAGTGAGTGTAAGCTCTCCTCAACTGCTTGAACGGGGGAATGGCGGTTTGGGATATTGCGTCCCAATTTGGTGTCACAGCCAGATACATTGCCAACATCAACACCAAGTATGGCAATACTGGGCAAATTGCTAAATCCACCAAGGCAAAAAGACAGCCCAAACTCCTTCAGCCTATTCACATTGACGCAATCAGACAGTGGGTAGCCAAGGATTGCCACCTGGACACACTTACTGTCCAATCAATGCTTGCCACAGAGTTAGGGTGTTCTGTCTCCAAAACCCTCGTATACAAAACCATGGTCAATATTGGCTTTAATGTGAAACACACCAGGGATTTCTCCAACAACAGAAACAGCAAGAAGACTATCAAGGATTACCGTATTTATGCCAAGATCTATCTGGCTCTAAAGGAGACCAAAAATGTTCTGTTCTTTATTATTAACAAATTGTTGTTTTCCTCCTCACTCAGGATTAGGCATGGGTGGGTCAACAAGGGGTCCAAGGATGGTGTGGCACATTATGCAGTTGTCTGTTCCCGGACCTATTCCATGGTAGCGCTTCTTGGTCCCTGCCCTTTGGATCAGTATCAGATGATCAATGTCATGGTAAGTTTCATAATACCGGGATTATTCGGCCGAGTAGGAAAGCTCAGAAAGCTGGGAAGCCTTTAACAAGGCTGACTGATTTAACAGACTTGAACCAAATAGTTGATTGCAAATGGGTTACAGCTGCTCCAGTTTGCCGGTCAAATCTGATTCCCCCCTCTAAGTTGATGTTGATAAATTGACGTAACTTAAGGGTCACCAGATATGAACTTGTTTATCAGCATGGTGGTCAGAAATTGGTCACCCAAGGGTTCTTTGCAACCTGGAACAGATACTCACTTGACAATGTGGAAGAAATATGAGCCCAGGGTTCAGGTGATATTACTTATTTGATTTTTGATATATATTGAATAATTTTCACTGTCTCAACTCTAAGAGTTGAGTCCTCCCAAAATTCACTCAATAAAAATCATATATTCCTTGGTCTAATTTACATTTTTAAAATGCATCCTGTAGTTGGATTGTTGCGCTACATTTCCTAAAATCTGATTCTAAGCCAGATCATTACTGGAAGATAGGGCCCTGCAGTTGGAACTTTGTTGTTGGCACCTCCCAATGTTAATTCCATGCCTACCAATCTTGGAGTTGTCCCCCCTGTCTTTGAAACTGAAAATTGTGTTGCATCTCAATGTCCTAAATTTTGTTCTAAAGATACTCTGATGCATTCACAGGCTATTTATCTTGGGCTACTTTGGTTAGAATTAATTATTTTACTTAATCCTAGTATCTCAATTGGAAATCTCAAAAAACAATATCTGAAGCCATGTTGGTGGTTAATCATTAATTATATGTGGATTTGGGTGGTAATTCCCCACCATTTAGAAATGGCTTATACTATCCCGCAATTTCTGTCACATTACTCAACTCTTCTATGTCTGAGTTTTTGGAAGCAGTTTTTCATGAATTCATGTTTCTTTTCTCCTGTTCCGTTGAGATATCTGTGTTTATCATGTTTATTTGTATCAGTTATTTTCTGAGTTTTCAGTTTGTACTTTTTTTAATTTTTAGTTTCCATCTCCAGTTGCAGTTGTTGAGACTGGATCTTCTGCTTCCTACTTCTTCTGCACCATGTCATTTTGGTGTCTGGATTCTTTTCCTGCTCCACCTACTGATGAAATTTTGCGTGAAGTTTCATCAGCTTTATCATTCTATTCTGGTTCAAGCCTTAGTCACAAATCCCAAGTTTACCATGTGATGACAAAGTTTTCTGAGGATGCTTGCAAATGGTTGTTGTCCACAGTGGAGCGCAGGCAACCTCCAGAATTAACTCATACAGAATGGAACATCCTCCATGTCAACAAATCAGAAAAATATTTTTCTTATTTTAAATATTAAAGATTATTTTTTTCTTGATTAAATAAGTGACACTGATAATAGAAGCAATGTTTGATTTTTATTTTAATCTTTTAATCAAAATTATAAAAGATAAAGCAAAAACAATTTTTGAAATTGTTGACATGGAGGATGTTCAATTCTGTATGAGTTAATTCTGGAGGTTGCTGGAGCACAATCCACATGTTTTAACTGAAATTTCATCTCTGTATGTTTTGTTAAAAAATTGTGTGTATCTATTGAGAAGCTCAAAGTATACCATAAGCTATATGCTTTCTAACAGGGTACTACTCCGCTTTTGATATTCCTTCCTCAGTTTCTTGCCTACTGCCGTAAAATAAATGTTCTCAAGGTGAATAAACTCTCAGTGTTGTGGTTAGCAGTTGACCAGACTGCCCAGTATTTGGCAATTTGTGATTCCCTGTTAACCACAACTGAGACCCTGGAAAGCCAAATTCTTTATTTGGTCTCAAATCTGTTGACTTTCAAGAAAGATTCAATGGAGAGCAAAGCCACACCCGCTGTGCACTCCTGGTTTTCTGGGACTTGTTCTGCGGTGGTGTCCTCCAGTCAGAGTCAGGATTGTTCTCCCTGTGGTTATTATCAGGCACAATTGGCAATTTTGAACAAACCCGCCAAGGCCAATGAAGCGCAAGTAGTGGCTGTTCCTGATAATTCATTAGCTATGCTTCAGCACGTTGTACCCATAAAGTCTTCAAAAGTTGAGTCTGAAGAGTTGCCCCTTGTTCCCATTGATTGTGATCATCCTGTCCTTCCTGTTGCTGTCCAAGAAATGATTAAACAATATTTTCAGGTGCACCCTGCCTCTTTAGCCGCTGTCTGCACCATCAAAGAGAAGCAGAATCCTGCTGAGATTGCAAAATTTGCTGCAAATAAATCTTTTTCTGGTTACTTCTTGCTTTATGGTAGCATTGGCACTGGTCAAACCATCTATTGGCCAGCCATTCTGTTAGATACAGGTGCTTCCAAGAACTTCATGAGTGTTGAGACTGAAGACTTGCTGCAACTCAAGTATAACCCTGTAATGCTTGTTAGGGGTGGAAACTGTCAAATATTTCCTCTTTCCAGATTAAGAGGCCAGTGGCATTTGTAGTTGCAGGTCAGTCTTTTACTGCAAGGCTCTTCATTTGCTCTACCCTTATGTATCCTATTATCTTGGGGGTGGGCTGGTGGCACAATCATATTGTATCAATCCTGCTAAAAGAAAATGAGTTGCATGTGGACCACTCTTCAGGCATATCCATTCATATTCTGTTGTTGGATATGTCAGAATTAGAGCATTTTTCTCAGAAAATCCAGTCTGTCCCTGTCTCTGCAAGTTCATATTTACCCACATGCCTTCAACCCTGGTCCACAACATTTGACGCCACTAAGGGCGAGGCCCTTCCTAAGAATACTCAGTTTGACTTTGACCTTAAAGTTACTGTTGATTTGATTTGTATTGCGTCTCCTATTTATCCTTTGACTTTGAAGGAAGACGCCTGTTTAGAGGAGTGGACTCAAGAGATGTTGGCAAAAGGATACATATTTAAGAAGGCTTTTTCAATCTGCTCTGCACTGCTGTTTGTACAAAAATCCAATGTTTCTATTTGACCTTGTGTCAATTACAGGAACTTGAATAACATTACTATTCCTGACCCCTACCCTTTACCACTTGAGGCACAGATTTCTTGGTGCATTGAGAAGGCAAAGGTATACTCAAAGCTTGATCTGTTGAATGTGTTCAACTAGATTAGGATTTCAGAAGATATAGAATGGTTGACGGCATTCAGGACTAAGAAAGGTATCTTCCAGTTCTGCGTCATGCCTTTTGAATTGAAGAATTCTCTGGCTTGCTTTCAGAGGTTGATTGATTCAGTCTTGGGAGACCTCCTGGGTGTATGTGCTGTTGAAAATTGCGCCATTAATGCTATTTTAATATGGCCTTCAAATAATGATAAATGTAAAGATTTGACTGGTTTTGCTTTTAACTCTGGGAATTTCTTGCTTTCTGTAAATGGGTCTGGGTCAATATCCACCCATTCTGTAATACCATACCTTCCCTTGTCTGATCCTGGTATTACCTCATCCCAACATGACCCCCTTGGCCACTCTGTCTATCTAATGAGTGATCACTGTCCCTTGTCTACTATTTAAGTAGAATCAATTCTCCTAATAAAGTCAAGTTTATCCACATTTGTGTTGGTTTTAACAATCTTCAAGCCTTTTCCTGTCCTTTTTGCCAAAAGGACTTTCACATATTGTATTCCAGGAAATTAAGGTATGTGCCCTTAATTTTGCCCTGAAGGCTAACCCAAGGCTAGCTTCAAACCTCAAATCTTTTGTTATAAATATTTCTTGCTGTGTCCTTCTGGATGTTGTCCCCAGGAGCCAAACACAACATGTGCCATTGTGTATATGGACAAAATCTTGGTTTTCTCTCTGGATGAGGAGTCACATAAGGCCCACCTGTCAGAAGTTGTAGAGCACATCCTCCAGGCTAATTTGATCATCAAAAAAAGTAATTGTGAATTATTATAGTGTAAGGTTACCTTCTTTGATAATATTATCTTTGAAGATGGTCACACTATTGCTCCTGACAAGGAAGCAGCGGTTCAAGAGTATGCTACTCCTGTAACAGTATCCCAACTCTGAAGTTTCTTGGGAACTTGTACGTTTTTGAAGAAATTTACACCACACTTGTCTGAAGTGGCTGCCCCCTTATATTTGGCTAGCAGAAAGACAACTTTGGTCTGGACACCTGAGTGTGCAAACACATTCACAGCAGTCAAGGCTCTTTTGTTGTCTTCACCTGTGTTGAGACATGTAGATTCTGAGCTTCCTTTTGTGGTTTCTACAGATGCCTCCAAATATGCTGTGACTGGTGTGTTATTACAAACTGCTGGTGATGGTGTTGAGAGACCTGTAGGGTATTTCTCCCAAAAGATGGAAGCTTGGAAACACAACTACATGATTTACTATAAGGAATTGTTGGCTGTTGTGGAATTGTTAAAGCATTGGCATCACCATCTCATGTTGTCACGTCATCCATTTGTAGTAAGAACTGACCACAAAGCTCTTCTATATTATTGACAACCCAGGGTTTTGTCAGATTGTCAATCCAGATGGCATGGTGACCTGATGATATACAAGTTCCGCTACAAGTTTATTAAGGGATCAGACAATCACTTGGCCAATGCACTAAGCAGGAATCCTTCCCATCTCCCAGATGCTAGTGTGGATGCCAAGTTTAACACACACACTATGATTCCAGACAAGGCTGTGGTTCTCTTTGTATTACCACCACCTGCTTTGCTGGCCACTATGTCCTTAACTGAGGGCGCAGACTTAGACTTATTTCAAAGTTAAGCTTCTGCAGCCTCTGTCCAAAGGTTACAATAGGCTATTGGAAATAAAATGTGCAAGCCTGGTTAGTCATCCACAGGGCTATCACAAGATAGGTCCAGCTTTATACCATCAAGGTTGCTTGTGGGTTCCTGAAGGAACAATCTGAGACACAATTATGGAGGCTCACCATACCTGTCCAACAGCAGGCCACCCAGGGAAAACAAAGCAGTGGAACTAATCTGCAGCCAGTTTTCCTGGAAAGGCTTGACAGTGCAGGTAGCAGCTTTTGTTCAAGACTTCTTGGTATGTATTTGGTTCAAGGCAAGCCAGAAAAAGACTACTGGTTTACTGGTTTCACTGCAGCCTGGTGCAGGACCTTGGACGTCTCTGTCAGTAGATTTCATCAGTGAATCTCCCAATTTCAATGGGTTTAATGAAATTTTGGTGGTGGTAGATTGTTTCAAAAAAATGGCACACTTTGTACCTTATTCAATCAAAATTACTTTGATAGAAAAATCTAGGTTGCTTGTGAATAGGATCTTTTCCCTACATGACATCCTAATGGAGATTGTGAGTGATTGTGGACCCCAATTTATTGCTCAGTTTAGGGAAGCTTTTACTGGAATTATTGGTATCAAATTGTGCTGTTTCACAGCTTTCCACCCCCAATCCAATGGACAAACAGAGAGGGTAAACCAAAATTTAGAGGTTTACCTGCGCTGCTACACTAATGGGCAACAAGATGACTGGTGTGCTAACTTACCCATGGCAGAGTTCACATATAATAACACCCTGCCCATGTCAACTCAAGTCTCGCCATTCTATGCCAATGTGGGTTACAATCCTTCTTCTAATATGGGTCCTTGTTTAGTTAGCAATGTGGAAGCTGCAACTGATCAGGATGCTACATTGAAGCAGGTTCATCAGGAGCTCCAGGTTACTCTTGCCGCCGCCATGACAACTTAAAAGGAATACACAGATTACAAGCGCCAGGAAGGTCAAACCTATCAACCAGGGGATCTGATCATGGTGGATGCTTGCAATATGAAACTGAAGTTCCCTTGCCGCAAATTAGGTCCCAAGCAAGTTGGTCCCTTCAAAATTGAGCGTCAAATTGATCCCTCTGCATATCAACTAGATTTACCCCCAGCTTTTAAGATTTTCCACACCTTCCACAAATGCTTACTTACTTCTTTTAAGGGTACTTAGATTCCTTCTTCCCAACCCATTCTGGTGGAAGGAGAACCTGAGTATGAGTTGAATTGTGTTTTGGCTTCTTGTAAGAATTAAAATTGTCTAGAGAATTTGGTGTCATGAAAGGGTTATCCCAATTCTGAAAACTCATGGGTTTCCCACTATGATTGCTCCAATTACCCAGTTCTTATCCAAGAGTTCTAAAATTGCCACCCAACCACCATTGGTCACCCCAAGCTTACCTTGGCTGCAATGAAACTTCCCCCTGCCCATAAAAACTTTTCTTATCCCATCTTCTGGATGGTGGTATTGTGCCCCAGGCTAAAGAAGAGGGTAATGCCACAGTAAGTTTCATAATGCCAGGGATTATTTGGCCAAGTAGAAAAGCTCAGAAAGCTGGGAAGCCTTTAACAAGGCTGACTGATTTAACAGATTTGAATCAAATGGTTGATTTCAAATGGGTTACAGCTGCTCCAGTTTGCCAGTCAAATCTGATTCCCCCCTGTAAGTTGACGTTGATAAATTGACGTTACTTAAGGGTCACCAGATATGAACTTGTTTATCAACATGGTGGTCGGAAATTTGTCACCCAAGGGTCCTTTGCAACCTGGAACAGATACTCACTTGACAATGTGGAAGAAATATGAGCCCAGGGTTCAGGTGGTATTACTTATTTGATTTTTGATATATATTGAATAATTTTCACTGTCTCAACTCTAAGAGTTGAGTCCTCCCAAAATTTACTCAGTAAAAATCATATATTCCTTGGTCTAATTTACATTTTTAAAATGCATTCTGTAGTTGGATTGTTGCGCTACATTCCCTAAAATCTGATTCTCAGCTGGATCATTACTGAAAGATGGGGCCCTGAAGTTGGAACTTTGTTGTTGGCACCTCCCAATGTTAATTTCATGTCTGCCAATCTTGGAGTTGTCCCCCCTGTCTTTGAAACTGAAAATTGTGTTGCATCTCAATGTCCTAATTTTTGTTCTGAAGATACTCTGATGCCTTCACAGGCTATTTATCTTGGGCTACTTTGGTTAGAATTAATTATTTTACTTAATCCTAGTATCTCAATTAGAAATCCCAAAAAACAATATCTGAAGCCATGTTGGTGGTTAATAATTAATTATATGTGGATTTGGGTGGTAATTCCTCACCATTTAGAAAAAGCTTCATACTATCCCACAATTTCTGTCGCAATCAAAGGTTCTCATAACAGTAGGACATTTCTTGATTTTCTCTGGATTGTTAAGGAGTATCTTCAGATTAATTAAAGAGACACAACCAACATTGTTGTTTGGGATAATTTCAGGCTCCACAAAGTGAATTTAGTTATATCCAAGCTCCTCCATCAACAAAAACCACCACACCTCCAGCCACCGGCTTACTGATTGTCTAATGAGACTCCTCTTCCTCCTGCCCTATTCTTTATTTCTGAATCCAATCAAGGAGATTTTTGGTTAGATCAAGAATAAGGTGAAGAAAGGCCTCCCTCAGGACACCAAGGATATCTTTAACATTCTCAAGATCAGCTAATTTGCAATACCACCTGATGTGGTGGCAGCTTTTTACAAGCACTTGGAATCCTTCCTTCCAAAAGCCCCCAATTCCAAGCCAATCAGATAAATGGGCACTCTGGATTTATTTGTTTATTTATTTATTTTATTTTTATTAGGACTCAAAAAAATTATTTATATATAATAATGTGATGTTTGATTGTATTATAGACATATAAGAATACATAAAAAAGGTAAGTAAAATTAATTAACTAGCTAAGATGGATATATTTTTATTATAATGCACTGAATATTATTTTGGCTTTTGCACTAACAAATAAATAAATTAAACAAGATAGAAATAGATTTATTTTATTTAAATAATTGTGAATCCTTGTTGGTACTTTGGCTTTTTTAAGCCACAAATTGGACCTTGCAAGTCATCATCTGATCCTTATTATTTCAGTGCCACTATAGCCACATGACACAAAAACCAATGATTTTCATGTATCTCTTACTAATTAGTACTTATGATGCGGGCCAAGCATATTGAATATATTTATCAAATCATATTATAATAGGAAAAATTAATTCAAGTTCTAAACAATCACTTGTTTAGAACATAAGTGGAGCGGGCCACTTGATGCAGATAGATTCAGTTCTTGTTGTTTGTATATGTAATAAATGAACCCGTACTCAACAAGCTAGTAAATAAACAAATTTTTAAATTATTTTTTATTTTTGGTGTGATTGCATACTATAGCTGCTGTCTTATAATATATTTAGATATATTACTATTATAATTGAACTTTTAAAATTTAAATATTAAAATCTAAATATTAAACTTTAAATATTAAAATTTTAAATATTATAATTTTAATATTTAAAATAAAAAATTAAAAAATAAAAAATATAAAAGTAAATTTGAAAGGGAAGATGATTTATTAGGGAGATGCAAATTGCAAAGGGAATGTAATTATTATGGGGAATTATACCCCAAAATCAAATTTTCAGCTATAGCGTCTAATTGAATCCACATACTCTTCTGTATGTGGTGGACAACTCTAGATGCAATTGCTAGAGTGTGACGCCCTACACCTCAGTGGTTGCCAAACGCTTGATAAAAGGGAGGCAGGTGAGCAAATTTATTAGTAGATTCTTTTTGGGAGGCACATAGTACCCATACAACAATGTCAGTGCAAAGGAGTTGTATAGGTAAATCCTCCAATTTTTTGATGTTAGTCTTTAATATGTAATGCAGTAGGATTCCTAGGTATACTGCAACATTAATCCTTTGCAAGGTGTATTTTTCACAGAACATGCATAATTTCTTATATATTTGAACTAATCTGTTGATATAGGATGTGTTTCTGAATTTGAAGATTGTTCCAGAGGGCACCCAACTTGTATCTGCCCCCATGCCTCCGCAAACAAAATAAATAAAGGTTTAAACGTATTAACAAGGACTGTGTCCCTGACTTTATTTGATAATGCTTTGAATACTTCATTGAAAATTTCAGTTTAAGATATTCAGTTCCTATTTGAAAGTCAATTTTCATTAGATTTTTTTCATATTCATTGATGTTTGAAAAGGGAAAGCACTGAATACTTTCATAAATATATCCATCAAAGTTTATTTTGATAACCCTGAAAATTTCAGTCATCTCACTGAAGTTGATATTTTCTCCTATTATGTATGCTTTCCTAATCCACGGCAAGCACCCCGCGGGTGGTAAACATTCCTTGGCTTTTGCTTCAATATTTGCAAAATTATTCATACAGTAGTTTTAAAAGCTATGGTGACAAGCAAAAATTATTAATATTTAAGCAAAATGATTTCAATTTTAAATAAAATCCAACTCTCAGGTTAAAACATACACTCTGTTAACAGGGTTTATTGGCGTTAATAGGCAAAATGGGTCAACACAGCAACAAAGTACTCACACGCAAAGCAAAACCATTCAAAATATAATCCGAAATACATTGATTCACAAACAAAATGGTATGAGTTAACTTTTGGTGTACATATGTTTACTATGTGAATTGGTGACAAAATACACCCAAGCAAGGTGTGTCAAAACGCAAACCAAAAACAAAACACAATAGTAACTCACTATGTAAACAAAATTACTCACACAATGTGTGCAATGGATTGTAATCATGAATGATACCAAGGTATCTAAAATAAGACACAAGATCTGAAACATAAATTTTAAAAATATTGTGCTGGGTGTTTAATTTGGCAGTAAAATCTAGGAAAATGGGTGGATTTTTTTTGAGTATTCTAAAATGGGCGTTGTAAAACCAAAAACAACTAACTAAGAAATAAAAAATCTATAATTGGGATATTGGGTGGGAAAAAATATTAATTGAATATCCATAAACAGATAAAAGAAAAAATTAAAAACAGGGAGTAACTTAATTAAGTTTTATTTAATATTTTATTAAATTTTAAAATGGAAGAAACACAGCAACAGACTACCATTGCACCCGTTGTGCGCCGCGGTTGTGGTTGCCCCCACGTGTCAAAGAATAGACTTAGTACAACACAAGTGCCTACTCAGGAGGGAGGCAGGAGAGGAGAGTTCCATAGTGACGCTGCACTGACACAGCCAGTTCAAGGAGCACAAGCTGCTAGGGCGCAGAGCATCAACCCTTGGGTCCCCAAGCTGACCCAGAAGCCCACCAAGGTTACCACAACCAAAATGGTTAGAAACAAGGAGGTAGAACTTACTTTGTATGTGTTTGACGCTGTGTACCGGCGAGAGTCAGTCCCGTCAGCCATGCTGGAGAAGGTAAAGCCTGTACTTGATACTAGCTACAAGCCCTACATCAGTGATGGCAATCAGGAGGATGACAAGGAGCCCCAGCTCTATCAAACCAATGAGGGACAGCTGGTGTTAAAAAAGGTTGCAGCTTTTTATACCAAGGTACCTATGCCCTGTGTTGTGCCAATGCCAACAAGTCAATCCCCACCGCTAAAAAGCCCGCCCAGAAGCGCATCCCCAACATCAAACACATCATCCTGCTTAAGCTAATGCGGGAATTGGGTGATTACAAGGCAGCCACAGCCATTGTTATAGTGGATCAAATACGCCAGCAAGACCTTCCAAAAATTCATTAATACTGGTTGTGTCCTTGCCGCGGAGAAATCCTTGCGCGTGTCAACCATGCTCACCATGGAGCACAAATGGGCAATCTGCCAGTGGATCACCCGGGACTGCCATCTTGAACTGGAAAATATACAGGCCATGGTCAAGTCTGCTTTTGGGATTAAGGCCTCAATTTCCTTTTACTACCATCTGGTGAAGGGAATGTGATTTTCTTAGAAAAACCTTGGGGTATCCCCCTACAACAGAAACAGCCCAGCCAACATTGACGTCCAGAAAAATTATGCAGAGGCGTACACTGCCCTCAAAGCCAAGGGGACGGTGAAATTCTATTATATTAACAAATCAGCATTTGCCTTGTCAATGTACAATGAGTATGGCTATGTCCCCAAAGGCTCCAATGATGGGATGGCTTGGCGTGCTGCAGTCTGCGCCACAGCCTTCTTGATGGTGGCTCTCCTTGGTCCAAAGGGGGTTGAGCTCTACCAAAAAATATTGGGTTTGCATAACAGTAGCACCTTTCTATCATTTCTCCAATTGGTCCAGGAGCACCTGAGGCGCACAAGCCTGGGCTTCACCAATGTAATTGTATTGGACAACATTGGTCTCCACAAGGTGGCAGATATTCTTGAAGAATTTCCATCAATCAACACCAGCATTGCAGTGGGCCCCCAGTAATTGGCCACGCAAATATGCGCCTTCTCTTCCTCCCTGCCTATTTGCCCTTCCTAAATCCCATTGAGGAAGTCTTTGGGTGGCTCAAGCAAGTTGTCAAGCAAGGAACCCCAACAGGGACCAAGGACCTGTTTGATTTGCTGCAGGCCAGGATCCACACCCTCCCAGCTGAGACTGTGGCCAAATTCTATAGCCACTCTAATTTGTTCATCCCTGCGTGCCTAGCCAAGTAGCCAATCAATTAAAGGCTTAGCGTGTCCAACTTTTTTTATATTCTCTAATTTACTATTCAAGATTTATTAATTATAATTTTATATTTAGATGTTTCCACGCCCACAATCACATTCAGAAGATCCATCAATAGATGTAAGTAATTTATTTATTTTATTATATATTATTTTATTATGCCATCTGAGGTAATCCCAAACACTCAATACTAGATTACGCAAAAATATTTAAATCACTTTGGTCAACTAAATATAAAAATAGTTTTAAAAAAATTAAACATAAAATGTACAAGTTAGAATTTATTTTATTAACATATAATTTTATACTTTTATGAAACCCATTTCTGTAATATATTTTGCAAATCTTTTTTGCTAAAATATTATTTGAAAAATTATTTATAATATAAAAATATAGTAGAGTATAAATATATTTATTGATATAGAGATAAAATTAAGTGCACTTATAATGAGCTTGGCAATATGTACCCACCCCACAATGGAGGTGGCACACAACCTCCACCGCCACACTGTGGACGGTGGATACACCCAAATTAAATTATTTGCGCCTGCTGGTAAAAGGAAGGATGGTGAAGTGGGAATGGAGGAGCAGCTTTTCTGGCAGGGCTGCAAACCTGAAGATGCCTGCCAGGACCAGGGCATCCTGGATCATATGATCAACTGAGTTGTATCCAGGGGGACCTTCTTCCTGTTGAGTGCGAGCCGGGCCTCATTGATCCCCAGAAGGACCCCGTCCAGGTCCTCTACAGACGCGCCCATCCTGAAGAAGAATAGGAACCCCAGGTAAACAACCAGACAAAGCCTTTGTCCAGCAAAGGCTTCTGTAAACTCGCACAATTTGTTGTATACAGCGCTAATCTTCTTCTTGTGCTTGGTTTTGGAAAAGGTCAGCTCCATAGCTGCAGGGACTCCCGTCTTGTTGGCACTCCAAGCCAGCCCAAAGTCCGCCAGGAGGATCTTGGTCTTCTTTATGGCTGTTGCGTCTGCAACAACCAATTTTGACACCGCGCGCCCAAAGTTCTCCAACAGGTAAGAGATGGTATGCTCCACCGGGAAGCAGAAGCAAGCAGCCGCATGGGCCTGGCCCAT
Organism: Entomophthora muscae; assembly: GCA_014839935.2. NCBI lineage: Eukaryota > Fungi > Entomophthoromycota > Entomophthoromycetes > Entomophthorales > Entomophthoraceae > Entomophthora > Entomophthora muscae. The sequence continues at coordinate 702,772 of QTSX02004274.1, forward strand.
CTCTGGTATATTCTTGAATGGGAGCGTTGCCAAGACGTCCCAAACAAGCTCAATGGAGTTTACACAGTAAACTCCACCGAGGTTAACCGGGTCCAGGCAGACCAGGTGGGCATCCTTGTAGGCAGTAACTGCCCACTCAGATGCCCCCTCACCATGCAAAAGCCCAGCCAATGCCTCCCTGGACATTGGGAATGTACCATGGATCCTGTCTTCAAGCTCTCAAAAGACAGAGGGGACAGATAGAGTTGTTTTGCCATATGATTAGCATAGTTGGCATAGAAGATAGGGGGGACAAAAGGGACCAGGACCTGGAGGAGTTCACCATCAACATCTTCTAAAAAAAGGTAAGTATTTAAGAATTTTTATTAATTATAATTTTTTAAGTTACCTTCTTGGGTTTCTTCCTTGCCAGCAGCTTCAGCCGGCTTTGCCATTCTTGGCGTAAGCAGTTGTGTGGGCAATTTGGTGTCCTCTGCTCTGGCACACTTGGCAGGTTTGAGATGGGCATACATCTCCAGGTCATCAACCCAGACAGACGGCAAGGAAAGATTGTATGCCTTGAACTGGAGCCCCTTGACCACAGTTTTTTTGAATATTTAGTAAGCGCTTGATTGTCTTCTCTGGGGTGTCAGGCATTTTTGACATTAGTGCCTTTGTGGACACCTTATCAATTTTTCCAAAGTGAGGACAGCATACTTCACCTTTGCTTTGACCTTGCAGTCAATGCCCTTTATTTTGGCAATCACCAAGTCAAGGTCCTTCAGAAGCTTTTCCAAATCTCTCATAGATTTTTTACTAACCTTTCCATATGTTTTTATAGCTTTTGCCTCAATAAATTATGTATTATTTTGATACTGTTGCCTCTTTGTTTATTCCTTTTTGTTTTCCCATTTACTACATTATCCCATCTTTTTACCCATTGTGTATATGTTTTACGCTCATCTCAATATACATCATTTGATTTGTGTTGGCATTGTTTCCTTGATTACCATATTATTTTTGGCGCTTGACATAGCCCCTTGTAAAAATGTTAACAACAAATTGGTGATCAACTGAATTTAAATTGGAAAATTATAAGTTAACTGTATTTAGATAAAGTTATTTACTGATCTGAATTCAAAACCTTAATGATAAACTTTAAGCCAATCAGGAGCTGAGTGATAAAGTGATTGTTGTGACATAAAGGGTCATTCAATAATTCTTTGATACATGTGTGCTAATTAATATGATTGGCTGGATGTTTTGCCATTGTACGCCATTGCTGCTGTGACAAGTTGTTGATGGACTAGTGCTAACCCAGCAGCTGATTGGGCACTAGTCCATCAACAACTTGCCACAGCGGCAATGGCGTAAAATGGCAAAACATCCAGCTAATCATATTAATTAGCGCATATGTATCAAAGAATTATTGAAAGTCCCTTTGTGTCACAACAATTGCTTTATCACTCAGCTCCTGATTGGCTTAAAGTTTATCATTAAAGTTTTGAATTTGGATCAGTAACAACTTTATCTAAAAACAGTTAACACTATAATTTTCTAATTCAAATTTAGCTGATAACCAAATTGTGGTTAATGTTTTCACAAGGGGCTATGGTTGGGTGCTAAAAATAACTGTGTTCTGGATCTAGATACATGGCATAGTAAATATATGATTTTATAGAAATAAGCTGAACATAAAGAATATAGCCAACTATAAACAAAGAGAACACAAACAATTGAAATTTAAAATAAAGATAATATAAATAGAAATTTTTGGGACCAGGGGTTTATTGAGGAGGGGAAGAGTGATGCCTAGTAGGCAGAATGGCACGGGAAGGAAGATGTAGAGGCAGTGCTGGCCTGGGGGGTCTGGGATTGGATGGGTTGGGTTTGCGGGCGGGGGGTGTTGGTGGCAAGGGTGGAGGAAGGAGGATTGCGCGTGATGGCCAACATATACTGCTCATTTTCTCCTCATCAGTCATTGGCTGGATGGGCTGGTAGGTGGCTGTGGCACGGGGTGGGAGGCGCTTATCCTTGCATGATTGGTTGCCCATGTTCACATGGAAAACCATTTGCACAAACAAGTCAGCCACCATTTGGTGACCAAAGAGAAAATTGTGATCAAGGACCCCAAAATAGAGGTTGTTGAAAGCCTGAGGGCGGCGCTCCTGTAGTGTATCTCCAATATTAAAGAACACAACATCTGCCAGATGGACGTCAGCGTGAACAGCTGGGTACACAGAGGCCTGGTGCCCGCGTTTCTGGATGGCCTTGAGGGCAGTGGAGCTTCACTCCATCTGGTGGCTCAAGAAAACCTGGTATTTGGAATTTGAGCCATCCCAGGAGTTGAGTAATCCGCCAAGGATGTGGCCGTATGAGTATCCATTGATGAAATCAGGGTTTTTCTGATAGTAGACAAAACCCTTGGCTGAAACAGCCAGAAATGCACCAATGAACTTCCCCTTCTTGACCTTCTTCCTTCCATTCTTGGTGGAGGCTTTTCCTTGCTCACCAAAATTGTCAAATGCAATCAATAACTTGTAGTACAAGACAAACATGATGTCATCTGTTAGACTTGTCAAGCATCTGACCAGGGTTGATTCAATTGCGGTGTCATATGGGGAATCCTCAGCGCCATCCCATTGGTTGCTGGCAAAATTTGTAAGAACCCTAATTGAAGCCACCTTTCTGTGCATTCAGAGCTGCACCATGCGCTCAGACACCCAAATGCCATGATGCACAAGTTGCTTCTGGACCTGGGTCAAGGGAAGCTTGGGATCCCGCTGGAGGAGGTCAAGCATGATTGGGTATGCCTCATTGATCTGGGACTCTGTGGCCTTCTTTGGCTTCTTGGCTGTCCCAATCAGATTTCCCTTATTCATCAGGTTGTTGAATTCCCGCATGACAGTAGCCTGGGTGAATTGTAATTGGCTAGCTATCTGATCCCAGGACAGACCCTGCAGGTTGAGTGCCACAATTTACTGAAGAATTTGGGCAGTGATTATTCTGCGTTTGGGGCGCTGGGCGGCGGGAGCTGAAGCCTGATTGGCTGGGGGGGCTGGTTGGGTGGTGGCAGGAAGTTTTTATGGATTGAGGTTACCATCCTGATTGGTTGGTTGACAGGCAGCTTGTGCAGGGGTGGGTGTGGGAGCAAGGGCAGAGCTAGACGCTAAGTGACTCTCAAACAAGTCAAAGACATATGGGTTAGGGGACAGTAACAGGTCAGCTTCCTTGTTACCCGCCTCAAAGGCTTAGGTGTAAACAGGTGCCTCCACGTTCTGAGCCTTGCCTCCATTGAAGCTGGCTTGGCTGCTGGCACAGTTGAAGATATTGCTTGTAAAAACCACTGTAAAAAACCTAGGATAAAATCACTAAAAGATGAAATTTTAAAATTTGATGAATTATTTTTATTGTAATCTCAAGTCCATATTTGGAAGGTTCTCAAAAAATTTTCATACAAATCTGGAGCCATGAAAATGAATAAAATGTCTCTGGTCCTAAATTGGATAGCTGTTGATTGGCTGTTAAACTGTTATTTTTCTATTTTAGGCTGCTCATACTACACATCTTGTGTGACTTCAATTCATTTTGTGTTTGTGAAATATCAATTATAGATTGCTCTGATTTTGTTTCATTTTATTTCTTCTGCTGATGGCTCATATTAATCCTGATCAGATTATAATATATTCTGGAACAGCATTCATCTATTTCACTTGTTGTGTCAGTTCATTTTTTTTGTGGTTTGAACTACGCTGTTTGATGTTTGATATAATTTTGTATGATGTGTTAGAAATTTTTTGTTTATTGTTTGACATTTTGTATGTTCACCAAAAATATTTAAATTAATTAATCCTGAATCTTGCGCAACTTGGAATTTGTTTAAATCTGAAATCATTTTGTTTAAATCTGAGGTATTTTTGATTGTTGTCATAGCTTCTAAAACTACTGTATTTACCTATTGATAATGCTTCTGTGAAATTTAAATTAAAGTTTGAAAGGTAGTAATAATAAAATGAATCAATCACTTTTTATGACTATTAATTGACTGCTTTTATTTTCTGTGGCAATTGTGCTTTTTATGATAGTTACATGCTGGTATTCCATTGGTTGATTTTACATCCCATTGCACAGGCATTAGGAAATCAAGCCGCCACCCTGAGACCAGATGTAGTCAGGGTGGCAACCATGTTTCCTATTGGCTGTACAATTGTATGTGAAACCAACCAATTGGATATTAGTGCGTAAATATCAGAAAGTGCACAATTGCCACAGCAAAGAAAATCATCCAATTAATGGTAATAAACAGTAATTTATTGATCCATTATATTATTATTACTTTCAAATTCAATTTAAATTTCACAGAATCATTATTAATAAGTAAATAAGCAGACTGTAAAATGCAAAATGTATCAATATTTGTCATATGTGTTAATGGTCCTCTTGTAATCAAGTTCCCAGCCTCATCTGCCAATGTATCTTAAAATACACAGGGGGTGCTCAATAAGTCACCCCTTGACGTGTCTAACGTCACAAATCAATCTGATGACCATATCAAACTGTGGGCACTTTCTCCTAATTAAGAGCTCTGTCAATTTGACCTGCTGATTCTGCACAAGTTATTCCTTGGCTATGAACCTTACATAGAACATGTCATCATGCCACCCCCTTGTGGCCCATTGGCTTTTCCCATATGGTATATTAATCACAGTATTCCATAATAAACAACACCTTATTATTACTATCACTGTCCTTTCTATTGGACTGTTGTCTTCCCCAATTCAAATACTGAATCCTCACTGGTTCAGTTGCAATAGTGGTAGCAGTGGTAGGTTTACAACCTACCTAAAGAGAAAATCCCCCCAAAGAAAGGACAGAGTACATGCCATATGGCTGCTCCCCATCAAGAAACCTTCCTGCCAATCCCCAAGGGGGACATCCCTGATGGATATGTCATCTATCAAGACCAACTGGTACTTACAAGCATATACAACTAACTCTTCCTTGGGAAGAGCAATTCAAGTGTCATCATGCCCCAGTCAGACCTGTCCCAACGCATGCTCAACCTTCAGCTAGAATCCTTTGCGGGGGGCGTCAAGGGGGCCGACATTGTCAGTTGGCTCCAATCTACCAAAACCTGCCTCTGTATCTGTCAGGTCCCTGAGCCCATGTGGGTTGCCACTGCGTCTGGCTGCCTCACAGGGCCTGCCGCAGTCTGGTTCACCAACTGGGCCAGCCAAGAAATAGAGATTACCTGGGCGTTGTTCAGGGACACTGCAAAGTCCTGCTACAGTGAAACATTTTCACCCATCATACTTGGAACTCCCCTCTTTGGCTATCAAACAGACCAGGTCCATTCCTGAATATCTTGCTGCCTGGCAGCAAGCTCTTGCCACTACTCCAGAAGCTGTGACTGATGGGAACGCCATGCTCCTTACCTTGATAATTAATGGGCTTAAATCCTATATCTGTAAGTGGGTTCCCATAGGTTGCTGCACCTCTATTGATGACTGCTAAAAGGCCATTGTGGAGGCCAATAACCAGGCTTCAATGGGCTTCTGCAAATCAAATGATGCACCACCCCAACCTTGTTCATCACCAGGAAGTGCCCACAATCAAGTAGGTTGCTGCCAGCCCCACCAGCAGGAAAATGGGGTTAAGCTTCCCTGCAAGGAGGAACTCCAGTTAGCACAAATTTAGGACCCAGGAAACCTGGGGGTTGAAGTTACAAGAGGTTCTACAACCCCACTTGACCCTCACTCTCAATCCCTCCTTGCAAAAAACCCCTGTGATTACAATGTTCATGAAGTTGAGACCCTCAACGTCTTCCAAGTTCATAGCAACAACCCCATACTCCAAGCAAGCCACTCTTCAAATAAATTAAATTGCTTGGCCTACCCCTTTTGTTTTTGTGGGAATACCTACAAGCTACTGGTAGATACTGGGGCCAACCACACTATGATTGACCAGGCATTTGTTAACTTGCAACAGATAGACCAAATCCCAAGCAAGTTCAAGGCGTTACAAGTGACTGACTCCCGTCAAATAGCAATTACCCATGAAACAGTACCCTTCTCTGTGAGAGTGGGGAACATCCAGGTTAATCTTGCAGGACCAATCATGGCAGGAATCAGCCATGACGTCATTGCTGGCCTTGACTGGCTTTGTCACAATTGTCCCTACATTGACTGGGATAGTCTGTAATTACCCTCAATAGAAATAGGGTGGGCTTTGAGATATATCCCATCAAAATGAACAAGTTGCTTCACAATACTGTGTTTTTCAGAATTTCAGAGACAGGCTTACATGATTTCAAGGGGGGAAACTAGACTTTAACCAATGCTCAGTCAAAGTTATTCATGCTGAACTATCTGTGGCCTCTCCCTTGGTCACTCCTCTCCCACAGCACTTGCCGCACTCCTCAAGGAATATAAGGACATTTTTAGTGAAACACTGGACCAACTACTCCCTCCCCAAGAGATCCAGCATGCTGTAAAACTGCAAGGATTGCTTCCTAAAGCACATCCCCTCTATTGCTTGATACCAAAAGAAGACAAGACACTCCGCCAGAACCTTGTAGACACACTCAATAAGGGCTTTATCTGCCCCTTGCTTTTGCCATACAGGGCTGCTGTCTTCTTTTTAGTCAAAAAGGACAGGTCCCTTTTCCTGATCACAGATTACTGCGCCCTAAATGAGGTGACTGTTAAGAATAATACCCCCTGCTGTTGATTGACAACCTGTTTGACACGCTCATAGGTGCAAAGATCTTTAGAAAGATTGATCTCACCACGGGGTACAACCAGGTCCGCATTGCACCAGGGGATGAGGCAGAAACTGCCTTCTGCACACGCTAAGGGTTGTTTGAGTGTCAGGTCATGAACTTTGGAATGACCAACACTCCTTCCACCTTTACCATGTTAATGAACAAAGCATTTGAGGAATTGATTGGGACATGTGCTGCTGTATACCTTGACAACATTATTGTCTTCAGTCAGGATCAAACCACACACCTCCAACACCTCTGTGCTGTCCTTAAAACCCTTTGGAAAAACCAGCTGAAGGCTAAGCCCTCCAAGTGAAAATTCCTCAACTTGGAGCTCCTGTTCCTTGGGCACACCATCTCTGTCCAAGGGATAAAGCCCGACCCCGCCAAAATCAAGGCAATCACAAGCATGCCACCTCCTACCAATGTGGGCCAGGTGTGTACATTCTTATGCATGGTTGCCTACATTTGCAAGTTTATCCCCAATTGTAGAGAGCTTATTGCACCTCTCACAGAGCTCCTGAGAACTAAACAACACTTTCATTGGACTCCTTCCAGAGATCAAGACTTTGAGATGTTGAAGCAAAGACTTACAACTGCACCTGCATTGCAATTCCCCAACCAGAACTGTCAATACAAACTTGAGACTGATGCCTCTGACAAGGTCATAGGGGGCTTGTTACAGATGGAAACCAACTAGGGCGTCTTTCTCCCTGTGGCATATGAATCCAGGAAGCTCACTGACTCAGAACAGCGTTATCTAATCCATGATAAAGAGTTAGAGGCAGTTGTGCACTGCGTCAAGAAGTGGTGCTGTTACCTGGAAGGGGCCAACTTCCCTCCCTGCGTCCTGACGGACCACAAGTTGCTCCAGTACTTCAACATGCAATCCCACTTGACACGCTGGCAGGCAGGCTAGGTTGAGCGCCTATCCCCTTATCAGCTGCACATCAAGTACAAGTATGGGAAGGAATTTGTCACAGCAGAAGCCCTCTCAAGGCTCTACATAGCATCCATTACCAGAGACAATAGCTTGGATCCAGATTGGCCAATGCTCTACCTCTGTCATGAAGCAACTTGTTACAAAAGCCTTAATTTGGTAACCATCTCCAAATTGAAGGACAATGAGAGTCAATTCACCACTGATTCTGGCAATGTCTGCCGCCAGGCAGAGACCGGCAAAAAGACATCTTATATTCCCACCATGCAACAAGGTGACACCATACTACACTACCATTTTACCTTGGGTCATATCAGAGGACATGAACTCTTTGAAATCATTAAATGTAAGGTTTGGTGGCTGTGTATGCACTAAGACATCTTGGACCTCCTCAAAATGTGTGTGTTGTGGAAAAGAACATGTCCAAACTCACACCCCAAGTCTGTCCTGCCCATTAAGGCCATGGAACCCTTTGAGCAGTGGGCCCTCAAAATTGGTGAACCTCTCCCCAAAGACAGAATTGGTAAGAAGTACATCATCATAGCCATTGAATATTTCACCTGCTGGCCAGTAGCATGGGCAACCACTAATCACACCGCCACCACCATCACCTGCTTTATTGGCAAGGAAATTGTGGCCCGTTTTGGACGGCCAGACACCTTATTACAGATGGTGGACCTGAACTTGTTAGACATGTCATGAAGGCATACTGCGCCAAGAATGCCCTCCAGCAAATAGTCACAACTCCCTACCATCTGCAAGCCAATGGATGCGTAGAGCAATTGAATGGCTCCCTGATCCAGTTGATTGCCAAGCTTTCACATGAGCACCCTAACACTGCATGGACCAAACATTTGCCCACCACTCTACTCATCTTGCAAGCAAGAGTCAAGAGGGGTACCGGGTTCATTCCCAGCACCCTGGCCTTTGGGACGCCCAATGGGTTGACAGGGGTAGAACAAGGGGAAATACAATCCACGGTTCCCGTAAAGCCCCCCTTGTTGCCTATCCCCTCTCTGAGTCAGTGGTGCGCCAAAGCCCAAGATGTTGAGCACAAGCAAATTGAGGGAGGGAAAAACACCTCAAGGCCAGATACACCGTAGCTGACCCCGTCTACGCCCTCAACCCCAATTCAGCCAAGTTAGAACCCAACCACTTGGGACCTTCAAGATAGCCACAGTCTATGACAACCATGCCTACCAACTTGAAGATGCCCAAAGAAACACAAAAAACTTCACCACAATTGCTTGCGCCCCACTGCGCCATCCCCACACAAAAGTTGTTTGTGTGGACTTTCCTGGATCTCCCGCAAGCCCCAATCCTGGTGTCTGACAACAAGAAGGGGGCAAGGGGGTATTGCAACCAAGTTCCCATACTTGCCTTCCAACAATCTCACAATAAACAGGGGGCGCTTGATGAGTTGTCCCTTGACGTGTCTAACAACATGAAGCAATCTGATGACAATGTCAAACTGTGGGCACTTTCTCCTAATTAGGAGCGCTGTCGATTTGACCTGCTGATTCTGCACAAGTTATTTCTTGGATCTGAACCTTACATGAAACATGTCACCATTCCACCCCCTTGTGGCCCAGTGGCCTTCTCCATATAGTATATCAATCACAGTATTCTATAATAAATAATATATTATTATCATTTCTGTCCTTTCTATTGGACCATTGTCTTCCCCAATCCAAATACTAAATCCTCATTGGTTCAGTTGCAACAGCTTCCTAATATAAATACAGTCCACTCATAAAATTAAAATGAAAAATATCAAGTTTGCAATGAAATTTATTAGACAGATGAATTGAGTTATGCACATAATATCTAAATATAAGGATTTAATGTATACCTGCAATATTCTAATATAACATTTACATTTTTTGGTCCTTAATTTATTATTGATAATGAAAAATATGCATATAAATAATTATATGTTACCACATCAAATGTACAACATTGTTTTAATTATAGGAAATGTCAATAATGTAAAAAGAAAGTATTATTAATTGTGAATTGAAAGAGAGATATCAATTTTAATAAGTTGTCCTAAAGAAAAGTTTTATTTTACTCATCAAAGGACAGGAAGGGAAGGGAATGGGCAGAATGAACGTTGCCTTCATCTGCGCCTGTGAGAGGGGCGGCATCAGAGATAGTGGGGAGGGAATGGGTGGTGGTTTGGGAGTCAGGGTTGGAAGGCAGGTGGCTTGATGGGGGGTTGGGGAGGCAGGGTTTGTTGAATAGGAAGAGGCTTAAAGAGCTGATTGCTTCAAATGTTCAAATTCTTTTTCTGTCACATATGCAGGCTTGAAAAAAAATGAATGAGTGTGGGGAAGGCAGGAGTCCTTTCTGGACTTTTACTATCACTTGAAAAGAAAAAGATGAGATTGGATAGGTCTTGGGCAAAGATGAATAGGAAAAGCTCAAACCCCCTCTCAATTTAGTTGCAAAAATCATTGTAGATGGCAGGCTTTGAGCGCCTGAGAGCAGAACCAAATTTTAGAGACATACATCTGCAAGATGCATGTCAGCGTGGTTGGTGGGGTAGGACCAACAGGTATGCCCCAAAGCCCTGATTTCTTTGGTTGCCCATTCCTGCTGCTCTATCTTCACACTCAGTACAACTGTGTACACAGCTTTTTGGGTAGCCCACTCCTCCAGCATGTCCTTGAGCTCTGTCTGGTAGACATACCCATCTGCTGTGTTTGACAACGTGGAGTAATAATTGACACCCAATGGGGAAACTGCCAACAAAACACCAACAAATTGATACAGGATTGGGCCGCGCTTTTATACATCAGATTTGTTGTGCTTTCCCCCAAAGTCTTGAATACTTGCCAAAATCTTGGCATATGACAAAAAAATGACATCATTGCACGTCCTCATTGCCCTGCCTTTTAAAAAATTAATTATGGTAGAATTTTAGGGGTCAGTATCCACCAAACTGGGACCACTGAGAACTTGATTTGACTAGATTCTGGCGGCAACCACAACTCTGTGCATCCACAAATTGACCATTCTCTTATTTGTGAAAATGCCATGGAGTCCCAATTGGAGACGTACCTGGACCAGGGGCATCCACAAGTCATGTTCCATGATGGACATCATGAGAGGGTGGGCTTTTTCACCTTCAGTTGAAGTACAGGCACCAGTTGGGGTCTTCTTGGGAGGGGCCAAAGTTGACATGAGCTTGCAGGGTTGCAGCCACAGTGGACTTTGCAAAACCCATCAAGGCCACAATTTCCCAAAGAGACATAAGCATCCCTTGCTTTTCAACCATTTTGAGAATAATCTCTGGGGTGATCAATTTTTTCTGCGTCTTGCAGGCTGATTGGCTGGGAGTGGGAAGTGTCTGTCTTGGGAGCCAGACAGTGCCATATGATTAGCTTTTTCTGGATTCTGGCTTCCCTGGGTGACCCCTTGGCTCACTTGGTCAATTACAGATGCTAGTATTGATACACAATCTGGATTAGCAGCTGCCTGTGTGTGATGGGCAAACAGGGCCATGCTTGAGGATGAGGGGAAAAACACACTCCTGGGTGGTGCTTGCAGAGGGGCCTGCGGGTTGGGAGTGGCCATAAACAGAGGCTTCACTGTTAAGAGACCCAGCATAGCCCTGCATGATTTTGTCAAGGCCAGGGAACAGCTTGTTGACTTAGTTGTTATGGGAAGAAGACATAATAAATTGTCATTAAAAAATTAAACTCAAAAAGAGGAGTGTATATTTTAGTCAATTTTATTGTTAAGTATGTTAAGTTGCTGGGCTTTATGATCTAAAATTTAGATGCTCTAAAATGGAATAGAGTTATTTTAGAATTCCTATGATTTCTAAAAGGATTAGCACAAATCCAATATAGATCCTTTGATAACCTATTTGAGATGCTCATAAATTATGTTTATTTCAAATTCACTTCATTCTTTATTTGAAATTTAGTTTGTGGATTTTAAAATCTCACAATTTAATGTTTATTGATAATTTCATGTTGTTTATAATTTTTTAGGCTTACAGGAAATCTCAAATTTTACATTAGAATCCCACATTTCTGCTTCATGTATCACATATTTGCTTGTTGTGTTTTGTCTTAATTTACTTGAGTTATCTGCTCAAGAGATTTGAAATTTGCCAATTTAAATAAATCAAAAAAAGGTAAATAAAATGAGCTATTTCATTAAATATTTTATTTTTCACTCAGCTGAGTTGTCCACAAATGCAATTTGAAATTGAACCACAGATTTGACAATCCTGTATTTTTACTTTTGGTTCTGAATTTACAGTAGTTCATATTGATTATAAGCCTGAACTAATGATTCTATAATATGCCAAATACACTTTGAGCATAATGGATGTCATTAGCAGTAAACCCATTTTTAGATTCATTATTTAATTATTGGAGAGGATTTATATTAATTTATTATATCATTTGCTGAAACATTTGATACAAACCAGTGTTGTAACTGTGCTTTTTTAGCAGAGTTAAAAGGGGGAAATATTTGAAAGATAGATGATAATTTTTAATTGAGTGTTGAGAAACTGGGGTTATTGCTGGTATGTTCAAAGCTACAGATAGATGTTAGCCTTGCCAATATACTCTACCTAATCCTATGCAAGAGCACTACAGACTACAATATAATATGTCAAAACCGCAGGCTTGACCCGCCAGCAAGGTCCCAACCAAGCGGGTTTGTGACCTGCAATCCGATTATCTGGTCACCCAAAGCCAGACTAGGAAGTTGACTCGGATTACCAAATCCATCAACATGAACAGATGATGATCCTTCACGGTGGATACCTTGATTTGGCGCTTGACTCATTATCAGGATCAAGCCACCCCCTCTTTCATCCAGCCGTGTGATCACCAATCATGTTCCTGCTATCCATAGATTCACAATAGCTATATAATCACTATCTTGCAATAAAGATTATTATCTATCTTCTAAATATTTTTCCCTGTGTAACTCTGCTAAAACAGCACAGTTACAACATTGGTAGCACAATTAGGTTCTCCATCCTACCTTATCTTGAAAAATTCCGCCTGTTGCCCGCACACGCTGCGGCCAACAAATCCTTGACAGAATCATGTCTGGCCTCCCACCTGACTGGACTCTGTATACCCCTGGTACCGTAAATACCTGATGGGTTTGTCCTCTACCAAAACACGGTGATCCCGCTACCCGCCTTCAACACCCTGTCTGCCCAAGGGTTCTTTCAGGCACCTTCCTTGATGCCACAACCAGCTGAAAAAACCACCATGCTCACCTATGTTGCACAAAGACTTTGCAGCGCCGCCTTGGAGTCCTTTGTAGGGGCCAACAACGTAAATGCTGCCGCATGGATTCAGTCCGCCCAAAGCAAGCTGGCTCAGATGGAATGCCCACAGCAATTTTAGATTGCGGAGATCTCCATTTGCCTGACCCATGACGCTGGCACCTGGTGTGACAAGTGGCACAAAGAGCACACTGACAAGAACTGGGACACCTTCAAACAGGACTTCTTGGCAAGATTTGTGCTTAAGGATACAGCACTCATGATCATACACCAAGTAAAGAACCTGACCCAGACAGGCACCGTTAAAGAACTCACCTGCGCCTACAAGAAACTCCATCTCTGTGCCCCATTTGACATGGCCTTTGACACCCCAGCAACACACCTCATGTACTACGACGCTCTCAAGTTGCACGTGATGAGACATGTGAACCTGGACCAAGTTACCAACCTGCAAAGCCTGTACTGTGAAGCAGAAAAAGCAGAACAAACATCCAACGCTTTACACAAAGCACAGACTGGGAAGCAAGAAAGGCCCAAGTACTCCCATCCAAGCAGGCACTTCTCTCAACCACCTCCTGGAGGCAATGGCAGCAACAACAACCACAAACCCACAGGTTCAAATGGGAATGGAAATAACGGTCAGTCAAATTGTACCCATTTCTGTGTCACCGCCACCCAAGGCAACCAAGATGAGGGGAAAGCCCGGGGAGAGCACTAAGCAAGCCAATCTCTCCCCACACAACTCCTGACTTGCCCAAAAATGAATACTGACCCAAGGACATGGACCAATGCCCAATGATCCAAGTGCCCTCAGAAGACCTGGTACTATACATCATTGCCAGACATCCCAATAAATTGATGTCTTACCCTTTCCGCTTTTGCAGTTACACAAGCTCAGCACTCCTGGACTTGGGCGCAGATCAAAATTTAATCAACAGCATCTTTGTGGATAAATTCAAGCTGGCCACTAATCCTTTGCGGATTAAAAACGTGGTCCTGGCTGATGAATACCACATTGCTGTGACAAAGGAAACTGCTCCCTTCTCTGTCATGATTGAGAACCTCCATTTCACCATCCAAGGTCCCATCATTGACTTCCCTAAGTTTGACATTGTGCTGGTACTAGACTGGTTACAGAAAAACAACGCCCACGTGGACTGGGTAACCTCAGTGTTGACCATCAAGCGTGAAGGTATCAAACATCAAATCTACCCGGACTCTGTAGACCAACTCCTACGAGACCACATCTTTGTACACATCACGGAGACTTTGAACAAGAAGAAAAACCTGAAAACAATTGACTGGGACTCCTACCAGTATCAAATCATACACTTCAAGGACCACCAAGACACCTCCACGCAGCAAGATTGTAACATTGTGGCCTGTCACCCAGAAATCTTTAAAGAAGCATTACCTGGGTTACCCCCTGAGAAGCACATCCAACACTCTATCCAACTCAAGGGGGCTGTACCCAAGGCACACCCCATTTACAGGCTGACCCCAAACAAGGACAACACCCTGCGCGCCTATCTCAAGGAGGCACTGGAAAAAGGACTTATCCGCCCCTCATAGTCTCCCTTTGGGGGCGCTATATTCTTTGTGGCTAAAAAAGATGGTACCTTACGCCTGGTCACAGACTACCGCGCCTTGAACAAAGTCACCATTAAGAATTGTTACCCATTGCCACTAATTGACAATCTCTTTGACGCCTTGGGAGGAGCCTCCGTCTTCTCCAAGATTGATCTAACTTCAGGCTACAATCAGATTTGTATCAAGGAAGAAGACGTCCCCAAGACAGCCTTCCACACCAAGTACAGTTCCTACATATGCGTGGTACTCAACTTTGGCATGACCAATGCCCTGTTCAACTTTGTAACCTTTATGAACAAAGTGTTTGCACCACACATAGGCAAACATGCCCTAGTGTACCTGGACAATATTATTGTCTACAGACCCTCAGTGGAACAGCACCACAAAGACCTGGAGGAAGTCTTTGCGACCCTGGCACAGCACAAACTATTGGCCAAGCCCTCCAAATGCCAGTTCTTCTGAGAGCAACCGTCCTTCTTGGGACACATAGTCTCAAAAGACGGCATCAAGCCCAACAGTCAGAAGATACAAACCATCTGCAAGATGCCACCCCCAAGGACAAATCAGAACTCTGCATCTTCTTGGGAATAGTGGCCTATGTACACCCCTTCATATCCAACTGCGGCGTCTTGACCTCCCCCCTTGTCCACCATAACAGGCACCAAGGCCAAGTTTGTATGAACCCCCCAATGTGACCTCTGTTTTAGAAAACTCAAGGAAAAGCTCATGACAGCTCCCATCTTACAATACCCCAAACAAGATGAAGAGTACCAGATGGAAACCAACGCTTCAGATGCATCCATTGGGAGAGTACTACAAATTAAGAATAGTGACAGTGACTTTGTTGTGTTCTGAGGCGCAGCACAGACACACAACAGGGAATCCTAACCTTAGGATTGGATTTGTACTAAGTCTTGGTTAGATGACATGGAAGGCAATTGCGTTTACCTTGCGGCCCTGGATGAATAATCTCTGCTAGGCGTGGCTAGAGAGAGGCGCAGAAGTACAGAAGACATAAAGACAAAAATGTGAATAGAACTTAATTTTGTTGGTAAAATAGGAAATGTATTATATAGTGGTTAGGAATACCACAAAACACTACCAGGACAGTAGGATCACTTGCCACAAGCATGAGTGGGGCAAGTGAGTTGCGCAGAGTCAGGAAACCAAACAATCATTTTTCCTGATATAAAAACCAGTTCATTTCAAGAGTCAAAAGCAAAAGCAAGAGATTTTTCTTCAAAATGGCCCACCAAAGGCGAAATCAAAACATGGTGAATGCCATTATTCACAACAGACTTCCTGCCTGTAGCCTACAAGTTGCGCAAACTGACAAATGACAAGTGTCAATACCCAATCCACAACAAAGAACTGTTGGCCATTGTACACTGTCTAGTCAAATGGCGCTGTGACCTGGAACTGCAGAAAGAATTCACAGCACTAACCAATCATAAGTTGCTCATCTACTTCAAGACACAAGCAAACCTGTCACGCCGCCAAGCAAAGTGGACGGAAATCTTAGAAAGGTTCAATATGCTCATCCAGTATAAGCCCGGGGCCAAGCTTGCCATGGCAGATGCCCTGTCCCGTCTGTATGTCCGCGCTTCTAGGGGAGAGAATGGGCTCAACCCAGACTGGCCTCTCCTAGTGCTACATACAAAAGACAAAGGGTTCCCTGCAGGCACAACCAATATCATCAAAGAAACGGTCATCAAGAATGAACACCTCTTCGCTGATGTATACAGGACTCTTCACAGAAAAATGTTGGATGGCATGACCATTCCCTACATCCCCACACATCAACAAGTCAACACCATTCTTTGCTATCACAGGGATCTCGGACATACTAAGAGCCAAAATCTATACAAATTCCTGAAACATAAAGCCTGGTGGCCTACCTTATACCGTAATGTCCAGGAAGTGCTAGAACAGTGTGAGGTCTGCAAAAAGTTTACCAAAAGCAAAACCCCACCTAAGTCTGTACTCCCCATTCAAACCCAACTACTGTTCAAAGTATGGGCTCTTGACATTGTGGGCCCCATGCCAGGAAAGCACAACAACAAAAAATACATCATTACAGCCATCAATTTTGCAACAAGGCAGCCAGTAGCCCAAGCAGTGAAAACACACACCAGTAACAATGTCTGACAATTCATTGGCAAGGAAATCATCAGCAGGTTTGGAAAGCCAGAACTCCTGATAACCAATGGAGGCAAAAAATTGACCTCTGAAGGCACCAACGTGTACCTCACCAAAAATGGGGTCAAACACAATGTCACAACACCATACCATCCGCAGGCCAATGGAAGCGTAGAGCGGCTTAATGGTAGCCTTGTGCAAGCCCTAGCCAAACTCACTGCCAGGAGACCTGAAGACTGGTATAAGCAGCTACCAACTGCATTACTTGTGTGCCAAGCCTGTGTGAACAGATCCACCGGAAAAAGCCCATTTGAACTGGTATACAGCACACAGCCAAATATCATTCAAGCATTGACAGGACCCAAACCGGAAATTCCAAGTCAAGTCCCCCTTGCTCAGATCCTCAAGTAATAGAGGCCAACAGCAAACAAGCAACCAAAGAAAAGGAATGCTTACAAAAGAACCTTGTTCCCATCTGCCAGAGACATGAAGTTGGGGACAAAGTCTGGGTCATGAATGTTGACAAAAGCAAACTACAACCCAAAAAGTAGGGCCAGTAATCATTCTAAAGGTAAACAACAATAACACTTACCTTGTGCAAGGGCTTGGGAAACGCAAGCAAGACAAGACCTTACACCACAACCGCCTACAGCCCTGCAAAGCAAGACAGAAATAACAAGAAACCGCCCTGCCTGCCACCAAACAACAACTGGTTCAATATGGCACCCGGGCTCCTGACAACCTTCCTGACAACCTGCCCCCAGAGGAGGCTGACCTTCAGCTGGGGGGTGTCAAAACCGCAGGCTTGACCTGCCAGCAAGGTCCCAACCAAGCGGGTTTGTGACCCGCAATCCAATTATCTGGTCACCCAAAGCCAGACTAGGAAGTTGACTTGGATTACCAAATCCATCAACATGAACAGATGATGATCCTTCACGGTAGATACCTTGATTTGGCGCTTGACTCATTATCAGGATTAAGCCACCCCCTTCTTTTGTTCAACTGTGTTATCACCAATCATGTTCCTGCTATCCATTGATTCACAATAGCTATATAATCACTATCTTACAATAAAGATTATTATCTATCTTCTAAATATTTTCCCCATGTAACTCTGCTAAAGCAGTACAGTTACAACAAATAGAACTTTGAAGATAATTATGTTTATTGGAACTGGAGTACAATATAGCCAGCAGCTGCAATCTATCCAGGTGTAACTAAGAACTTTTTATCATCCTTTCAGGCGTCTGTATCAATATATACTGCAACAACCCTTGTACCTGTCCTTTCAGACAGTTCTCAGTGGCTACCTTTGTAATAGGTACATCTTTTCTGGCTGTGCTTATCCTGATTGGCTGTCCTTGACACGTGTGTTGCTACTGACCTTAGCAAGGCGTACATGGCACTTCAGCTACAGCCTACTGTCACTTATTGATTGGCTGTATCTTATGTGTCTATTATTGCGCTAGAAAACTACACTGTATTTGGTTGACACTTATAAATGATCCCTGTTCAGTCCTCCTACATTGGAAGATAGAATTCCAGTATTTCATTTGCAGGGCTTAATCAGTGATCCTTTTCTGGCTGGCAAGTCTTCTGCTTATTAATGAAGCAGTTTAAATTGAGGATTATACACCATATAATAGTGGACTTGATCCAATATCAACTTTTAGATTATCTGCTGTGTAATGCTGACCCAAACTGATAAGGAACCCAATTATACACTGTATAATGCTGATCCAAACTCAGTATTACCTAGCCATTTGCATATAACTTGTTTGATATGACTCTATACGCCCATCAGGCTGTGTGGAACTGAGTTGATAAAGCATCCAGTAGGGTGGAATGGGAGATACATGATTGATGATTTTATGATTATACAGCGTGTAATCAGTGATAATCACTATAGCAGTTGACGTTTATACCCTGTATAATAGTCATATCAATTATAATAAACCAGTAATATACAACATATAATCATTACACATTGAAATGATAATCAAATAATAATACAGCATATAATTGTTGCATCTATCATAATAAACTAACAATTACACGGCGTGTAACTGCCATATCAATCATAATAGACTATTGATTACACGGTGTATAATTACTACACTTAATAGAATATTGAACTAGTGATAATGTGGTGTGTAACTGAAAGAGATCTGCATGTGATGATTATCTTGATCATTTTTGGCCAATAAGCCTAATCTCACATTGAGATATATGTAATATATAGCTATGATTTAATTGAGGTAACAGGAACAAGATTGAAAAAATCACTCAATTGGATTGGCAGGGTAGTGGCTTGATCCTTGTAATGAGTCAAGCGCAAAATTGAGCTTTCCAATGTGCAAGTATTGTAATTATTCCTGTTGCTGGTTTTGGTAATTTAGGCTGATTTTATTATCTGGCTTTGGGTCACAGGAAAGTTGAATTGCGGGTCACAGAGCTATTTGGTCAGAACCTTACTGGGGGGTCAACCACATTGTTTTGACAGTCCCCCCTGGATTAGGATCAGCCTTCTCTGCTGAAATGTCTACTGCAAGAATCCTCAGGGGCATAGGCATCATACTGTGCCAGTTGTTGTTTAGTTGCAGGAAGGATGGCTTCCTGTTGTTTCTGCCAGGCTCTTCAGGGGCAGAGTCTGTTGTAGTGTAGGACTTTATCATGTTATTTTTTGCCTAATTCTTGCACTAGATAATGTTATTGCTGTTTACTTTTAAAAAAATGACAGGTAATAGTTTTCTGGGTTGTAACTTGCTATTGTCCAAGTTAATTAACCAGACTTTGTTGCCAACTTTGTGTCTGTGTTTGAGGGGGAAAACATGCCTTGTAGCCTTTTTCTCTTTCTTTTAAGCTTAGTTGTTGTTGGCACAAAGTACTTTGGGGTTGGATTGGTGTGGTACTTTACTTGGCATTTCTAACTTGGGTTGTGTGAGGGATTGGACAATGCTTGGCTGTGTATCATAAACTAGTTTGAAGGGGCTTTTCATGGTGGATCTGTTCACCCAGGTGCAACACACAAGAAGTGTGGTTGCTAATTAGTTGTGCCATCCCTCAGCTTTACCAGTGGTGAGCTTGGGAAGTACCTGTACCAGGCTACTATTTAATTGCTCAACTGTTAGCCTGGGTATGGTATGACATGGCATGATTACAGTATGCTTTACGCCTTGTTTAGTAAGGTAGAAGTTGGTGTTGTCAGAATTAAACTCCTTGCCTTCACCAGTGATTAGAAGTTCTGTTTTTCTAAAATTGTTGATGATCTTTTTGCCTATGAACTGACATACATTATTGCCAGTGTGCATCTTAACAGCCTGCATCACTGGCCAGTGTGTAGCAAAGTTGATGGCAGTAATGATGTATTTATTGGTTTTGTGTTTCCTTGGAATGGGTCCCACAATATCCAGGCCCACACTTTGAATGGTAGTTGAGTGCAGATAGACAGTACTGACTTGGACAGTGTGTTGCTCTTGGCAAATTTCTCACAAACCTTGCATTGGTTGAGTTTCTCTTGTATATCTTTTGTATAGTGTGGGTCACCAAGCCTTGTGTTTTAGGATTTTATACAGATTTTGGCTATAAGTAAGGCCTAGGTCTGGTGGTAGTGGAGAATATTATCAACTTTCTAATGTGTGAGCATTTATTAGATGGTCACCCTGTTGGTCATTCTGCGGTGTAAGGTCCCATAGACATCAGTGAATAAGTGTTCATATTTAATCACTGTCAAAACCGCAGGCTTGACCTGCCAGCAAGGTTCCAACCAAGCTGGTTTGTGACCCACATCCAATCATCTGGTCACTCAAAGCTAAACTAGGAAGTCAACTTGAATTACCAAATCCAACAACATGAACAGATGATGATTCTTTATGGTGGATACCTTGTTTTGACGCTTGACTCATTATCAGGATCAAGCCATCCCCCTCTTCTATCCAACTTTGTGATCAACAATTATGTTCCTGTTATCCTTGATTCACATTGACTATATAATCACTATCTCTCAATAAAGATTATTATCTAGCTTCTAAATATTTTTCCCCTTGTAACTCTGCTAAAACATCACAGTTACAACATTACAGTGTCTTGGGTGATGTATATAGTGCCCAGGGGGAATCCCTCATATTTGGTTTGGAGTAGTAGGAGTGGCCAATCAGGATATAGCCTGTCCTGCTCCTTAGGTTTTTATGTATAGTAATGAAAGTGCATCATCCATTACCAGCTCTGGTCTGGGTTTGTATTGGATATTAATATTGAACTTTTTCAGGAACATCATCCATTGTGCCTGCTGCCAGGAGATGCTGGTTTGAGTTTTGAAGTAGATGAGTACCTTATGATCTGTCAGGGCTGTAAATTACTCTTGTATTTTCAGATAGCAGTGTTACTTGACCAGACAGTGTACAATGGGCAACAATTCTTTGTTGTTTATTGGGTAGCAGCATTTGCCATCAGTTAGTTTACAGGATTTATAGGCCACTGGTAGGAAGTTGCCAGTGTCTGCTTTAATGTGAAGTACACCTTTAATGGAAGCAGTAAAGGCGTTGTCTCTATATGATAGTCCCTGTATCTTTTAGAGTACTGTGAAATGAGAGAAGACACTAGTTTTTCTCCAGGCGGCAGAAGCAAAGGTGTCATTGTGGGGTCCATAAAAACTTAGAATTTTCACCTATGATGGAAGACAGTGGTGCTGTGAGAATGCCACAGTCTGATATTAAGCGTTGTAAATAGGCTATCATGCCTTTGAAGGGTCTAAGCTCTGCCTCATTCTTGAGTGGTGGCATCTTACAGATGACCTGAATCTTTTTTGTATCTGGTTTGATACCTTCCTTGGATACTACCTGTCTTAAGAAAAGAATTTTTCACAGTAGAATTGACATTTAGATGGCTTGGCAAGGAGCTTGTGCCAAGCAAAGGTTGCAAATACCTCTTTCAGGTCCTTGTGATGTTGAACAAAAAATGGGACTGTACTCAATAATGTAGTCTAAGTACACTAGGATGTGATTGTTAATCTATGCATCAAATACTTAATTAATGACTGTAACAAAAGTTGATGGAGTGTTGATCATCCTGAAGTTAAGTACAACACATGTGTATGAGCCATACATTGTCTAAAGTGCGGTCTTGGGGATATCTTCCTATTTGATACAAATTTAGCTATACCCAGCAGTCTGTTCAATCTTTGAAAAGACTGTTGCCCTGCTAAGGCATTAAAGATGTCATTGATTAATGTGAGAGGTAAATATTCTTAATGATGACTTTGCTCAAAGTGCAGTAGTCAATGACTAGCCATAGGGATCTGTCTTTCTTTGCCACAAAGAGCACTGCAACCACAAAAGACAACTATGAGAGTCAAATAAGTCCCTTATCCAGGGCCTCCTTGAGGTAAGCACAGAGTATGCCATCCTTATTGGGTGTGAGGCAGTATATTAGGTATGACTCAGGAACTGTTCCCTTGAGTTAGATGGTGTGTTGTATATGTTTCTTGAGAGAGCCCTGGTAGAGCTTCTTCAAAGATCTCTGAATGTTAGGTCACTATTTCTTGGTCCTGGGAAATAATAGTGTCCTGTTTGTCCGTTAAATGGATGATCTCATACTGATAGGAGTCCCAATCAATTGCTTTGAGGTCATTTATTTCCTCTTAGGTCTCTGTAATGCATACAAATACATGGTCCCAAAGAAGTTGGTCCACTATTTCAGGGTAAATTTGATGGTTGAATCCCCCCTTGTTTGATGGTTAACACTGAGGTAGCCCAGTCTAGGTGAAGGTTATTTTTTGCAGCCAGTCCAAACCAAGTACCACATCAAATATGGGAAGTCAATAACAGGTTCTTGGATGATAGAGTGGAGGTTCTCCAATGTGATGGAAAAGGGGGAAGTTTCCTGGGTTACAGCAATGTGATCTTCATCAGCTAAAACCATGTTGCCAATACTCAAATGATTAGTGGCTAACATGAACTTGATCACAAAGTTGCTATTAACAAGGGTGCAATTATGCGCCTGAATCCAAGAGTGCTGACCCCGTATAACTTTTAAAACAGAAAGCTAATATATTAGTTTATTGGGGTGTCTGACAATGATGTAGAGTACTGAATACCCTGAAGGCACCTGAATAATTGGGCATTGATCCAAATCCTCTGGGTGGTACTCATTGTTGGGCAAGGCAGAAGTTTGACAGGGAGAGCTTGTCTCTCTTACTTATCTCTCCAAACTTTTCCTTTGTCCTGGTTGCTCTGGATGCTGGTGACTCTGAAGTGAGTAAAGTTGATTTGGCCATTGCTCTCATTACTATGATCATTGAACACCAGAGGCTTTCTGTTTGTGTTGCTATCCAGCAAAGGGCAATTAGAGCATCCTGGGGGGTAAGAGTCTTTGGGTTGCTCTCTTTTCCAAGTTTGCACATTGCGTAGTACATTGGACAGTTGTTCTTATTTTTCTGCTTTACAGTACAGTTTTAGAGATTTATCACTTGGTCAAAATTGAGTGTATAATTACATGAGGCTTTTGTACATTGTAATACATGAGGTGTGTGGTGGGATTATCAAAGGCCATCTCTGAAGGTGTGCACAGGCACAGCTCCTTGTAAGCTCTTGTTAACTCTTTTACTGTACCAGTTTGTGTCAAGTTTTCACCTGGTAGATAATCATAAGAGCAGTATCATAGATTACAAATCTGGTCAAGAAGTCTTGTTTAAAGGTCTCCCAGTCTTTTTATGAATGGTTCTTGTGACACTTGTTGCACCAAGTGCCTGTGCTGTGGGTCAGGCAAATAGAGACTCCAGAATCCTGAAACAAGTTGAGCACTACATCTGTTTCAACTTTTTCTGGGAAGACTGGATCCATACTATAGAATTGTTGGTATCAACTTCTAAAAATGACTCCAAAGCAGCGCTAAAGAGTTGCTGTGCTATGTGGGCAGGTATGATATTTTTGTTGTCAGTTTATGAGTTAAGAAGAAAGCCTAAAAAACCCTTGAACCAAAAAGGCATTAAAGATAAAAACTGGAATTACCTGATTTTGATAAATATTTATCCTTTGGTGATTTTGGTTTCTGATGCTCAGAGAATCCAGTCCAAGAGTAGCTCTGACATGATTTTTTTATATTTTTTAGCTGCGGCAAGTACAGGCAATCAGAGGAATTTTGAAAAACAAGGTAGAATGGGGAAACTAATTCTGATACAATGTTATAACTGTGCTTTATTAGCAGAATTACCAGAAAATATGTTTAGAAACTAGATAACATCTTTATTAAAAAAGGGATTATATAGTTAGGATAAATTATTTTAAAAGGAACAAGATTGTGTAAATAAATTGTTTGGATTTAATAATAAAGTGGCTTGATCCTGATAATAATTGTTTTACAGGAACAAAACTTGATCCTGATAATAAGTAAAGCGCCAAATAAAGTTACTGTCAGTTCAAGATTTTCATTGGTTTATGTTTGCTATTTCCTTGTTTGGTAATTTGAGTTGTCTTCTGCATTTGGCTTTGAGGGCCAGGAAAGTCAAGTTGAGTGGTGCATGGAGTTTTGAGCAGAGCCTTTCCAGAGTTGACCCTGCTGTTTTGACAATGATTCAGAGAAAGCTAATTAAAACATTGGTTTATTTTATAAAAATAGCTCATTCAGATGTTTTTTAATTGAAATATTTCTTTCTGAAGATTTATTTCCTAATTTATAAAAAAATATCAAACTGCTGATTTGTCTTCTTTTGCTATGTTATGTGAACAAAAATATATCTTCCTTAATCTTAGGCCATTCTTTGATTAAACATGACATTGCCTCTGATTTTGAACAGAGTGTTAATTACCTGATTGAAAAATTAATAGACATTCAGGTTTCTGGCTAAAAACAAATATCCTGGAACTATTTTTTCAATGCTTTCAAAGTGTCTGTTTTTGAGCTTCAAGTTGGAGATTAGGGTTTCTACCACAAAGATTATATTAATGAGCATGCTCAAAAACTAGATTCTCTCTGAACTAGTATGTTTGCAGCAACTAATAAGTGTGACAGAAATCACTGGATAGTATGAAGCTGTTTCTAAGTGATGGGGAATTACCACCCAAATCCACATAGAATTGATAATTATACCCCCAGCGTGGCTTCAGATATTTTTTTGTGAAATTTCCAATTGTAACTCCAGGATTAAGTAGAACAATTAGTCCTAACCAAAGTAATCCAAGATAAATGACCCGGGAAAGCATCAATGCATCTTCAGCGTAAAATTCTGGGCATTGAGAAGTGACACAATTTTCAGTTTCAAGAATGGGGGGAGAAGCTACAAAATCAGCTGGCATGAAATTGACATTTGGCGGCACCGACAACAAAGTTTCAGCTGAAGGGCCCCATCTTCCTGAAATGATTTGGTTCAGAATCAGATTGTACAGAATATACTACAACAACCTGATCACAGGATGCATTTTTAAAATTTAAAATTAGAACTTGGGATAATTGATTTTTATTAAGTAAATTTAGGAGTACTCAACTTTTAGAGTTGAAACAGTGAAAATTATTCAATATATATCAGAAAAATTGACTAAGCAATACCACCTGAGCCTTGACCTCCTATTTCTTTCACATCATCAAGTAAGTATCTAGTCTAGGTTGCAAAGAACCCTTGCGTGACTAGTTTCTGATAACCATGCTGATTAACAAGCTCATATTGGGTGACCCTCATATTACGTCAATTTATCAACATCAGTTTGAAAGGGTGAGCTGGTTTCAGCTGGAAGACTGGAGCAGCCGTGACCCATTTTCAATCAACTGTTTGGTTTAAATCTGTTAACTTGGTCAATTATGATATAGGTTTTCTGGCCTTCCGAGCCTTCTTACTTGGACAGATAATACCTGGCATTATGGAACTTACCGTGACAATAAGTATAATCTCAGGTATATTGTAAAAGAGATCTTCTTTAGTTATCTCTTTGTTTGTGTTCATGCCAAATTTTTCTGTTTTAATTACCCCCTGGATCTAATTTTCAGGCAGTGTATGTTGTGAATTAAAATATTTAAGGTGTTTTGATTAAACTAGTGAATAATTGTAAGAAAATTAAAAATAATGAATGTTTTTATTTTGCTTTTGACATGTAGTATTATATATTGCTAAATATGGATTAATATCAATTTATGAGACTTTTATGGATTCATACCAGTCTTCATCACCTTGGTTATCTATACTAAATATAATAGGATTGATAATCTAACATATATTCTCTATTTTTGCTAATAAAAGAGAGTTTATCTTAGTTTATTTTTGTCATTAAAGCTTCAATAATTATCTTTCACTTACTAGAAAGATATATTTTTATTATCTATTAACTGGGCATAAAGATAATTCAAATATCTTGTCACAAATCTCAGTCAGCTAATACTTTCTTAACTTGAACCTCATGTCTTTTGTATAAAAGACTTTCTGTCATGTTATCTGTTATATCAAGTGCCGTAGATTGATTGGTTAAACTAACTATCACTGAAAAGACTGCAACTTATTCATTAAGCTTGGTCAAACAATGAATCCTCTAGCACCCTTGTCCTGGATGAAAAATAGGATGGTTAATCAACCCTTGGTTATAAGACTAGTTAGTATTAACTATGATCACTCAAGCAGAAGTTAATATTTGCTAAGATTACAGAGGGATCTGAAGAAGAACCAGAGGATCCTGGCGTTTGTGGCAGCTATCAAATATCCCACCACTATATAACTCTGATATTTGATATTAAATAAAGGCTAAATTTTCTACTCATCATACTTTATTATATGAACTAGTGTTGTAACTATGCTGTTTTAGCAAAGTTACAAGGGAAAAATATTTGAAAGCTGAATAATATTCTTTATTGAGAGATAGTTATTATATAGCTGATGTGAATTTTGGATATCAGAAACATGATTGTGTTGATCACTTGGTTGGATGATAAAGGGGGTGGCTTGATCCTGGTAATGAGTCAAGCGCTAGATTGAGTCATCTATCATATGAGATCACCATTAGCTCATGTTGCTATTTCTGAAAATTTGTGTTGACTTCCTTGTTTGGCTAGGGGTCACCAGAAAGTCAGATTGTGGGTCACAAAACCACTTAGTCAGAACCTTGCTGGTGTTTCAACCCTGCTGTTTCAATACTAGGTTTAGAGATTTTTCTCAACTTAGTCTTTGATGATCATATACACCATAATTCCAAAAGCAAGATACATAAAAATAAACACTCTGCATGAAATACAGCATCAAGTAACAGAGCATAACTTGATAGCCAACATCTTGAAAGGCTGTTTTGGTATTTAACACTTCTATTTTTTATTTTTTGGGGGTAGGTGATTATAGCTGAGATGACATTATCTGTTAAAATCTGCTTAGACATAATATGGATTACTATCAAATTATAATACTTCTTCTATTAAGTAAAGATAAGATTATAATATTTAATTTTCTCTTTATTTTGTATTTTATATTCTTCAAAAGTATATGCATAACAAATGTATGGATTTTAATTTCCTGTTTAATACAGTAGTTTTAAAAGCTATAGTGACAAGCAAAAAAATTCAGATTTAAACAAAATGAACTCAGATTTAAGCAAAATTAAAAAATAAATAAATTGTGAATCAATATAAATTTGTTTATTTTTTATTTTGTTTAAATCTGAGTTCATTTTGTTTAAATCCGAATTATTTTTGCTTGTTGTCATAGCTTTTAAAGTTACTGTATTAGAGTTATGTCTTAATGGAGATATTTAAACAGGGATTTTCCAATATAAAATTCAAAAAATAGTTGAATTAAAAATAAATACATATGAATTTATATTACTTGTATTGCTATCTAAATTATCTATCAAGATGGATTTTTATGCTGAAATTGAGTAGCTCTATTTTGTCTTATGTAAAATCATATTTTAAAGACTGTCAAGATTATTCAACAAGGGTTTAACAATTTATCAAATACTTTAAATTAATCACGATTAAGAAAGTGTTAGGATTAATGTCTCTTTTCTCATACAACGGTTATTATGAATTCTAATCTAAAGGCTATCTACCCTTAAATGTTAAATTAAAATAAATGACTAATTAGATAGTGTCTGAAGTTAAAATATTCAGAAATATCGCTTGATCCTTAAAGTGTATATAATACTATTTATATAATCTTGTCAAAAGCAATCGACTCACATATATTTTTATCTCATGGAGTTGTCAAGTATTAAGGCTATTGTGGACTGCAATGTCATATATGACTCAGTATTCACTCCTAATTTTGATGTAAATGTGTTTTAGGAGTAAATAGTAAACATGGTTTAATTTATTTTTGGCTTTTATCATTTAAAGGTAAATATGGCTTCATAAATATGTAAAATATAGCCAATTTCTTAAATGACAATTTCTTAGATTTTATTGATTGGTGGTGTTTTTCAATCCCGTCAATCCCCTATACAGCACA